>CM040434.1:28059603-28727103 GCA_022702705.1 Papilionanthe hookeriana x Papilionanthe teres
AATCTTTTTTTCCTCTACTTCTTCAATATTAAGCTCACCAAATTATTAAATTATGAATTCTAGAGGACACATTGTAGCCACTATATTTTTTTGGAGCTATGTTGCAGAAATATGACTTGATTTCTTTTTAAGAGCTCTCTTTTTTTTGCTCTAAAGATAATAGAATTGGAAGAAAATGCACAATCTTCTGAAAGAAAATGTAGCAAGATGCGATCATATACAACTCATTAAAATTAATTTCTAACTTCCTCATATTATTGAGTCTCTTTTTTTTTTTTTTTAAATTATGATTACAAGTCATGCCATGAAGATAATAAAGATTAATAAAATATTCTTGCAGGTTAGCATCTTCATCTATGTAGTTTTATCTGCAGCAAAGTAATTTAGCGTCCTCAACATGACTTTGTAGCCTTTCTATAAATTTTAATTAAAAAGCTAATCCTCTTGCATTAAATGTAATTTTGGATGGCTAAACCAAAAGTTTTACAAATTGAGCTGACCCTTTAGATTGTTGGAAAAATAGCTACAAAGAATCAAAATAAAATACAAGAGAAGCACAGAAGGTAGACGTGATATATCCACCTCCATTCCGCAGCACCTCACTCACTCACCAGAAATTTTAATTACAAAATGTGAATTATATTTCTCCTTCTCCCTTCGCAGAAATAACTAAGCTCAAGAGATTGAATTTCACCCAAATGGCGATGGAACCAACCCTGGGGCGGCATCTGATCTCTTGATGCTTCCCATACCACAAACTATGCATCCAGGTGCAGAAAGAGCAGAGAATTTTGCACCGCACAGACTACAAATATCATGACCAATTGTTGGAAGACGGCTGAGCGTCGCAGCGCAGAATTGAGAGGGATCTTCCTGCGGATCAATGGATTTGTTTGAGAGCCCTCGCTGCACGCACATATCAATCAGGCTCTTCAGCTCGTCTTGCTTGCTTGGTGGAGCCTTTGAGAAGAGGAGATCGAGCAATTGCTTCGCGTAGGCATAGTTCTGAACTTCCATATTTCGTTTGATGGCGGTTCTTATGCAGTTAATTCGATGTTTTGCGAGAAGAGGTAATGAACCGAGATGACGAGATAGTCTTGCCATCTCCTCCTTTGCGCTGATCATGCTTGGACCGTGGACTTTTTGGAGGCGTGCAATTTCCTGAATTGATTGTAGTTGTAAGAAAAAATGGTCATTAAATTCAGTTAATGATAAAGGATCATTAAATACCAAGTTAAGTTGGGCCATAACGCTTATTATTTGGTATAGTGGTTGAGTGTTTTATGTGATTTGGAACTTATCCAAGTTCAGAATCTAATATTCATTGTGATTGTCAATTCTACATAGTATTGTATGCAAAGATCTTAGGAGTGTAAGCAAATCTAGGATTAAATGCCAGTTGCATCAAATCTGTTGTTCGGTGCCCAAACTTCCCCAAAAATAAAAGAAAAGTTGAGCTGGACATAGAATTTGAAATGATAATTAGGTCCTTCTAGTGTTTACAGACCAGACTTTGGTTAGATACTACATGCAGTCCTAAAGGCTGGATGATACAATAATTTACCGTCATACTCTGCCGCTGCCGTGGGAAAAGTTCTTCTGTAGATAGGAAATCTGACCCTATCTATTTAAGGCCTCACGACAAAATCTATTCATTACAACAACAACAAGACTTTATCCCACTTAAGTGAGGCCGGCAAATTATGCTATGATTTTGCAATTGAACGAACATCTATACTGCTGGCAATTATTTAAATGAAACACCCAAAAATCAGGATTGTTTGGGATCATTTTTTATTTTTATTTTCAATTTTTTGATTTTGTTTATGTTCTGATTTGAAACAAAATATGTTTGGCTATTTGATTAAAATAGGATTATTTTTAAAAATACTCAGAATGCCTAAACAGCTATCTTGAGTGTTCCAAAAACAAGTTCATTTATTTTTTGATAATATCTGGAACCAACTTCGGTTACACGGTTGAGGCAAACATCCTCTGTGACAGCAGCAGGATCACCATCTTCACTCGCATATGGTAATTCACGCCAACGTGGCATCCTAACAATCTCCGTGCAATGACAATTGGGTAAATCTGTATCACTAGAATCTTGTGCATTTTCATTTTATATATATGCACCGTGTAAAAACTGTGTGAGGTGATGAAGAAAAAGAAACTTCTCATTTCTCTGGTATGTCTTTCTCCTACTTTCTACATTTCAACATTCTTCCTTCATTTTGGTATTAGAGCAGTAAACTCAAGTATATCGAGGCTTGATCTGGACAATGGCCACCTCACAAACGTTAGACACAAGGTAACTCTTCTCTAGAAACCGTTCGTACCCAAGCATTGTTCCCAACCTCAAATTTCCGATAAGCAATATCAAGAATATTACTCACACACAATTATCAGCTGAGAATTATCCATAAGCCCAAGTTCTCAAAATATTTTCAGAAAATGGATCTCTGAGATATCTAGGACAGCAACCCATGCTCCACTCAAGTTTATTACTTCAGAAAATAACATCCCTGACTCTCAATCATCTCTACACCATGTGGATTTTGGTGGATCAAAATCTAACAGCAGCACTATATCAATCATCTCACGGGCTGTTCTCCCAAACATTTTGCATCTATCCAAAACTATGGATGTGTGGTTTGCTATTGCAAAGAGATTACAACCGACCAAAATATCTCATCTAATCCAGCTCAAAAACAAGCTTACATAACTTATCCATGAATAATCAATCCATAACACAATACTTAGCAACAATTAAGATGTTCGTGGATAACATATCAGCTGCTGGATCAAGAAGAAGTAATTCTATACACGCTCAATGGGCTGTTGGCAAACTATCGGTTATTCAAAATAGCAATTTGTACCCAATTACATCCTATGGATCTGGATGACTTCTAATCACTGTTGTGTAGTGAATAGATCAATCAAGCAAATGAAACACTCAAGATGAAACAATCTCCCAACTCCCAACAGGCAAATGTGGCTACCAGAGGTCGCAACTCCACCAATTTCAAAGGTTGTGGTAGAAACAATAATCGCTCTCAATCCAAATCCTTGGTCATATGCAAAATCTGTAACAAGATCGGACACTCAGCCACTACTTGTTGGCACCGCCGCAACATAGATGATGTGTGCCCTCAGACTGTGTCCTCCAATCCTCTACTCCCACCGGGGTACTCGACTCCAGCACCACTGTTCATCTGAATTCTGACTTCAGCCAACAGTAGGCAGCGGCTCCTGCGACTGGAGCAGAACATATGGATGTGGGCAACGAGCAATCTGTCCATGTTCATAACATTGGTGACGGCAAGCTTCAGACACAGGATCGTAAGCTTGTCCTTCTTCAAATTTGACATACTCTTTCTGTTTCTCATAACGTTCTCTCGATACATAAATTAACCATTGATAATAATCTTTCTATTCACTTTAATTCAACTGGTTTCCACATCCTTCATCCACAAACAAATCGAGTGATACTTGGTGTCGCAGTTCTAAAGGGTTGTAACGAATTCACACTGTGGCTCCTACGAAATGTTTTTTCGCACCACATAAACTTCTTGCCACCTTCACCCAAGCATCTATCATATGGTACAAGCATCTTGTTCATCCCCATCATGGCATATTTCACTGTATTTCTATAGCTAATCCCTCTCTTGCAATTCAGACAAATTTACTGATGTATGAAGGTCATAATTGCAACAGTAAGTCATAAATTACCATTTTATTTATTTTCTTTACATATGTATTTGTCTTTCTAACTTATACATTCCAATGTATGAGGTTCATCCCCAATTCAATCACATCTCCAAATTTTGTTGGCTATTCCCAATGTGAAATAAATAGAAAATAATACAAAAATGTATATTATTCAAAAACATGATTCACACAAAATTCCAAGCTCCCATACAAATGTTGCGCTCAGATGATGGCAGTAAATACAAGAGCACCAGTCTCCGAGAAATCCCCTCTCACCATGGCATTATACATCAATTCTCATATCTTTACACCCCCTGAACAAAATGGTGTTGCCGAGCGGAAGCACCGTACATGATGCATCGATTTCACTAAACTTTTGGGTAGAAGCTCTCCAAACAACCCTCTACCAAATAAACCAAATGCCTTCCAAAACTAACCATTCCACTTCTCCATATGAACAGCTCTATAAGCATCCACCAAGATACTCACTTAAAGTTAGTCAATTGTTGTTGCTATCAATGTTTTAAACCCGTGACACCACACAAACTCGCATCTCGCTCGACTCCATGTGTATTTCATGGATATTCCTCGGAACACAAAGGCTTTAAATGTACACCATCATTATGCCATCATCACTATCTCTCGCAACGTGATATTTGATGAAAACGTCTTCCCCATTCAAATCCACCTTCACACAACCACCTATATCTCTTCACTCACCTTCCAATCCACTTCTGCTGGTACCACCCTCAATCAATCTTCCAAGCCACTTCTGCTGGTACCACCCTCAATCAATCATACAATCCTTCTAAAATGTAAGGATTATCAACGTTTACATACTACCCCTAACACCAACCTTTCATCCCAAACAATGCCTTTACAACCGCTGAATTCGTCTCAGGATAACACCAACACCATACCATCATGTCAACACATACCAAAAACACTGCAAATCAGAACAAAAACAGGAAAACTTAAACCCGTTTAGAAATTCAACCTCTCCCACCAACTACAGCATAACCATGACCCATCTTCCTATACACAAGCTGTAAAATCACCATATTGACGCAGGGCTATTAAAGGATACTTGGGAATTAGTCCTACCACCCCCAAATCATCCTGTTTTCGGCTGTCATTGGACCTGTTGCACAAAATTTCACTCAAACGGTACACTTGCTTGTTACAAAGCAAGATTGGTTGCTCAAGGTTATAAACAAGAGTTTGGGATTAACTATTGTGAGACATTTAGCTCGGTTTCTAAGATGACCCCTCTTCGTACTCTCTTCACCATGGCCTTCATTAAACATTGGCCACTCCTTCAATTTTACGTTGTGAAAGCATTTTAACATGGTCAACTAGATGGCATCATATATATGCAAAAACCATCCGGCTTCAAAGATCCCCAAATCCCAAATCATGTGTTATTATTTGAGAAAGCACTATACTCAAACAGTCTCCCCGGCAATGGTTTGTCACTATTTCAACATTCTTCCTTAATCATGGATTTCAAATCAGCAAAGCAGACCCGTCCCTACTTTATGTGGATCACAGACGACAATACTGCTACTATTCAGAAATTCACCAATCAGCTAACCACTACCTTTCAGATCAAACACCTTGGATAGGTCTCCAAATCCTGGGTAACTGGATGACTACATGATCTCGAGTCACCAACAATACCTCACATGCATCCTTCAGGACACAGCCATGCTCAATTTCAAGCCAGTCTATACTTGTTACCGGCCAAGAGGTATGATCTCCCAGCCCAAGACAAACCATTTGCCAACTCAACCGAATATCAACAGATTACTGGAGCTCTCCAATACTTGACAATAACACGATTAGATATTGTGTTTGTCATCAATGAACTCTACCAGCATATGCATCGCCCTTCGAAATACCACAACCAACTCCTCAAAAGGTTACTGAGTTACTTAAAAGGCACAATTAACTCATGTCTTCACATATCCTTTGCTGCCTTCAACCTCCAGGCTTACTCTGATGCGAGGGTTGGGGCTTCAACTGACAGAAAATCCACACTAGTTTCTGCATCTTCTTGGGTGACACCCCTATCCCATGGACAGTGAAGAAGCAAACTACAGTGGTGTGCTCGTCAATTGAAGCCGCATACCTAGCACAGGCAGCTGCAACTGCTGATATCATATAGCTCAGACGGCTAGCTGTTGAATTGGCCATTGAACAAGCAAAGCCAACCAACTTATTACGTGATGAAGTTTTTGCCATGTCCATTGCAAATAACAATGTATTTCATGCCCGAAAAAACACAGAGATTGACTATCATTTTATACGAGAACACATCCAAGCAGATCACCTTCGACTACACTATATTCACAGCCAGGATCAACCGGCAGATATTATCACGAAGTCAATAACCAAACAACACTTCAACTTGTTCAAATCCAGGCTTCCAGTCCTTAACAAGACCCATCAGATTGCAGGGGGTATTATCTGGAACCAATTTCGATTACACAGCTGAAGCAAACATCCCGTGACAAGCATCTGTAACCTCCTGCGCAATGGCAATTGGGTAATTCTGTACCACTAGAATCTTTTGTATTTCCATTTTATATAATATGCGCAGTGTGTAAAAACTGTGTGATGTGAGGTGGTGAGGAAAAAGAAACTTCTCAAAAATAATAACACGTTAAAATACACTTAACAAATATATTTTTAAAAGGAAGGGAAAAAAAATTGATCCCAAACAAGCCTTTACTTTCTGGTTCGAAGAGAATTCAGCTGAGGATTGCTAATTTTTAATACTACTAAGTAAATGAGAGCTCCTTGTAACATAATACATATATAAAAATACCTGCAATAAGGCAACAGCAATCTTGTATTGGGCACATATGGTGGCTTGTGCTTTAATATCATCTCCTCGTGACTGATCCTGAGCAAGAGCCAGAAATGCTTCATCGAAACAAGACAAAGCATCAGAAAGCTGATTTTGCTCAAGATGAGCAAGCCCTGTTTTAAAACAAATGGCAGCAGGAGCACCCCGGGGAACCTAAGTAAACAGTGGTAATTCATGAAAATATAATCAAGTGACTAATATTAATCAGCTTCTAGAAATCAGAAGTTGAAGAGTATAAAATTTTACATAGCCAGGAGCAACAGAAGTGGGAACTGCTGAAGGAGCAGGTGTTGGTTTTGTTGCAGCAGCTGCGGAGTTGGATCCTCCAATTTCAAGATAGCTCAGATCAATAGGTTGTGACGGGGCAGGAATGGGAGTGGGAGGAGCAATGGCAGGAGCCTGAGTCTGTGGAGGTACTCCGCCATCAGGAAGACTAATTGCCTCAAGAGGAACACCAGTCTGTTGATTTACCTGTGGTGGCACGCCACCATCTGGGAAGCCAACATTTCCCATCATCTCCCTATTAGAATTAAACCTGTTTCCGTCCATTGCTTGAGAGTTCTGTTCCATTTTAGATAAATATGCTCCAGCAGGGGGAAGCGAAGCAGCAACCTCAAATGAAGGAATGGTGTTTTTGAAGAAGTCCTCAGGAATAGGCCCAGCTGACACTCCCATGCCAGTAATCATAGGATTTGTCTGTGTTGTAGCAGGTATAAATGTATCATTGCCAAACATATCAATAGCAGGGCTTGCTGTGGTTGTAATACTCATGGATGATGTTTGTGCTGAAATTAGTGGTATATCCTGAGATGCTCCTGATTTGGTCCAAATTGGAGCATCACCAAGTCTAAGTTGTTTAGTAGCTTCTTTGATTTTGTTAACATCCACAGTAGGGCCATCAATTGGCTTGTCTCGAATTCTTATCCTTATCTTTTTGTTCTTGGATGTTGCTTCATCCTCCTCACTGCTACTACCATCAACAGTACCATACAATGATTTCTTGAACTCTTCTTCTGCTTTTGCCTGCTCGTCTTTCAGAGTATTACCTGCCAATTGTTTGGTTAAGATATCCACTACAGGATTTGTTTTTGCAATTCCGTTCAGACGTTCCTTGTTAAAATTAGGTCGTAATTCAGAAGTTGAAGACATGTTTTCATTTGTAGATGCTGTAAATGCTTTAATCAAACTCTTTTCACTAACTTCCACAACATTTCCCTTTCCCCTAATTACACCGAGGTAAACACCAATATGGTCTGCTATGATGGCTGGTATACCACCTTCACTGGTCTTCATGTACGGCATGACTTCCCCAGCAAGCTCCCACTGGGGAATATCTTTCAGGCTGATGAGAGTCGTAATCTCCCAGTTTCCACCGCCCCATTCAGGACCTTTAGGGACCATACTTTCTGCAGCAAAATTAGCAAAAATACCCTGCCCCCATCCTGTTGAACGAACTCTTAATATTCTTTCGCAGTATCGTCTTAGATCTAAGTCAGTTGCAGCATCTTCGAGTCTCTGAGAAAGCTGCCGCAGGGCACTGGGATTTAAATGGCATATGAAGAGATCAAGCATGCTCTCCAAGTCTGAAATGACCTCAAAAGTTTCTTTGGCGCTATCAAACTGGCCATATCTGACATAATGTAGCAGTAAATAAATTGCAACATTTTACAAATAAGAAAAAAAATGCCAGCAAGCTAATTATACAAAAGTCAGGCCTAAATGGAAAAAACACACTGCTCGGAGTCTTCCATAGGTAAATATTAAAGCAGTATCAAATATGGTCAGGTTGTAGTGCATAAATATATTCATTACCAGCTCTTATTTATATGTAAATGCAACAACATATAAATGAGAAAGGATTAAGAGTTCAAATAGTTTTCAATAATGAAGATGTGAAACACAAATTTGTTGAATCGATAAGAAGAGCAGATCCAAGACTTGGTTATGTGGGATCAGCATGCCATTCATTGTAATAGTTAAAACAAAAAAATGGCGGCAAAGAAAGAGTGTTAATTCCAATCAAGAAAACATGCAAAGAGTTGAACACTGAATTGATTATTATGAGTTATTTAGATTAACTAATGGAGACTTGACATGCAATTGGAGCATAAGAAGAAATTATATAAAATGCCACAGCATAAAAATATCAAAACATTCAAAAAAAGCAACTTTATTACATTAATCCTGGAATTTGAATTATTTGAAGTAAATGTGCAGATTTGTAGCATCTTTAAGAAAACTCAATCTAATAGTAAAATAACTTACTTAATACATGCATATCCCAGCTGACGAAAGCGATGGAACAAATGAGAAGTAGGAGGACACTGTGGATAATCTCTTGAGCGTAGATATTCATCTTTCAAGATTGATAAAGCAGTAGAAAAACGGAGGGCTTTGATTGCATAAATACAACGTAGTACCTAAGATTAATTGAAACAATTCTTAAAACAGAATACAAAGAAGGGAAAGAAATTAAAGGCATACTGTGTATTAATGCAAACCTGTGTAAAATGAGGGCATGCTTGGGATAAAGATAAAGCAAGATCTCCACAAACTGGGGAGCCACTAGCCAATATATCCAGAGAACTTGGGGTAATGCGTAGACTATCAAACCTTCACAAAACAACAAAAGAAGATAAAAGTTTAGCAGCTGGAAAATGACATAAAACAATTTTTTTAGAGCTGCCTGGATATCTAGATAACACCTATTAGTTTTAATAAATGGTCTATAGGATCAAAAAAGAAATCCAACAAATGTATCCAGAAAAATGGAAGAACCTTGAGGTTATCTGGTATAACACCTCTGGAAGATCAATTTTCTGTTCAAAGTGTTGCTGCATGGTTGCAAAACCAATCAGAAGAGGTTCAAGCAATCCAACAAGACAGCTTCTTATCTCAACTCCCTTCTTTTGTCGGGGATTTATTTCTGTTGGATTTACAAACATTAGGCGATCATTTAAGGCGCCAAGCAATGCTGCACCAGAAAAAGGGAAAAATTAGGGTAAATTTTTTACAATAAGGAATAGTCTAAAAGAAAAGATAAGTCAACATTAGGTATTTGAACAAGTTGGTCCAGACATTAACATTCTTAAGTACATAGAAAATAACAGAGAAAACTAATTAAAGAAAGAAGTAAAAGGCACAAACCAGAACATGGCAGACACGTGGAAAGAATGGTACGCATTTTGTTATCCCAACCAAGTACACTGACTGCAGTTGCACTTGAGAAGAGAAGGGCAGGCCCAACCCACAAAAGGGATCGGAAGTTTGAAATGTTAAGTGAAAAAAATAATAATAATAATAATAAAATGGAAGAAGAGCAAACAAAATGCAGTTTAATGTAGAACTATGTCCCCTAATGAAATAAAAAGGAAACAAAGGATATAGATGGGTGTCCTCCATCAAGTTTGGTTTCACTGCTAGAAAGTATTTCTAAATCAGTTGAGCAAATCAATACCCTGTGGCTTGTAAGTATTCCAGCAACATGACCTCTGGGAGTCTCTTGCCAGTGAACCTAGAAAAACAGCTGAAAAGAATGAGAAAATCTACTATAGAAACTCTTAGCATACATTCAGGCATTTAATGAGGCACCCATAAAAAATGCATAAATATAAAGTTCACCAAACAAAGAGAAGATTGAAGTAATTTACTGAATGAAAAAAATAATAAAAATCATGGGTAACATGGCCTTGTACGAGCTAGACTCCGTATGAAAGAAACATACTGTATGCAAAGGGAAAAAGTAAGTGCCTGGATAACATGCTCATCCCTTTTCAGCTTAATAAACTTCTTCCCCTCAGTTTTTGTTGAAATATTCCGTCCATCATCAGTAGATAAACGATATGACTGAATAAGCTTGGCCAGACCTACATGATCACCAGATATTGAATACAGAATGGTCCACTCTGCAATAAGAAATTGACGTTGTTAGCTATGAGGAAAAAAAAAATTATATTTGTTATTGTAAGCATTGTTTAAGTTTTGTTTTGAGCAATAGAGATATGTCTCACTCAACCTAGAGGAAATGAGAAGATGCGGTCTACTTCTGTTTCAAAAATAAAATGCTGGGGTCCACGATCTGATCCATGTTGACCATCTGAAGAGTTAACATCAACTGCACCATTATTTTCACTAACTTCTTGAGTGATAGGTCCTGCTAACGCATACAAAGCGAGACTACTTCTGTCCTCGTCCAGAATAGCATATTGATTCTCGCTAGGACCCAAAAGTGCTGCATCTCGACCTAAACTTGAAATAACAGAATGTTGGTCAAGAAAAATGAGGTTTTAGAAGAGATGCAGCAAAAGAAAGAAAGAAAAACCTTTTATTAGACTTCCTTTGTTATTTGATGACTGAATATCTGTCGGCTCCCAGTGAATAACAACTTCATGCAGAGAACCATTTGCACCAATCAATTCAAAGACAACAAAAAACAAGTGTTGTTTTGAACTGTAAAGCATGATCTTCGGAAGGCACTCTACATTTCCAGGAATCTGTACATTTACATGAAATTAAATCTCAGATGCTGCAGACATTGATCATAAAAAAAGGAAGCATTACTAATACCGTTGAGTAAAGCTTTTTGCATAAATTTTCAGCTCCTGTAGAGAGATTATAAGCCATTAGATTGAATCCATCCAGATAAAATGCCTTGCTTGGATACTGTAAGACTCTATTCTCTTTGTTGAAGAAATTCAGCTCCAAATGGAAAGGCTAGAACAAAGATGGAGCAAGTTAAACAAGGATGAAATATTATTCAATAGGAATAGGAACCAAGATAAAAGTTTCTGGGGATACCACACAAACAGGAACATCCTTTAGTTGGTTGTTTGCATCTGAGATCATTATGAGTGGCAACCGAGATATGGGACCACTTTTTGCATGCCCCTCCATGAAATGCTGCAAGGAGAAGTGTTATCAGATCAACAAAGTATGCCTTTCAGAAGATGCATGGCACCACAGATTTATCGCAATGGGGGAAAAGTAACATTTAACAAGCATAAATTTGTAATACAAATATTTATTAATTAGGCTTTTCAATTTTAACTTTCTTAGACTATAAGAGAGCGTTCAAAACAAAAATAACAGTGAACAAATTTAGATTCAAGCTTCAGAATACCAAAGTGACAATTATAGTATTTCTAAAGAGGAAATCCATCTAGGATAAGTCAATAAGTTTAAAATACGGCTAGATACTTCCCAAAGACATTCACAATACTAAGAAAATGTTTCTTTTCCTTGATATACTATTCTCTATATTCATTTTCCCCAAAAACATGTGATAGGATAATGCTATGAATGCTAGGCCTTGGCTTTGTTTGGGCTATCAAAAAACAATAAAAGTGTGAGAATAACTGTGCAGGTACCGTAGGGCTTCGCTAACATACTATAGCACCCGCTAAAAAAAGAAGCTTTCCCTCAATTGTATTTAAAAGCCAAAAAGTGCAACTGCTAAGATATTGTTTTGTTGGTGTAAGATGATGATAAACCAGTATTATTAATAGCAAAACAAAGAGATGCACTAGCCATCTGCATCACTTTCCTGTGGAGCGCATTCTGGTAGCAAAATGTGCATATAGTGCTGCCTCACTATGTTGTGTCATACAATGCATGCTTGGCAAAACATACTCCTGGTTTAAATTCTATGATTTGATTCACCATCCATCTACCACAATAAGTTGTTATGAATGTTCATTTCTCCCAACTAGTAGTCATTGTTTAGGTGCTCGTTGTTGCTAGATTCTCTCACTAGAGCTAGTTATCTGGTGATTCTTCTCTTCAAGTCCTCCTGTCATGTCGTTTTCATCTAAGTGTCTCATAAGTTCTAGTTATTGGCGCAAGTAGCTTCAAAAAACTAATTCTCAAAAATGCTTCATGTTGGCTCATATTTAGGGCCTGTTTGGTGCGGTGTTTCCTGCACAGGGCGGCGGGAGGCTGCGATTTAGCACTATTTGGCACGATGTTTCGCTCACGGTGGCCACGAATCAGAGCGAAACGCCGACTGTGTGGGAGACCCCGCGGCCCGCATTACCCCTCCAATATTTTACCCCGTACCCCTCAATTTGACCCGACATTCTGTATTTCTCCTGCATTCTTTAGCTACCCCGCCGAGTGCGACCTTCCTTTGCCCTAACCGTCGTTCCAGACATCATCTCCTTCCGGTATAACTATTCGCAATCTACATTTTGAGAAATCTTTCGTTTATAGTGGATTTGCATCGTGAATCTTTTGTTGTGTTTATTTTGTTTGGTGTTTGTTTATGCTGGTCAATTTGGCTTGGGGTTTCTTGTATAACGATTATATCTATCTCTGTTTGAGAATGCTTGTAATGCTTAACCCCAGAAATGTGTCAGTGAAGAAGATAGACTAAGAAATCCTACTTCTTCATGCGTAGCACTGATGCGTTTAGACAGAGTAAGAAAATAGTGTAAGAAGAGGCAGCAAACATTCATTGCCATCATTTTTATTCTCACAGCAATAAGACATCTATAGTTTATTGTCTCTACGAGAAGGCTGATGCAAACAACCCTTTATTTCAAAACATCAGCTGAAGCATCTCAATGATAGACACAGACTTATAAATGAGGCAGTAAAATGAATAGCCTATGAAAATAGTTTCATATCATTCTATGATTACATATTGATACTCCTTTAGGGTATATAGTAAGAAATTTGTGTATCAAAGAGCAACAGGACTTCATTGCCACCATTGTTATTCTCACTGCTATGATACATCTGTACTTCTTGTCTGTTTGAGCATGCTCACGCTAACCATAGTGCAAAAATGTTATGTTTGCTGAAGTTCTTTTTTCCAATGACACGCTCTCTATAAATGAGGCAGTAAAAGAAATTGCCTCTGAAAACAGTTACATGTCATATTATGCATACATATTTATATTCATATGGTGCGTATAGTAAGAAAATTTTGTATCAAATGACAACTGTACTTCATTGACACCATTGTTATTCTGACTGCTATAAAACATATGTAGTTCTTGTCTCTTTGAGCATGCTCATGCAAACCAAAGTTGCAAATTGTTACACTTTGAAAAACTTCGTTTTTTAATGACACGCATACACTCATCAATGATGCAGTAAAATTGATAGCCTTTGAATAATTCCTTTCATGTCATACTATGCATACATATCGATATTCCTATGGTGTATATTCTAAGAAAACTTTGTATCAAGGGGCAACTGCACTTCATTGCCACAATTGTTATTCTCACTGCTATGAAACAAATGTAATTCTTGTCTCTTTGAGCATGCTCATGCAAACCAGAATTAAAAATTGTTATGCTTTGAAAAGCTTTTTTTCAATGACACGCACACACCCATAAATGATGACAGTAAAATAAATAGCCTCTGATAATTCATTTAATGTCATACTATACTTAGATATTGATACTCCTCTGGTGCATATAGTAAAAAAATTTTGTATCAAAGGGTAACTGCACTTCATTGTCACCATTATTATTCCTACTGCTATGAAACATATATAGTTCTTGTCTCTTTGAGAATGCTCATGCAAACCACAATTAAAAATTGTTATGCTTTGCAAAGCTTTTTGCTATAACTTCATTGTATATGAAAGGGCAACAGAACTTCATTGTCACTATTGCTATTCTCACTGCTATGAAACATATGTAGTTCTTATATGTTTGAGCACGCTCATGCGAACTGAATTGCAAAATGTTATGCTTAACACACACCCATAAATAAGGCAGTAAAATAGATGACATTTGAAAATAATTTTGTGACATGATAGCATCATCATTATTTTCTTATACTTTTATTTGTTTTTCCATTTTTCTTTAGCACTTTCGACACTCACTGTTAAGTGAGTTGTGTATCTAAACTTTTGTTATGCTTTGAAATGAATTTCGGCTTCTGAATTTCAAATATGTGGCTGTCATAGTTCTGTTTTAAACAGTTTTATTAAATAGTGACAAAATTGTTATTTATTACAAAAACAAATAGCCTGAAGTTATTTTTACACAATCTACAACAAACACGCAACTAAACTTTAACGAAGACATTCGACTTAAAAGCAGATAGTTCGCAATTGCCCCAAACAGACCTTAAACTCACTCTCATTTTATGTTGTCTAATCCTCTGAATCATTAGTTCACTTAATTTAAGGAGTTTTCTTAATGTTCTTTCACTATTTCATTATTTATATTTTTTTCTTTTGAATGGATATAAATTATTATTACTAAAAATATCATTATATTTATTATGAATTATTACTTAATGCAGTAAATTTGGTGAACTAAAAGACTATTGTACACATAATACATGCATTGATACAATAAGTCAAACATAAACAACCTAGGATTCTTCACACTGCATTTAATACTTTGCAAACACTGAAACTTATAGTCATTTACTATTTTACTAACTTCACCACTACATATGGAATTTACTTCCAAGTATTGATAATTAGGATAAACTATACTATGTTGGTTATAAGGTTTTTAAATTCGTAAATTGGATGATCAATCAAAAGTTAATAATCCTCAGCAAACTCTTGCAGAGGGTGGACAGTGTTTGTTTTAAGTTTTAAAGTAGAAGAATACTTCATATAGACAATCGGGTGATGAAGGAGCTAAAATGGACGGTGGATTTTGACCATCGTACTGAACCTCCCATCATTCCGGTGTGGCTACGCTTCCCAGATTTGCAGAGTCATCTTTATGATCAAGAGCTTCTCTTTACTTTCGCAAAGATATATGGAACGCCACTCCACACTGATCCACCTACAGAGCATCTATCTAGACCTTTTGAGGCTAGAATATTGATAGAACGGGACATTACGTTACCCTTCCCGAAAGAGCTATGGATTGAGTACACAACGATCGAGGATTTTTGACAATCGGCGGAACTCGAACAGTGTAGTTCTTTACTCGCACCCATTGTCGTATGTTTGGTCACTCTCACCAACAGTGTTACCACATGCATCCGAATCTTAAATCTCCCCGTACAAACACTACTGGGCCACACATTCCTGTGACGGATATACCGCCTTCCTCACCGCCAGTGATACCCACTACTGTTTCAGAATAGGTTGAGAATGATCGACCCTTGGAGGAGCATCAGGTAGTTGCCACTGATAAGCAGGATGAAGTCATCACTCAGCTTTCTTCTGCAGGCATCTATACTACTATCTCGTATGCACTCACTATGGAAGCGAGTTCGGACTCTCCACCGCGCAGTGTCCGAAGATAAGGAAGAAACAAACACTCAGAATCTGACGATGGAAAAGGTGCTTACTACTACTGAGGAAGAACTACTGCCTAATAGTACCTTGATTGTTCTACCCGCTCAAGGGGTAGGAGATTCCCAAATATTGGAGCCGATCACAGCAGCAGTCTTTCCCACTTCGGATCAGATTCACACTTCTGAAGAAGAATGACAAGTGTATACCTCCCGGCGGAAGAAAAAGGTTGGGAGTACTTTCCCCTTGGAAATTTAATGGATGATATTTTGGTCTCCCCTGGTAATGGAGAATCACTTCAGAGTCTGATCTCTGGATGCGCTACATTAACCAGAAGTAGAGGGAAGCCTTGGCGACCTCATTCTCTTTAGTTGTTTGTTTCTCTTTTATTTTATCTTTGTATCGCTTTGTTTGAGCTTTATTTTGTTTCTTATGAGTCGTGCTCAATTTGTTTGGGCCCTCTCATACTACTTGTGTTGTACCCCTTTTATTTCAATGAAATAGTCTCTGCAGACCTTTTACAATATATATATATATATATATATATATATATATATATATATATTTGAAAATGCCCAAGGACTAATATATTAAAATAGAAAAGGTACATATAGTTGTATGAGATGACCTAAAAAGGCACCCTACTCACACGGTACAACACAAAAAGGTCCCAAAAGAGAAAGGATAAATGTAAACAAAAAAAAAAAACAAAACTACCAAATCGTAGGAAACAAGTAGCTAAAGACGACCCAATTTAGTCCTGCCTCTGCCTCTAGTACTAGGAAGGTAGTCAACTAAAAAATTGTTAAATTTTGTATCATTACCTGAAGTAACAAAAGTATTATCCATTAGGATTTTGAGCTCGAGTGGGCCTCCATTCTTCTTCTACCTCCTGGATCCTCATCTGGAGACTGGCTCAACTGATCAGTGTGTTGGTCAACAGGTCGTTGGGCATGTATAAGCTGATGAGCCCCTTGCGTCTGACTAACAGTAACAACTTGCTCGTCCTGTTGAGGTGGGAGAACCATAGTAGAAAGATTGTCAACCGTTGCAACAATAATAGATTCTAATGTAAGTGAAGTGTGAATTGTCTCTCCTCTGCATCTGATACATCCTGAAGATGAGGATCTTCAAGGCTCTCTAGATTATCGGATTGAACATTGTCCTTTGTAGGTAAAGGTCCTTCAGTGTTGTTTTCAAAAAGGTTTGAAGCTGCAGGTTGCCCAACTGAAACATCCGGCAACACATCAATCGCAAATACAAAAACAGTATTGTCAAGGGGGGTCTCCAGTAATGGGAGGGAGAGCTAATATTGTTTCAACCAATGTTTCAATAGTCAGTAAATTGCACTCAATGATGGAGAAGGGGCAGGTATGAGTAGGGGTAGGGGGCCCCATAATATCTTTGCTTTGAGATTTTAAATGAGGGTGCAAATGATGACATTGAGAGTAAGAGTATCCAAACATACGACAGTGGGTACAGTAAAGAGGAACTTGTTCAAGTTCCAATCGCTGCCAAAAACCCTGATGCATTGAGCCAATCCAGATCTCCCCCGGATTAGGTAAAATAATGTCTCGTTCAATCAATACTCTAGCTTCTAAAAGCCGACTTAGATTAATTGTAGGAATATCAGTTTTGAGTTTACTGTAAATCATAACTAAAAAGTAGAGGAGCTCGTGATTGAAAAAATGGAACTTCAGACCCGAAAAACACAACATTACTAGTGGTAGGAGGTTCAGTGAAAGGATCAAAATCGATCATCCATCACACGATTATCTATTTGAACTAGTCTTCTCGCAAACAAATGAGCATAATATTCATTAAATGAATAAGAATGTGTCTACCATCCAGTTTGTCTATCTTCCAATCCCCTTTCAGACATTTTCTCAAATTCTTTGTGAATTATATCGAGTTTGGGGTTTCCATAGAGAAACTTACCAACTAAGACCAAACGACAGGATAAAGCTAAGGTGGAGATCTTGGCCTCAGAGAGAGATTGCAGGCTTACCATTCTTACGAGACATTTTTTGAGAAATGCAGTTTCAATGCCCAGAGCCAGTGTCAAGGTATCACTGTGGAAACATACCTGAAATAGAAGTATGATTGGAGGTGTCGACAGCAAGAGCAGCGACATTGGAAAGTCCCGAGCCATCGACACTCGCGAGGAACGAGAGCAGAGAAACCCTTCATCTGCGTCGTTCTGCACAGTCGACGACGCATGATGAAACAACGACGCCACACAAAAGTCGGCTGACAGAGCAGAGAACGAACTAGGGACGAAACCGACGACGCGCGACGAAACAGACGACGCGTGACGAAACTCGAGGAAGACGAAGTCGAAGCAACAGCACAACCAACACCGCACGACACAACAAACGAAGCACGACGAAGGAGAAAACCACGATGAAGCAAATATTGACGGAGCAGATGCAGGATACGCCAAGAGGCGAAACACTACCAGAGTGAAGTAGACTAGATCATGGTCGATATATACATGTATACATTATACACACACACACACACACACACACACACACACACACACACACACACACACACACACACACACACACACACACACACATATATACACAAATACAAATACACATATACATATATACACATGCAGATATACAGATACACAGATATACACATATATATACACACATCCGTATGTGTGTGTTTATATATATATATATATATATATATATATATATATATATATATATATATATATATATATATATATATATATACGAGGATAGCGACGGGCTCCTCTGCTAGGGTTTCGACCAACTGCGGCAATTCCTAGCGTTGATTATATCGACTTCACCCACAGGTTAAGTTGTCTCCGTCGACGTCGATTCACATCTTCGTTGTCCTCTCGATGGCGAAGGTTCGCACGTCGCCTCCCCCGCCCAACGAAGACCGCTTTGCTCGCAGGTCGGCCCTATTCTGCTAGCAGGTCGTTCCTTAAAGGGCTCACAGTTCGTTCCTCAAATGGCTCATAGGTCGTCTCCTGTTTTGCAGAAGTGCACGCACCTCCTCTGTCTGCTTCTAGTAGTTCTCTCTAGAAGACGAAGGGCTTCGCAGATCTCTTCTCGACGCTCCTCTTCAAGTCACAGACGCCTCTGCTCGCAGGTCAGTTTTCCTGTTGCAGTCACCTAAGTGGGGTTCGCACAACCGCAACAATGGCCTCGGGTCATTCCTACACTGCTACCCTTGTCGGCGATGACCCAGCCCGCACCCCTTCTCTTTCAAATATGTTCCCGCAGAGATAATACGATGCATTCGCGCAAGGCGTTGAAACCGGGTTTCTCAAAAAAATATCTCGTAAAGACGACGAACCTGCAATCTTTCTCACAGAGACCGAGATCTTCACCCTAGTTGCACTCTGTTGGCTGTTTTTAGTAGGTAAATTCTTTTATGGTAACCCTAAACTATAACTGATTCGAAAAGATATTGAGAAAATGAAGCTGAAAGAAAGTTGGAAGGTTGCTAAATTGGATGGTCGGCATATTTTCATCCAATTATATGATGATGAAGACTACGCCCAAGTGTTTGCTAGAAGACTCTTCGAATAGACAATCGGGTAATGAAGATTTTAAAATGGACGGTGGATTTTGACCATCGTACTGAACCTCCGATCATTCTTGTTTGACTGCGCTTCCAAGATTTGGAGGTCCACCCGTCGACATATTTTTAAGTTAAACGGGGACTTTTTAGGAACATCACTTGCCCCCTCGAGCACTGGCGTCATTGTATAGAAGCCAAGCGAAACATCCGAAATCATATTCACAGAACCTTTTTCAGGTTCTTTTAAATATTCGTTCGGGATTGCTATGTTCCCTCGACCAAGGTTATACTCGAGCCAGTTCTTGAAGGTGAAGCAATCCTCTATCTTGTGTCCGAGCATCCTATGGTAGGGGCAGTGTAGTTCGGATGATCTTTCTTATCGACTTCCTCCGGCCTCCTGGGCTCTGGCAACTGAAAATCGGGCGTCTTAATCAAACTGCAGAACATCTTGGCCACTGCTTCATCCTTAAAGTGATATTCCTTACTCAGAAGCTCCTTCAGACTGCGTGTCGGTCCGTTTGGTTTCTGCCGAGATGGTTGCTGACTCGGCTGGCGGCACTGTGGCAGGCGGGACTGTCGTGGCTGGTCGACTTTTAGACCTTTCCGGTTGTGCTTCTTTTCTTGTGCCTTCATTAGTTGCGCGGTCTTTGAATTGGACCCAATTTCGAGTCTGGAAAAAGGTAGGCTGTAAGCGTCGACTGACTCTTCTTTATGTAAAATCTCTTTTCCTTTGTCTAACAAAACAGTTGGTGTGGTGACGGTGGTTCTAACAATAGGAGCTGAAGCAGTCCTCAGAGAAGTCCCAGCGCTTCTAGCGGCATACTTCACAACAATAGAAGAGTCTATTTCAATCCACTACTTCTTTGGCATAGGGAGCTCTTCAACAATTTTCAAGTTGAACTCTACAATAGGCTCAACGGACTTTCTCATTTCGGTTTCATCATTTCAACGGACAAATTCCCGAACTTAGTTTCAACACTGTCGAATCCTCGTCCAAACTTGATGATCGCTGGTCGAGCAGTTCCTCCCTATTGACGGCAAACTCCACTCCAAAGGCGAAAGAAAAGACCAGCTTGGGTGAAGACATTGTCTCCTGTCATTTGAAGAATTTTTGGAAGTCAGTGACGTCCCTTGCTTTGCAATTTCAACGAACATACTCAAGTTAACTTGCTTTGTACTGGCCGTCCTTTAAGAATGTGAATTTTTTTGTGTTTTTTTTTTATTATTGTATACTTGTTGTGTCTTGAGAAGTTTTATTTTGGTTTGAAATTTTGACAAAATTTTATTTTACTTATGGTTTATTGGAAGGTTGTTAGAGGGAAATTTGAGTTTGACCTGTTAGCAGCAAGCCAAACCCAGAAAGGAATGAAGAATCAGCCCCGGTCCGAGATTTAGAGGAGGTTGAATTCACATTGAAATCACATCAATAGATCGCTTCTATTCTAACACACCTATTGGGAGTCCACCTCGCCTCTTCGAGGAGGTGGGAGGATTTCGGAATCTCTATTTAGGGGTGTCTAAACAGTGGCTCCAAAATCCAAAGGAGTTGACTACACTCACTAAAGACAGAAATGAGCGAGGTATGCCAACGGAAAGAATGGTAATTTGGTCCACTAAGGGTATGGACTCACTATCGATTTATGAAAGCAAAACCATCTAATCAAAATGGAGAGAGGAACTAGTCCCAGCGGAGTCGCCAGAATTTGTCGGCATATTTTTAGGTTAAGTGTTGTATTTTTTTAAAAAATAGAGTCGCCTACAAAAGTTGTCGGCGAATTTTTAGATTTTGAATTTAATTCGATATATATAATTTGAAAGGTAGCATTTGATTTTCTGAAAATAATTTTAAGTTTGAAAATTTTAAGATATGAAATCAAATCGATCTCACATCCAAAATAGTTTATATAAACGAGCACCGCATCACAAACCGTGTATTTATCCCGAAGAATAGACACACTGTCGATTGATGAGGCTCGATTAAATAAACTAGAAGATTTCTAACATCCGTTTGGTCTCGCGAACCAATTTTATAAGTCGACAAGCTTCAATTCGTTTAATATAAAGGAATTAAGCGAGGTTTATATTTCCAGGTTCTTAAAATTCCCTATAAGGGCAAGCCCATTACATCCTAAATGTCCGAAGACACTCAAGAAAACTCTCGATAATGATCAGTGGTTTTGCTCTCAAGAATTTCAAAGTTTAAGATTTCAAACAAATTGGATTTTGGAAATTTCAATAGGGAATAACTCAAATTTGAAACAATTTATTTTTAAGAGTCCAAAGGAAGAGAAGTAAGGGATGTCACGGGCCCGAAGTGAGCTTCGGTGACTTCCCAACTATCCTATGGTTTGACTTCAATTTGAGAGTTTATTTAATGTTGTAATCCTACCAATTTTAGTTAATCAGGGCTTATAATTATATGACATAATTATACAAATAACCTCAAAGATATGAGGGTTTATATCGTACCAAACGACTACCTCGGAGTCCTAAGACCGGTTAGGGCTTAATTTGCGTAATATGATTGTGCAAATGCCTAACGAAAAATTGAGGATTTATGTTGCACTAAGCAAACTACCTCGAAATCCTATGGTTTTGTTATTTAATTCTAAGAAAGGTTTTACTGAAGTAGACACAAATTTTGCTGTTGACGATGGCCGTGCTGCCCTCGAAGTCGTGCTCCGTGCTCCACGTCGAAGCAAGGTTGCAGTTTGAGATTTAAATTATTGAAAGTGGATATGCAAATTGTTTGATCGATGTTTTATTACATTTTATTGTTTCCTTTTTATTACTGTTGTATTGCAAACATGAGTGTACATTACAGTAGCAGGAGCAGTAGTAAAAAAAAGCAGGAAAACATGTATATGCTACTCTAGACAGTAAACATGCTACAGAAAGTAAAACATGATATATTAACAAAAGCAGACACTAAGGAAAGTAAAACATGCTACGCTAGCAGGTATATATGCTGAAAAAGTAGAGCATGTAACGCAATAAATAAAAGAAATAACAGTGCTACGAGTGTACCATAGGTGCCGATGACCCGCAATGTATTGTTACCTGTTTATTATTTTCATTTTATTGTTTCCTGCAGAAAATGCGTCAGTACAAAAATAAGAGTAAACGTAGTAGGGAAAACCTACTACCGTACGTGCAGGAAAAGCGAAGTGTGAAATCCGGGAATAAATCCAAAAGAAAAGCGAAAAAACGAAAAAGAAAACTCAAAAGAAAGATGAAAGGAAGAGAAAGAAAATCGAGAAAGAAAAGCAAAGAACTCCTGTCGAAAACCTCGAACAAAAACACGAAAAAAGTCGTAGCAAAACCACGAAACACTAAAAGGCGAAGAAACCCACAGATGCTCCGCTAAACTCACGGGAAACCGTAAGAAAGCCATGGGGCATCTGAAAAAGGACCGTAAGCATGGTGGCGGGAAGGACTCGGAGCTGGACTGTGTGCGTCACAACGTTGGATAAGAGCTACCGGACCGATACCCTACAGTGGGCAGTCCTAACCTCGACTCGAGTAATCAGCCGCGGACCTTTACTAATTTTCATTCATTTTAATTTGCATGCACATAAATTTATAGGTGAAAAGTAATTTTATTGTAGATGAAAATTTTGTTTCAAAATATTTATTTTTATAAAGTAGTACAGTCCACAGGCCAACCACCCTAATCGAACTAGGACTACTAACAACTTAAGGGTATTGGTGGCAACAGTCTCACCAAGAATTGGCGAATAGCATCGTCGGTCCCAAGCCTCGACTCCAATGGAGATTTTACGCACTCGCAAGGGGATACTATTCTAAACCCTTTTTTTTTAAGCACACATAAGCATTATCGTCGTTGTCCTAGCCCCAACCACTCTACTTAAAGCCTTGCTTGATGGCCCCACATATAGCCTAAAGGGGCTATATGTGCACACATACATGTCCCCTGTAGGTGCGGGCATTGAACCAAGAAGCAAGGAGAAAATCAAGGGACGGGGGGATCAATGAAAGGAGAGAGGAGAAAACAATTCACCTAACACAATCGTAAAACGAGGTGAATTGGTTCTCAAAATCAATCAACTCAAGTCAGTCATCCCGAACTTCCGACAATCCTCACTCATCCTAAAGGGAAAGACCTAAAAGTGTTGTTGTACTCATGAAGTGACCTAGACCCCTATGGTGGTGCCGAACCCATTCCCATGACACTCAAGTAAGGGCAAAAAGAGAAACATAAAATAAAGCTGCGGAGAAGGAAAGTAAAGTGAAGTAGAAATGAAAAAGAACAAACTCAACCAAGAAAAATCGGGCAGCATAACGGCGTAAAAATGAATTTTCCACGCCTGCAATTTGTATAAAAAGAAATGCCGCAAGCATATATATGTAACAACCAATGTTTCCATCCATCCCAAACATGTACACATTGTAGATAAAAGAGGAGTAAAGATATTTTTATAAAGCATGCATGTTTAAGTTCAGGGGCTAGCTAAGAGAGCCCAAATCCTCAAAACAACGTTCAAACCATGCTAGCAAGAGAATTTCGAAGTACTCCTATACATGCTTAACATATTCCGAGTTGTAGCAATGATAAAAAAAAATGTAACTAGAAATCTTTGAAATCTTATCATGCTTAAAGTGAAGCTAGCAAAAAACTTTCATCCCCACCTTCTCTCTTTCATTTTTTTTTTTAAAGCAAATCACATGATGCATACCAAGGCATATTTGAAATAAGGGCAGCAAAGAGGAGCTCTAAATCGGCCCATAACATGCTAAATGGGATAAGCCACCACTTTCACAAGACACATGCCAAACATTAATGATTTTTTTGCCAACATGAGATGGAGCACATTAAACTTTTCCAAATATAGGTGTCAGACTTGAAGATGCACAAGTAAAGAGAGGTTCACATATTTTTACATTTTAAGCCTCTCTAACATCCTTCATATTTTCCAGAAAATTTATTTTCAATTTCCACAACTAGCTCATATGTTCCAATGCCTCAATTCTATAACCATTTTCATCCATCAAATGTATATACATACATACATATATATATATATATATATATATATATATATATAGTATCAAACCTCTTTAACCTTCAGCAATAATAAGAGAAATACCTCAATATACCCGTAACTTATTTATCACAATATCGCATCTTCCTTGTAGGAATGATCAAGTAAAATAATAAAAAAAAAGGGGTGAACGACTGACTTATATTTCAAACAAATCCACCATAGTATAATTGGGGTTTAACACTTCCAAAAAGTTGCATTGAAGTTTAAGAACAACAAATAAAAGAGAGAATATCAAATTCCTTTCATCAATAAAACACAAATGTGGTGTAATTTCTCTCGTAAGGATTCATATGCATGCGGCAATGAATTGGGCAGCCCAAATAAATTTGAATCAGTGAAATGAGATAACAACAAAGTATTATTTTTTCATATGGGAGATCGATATATATACCACAAGAATCTTATGACTCCACATATCTAAACCCCCAAATAATTATATTCACATACATACTACCTCATTCCCGATGAATTAACAGACCAAAAATCAAAACGTAGCCGAGGGTATCACTTTTCCTCTTCTTAAGTAAACCTCCGTTATTTCTTCTGATGCTGTAGTTGATTGTTCTGGTATTGACTCTGAATCGGAGAAATCCAAGTTGATGGCGATCGGTGTTCCTTTACATTCAAGGACCGGTTCATCACTTTCTGAATTATCGTAGGCGGTAGCGTCGATGTCTTCTTCGCTCTGATTGACGGGTTCATCGGACTTAAGCACAATTTGAGGATAGGTTTGGGAATCGAAATCGAAACTAGGGTGACCATGATCAGTCACACCATCAGAAACAGTTAAAACGTAGCCGAAATCATTATCATTATATTTATAATACTCCAGAGGAGCAGAAAGATAATCATACAAGCTCAGAGGTTCGAGGATTTTCTCCCCCGAATCCGAGAAAACAAGTCTAACAGAGGCAGCCCCTATCCTACCCCCCGCGCTATCAGTCTTCGCGATGTTGTTCTTTCCTTTCTTTTCATTCTCTGAAGAAACTTCTATCTCTGGTTGAACGGGTTGTGGACCCTGAATGCTTTCCAATCGAACCGGCTGCCGAATCGATTCAATATCTTTCTAGATGACTTGTTCCAAACCGTAGTCCGTTCGTCTTCTTTTGAGTACGAATCAATCGGAATGAATCGGTTCGAATTCGAAATCATATTTATAGAACCTCCTTCGAGTACTTTCAATTATTCTTTCGGGATTGTTATATTTCCTTCTTTAAGATTCTTCTCGAGCCAATCCTTGAAGACGAAACAATCTTCTAGGGTGTGTCCGAGCATCTTGTGATATGGGCAACAATTAGGCTGATCTTTCTTATCAACCTCTTCTGGTTTCCTCGGATCTGGTAATTTGAATTCAGATTTCTTCATCAGACTCCTGAACATCTTGGGTACTGCTTCATCTTTAAAAGAGTACACCCTCCTTTTCCGTTCTTCAATAGACATCTGCTTACTCCTGGGTTGGTATGATCCTGGTTGAGGTAGTTGTTGCTTAGGCTGAGCATACTGCTGTATCGGCTGCTGCTGGCTATGCTGTGACGGTGGTTGGAAATTCTGACGAGAATCTTCTGCATAAATCTTCATCGGCTGTTTTCCTTTATCGACTATCGCTACTGTCCCAGACTTCTTCTCGAATATCCTGGTCGTCCTGGGTTTCTCAGTCTTCTCGTGAGAATCCATATGCTTGATTTCTTCTTGCAAATTGCTGGCTTTACTGAGTAATTTCTCGAAAGACTTGATAGTGAGTCCCTTGAGCACGAAAGTTATCAGTCCATGGATGCTTTTGAGTAAGATCTCAATCGCATGATGTTCCTGTAGTCGAGGTTCACATTTCATGCTAAGGTTTCTCCACCTCAAGATATAATCTACTAGAGTCTCGTTAGGCTTTTGTCTTTCTATCACGAGATCTCCAATGGAGACACGGTGCTGCGTTCCGGCAAATCTTTTCACGAACAACTGTGCTAACTCGGAGAATGTCTTCACTGATCCGTTAGGCAATTCGGCGTACCAATCAAATGTTATTCCTGACAAACTGCTGACAAACTGACGACAAAGCAATGCTTCATTACCTCCGGTGTTGCCACAACCAGCTCGGAAATGTGCTATGTGCTGTCTGGGGTTTCCAGTTCCGTTAAATATCTTGAAGTTTGGTGACACATAACCCTTAGGATAGGGTACGACATCGAATTCCTCCGGGTAAGGTCTACCCTTTAAAATCAATGCACCACTCTTAGACTGGGCAATGGCCTCCCGAACTTGTTCAAACATTTGCTTGAATTCTTTTTCTGGTATGATGCTTTGAGCAGAATCATTCTTTTGTTGATCATCCCTGTTAGCTGAGGCGACTTCTCTTCTTTCATCTATGATCTGTATAATCTCTGGTTGATTGACTTCTGGAGAAACTACTTGTTGAGGCTGAGACAGTCCTTGAGCTGCAACCAAGGCGGCCATGGCAGTAGTCATTTCTTCCATTCTTTTCTCCATTTGACTTATTTGCTCGTCCCTTATCGAGATGGTATTGCGCAGTTCATCTACGACGTTCCCTTTCGTAGGAGGTTGGGCTTCGCGCGCAGATGAAGCGGCTCTGGTTTCAATAACATTGATATCCATGCCATCTTCTTCGAGGTAATCTTCGAAGTCTTCATTCTCATTATCGGTGGGAATTCCCCGTCCCTGAGCCAACTCTGAAATCTCGCTTTTGAGTCTTTCAATCTTATCTTCAATCATTGAACCTTGTATCATTTTGAGATCTGGAGACCGCTGTGGAGCATTTTCTTCACTTGCGAATGCTGTGGCCTTGTCGGACATTTCAGCTCTTTGTTCTATCCCATAACTGTATCTTGTAGGCTTGCTAGGTTGTATTGGTGCGACGACCTTAGGTATCCACACCCCTTTCTTTGACGGTGATGCTTTGAGACGGGGTGTCTCAACGGAAGCATCGAAATGTCGAAGAGAAGTATGCTCCCCATGGTGAAGACCAGATACAGCACTAAGCAATCCTTTCATCCTTTTCTTTGAAACTTTCGAAACATCTGTATGGTTGGTAGTCGGTATAACTCTAGGACCCAGTCGTGACTTAATCGGTCGACGGCCCACTGATTTAGTAGCAAGAGAATCAGTAGTAGCGGCGGTAGTATCGACTCCGTCTCCCAAACGAAACCTGACGGGAACGCGAGCAGGTGGAGTTTCAACATCCTTTAGTATTTCTCTTTTCATATGAGGGGATGCGCACATCCCATTCGCTTGAGCAATTCACCGGCCGAACAACCATCTTTGGCGGCTAGTCTGCGGAACACCGTGTCGACTCGGGTGATAGGAGTAGACTTCCTCTTCTCCCTACCACGTCCATGAGGTGCTGGCAAGGCAGCGGCAATCTTTTGAATATTTTCATGTCCATCGGTGTCCGTTAAGGGATGGAAACTACTCCCTCGCAGAAGCGGAGAGATATCCACCGACATTAATTCTTTAGGACAAGGAGCTTCATTAACATTCATTTCTTCAGAAATCTGGGCTTTAGTAGCCCTGCGAATCTTTCGACTGCGATTCCTTCTTTGTGATCGAGTTAATGGCACGGCTTTCGAACTTGATCCAATTTCAAATGCGACGGTGGGGCAACCAATCCTTCAGTTAAATCTTCAGCAATCACAACCTCTTTCCCTTTAACAGAAACAGGCTCAGTAGGCGCTATGGTAGCAGTAGTCTTTTCCCTCTGGTAAGAAGGAAAATCCCATAGGCAATTCAAGTTAAATTCAGTAGACGGTTCTTGAACTTCAGGAACGACTTTCACTACAACATACGGAGTTTTCCCAAGTATAACTTCAAATTCATCAAATCCTGTTCCAAACTCGATAGCGGAGAAATGTTGTGGGCATTGCGGCTCGTCGGCAGGTTGCAGGAAAAAGTGAGCATCGGGAACGCCATCGCAGAAACTTCAAAAATAGAAAATTCAGTATTAGTTATTTGATCAAAGCCTGTAGACCGGGTAAGTCTTTATTTAATTGATGAAGATTTAAAAAAAAAAATTTTAGTGAAAGTGGTGAAGATTTAATTATGTGTTAAAGAGCAAGCGTAGCACGACACCACTTGATTTGATTTGCAACATAGCAAACCAAAATCAAAAAGACACAGGTAGGAAAGTAAAGTCTGGAACCCAGTGCGGGACAGACTCTACGTATGCACAACACCTAGGTGGAGCTGAGTCCACCAACACACTATTGGGGTTCGACCCCACACGGAAATCGAGAAAGTCCTAAGTGGTCTTACGAACTCTTCGTTCGAAGGGTGGGCTGAACAAGTGGTTCGAAGTCGAAAAGAGTTGATCGTGCTTATCCCGAGGAGAAATGGGCAAAGTACATCAACGGAGGGTAATCGCGGTCCAAAAGAGATATGGACACATCATAGATATATGAAGATAAGATTTCCGATTTGAATGAAGAGAAGCAAATCCCAGTGAGTCGCCGAAAAGCTGTCGGCGTTGTTTTGTGCGTGAAGTGCCGTGAAGAGTCGTCGGTCGCCGGAATCGAAATCCGTCGCCCGCTTCGGAAGGATCCTTCAAGAAAAGAAGGAATCAGCCGATCCCATATTTTTCATAGTTTAAATGAAAGAAGCTGCTACACCTCAAGTCATGCATTTATCCCGAAAGACAAACACGAAGACTTGAGGTGAGGCTCGATCAAATAAGCTAAGAAATATATGACGTCCGTTTGATCAGCGAAACTATTATATTCTGCAGACAAATTCCCTATCTAATATAAGAATTAAATAGGGTTTATTTTAAAGTTAGGTTCGGAAATGCTTCTATAAAAGGCAAGCACTTATAGTTAATTACATCTTAAATGATCGAAATCAGCTAAGAAAACTCTTGATAAAAATCGGGAAATATTATCTTGAGGAGGTCAAAAGGATAGGATTTTTCAACGAAGTAAGATATGGAGGTGTGCAAAAGGAATTGGCTCAAGTTTGGAATGTTATATCGTAGAATCCAAAGGGAAAGAGACTAGGGGATATCAGAGATCCGAAAGCGGGCCTCGATGACTTCCCGAGCTATCCTATAGTCTTGCTGATGAAGATGCACTCTGCTGTCGAAGGCGATCGTGTTGCCCACCATGCCAGCTCCAAGCTCCTTGCCGTGAAGAGGTTGAGTTTTCTAGAATGGCAAGTTAAAATGTTCAATCAGGTGGCCCTATGGTCGAGGTCTTCTAAACATCTTATGCAAGTATGTTTAAATGATGTAAAGTTTACAGCAAGATATACAACACAGGAAAAACAGTAAAACATGCAACGAGGTACAATATAACGTGCTAGACAGTAGAGCATGCAGTAGCAACAGGTATATAAAGGAACATACTGTAAAAATAAACAAACATGCATACCTGGGAGATCCGTAGTGTTTCTTATGTGTAGTCGAGCGGGAGTGTATCACATAAAAGCCGAACAAGAGAAGGAAAAAGTCGTCGAAAAGCTCGAGAAAGCAAGGAGACTCGACTCATAACGAGAAAAACCCGAGAAAACGAGACGAAAGTCGAAATAAAATCATCAAAACCTCGGAAAATCCGGAAAAAGGACCACGAGTGCTTCATCGAAAATCAAACGAAAACCGAAGAAAACGACAAGCACTCGGGTCGAGGCTAGGCTCGAAGCTGTGTAGTCTTGCTCGAAGAGTCGTCGAAGGCTTCTCGGTCACACGAGTGTATAAAGCCCGCCACTCAGCAAGAAGGGTGTCCAACTAAACTCGACTCGGAGAGTGTTCCTCAACCAAAAGCCGATAATCAACAAGTGGACAACCAGGATTTTATAATATAGTTTTTAAAATTTATATTTTTAGCATGCACATGAGTTTCGGGCATACGAAAGAGATTTTATCAATTTCCGATTGTAGTGGAAAAATATATATATTTTTTTGTTTCGAAATGTAATATCGTATTTTTATCGTATTTTGAAAATCATGATTGTCCACGGGTCGATCGATTCGTCGGGTGAAGGATCGCTAACAATCTACAGAAGGTACGGGTGCCGCTTGCGCTTGTAGCGGTGAATGATACGCGTCATCCTACGGTTCACCGGGGCCACGGAGCGAGTCACGATGTCGGAGAATGGGATATCATTCTACTCTATCAGCTGGCGTGCGCTTTTGCATCATCGCCGTCATTGCCCAAAACAAAACAAAACAAACCGACTCCGAGTGAAGCGGGGAACACGTGTAAATCAATAAGGAGGGGACGAAGAGGAGATTAACCCGCCTCCAGTCCAAGAAAGACCAAAACGGGAGGAAGATTAATCTACTCGCCCCTAAAACATGTAACAACAGAACGCTGAAAGCATAGCCCGAGGTCCTTGAATCAGTCCTGAGGACGTCATTTTCTCACTTGGACACAATTGGATCGGCCCCGAAATGGGTATCCTTGCATTCAGATAGGACTGAACCAAAAGCAGTGACCTTCGAGAATCGTTCAAGAATCCACAAATCAAACGGGAAAAGAAAAGAAAAGTGACTCGAAGAAAACCGACTAAAGCCCCAGACTCATACTAAAATCCAGCCCTCCGATCCTCAATTAATTCTTTATCATTTGGAACACAATTCTTCCCACACGGAACCACTCTCAGACTCTAGGTCAAGCTCATAATAGCGGGAGAATCACCAAATTTTCAATACATAAGACAGTGAGTGTACAAGCTCCCATGCCATCTCAGATTAACTCTAAACTCACCAAGCAAAGCAAGCAAATAACTCACCAAATATTTAGGCTCAAATAAGGGCTTCACCAAACACCACCAAGCTAAGCCGCCAAGTGAAACAAGCCTAAACCAAGTGTGCAAGTAATACCACAATTATCATGTGCTTAAAGTTAAGCCAAGCACAAATCAATCCATCCATCAAATAAAAAGGAGAAGGCCTTAATGGGGTTCGGCCAAGTCATCACGAGCCCAAACCCGAGCCACCATGACTAGGAGAAACGGCCATAATTCAATCCAAAACAACTCGACACAAAACAAGGTCCGACCGCATACAAAGCCGGACCCGAGCCACCTCAGCTGAAAAGCGATCCGATATTCAATCCAAAACAGACTCCAACACAAAACGAGTCCGGAGCTATCCGGAAAACAAAAGCCGAGCCACAATAAAGTAGAAAACGAGCCCAACTATGAGCTACAACCATCGAAATATATAAAAAAAAATTATCGGAAGCGCTAACGAGATCAAAACCGAGCCAGACAAAGACCGAAACCGAGCCAAGCAAAGACGAAACCGAGCCGAGCAAAGACGAAACAAGCCCGACGATCGATTCCAGCATGAGCCCAACAATTCAGACCATAGGAAAGCTAAAACCGAGCCAAGCATGGGGCTTAAACAAACCCGAGTACAAACCTAGAACTTAATCTCAAAACAAATCGAAATAAAGGGCTCCTCATGAAAAACGAAATCCGACTAACATATAGCCCAAAGTCAAGCCAAATATAAAGCTAAAAAATGAATTTCGAAAGCATTAGAGTAAGGACAGCAGCTGTATATCCAAATTAGGCTCACGGGCATGAGCTAAAACAAACCAAGCGAGCCTCTAAGTGAGGTTAAGATGAGTCATAACAAGGCTACAATTATACTAAGCACAGAGTTAAAACATACTTCTCCATGTATCCAGCATACCAATATATAAAACCGCAATAGAGAAGAGATAGGAGAAGTAGAGAATAAGCTTCACATGCATATACCAAGCTAAATAAAACTTCCCATTCTCCATATCAAGCCACCATATGCAAGAGACTTCCAAATCCTACCTAGCATGCTTGCAAAGAGGAATAGCATAATCTCAAAGCCGCACATTTAAGATTTTAAACTTGCTTTAAGTGTAAGAGAAGAAAGAAGGTAATATCATGCCATGCCTACACCATCCCAAGCAAGTAACCAAGTCTAAATCCTAGGACATGCTCATATTTATATTTTTAACATGCTTGAGCAATAAATCTTCTCAAATAAAGCCATAACAACGAACTAACATGCTGCTAGAAAGAGAAGAGGGAAGGCATCTATTAATTAAGCAAGCAAACAAGCTAATCCTTAGCATACAAGTACCTAGCCGAGACATTAAACAGGGAAGGCTAAGCCAACAGCATGAGTTACGGCTTCCCTGGGCCAAACCGAGAAGAAAAGGGGGGATGAGAAATACCAGACAGTGTAGAGCGCACAAGAAGAGCAGGAAATCAAACTCCAAGCCGGCAGCACCTCCTCCTCACAATGGTTTTCGGGCTAACCCTAGGCCATCCTGAAATGAGGTTTAAATAGGGGAAAATGGGAAGAGGAGTGCCGGCACCTACCCGTGGAGTCGAGGAAACTAGAGGGAGCTACGGGGCATGGGGGAGACTGACGCAAGGAGCCTCGAATCTCCTGCGCACGCGCCGCATAGATAACACTAGCACAGACGGGACGCCGTCTACTCGCACAGAGATCGGTATGGGGGTGACCGCGAAAGGCTCGAGAGATAAACGGTCGAAAAGGGAGAGCGATCGAGCGCAGGAGAGGAGTCGCAGAGAGCCCCCACAGGGCTCGAGCACGGGAGACGAGCGAACCGAGCGGGTCGAGTGAGGGAGAGTAGGATTTTAGGGCTTATATTTTAATTAAATAGATTTAAAAGTAATTTATTTGAAAATACGCCCCAAATCATAACTCTCGCACCCGACGGGCTATCGTCGCAAACTTAACGTCGATTTTAAGTGAAATCAACGTCCCGGACGCATCGGCGCAGTCCGTTTCGTCGTCCGAGGTCGTCTGGGCAACCTCGTCGACGGTCGCGTCAAAATTGCGTCGAAATTTAGTATCGTCGCAAAATTTTAACACGAGCACGATCGAAAGCGAGGTCAACAGTGCTCCTCTCGAGTTCTGCAAAAGATAGTTTATGGCATCAAATCCTCGGACTCTATATGAACGCTTTATCTTGAACCCCTTCTAAGACGAATACAATGCGCTTCTCATCTTTAGTGAAATGATGTGTTTTGTAGCCAAAATGATATGTACAACGATCATATTTACAATGACAACCTTATAAGATGTGGCACACATGCATAGGTACAGCGTCACAATACACTCGCTCCTGAAACTTGTTTCCAATAGAATATTCCAAGAGATATCTCATGTCAACTGTGATCTTATTATTTTGTTTAAGCAAGACAAAATAAGATTGGGTGCACTTCAGTGAGTCCAGATTCAACTTGTCAATCATTTGGATAAACACTACAATCTCATAATTGCATTTGTCGATGATAAGATTGCAAACATTTCCCTTCATCATGCAATGAGTATGAAAACTTTTGTGGCAGAGCCACAATTGCTCTCTTATAGGCTACTTCTCTGAAGAATTTGTCGAACAACTATCATCTCTCCCTCATTGGCCTAAAGTTGATCCTCATCTCTAATATTCTCATTTTTTCTTGTGTTAAAATCGATTTTTTTAACTACTCTCTATTCAGTGAAAGGGTTCACCCCTCTGTTTGGGCAATCGAAAGCAATGTATTCGAAACTATGGCACTTAAAGTAGTTCTTGGTGGGTTGGAATTAGGAGTGTTGGCGATATCTCCCTTTTCTCCGCTCTGGATTGGTTTCACGTCAGGTGACTTGACTACTCCAGTATGTGTAATTTTGCTAGTCGGTCATGGGGTTGACCCTATTTGTAAGATGTGGTGGTCACTTGATGTCAGTGCTACTTATTTACCTTTAAACCTAATGTATGTACATCAAGTAGGGAACAATATAGTTGTAGAGGCACCGCATTACTAATATATGATTTCAATCCTCCAAGATACCTCATCATTGTGTGCTCCTCTTATTCTACAAAATAGCGTTTCAGCATAAGTTCATAGTCGTGAACTCCACAGAAGAATTTCTTTGGTGCAAGTTGTGAAATTTTATGAACTTGTCATGTCAGTAATGTCGGAGAAGATATTTGCATTGTCTACCTTTTTCACCTTCAATCATGTGGTGATCTTACTGTTCCCATCTCGTTGCCGAAGATGCTTCAGGTTCTCCCACCACAAAAAAGCATTATTCCTTAACTTAATAGTGGCTAGTTTGGCTCGTCTTTTAGATGGAAAATCATTGTATTCCAAGACCACTTCCACTGTCTAGAGTTACTCGATGGACTCTTCCAGATTCATGTGACCATAAAAATCTATCAAGCCAACCCTCACTCTATATTTATAGCTTCTCTGATGTTTCATGCTAAATTATCAAAGTATTGGTTCATCACCACTATAAACTTTCTGATTGAAGGGATTCACTTCCTCAATCTAGCAAGTCACTGTTATGACATCTTCAGATTGTCTCCTCTCAAAAGTGACAAGTTTTGTTGCAGTTAAAAGACTTCACATTGCATATACACCATAGTAACTTCCTAAACACCTCTTTCAGTATTTCTCCTAAGAAGCATTGTGTCATTTTCTCCCGATCAGGGTTCGACGAATGTAAGATTACAAATCAAAGGTTGGTCGTGTCAGTGTGAATTTTTTACGGAGGTAGAAAATTTGACTATTAAAAATTTAGGCTTATGACTAAGAATTGCAGTAAGAATAATTAGGGTAAGGTGAGATTTCTTTTTCTTCATTTTTTTTAAGGATATCAAGTTAGTTGATTTAGAATTTCGATTTGTAACAAAAATGACAAATCCATAAGAATTTAGAATTTGTGGGGCTCTTATATTATATGACACCGTTCTAAGGCTCCTTTATGTATTCCTAAAAAAACTACATGCACACCACTTATAAGAAAATAGGCTATTCCAATAAAGCATCTAAGAAGATTTCCCAAATAGCAATTTACAACATTGTTAAAAATCTCCATTTACATTGACTATGAAGGATCAGTAGCTAATCGTAAAGCCTCCCTTAACTATTGCTTATTTACGGGGAAGTTTTAATTGTATAGTGAAATAAAAAATAATAATAATCTATGGTTGCTACCGGAAGTGCTGAGGTAGAATTCAAGGTTTTTTCTAAAAGAATGTGTAAGTTGTGTTGCTCAAATGCCTCCTCAAAGATTTAAAACTCCCCATTATAGAACCAATCATAATGAGATGTGACAATCAAGCTGCTATCATCATTGTTAAAATTCATCTCAATCAAGATAAAACTAAGCAGCTCAAGACCAAAAAAAGGTTGAACAAGGAATTATCAAAGTTAGTTGCACGCCAACAAAACAGCAAATGGTTGATATTCTTATTAAAGCTCTGAATCAATTGTTATTTGACAAACTTATTCTCAAGCATGGAATGATCAACATATACTCCATGGCTTGAGAGGGAGTATAAAATCCTGAAAACACCTCAAACTCTGCTCTTTTAATCAAACTGCTGCCAATGTATACAAGTTTCAAATAGGGCGCAGCAGTGATAATTCCTTCTTTTGCAGTCCTACAGCGTTGTCGCAAGCTTCAAATGTCACCTCTCTGCTATCATTGATCTCGGGTTTCAAATGTGGAATCAATTTAAAATATTGCACTTACTACATACTATATTGCATTTGATTTTGAGTATTTTCTTTCCTGTTTTTCTTCCTCATTAGGCTTGAGAAAAACCATTTTTAATCTGTGTTCTCAGTTATTTCCAATTCTCGGCCCAACTATCAGGCTGTCTCTCCTATACATATTAAAGCTCTTCTTCCCATTTGAATATGAAAATAAATATTACTCTTCTGATACTCAAGTTGAACCAAATAATAATAGGAACGTAAATATTATTACTGAAAAAAGTCAAATTGGCAGCTACAACCAAATACACACCAAAATGAAAAATACAAAAATAAAACACAAATTCATACTAACATTCGATCTGAAGGTGGTAGAGTTCGGCTAGAGGGTCAGGGAGTGGTGATAGATGGTTGGAATGAGCTGTGGGACTGCTGGAAATGGCAAAGGAGGTGCTGAAATTGTGATGGCAGTGAGATGGAAGGCCTTGAACAGTAACAACGGCGAAGTGAAGGGCTGGGACAGCAAGGGGTAGTGAGAAGGAAGGATTGTGGACTGCATGCTAGCAAGAGGAGTGCTGTACTGTGCGGCGAAAGCAAGGAAAAAGATAGTTTAGGGGCGTTGGCAGCAAGGGCAAAGTGGGTTTCCGTAAAGACGGCAGCAAGTCAAAGGGGAGGACTGCGGAGGATGGGAAAGTCGAGAATAAAAGCAACCTCAGGAGCGAAATACAACCAAAGCACCACTCAAACCTTGAAAAAAAATCACCACCTCGGAACAAGATACAACCTGAAAAGCACTCGCCATTGGATATAGCCCTACGATTGTCTAGACCAAATACTCGCGTAGAACTGAACCCTAAAATACCATAAAACAAAAAAAATAAGCTAGGATAATTGTTGGGCGGCAAATCCTATGAAGGCTAGGGTAGGTCAACCACTGGAGCTGCTAAACGAAATCCAAAATCTGATCCAAGATATCAAACTCGTCTGTCTCTTATTGCCTCTGGTCCCATGGGAGCACCTGCATCAATCTCCTAGAGGAGCTTTGATCCCATCCGTCGAAGCTTTTCTCTTGTAATAAGACATCAGGTCGGTCACGTTGGAAGTGATGTCATACCAAACCACATCCTGATAGAATATGTATATGTCCTCTTTTGACACAACCAGAATATAATTGCATGTGGATGGGTATTCCCACGAATCAAACTTCGAGGAATTAAATCTGTAATTAGCTCCTTCCATTCTTCATACTTCTCTGAGTCTAACTGATAAACTAGTATTTACTCTGAGATACAATCTATGACAGGTTGAGCTACTCTCACTAGCAACCACTTAGGAGAAATTTCTTTTTCTTCTCTAGTAGAACCAAAATTCCATTGTAGAATTTTCTTCCTCATCTGGCTCCTAAGACAATTTTCAAAGTTACACAGTTCATCCCTCCCGTCTAGACATCTGTCTGTGGGCATATTGTTGAACTGAATTTCATATCTAAATAGCTTCACATAGCCTTCCATAAGTAATTCACAAGCTTCCCATCGGACATATTGAACCACTTTCAGGGGTAGCCACCCAAAGGGAGAACTGTCGATTAGGATGTCTGGCAATTCTGTCAACAGAGATTGTTCATTTTAAGGTATCAGCTCCTCAAACTCAGTCTTCTAAAACAACTAGCTGGAATCGTTTGTGTCTCTTATTCGTCGACTGGAAGTTGACAATCCTCACTAAAATCTTCATTTTCTCCTGAATTATTGTTTATTTCTTCAACTGCCCCCTGATCCGTGAAAGATATCATTCTCCAGGTTGTGCAATCTGATTCAATATACCCAAATCCGTGATACTTGAAACACTTCATGACTAGAACGAATTTAAGAATTTGGATTGGTTTCAACTGTTCTCCTCTCTGAATTAGTGTCTTCTCAGGCAGGGGCTTGGATGTTCCTCTGAGCGTACGTCTACTGCCCACCTAGGGTTGAATTATGTTTGTAAGTTGTAGCGATCATTCGGCAATGCTCTCCACTTTTAAAGCTCGGGACTGAACATTAGGTCGGTAATGGTGCTGCATCTCCCATCTCATTTTAAACCAAATAATGATCTAATCCTTTCTCTCGCACTGCATCCACGCTTCAAATTTTGCACTAAGAAAACACACACTAATTTAATTTGTTAGCAACTAATTTCACCATTCTACCCAATGGGACATCTTGGTACTCAAAGATATGTTTTGCTGTCTAGGGATACTGAATGAACCAATCTAGATCCATATGGCCATCAAAATCAGACGAATCCACATTTACTTCAAAATTCTATATTCTCTGATATTTCATGTCAAATCTTCAAGATAGTGTTTCTTCATCTCTAGAATCCGCCAGGTGGAAACGATTTACTGTACTATTTTGATCTGGAAATTCCCCATTGTGGTTACGGGTGACCCTTCCGGATTGCCCCCTCTCAAAGGCGGCAAGCCTCTATTAGCTAGGGATTTCCCACCGCACATCCTCTATAGATGTTTCTGGGCATCCCTTTGTGGATTTCTCATAAATGGCATTGTGAAGTTCCTCCCCAACAGGTCTCCGAAAATTTCTCTTCGGTGGCGTGGTAGGTGTTTGGTTTTGGGTTCAGATAAGTGGAAGAGGGTTTATGGAGATGATGTAGGATGGTAAAGAAAAGTTTTGGGTTGCCGGTCTGAAAAACTAGCAAAATGAAGTATTTTTGTGTAGAGGTGGGGTTAGGTATTGAGGATACTAGAAACCCAAAAATAGGGCTAGCTACTATCAAATATCAGAGATAACTCCAATAACAATAGGAACACAAATATTATAACGAAGAAGCCAAATAGACAATCATAACCAAACACAAATTGAAATGGGAAATAAAACAATACAGCACAAACTCACTAGGGTTCAATCCGAGGGTGGAGGGATCAGCTAGATGGTCAGGGAGTGGTGGCAGGTGGCTGGAATGGTCTATGCAGTTGCTGGAGACAGCAAAAGAGGGGCTAGAACTATGATGGAAGTCAGGCAAAAGGCCTGGAACAAAAGTGGCAGCAAAGCAGAGTGCTGGGAAAACAAGGGGCAGTGAAGAGGAAGGATTGTGGATTGCACACCAGGAAGAGTGGTGTCCTGTGTGGGGGCAAGAGAGGAAGATGGTGGTTTAATGGTGCATACAGCAAGGAGAAGGAATTAGGGCATCCAGAAAGGCTACAACAAGTCCGCAGGGAGGAGTGCTGAAAATGGGAAAGTCAGAGTTAAATACCTCTTCAGAAATGAGATACAATTGAAGCATCACTCGACCCTTGGAGGAGAATCACCACCTCGAAATGAGATAGTCTGAACAGCAGCCGTCCTTGGAGATAGCCCTAGAAGGCAGAACTCGGAGATGCCAATGGCTACCCTAATAGAAAACTCATGAAAAACTAAACCCTAAAACATCCAACAACAAATGCATAACCTAGGACCCCCCCCCCCCCCGGCCCACACACACACACACACACACACACACACACACACACCACCAAAAAAAAAAGAAATCCTATTAAGGGTAGAGCCGGTCAGCCCTTGGAACTGCTAAATTAAACCGGAAATCTGATCCAGGATAGCAAGCTCGTCCGCCTCCTATTGCATCTGGTCCCTTGCATTCACCACCAATTATATTGCAATTGATTGTGTATTTTCTTTCCTGTTTCCCTTCCTCAATAGGGTCGATTATGGTTTATCCGTGCTCTCAGTATTTCAAAATCTAGCCCCAACTATTGGGCTATGTTTCTCCTATACATATTCAACCTCTTCTACCCATTTGAATATGAAAATATATAGTGTTCTTCTCTCATATTGTCCAACGAAAAAAAAAAAGCCAAATATGTTAGATAAAAAGCCAAGTCTACCACTTTTAAAAATACAGGTTTGCACTCTAGCTGGCTCTATGTGATATTCCAACCACAATAGGCATGATAAAGATTAGAGCAACAAAATAAAGGGAGGGCATACACTGTGAAGGAATGCTTTCCGCGCAATATCTGACATTGTAACCTGAGTTCTGCTGGTACAATCAGAGTGAAAGTGTTATAAGAATATCACAATAAGCTCCATGTTGTAATAATTAACAATGAAACTAGAAAACCGAAAGATAACTTCAGTGGGGTAAAGAAAAAAAGAAAAATTATCAGATGAATGGAAATAGTTAAAGAAAGATTAACTTGAGGAAAAACAAATAGGTCAAATTAAACTATGAGATACTTTGACAAGCCAGAAATTATAGACAACATGAACTCATGGTTCTATAATACAGAGTAACATAATATCACAGTTTTTTCAGAAACATGTAAGTCAATTGATAACCACACATGTACCTCTAGCAAGAATTTTCCATACATAATAGTAAACTTATAGGTAAACCTAAATAATATGCAATGCAAAGACCATTCAAAAAGGAAACTTCTTGCTCAAATACAGCTAACCAAGTTAACGGTTTCTATGGTTCAACTAGAAATAACATGATAAATTATAATTTTCATAATTATCATGAAAGTAGATTTCTTTCATGGAAAATAAGCAAGCAACGTGCTGATCCCAGACAAAATATCACTTCAAGAAAACTAAATTGCATTATAAGCCAAATTAAACTTCGATAATGTTCAATCTCCACTCTCCACAATCAATGTAGCTGGTATCAAACAGCGGATTAGAAATGTCACACCGAAATATGTTAATACACGTAGTACTCACACCCACTATAAGTCCAAGTGATAGCTTTCAAAGAAAAAACATGACTTTATGCACAATAGGGAGATACATTGAAAGAAGAAAGAGAATAATAGCACCGTTCCAAACTCATTTAAAAAATAAAAATAAAAATACCCCACATAAACTTGGTATAAGTATTACAAAAAATTATCACAACAAATGGTTTCCATTAACTCACCCTTTTAACTGTTGTTCTTGCAACTCTGTCTGGAGTTGATGGTCTGCCAAGGTTCCAGATGAACCTAAAGCTGAAAGCTTTTCCTTCAGAATAGCAGCTGCAAGACATCAACAGTAAATGCATTTGCTTAGAGTTATGTGGCCAGTTGGAAATCAAAAGTAAATCTAAAAGTAGAACTTGATCAATCAAAAAGAGGAAAGAGGGAAGGGTATGCAAATTCGGGAAACGCACTAGAATCACAGGAGTTCTCATTCCCTCTTAATCTAGAAGTAGAACTTCATCAATCAAAAAGAACAGTAGGAAGTGTATGTAATATACGAATCATTTTGAAGACGATCTCATTTCGAACAAAAAATATTTTAAATGAGACGAACACAAACAAGCACTAGGCTGCTGATGTTCGACTCATTTACACCCCTAATTAGAAGTGAGGCCATGCTTCCTAAAGCATCATTAATCTAGGATTAAAGAGAGTCATCTTAGATGGTTTGGTCAAATTAAACATCGACCATCTAATGATCCGACTAGGAGAGTAGATGTTTTAGATTCAACTTATGTTAAGATAGCAGAGGTTGACCTAAAAACACTTAGGTATACTGTATAAAAAATGATCAATTTATTAGAATTAAATAAAAATATGACACTCAATTGGACACAAGGGATAAAAAGGATTCATGTAGCCGACCCCACTTAGTGGGATAAAGGTTTGTTGTCATCTTTATTTGATATAATTTTGACAATGAAAGTTTGAAAGATAAAGAAAAATGAACCTGAGGGGAAATAAACAAACTAGCTTATCCCCATTTGATTAGAGATAAAATTAAAAAATAGCTCTACAACTTCACAGCAGCTTTCCCATAAAATTTCCAATACCATTAAGACGTTAAGAGGGAATAAATTATCAATACAATGTTCTGAGAAGAGAACAGCAATATATATGAAGTATGCTTTGCCATTTAAATTTATAGCATCCACATGAATAAGTTGTGCATAAGATGCCTAAATCATAAGCTCTAGCTTCCTGACCGAGTATACTAAGAAAAGGCAAAAGAATTTTAAAAGAAGGAAAAATTACCAGTTGATCCCCTTGCACTTTGAAGAACAGTAAACAGTTGCTTCCTTCCTTCCCTGGTATACGCAGCCCTACTTTTTTGCTTATCTCCACCAGCCACATTCTGTTACAAAGAGAAAGTGGAATGGAAGTCGCAGGCCACCTGGCTTCTCAAAGGCTCAGATCACTTTTATGTGTAAATGGTTACTTACAGTGAAGAGTAGTGCTGCTAGGTTTAACTTTGGATGAACGGCCAAATTTTTAACCCTTGGGAGGGGATAAACAGGCTCACCACCCTTTCGAGATAAAATACGAGTAATGTCAATCGCTTCAATTGCTGCAAAAGAAGAAAACAAGGAAAGTAGAAAAACTATATGACACTCAAATTTGTATGGTAAAATTATTACGAATAATAACTTCATGGATTGCTAGAAAATAAGTTACATATACTATTTAGCCATACAACAACAGCATAGATGTCCATCGTTTGAAACTTCATTTGACAGGCTTATAGTGTGTTTCCTGTATAATTTGAATACTCCATACATTAAGGTGGAACAAAATTAGACCAGACTTCTACAACTTCACATTAGGTGGTCATTAGGGATTGCCTAAAATGACTTGGAAGAAAAACTACTAGAGAACAAGCTAGCAAATACCTTTCATGCTTCATTATTCGTTAAAATCCAATGTATAAAACTAATAGAAAAAAAGATGACAATTGGGAAAATAAAAGGCAAGGATTCCATTGAAAAGACAAACTCAATGAAAAAAGTCAAAAGCATACAAAACCAAGAACATACTTCCTGATGTATGGCAATAAATGACTTTTATCTTCACAGATAGGTTTCCTTCTTCTTGATTATTCATCACATTGCAATTGAGATACTAACTTTTATTTTAATATATTATTATTTATTTTATCATTACAATGGAGTAACTAACTAGATAACTTTCCTTCTATTCAGCCACTCCTACATCATAATCACCATTAAATGCTTAAATTTGAAACTTAGTGAAAAATTATAAATTTCAGCTTTTTTCTGCTTATTTTTTCAATATTGAGTTTTTGAAACTAACCAAATGGTGCGTAGAATGTGGTGACTATTAGAGATGGAAGAAGGTTTTGAATGCAAAAAATATATATAAAAACATGATTAAAACAGCAATATATATATATATATATTATACGGCTCCTTACATGTTAATAATAGAAAAAGTTACATAAGTGGAGAGGAGGGGGATCCCCTGATCTAAAAAGCCAAAAAATACATTTGGTCCTAAGGGTTCCTCTTCCAATATTACAACTCAACTCAAATAAGTAAAGAAAACACCAAAATTACAAAGTATACCCAAAAAAGTTGATCCAAAAATACAAGTATACCCAAAAAGTATATATCAATTCTAAGAAGATAAGCTATTGTGTGGAAAGCAAAGTACTGTAGTTGGAGACAAAAAAAGAACAAGATAAAAATAACAAGTGTAGCAGGTACAAAGGTAGCCCAACAGCAGATCAAGGGGTGGAAGCAGCTCCAACTTGGTAAAAACAAAGTAAAAGGATAGTATATGGATTTTATTTGAACTAAATGATGCAGCCACCAGTCAAAACCCGGACAGTATCCCAGCAAAACAGATCCAGCCCATAAGTGTAATTGTAAAAGATAAACAAAAATTAGATTTTAAGAACAAAACTGTTAAGTATAATTGTAGATCTTTAATATAGCTAGGCACAGTAGAACTCAGCAACAAAGAAAATCCAACCCAATCTAGTCCAGAGAAGAAACTTATCCTCCAACAACTTAGTCAAAAACAACCTGCTCCAGAGAAGAAATTCTAGGAAATCCCAAGAAAACTCAAGTAACCAAAACCAAGATCTGTGAAGCAAATCCGAGAAGAATGAAGCCCAGTTGCAAGATTAACAAACCAACCAACAAAAAATTCCCAGCAAATAATATATAAAAACAAAACCTAGCAACTCAACAACCACCAGGAAGGAAACCTTTTCAACAAAATTCCTCATAAAATATTCCCTACACTGAATGAGGAGTAAGCACTCCCAGCTAATGCATCCAGACATCCAGCCTCATAAGGAAAGCATGAAAAGAATCCATAAGTGTGTACATGTTGGAAGAACATTAACATAAACACTAAAAGCTACCAACAGAAATCCAGAGCTCAAGCAAAAAAATTCAGCTAAACAACCAGAAATTTTAACATCTAATGTAAGGTGTCTCAAGCATGTCACTAAGTAGAAGAGAATTGAGATAGGAAGGAGGTTTAGAACCAACTATAATACCAAAAGCACCATGCTTTGAAAGCCAATCAGCAAGGGCATTTCCCTCCCTATAAATGAAGCTATATTGAATAATCAAATGATTAGTATTTATAATATTTGTTATGCGATGTAGTAAGCAAGTGGAAACCGAACAGGATTAGTTTTCTTGGTCAGAATGTGAAAAAGACTATGTGAATCAATTTCTATAATCACAAATCTTAAATGGAAATAAATAGAGATCATCATAGCCAACAACACAGCCAGCCCTCAGTCTCAAGAGGGGATGAAGCAGAAACAGGTGAGGCAAAATAGGCTAGGCATTTCCCAATATCATTTCAAAATAGGCCACCATCTTCAACAACAATAGAGGATCAGCTTCCATTAATTTTGGCCTAAAACTAACCATGAAAGGGGGGTCTCCAACTAATCGGAGTTGGTCCCATGCCCCTCTTAGGTAAAGTTGAAGAGCCACATTCCCTCAAAGATCTGATAACTTTTTGATAATTGGTCATAATAAATGAAATAGTGGTGGAAGAAGTGGGAAAGGAGTCATTATAGCATTTTGATAATTGGCCAAATAAATGAAATAGTGGTGGAAGGAGAGGGGAAGGAGTCATATTTATAGTTGTTTCTAGCCGCCCAGATGAACCATAACACCATTAGAGGAAATTAATTCGACTTAACAGGTATGAAGTTTGCTTCCTTCCAAGCCCCAAGAAAATTCTCCAAGAAAAAGTTAAGAGGCCAACATATCCCGAATATTTTACCAAAATTGTCTCAAACTTCTCGAACAAAAGAGCATTCATAAAACAAGTGGGAGAAAGATTCAGCAGCACTTTTATATATATAGCAGAATGAGGCAATCCACAGCCCTTTCAGCTTAAGAATGTCATCCATGGGTAACATAAAACTAAAATACCTCCATAAAAAGAAAGAAATGGAGGGAGAGATGGTGCTCCATTTCCAATGTTGAAAGTTATGTGTTTGTGCATAGAGCATTTTAGTGATGGAGGCTGTGGATTAAAATTCCACATAGGAATCCTCTCTCCACTGCTATTTTCATCATTGCTTTTGACTATCTCTCTCGGCTTATCAATCGATTGCATATACAACATCCTCACATCCAATACTCTCACAAATCCAGAATTATGATTAGTCATCTTGCTTACGCTAATTATGCTATGTTATTCTCTAATGCAAGTCTACTATAAAACTATTATGCATTTATCGGATGATTTTCAGAGTATGTTTGGTTTACTTTTCAATAAAGCAAAATGTACTTTATACTTTGGGAAATCCATGCATAATAGAATTGAAAGCTGGGTAGCCACTTTCACTGGATGTAAGCCTGCAACCCTTCCAATTAAATATCTAGGGGTAAACATTGTTAGAAGGAGAAGGAAACAATTTCAAGTTTAGAAAATTAAATCCAAAATAAATGATTGGAGAAAAAAAATTTTTATCCAATGGTGGCAAGCTTACCTTGTTGAAGAGTGTTCTTTACAGTCTACCATTGTATGCAATGCAGGTTCTTGGGATTAAAAAAAAGTACACAAAAAACACTTTAAGTACACTTCAATAAACTTCTTTGGTCTGAGGGTAGCTGGTAAAATATAGAAGTCTAGGAAATGATCTGTAAACCAAGGTTCTCTAGAGGGAATTGGTTTTAAAACTCTTACGCAGATTGTTGATATCAACATGTACAAAATTTGGTATTGTGAGTCATTATGGGGTCAATTTTTGTACCACAAATATTGTACATCAGCTCACCCCTCAACCGTTGCATGGAAAATTGAAAAATTGGAAAATTGGTACATCTGCTCACCCCTCAATTTTTACTTGTCTCTGATTTTTGGGACAATGGTAATTAGAACCTTACTAAATTGAGATCTTTGGTGGGTGATAGAACTCCTCAAATTTCTAAGATCCTTATAAATGAACAGAGGAAAACTATTCTTATGTGGAAATTTCAATCCACAACCTCCATCACTAAAATGCTCTATGCACAAACGCATAACTTTCAACATTGGAAATGGAGCACTTTCATATGGCATCTTTCATCTCTCCCTCCATCTTTTTCATTTTATGGAAGTATTTTAATTTATGTTACCCTGGATGACATTCTTAAGCTGAAAGGGCTCCGGATTGCCTCCTTCTGCTATATATGTAAAAGTGTTGTTGAATCCTTCTCTCACTTGTTCTATGAATGTTCTTTTGCTAGAGAAGTTTGGCACAATTTTGGTAGAATATTCGGGATATGTTGGCCTCTTAACTTTTTCTTCAAGAATTTTCTTGGGGCTTGGAAGGAAGCAAACATCATACCTGTTAAGTTAAATTATTTTACTCTAATGGTGCTATGGTTCAGTTGGGCGGCTAGAAACAGCTATAAATAGAATGACTCTTTCCCCTCTCCTTCCACCACTTTTCATTTATTATGACTAATTATCAAAAAGCTATCAAATCTTTGAGGGATGGTGCCTCTTCAACTTTACCTAAGAGGGGTAGGAGACTAACTCTGATTAGTTGAGACCCCCCTCTTATGGCTGATTTAAGGCCAACATTGATGGAAACTGGTCCTCTATTGTTGTTGGAGCTGGTGGCCTATTTCGAGATGATAATGGGAAATGCCTAGCCTATTTTACCTCACTTGTTTCTGCTTCAACCCCACTTGAGGCTGAGGGCTGGGCTGTGTTGTTGTCTATGATGATCTCTGTTTCTTTCCATTTAAGATTTGTGGTTATAGAAACTGATTCACATAGTCTTTCTAACATTCTGACCAGGAAAACTACATATGTCTAGTATCTCACTTGTTTACAACATCGCATAACATATATTATAAATATTAATCATTTGATTATTCAGCATAGCTTCATTTATAGGGAGGGAAATGCGTACTGTTAATTGGCTTACAAAGCAGGGTGCATTAGTATTATAGTTAGTTTTAAACCTCCTTCCTACCTCAATTCTCTCCTACTTAGTGACATGCTTGAGATTTCTAGTTGTTTAGATGTTAAAATTTCTAATTATTTAGCTGAATTTTTAGCTTGAGCTCTGGATTTCTATCGGTAGCTTTTAGCATTTATGCTAATGTTCTTCCAACATGTAGAAACTTTACTTATGGATTCTTTTAAAGCTTTCCTTATGCGGCTGGATGTCTGGATGCATTTGTTGAGAGTGCTTACTCCACGTTTGGTGCAGGGAATATTTTCTGAGGAATTTTCCTGGGAAGGTTTCCTTCCTGCTGGTTGTTGGGTTGCTCGATTTTGTTTTTTATGTATTATTTGCTGGAAATTTTTTGTCGGTTGGTTTCTTAATCTTGCAGCTGGGCTTCAATCTTGTCAGACTTCAGTTTTCTCGGATTTGCTTCACAGATATTGGTTTTGTTTACTTGAGTTTTCCTGGGATTTCTTAGAATTTTTCCCTAGAGCAGTTTATTTGTGACTAAGTTGTTGGAGGACGAGTTTCTTATTTGGACTGGATTGGTTTGGGTTTGCTTTTTTGATGAGTTCTACCGTGCCTAGCTATATTGAAGGTCTACAATTATACTTAAGAGTTTAGCTCTTACAATCTAATTTTTGTTTGTCTTATACAATTACACTTCTGGGTTGGAACTGTTTTGCTAGGATGTTGTCCGGTCTTTCACTGGTGGCTTCTTTATTTAGTTTAAACAAAATCCATATACTATCCTTTTATTTTGTTATTATCAAGTTGGAGCTACTTCCACCCCTTGATCTGTTGTCCGACTACCCCTGTACTTGCTACACCTGTTGTCTGTTTCTTATTTTTGTCTCCAACTACAGTGTTTTGTTTTCCACACAATAGCTTATTTTCCTAGAATGGATATACACTTTTTGGGTATACTTGTATTTTTGAATCTATGTTTTTTTTTGGTATAGTTGTAATTTTGGTGCTTTCTTTACTTTTTTTAGTAGAGTTGTGATATGGGAGGAGGAACCCTTAGGACCAAATGTATTTTTTTGTTTTTTAGATGGGGATCCCCCTCCTCTCTACTTATGTAACTTTCTCTATTATTAACATGTAAGAAGCCATATAATGCGCTTTCCCTAAGATATATATATATATATATATATATAGACGCCATGGATTTTGCTCTGCTAAAGTTTGCTCAGATCGCAATTCCAAGGTGATTCGATTAGCCCTTCGTTTCTACACATCAGAACGACATCGACGCATGTTCATCGCGTCGGCGCCTTTTCATACTCGAAGAAGGGAAGGGGAGCGTCGTAGCTCGCATCGTCTACTTCGAGACTGCTCTTCTGCAGAAGAGCTCATGTCCGCGGCACTTCGTCGTCGTCTATTTTCCTGCTCGACATCAAGGTCCTACTCGAACCTGCTCAACGCTCGTCCAGTTCGTCTGTTGTGTTCGAGCTGTGTAGATTTCGACTGGCAGCAGAGTCAAGTTACGCCAGTTGTTTTGCTCCTGCAGTGTTTTGTGTGAAGCACGTTAATGACCTAAGAGCTTTCCTATGCTGCAGCCCTCGCCGACCACTAAACCCTCCAATTCTGCAGTGATTCACAAACACAGTTCCCCTTTCCACCTCGCAGTTAATTCAATATTCCGGCAGATGTACCCCGATTCTGTTGCAGGGCACGCAGATTGCAATCTCACAAAAAAATAGGGAAAAAGGCGGGCAAAACACTACTCTTCCCTGATGGTGAAATTTCATCTCTTCCAGAAAAATACAAATTTACAGTAGTTGGCAAGTTCCACTTAGGTCGTCTTAAGATGAAGATTATCATGAAGATTTTTGAAGATTTTAAACTAGACGAGAATTGGCATGTGGCCCTTCTCGACGGAAGATATGTTATGATACAGTTGAGCATAGAAGCAGACAAGACAAGAATTTTCTCAAAGAAATTAATCAAAATTGAGGGCAAACCTATGAAATTGCTCAAATGGAATCCTGATTTTGACCCCAGTCAAGAAGCCCCCAATGCGCCTATCTAGTTCTCATTACCTGAATTCAACCTTCAATTCTTTGGCCAACCTATCTTATATGCAATTGGGATTATCCTTGGAAAAACTATGCAGGTAGACATACCTACAGTTCATTTCTCAAGGCTTTCTACTGCAAAGATTTTGATTGAAAGAGATATTACACTACCAGATGTAAAAAAAGTCTGGCTTGGCTCTGCTCACAATAGTTATTGGCAAAAAATCCTTATGGAACAAAAACCTCACTACTGCAAGCACTACAAAATGTTTGGATACCCGCAGAAGAAATGTTTCAAATTTCACCCACAGTTTAGAACCAATAGTCAAATGCAGGAACACCCCACTGCTCTGGATACATTGGCTCCACCTGAGGAGGGACTCACTACAAGACAAGAGTTGGTATCTGATGAAATTGCCCCTTCCCCTAACCATACGGATAATGTTTGGACTGCAAATCAGGATAACGCTGCAGCACCTCTTCAAGAAGCATCAGGTGCAGAGGTGACATTACACACTGATTTTATCGTTGTTGCAACAACTGACATTCCTTCTACTGCGGTTCTACTATCTAATCAAACTAAGACCAAATAAGACCATTTTCAAATGAAGAATGACAAGTTTATACTTCTCGGCAGAAGAAGAAGGTTGGGGGCACACTCCAGCTTGAAAATTTAATGGATGATACTTTGGTTACTCCAAACAACGGCATGACACTTCAAAGTTTGTTATCTAACTCCGCTCCTAAAACTAGAGGAAGAGACGGGACAAAAATGTCTCGTCCCTAACTATTTATTTGATGCATGTTTTTAATTTTTTTTAGTTTATCTATATCATTTTTTGTTGGAGCATTAATGTAAATTGTGTCGTATGCGTACGGTGTCTCTATTGGGCCCTCTCATACAACCTCTATGTATCTTTTCTATTTCAATAAAATCAACTTTTTGGGCTTTTCAAAAATATGAATATATAGGCATATATATATGTCTATTATTTAAAGATTAAATATAGATACACACATCCATCCATCCATCCATCCATACATACAAGATTGAATTTGTTAATGGGAGGATTGTGCGGAAGTTTTCTATGTGAAGGACCTATGAATTAAAGTACAGAGAATTAGAAAGAAAGAGAAGGAAAAGTCATAATCTATTTAAACCTCGAAAACAAAACGTACCTAAATTTCTTCATTGCTGACTCTTTTGATCATAGAATTAAGACTCTAAAACATTGAATTTGATATCTTAATTACTGAGGACGTAACAATATGATTTAGAAGAAGAATCTAGGAGGAAATAGGAGATGAATGAATGCCTAAAGATGTAAGAGGCGAGAGAAAGAGGAATTGATCCTTGGATATGATGCCAAAGTAAGGTCATATATAATTATTTCATCACCGACTGGTAATAATAGTGGGGATAAAGCTAATAACGATACAATGATCATAATTTCATCCTTAACCATCTTCAATACAGACCTACATATTGTATTAAAATCCACAATTTTCTTGGAAAATCTAATTCTGATATCAATGAAGATACGAACTTCTCCACTACAGCAAATGATAATTTAACAATTACTAAAGGATGCACTTTTAAATATGACATACTAAATTTGCTAGCCTAACTAATGCACAGAATGACTCGTGACTATATACTAAAGTGATAGTTCTCACGACTCAATGTCCGGTGTTTCATCCTTTATAAAATTGAATGAGTAGACAATTCCAGAAAAAGTTGAAAAAATGGAAATGTAGTAAACACAAAGTTGAAATATGTGCCTCATCATCGGTATGCATTACAAAGGAAATCCTGGACTTCCATTTGCATTAGCAGGAAGACCAGCTTGAAGAGCTTTCATTTGCTCCACTTACTAATGATGATTATGTCTTGCTGTTTAGACCAATGTTATTTGATATCAATGACCAGATAGTCCATTAGTTTTCATTAAACATGCTTCATGTAAAAAGCTTTATTACTTATATTGAACTCTACTAAATAATAGCCTCTCGATTGAAAATGAGCGAAAATTATATAAGACAGAATTGAAGGCATTTGAATTGCGAGACAAATCATATTTACCAGGATTATAAAAAAATGGACATTGTTAAAATAAAAATTAAGGTAGATTACCTGCATGCTCAAAAAAATTTGCTTGTATTGGCTGCCTATTGGAATTAATCATCACATGCGTCTTCCAAACCTGAAGTGCACCATCCTTTGCAACAGTAACAATCAGTCGCAAAGAAGGAAGCCATGCAATAGATGTTATTGGATGGGAGCCAGCTTGCGTACTGGATTTTGGCAGTTGAAACAAAATATCAATAACAGATTATTAAGGTGGATCTCAGTTAAGAACCAAAAATAATATAAAAACAGTCATCTAATACATAAAAACACGGAAGTAAACACAGACAAATTAAGAATAGAAGATTATTTTTCATAATAATAGACTTAGTGGTGAAAAATGTATAAAAGATGCACAGAGACGCCATGACGCACTACAAAGCCTGTAATACATGTCCAAACATCATCCGTCTAGCATGTTCCAACATCAAAGGAAATATGCAACATCGCAAGTATATCACAGAAAACTTAAATGATCTTATAAGGACTGCCTGTGAGGTTGCAACAGAATAAAATATATTCGGCAAAATAAGAAGAAATTTCACATTTTTGTAATTTCTGACATAAAATGCATGCAGAGTAAGGTTTCAAAAAGGTTCAATTCCATTATCCAGCTTTTAAGTTTAACGTCACATTTTTTTTAGAACTATTATCAATTACAACAAGAAAATCACAATTTAAATGCTACCTTTCCTTTTCAATATCTCAAAAAACACACTCCATGCAATGAAAACTTACATTCCAATCATATTTGGTCTCTCAGTTGATACATCCCATGCAAGAAGACTGCCACTCCTATCACCAACAAATATCCACTCCAAAGTTGGATGGAATGCAAAAGCACCAGCACCAATCAGCTTGGTCATATTGTCAACTGCACCCAAAAGAAATATTACAAATAAAAATCAATATGGATAAAACTATACTTACATATATAACCTTTATCCAAAATAATGAGAAAAAAAAACATAAGGACAGATATAATGCTAATCATACGCTGAAGTGTATAGTGAACGGCATAGGTCTGAATGTTGTAAGCTCGAATCAAGCCATCAGCATAGCTAACATACTGAAACAGATAAATGATGAGACAATTGGACTGAACAAAAGATAAGGCCAATGACATAAAGATGAACATTTTACCAGGACTGGAAGACGAGGATGACAGGCAATGTTGACAATAGGCTTTTTAAGATCAGTCTTTATCCTTGTTGGTGGCCTTCCCCCCTCAACCGTGCCAACAACTTCAGGTGATCAAAAGAATGCTCTTATTTACCATAATGATAGAGACAAACAAGCAATTATAATTACACAAACAAACCTGTCACACTCATTCTTCGATGGAAACCAAAAAACACAACAGGCTGGAGAGGTGTCAGGGCAAGATGTACTTCAGCATCTAGTGAAATTTGTTCCGACCTTTTTTCAGGTGAGTGTAGCACAAGTGTCTGCTCGCAATCAAAATCACATGCTCGGATTGTGCAATCCTATAAAAGATTAAGGACAAATTATCATGGATAAATAAATGTCTGTGAATCAATTATCTAGCTGTGAGATAATTTTCTAATAAGAAAAGATGATAAATACATGAAAAAAAGTAAAGACATGAAGCAATTTAAGGAAAAATACATTTCAAAGGACGTTTATAGCAAGTTATACAGCAATAAGATCAATGTTCCAATAATTGAAAAGGTAAAATATAAACAATTCATTAAGATTCACAAAGGAGTAGACAACATTAAAAATCAAACAGCAAAAAGGTGAAGAATCGCTCATTACAGAATTAGGACAACTAGGAAACCTGCTCTCAAGGAAATCAAACCTTGTGCTTTAAACTTCTCATACTATCATTGGCAAGTTTCAAACTTCGCAGAGTTTGCAAAAGATGCTAAAATACAAAATCAACACCCACCATACCCATTTACATCCAATTTCAACAATGAAGGGCATAAAACTTGAGAAACTTTACCAAAAGCTGCTAAAATAGAAATATCCAACTTACAACACCAAATTATTATCCACTAATTCAAAGGATAAAAACTAGAAAATAGCTCTTTAAGTACAAATGTATTTATAAAATAAAACAAAGCAATCTGTTATGATTAATAAGCATAAGCAAAATAATTGCAACAACGGATCCATAAGCAGCACGGTTACAATACAGAAAAAGATTGATATGCTACTTTATACAAAAACATCAAAAATAATATCGTGTTATGAGCAAACCTCAAGGATAGAAATAACAGTGTGTCCACTAGAATCAATTATCTAGCTGTGAGATAATTTTCTAATAAGAAAAGATGATAAATACATGAAAAAAAGTAAAGACATGAAGCAATTTAAGGAAAAATACATTTCAAAGGACGTTTATAGCAAGTTATACAGCAATAAGATCAATGTTCCAATAATTGAAAAGGTAAAATATAAACAATTCATTAAGATTCACAAAGGAGTAGACAACATTAAAAATCAAACAGCAAAAAGGTGAAGAATCGCTCATTACAGAATTAGGACAACTAGGAAACCTGCTCTCAAGGAAATCAAACCTTGTACTTTAAACTTCTCATACTATCATTGGCAAGTTTCAAACTTCGCAGAGTTTGCAAAAGATGCTAAAATACAAAATCAACACCCACCATACCCATTTACATCCAATTTCAACAATGAAGGGCATAAAACTTGAGAAACTTTACCAAAAGCTGCTAAAATAGAAATATCCAACTTACAACACGAAATTATTATCCACTAATTCAAAGGATAAAAACTAGAAAATAGCTCTTTAAGTACAAATGTATTTATAAAATAAAACAAAGCAATCTGTTATGATTAATAAGCATAAGCAAAATAATTGCAACAACGGATCCATAAGCAGCACGGTTACAATACAGAAAAAGATTGATATGCTACTTTATACAAAAACATCAAAAATAATATCGTGTTATGAGCAAACCTCAAGGATAGAAATAACAGTGTGTCCACTAGAATCAATTATCTAGCTGTGAGATAATTTTCTAATAAGAAAAGATGATAAATACATGAAAAAAAGTAAAGACATGAAGCAATTTAAGGAAAAATACATTTCAAAGGACGTTTATAGCAAGTTATACAGCAATAAGATCAATGTTCCAATAATTGAAAAGGTAAAATATAAACAATTCATTAAGATTCACAAAGGAGTAGACAACATTAAAAATCAAACAGCAAAAAGGTGAAGAATCGCTCATTACAGAATTAGGACAACTAGGAAACCTGCTCTCAAGGAAATCAAACCTTGTACTTTAAACTTCTCATACTATCATTGGCAAGTTTCAAACTTCGCAGAGTTTGCAAAAGATGCTAAAATACAAAATCAACACCCACCATACCCATTTACATCCAATTTCAACAATGAAGGGCATAAAACTTGAGAAACTTTACCAAAAGCTGCTAAAATAGAAATATCCAACTTACAACACCAAATTATTATCCACTAATTCAAAGGATAAAAACTAGAAAATAGCTCTTTAAGTACAAATGTATTTATAAAATAAAACAAAGCAATCTGTTATGATTAATAAGCATAAGCAAAATAATTGCAACAACGGATCCATAAGCAGCACGGTTACAATACAGAAAAAGATTGATATGCTACTTTATACAAAAACATCAAAAATAATATCGTGTTATGAGCAAACCTCAAGGATAGAAATAACAGTGTGTCCACTAGTTGGGCTATAAGCCATGCGAACAACACGAGCACCAATGTCAATTGAAGAAATCTTGCTTCCAGTGAGTGCATCAAACTCTGTAATTAAGTAGCCAAAAAGGTTAGCAAGCATCTACACCTAAGATGTCATAAACATTACTACAATTTAAAATTTTTCAGAGAGATTTGTTAAAACTGAAGAAAACATAAAGATTTGATCAAAACATTCATTCCAATACACAATCATATGTATTCTACCTAGTATGATGTTATTGCCAGGTGTGTGGATGCAAGAGCGTGTAAAATAGAATGAAATGATAGCAAAGCCATCACATAATCTAGAAGAATGATAGAGCAATGCATGACGCAAGGCATCATCTAACAGACGCAGGATCGCATCCCCGCACAAGGGCGCCGCAAGTCCCACATCTGGACCGCTGTCCAAACACATAGGAAGAACCAGCTGGTCCTTCAAAGTAGAGACTTCCCTCCTATATGGAGTGAGGTCCACTCCTATTACCCTAGGTCTACATAGGTTGTTGTTGTGACGCTTTAGGGCAATTTTTGGCATGTTTTCTATCAGGACAACCGTCAGCGTTTCAGAATTTCCCTTCGATGGTAGTATCCAAAAGTCGATTGGTGCTCCAGTTGTTTCTCACTCCCGATGTCGTGATTGTATCCAAGGATCAAATGATTCTCCAGCCATCTCATTCCCAAGGTGATGATCTATCCTTCCCCCATCGCTCCCAGCCGCTCCACGTCCTCCTTCTGTGCTGCATCCGCCCCCGCACAATATATCTTGCTGAATTTCTGCAAGGCCGCCTCCATTGCTAACCCACCCATCCGCTTCGCTGCCACTGTTGTTCCAAACCTTCCGCTTCGCCGCCTGCTATTCCAGGCCTCACGCTTCGTTTTCATTGATGTTGCAGCCCCTCACTTGCTGTTTCCTGCAGCCATCAGCCCTCCCAACCACTTCTCCAGTTGTACACCCCCCTCTTTCTCGCTGCCTCAACCCAGGACAGCAACTTCGATTGTCGCCACGCATTCTAGACCTTCCACCACTCTTGCCACCCCAATTGAGGACCAAACCATCGCCAATCACGACCATCACCCTGATATCCTCCAAAGTTTGAATTGGCATCGTCATTCAGCGCAATTTCATATTTTCGTGTGTCGTGTATGTTGTTATTTTTGTTTCAGTGTCTTGGTTATAATTGTTTATCCACTTTTCAATAATAATGTTTGTTTGTTATTATTGCTTAAGTTAATCCAGGATCATTAGGTATCAGAGCTAACTAACCCTAATCATAACCTCGGGTTACTGAAATCCCCACTCTTGCTAAATTTTCCAGACTGGCCCCCCAATATTTTTATTCCCACTCAACATCACCACATACACCCTCTTTCCCATATCCAAACCACTCCACCGAGGAGATAATTGTCGAAAACTTGATCAAAATGAAATTGTACAGTGCCACTTATGATAAATCTGCAAAGAGATATCCAAAATCTTTATAGGGAGGCTACAACCTTCGAGAGGAAACCATCCGAAGGGGTCACAAAGACTCCATTTGAATCTAGAGATAGAGAACTACTGCCCCAAAAATTTAGTATGAAATATTGGTGAAGCCAAGATTTTGAAGTAATGAAGAATTTGTCATATTTTGATGGTCACTCGAATCCAGACTTATCGAGTGGCTGATTTTGAGTATCAAGGCGTCCCACTGAACGAAATAGTGAAATTGGTCGCTGGCAAGTTAAGAAAGTGTGCATCTCAGTAGAGAATAACTTGATTTTTCGACAGCGAAAAAGAGAGTAAAAATACTACCTAATCTAAAATGAAATGATAGATGCAGAGCCAGTACCTATTAGCTATTTACAGACAAGATGTTCATAAACTAGCATCAAAAGTGAAGAGAACCTCACCTGATGACAGTCACTTCTTACAGGAAGAGTTCAACCCTAGGATCAAGCAACAAGAGTACACCTAGCAGAACATCTAAGTCGACTCCGCCTAAGGAGATATTAGCCAGAGTGGAGAACAAGTGGAACCAATATGCATTCCCAAATTCGTCCAAGCTAAGAAGTGTTTCAAGTTTCACAAATTTAGACATATTGAATTAGATTGCCCAACCCGAATTATATTGAGTAAGGAGTAATTACAGAAATAGATAACAACATAGTAGACACTGAAAAAACTAAGGACACAAAGGAGTATCAGATTCTAATTGATGAGAGAGAAAAGCACGTAGTTCAAGTTGAGCCCATGATGGGGACTCTAACAGAATTAACAATGGTGGTCCAAGATAGTCCTACGTTCGAGGAACCGACACCAGACACATGGCAACTCCAGATAAGATAATTTCAGAATTTTCAGATATATATAGTCTTTCTTCCGAAGTTACCTCTACTAAGGAAGGTCCAACATGTCAAAGATGACTCTTTTGTGCCACTTCTGGAAGACTACATGGAATTATTTGTGCAGCAAAAATCAATTTAGCAGAATCCCCTTTGATAGATGATTAAACGAGATGGATGAACCATTGTGTTAGATATCGCCTTAGGATCTTTGGGAGAAAAAACACCCTATAGTAGGATTCAAGTAATAAAAGGTCCCTCCTGATTGGTTATACTTCAATCTAGTGCCACTTGTCATAAATTTCATTCCAAATTCGATTTCACCTATATAGTTGTTTATCAAATACATTTAGCTAAGTATGAGAAGTGAGAGAAACAATTATGAATTTAATCACTCAAGTTATTTTATGAGCATCTACATCTATATGCAGTTCCAGCTCAGGTTGTACTGAATAAGAATAAATACATCTTCAATCAGAATATGGTTTGGAAAGACAACGCCGGATTGACCTACCAGGGTAGTTACAATAGTTCCACCATCTTCAATATGATCGACCTGGCACTATACTACAAAAGACCAGAAGCTTCGACAAATGAGGTCGAAGCTTCCCCAATCCCGGGAGACTGACATAGGGTGTCATTTAACAGACGCGGGATCGCATCCTCCAATAGGAGAATGTCAAGTGCCACGTCTAGACCATTTGGTTCAAGCACGGGAAGGAATGGTCAGGCCTTCCTAGCAGAGACTTCCTCATATTTAGAGTAAGGTCCACTCCTATTTATCCTAGGTCTATATAGCTTGCTAGTGTGGAGCTTTATGTATGTTTTTGGTGTGCTTTCTATCGAAACAACTGTCGACATCTCATATTTTGCCTTCGAGGGTTGTATCCAAGGGTTAAGTGGTGCCTTGATTGTATCTCGCTCCAAAGGTGGTGATTATCCTTTTCTCATTGCTTTTTGTCGCTCCACATCATCCTTCCCTATTGTAACTGCGCCCCGCACAGCATATCTTGTTGAATTACAGCAGTTCAGACCACGACCATCGCTATCCCAGCCCTTTGCTTCGCTATCTTTGTTGTTCCAAACCTTCTGCTTCAGTGTCACTGCTATTGCAAGCCATCCGCTTTGCTGCCATCGTTGTTCCAGCCCCTCCCTTACAGTTTCTTGTAGCCATCAAGCCTCCCAGCCACTTTCCCCGCAGTCCAGCCCCCAATTTCTTATTGCCCCTGCCCAGGACAGCAACCATACTTGTCGTTCTCACCTACCCCTTTACCCACATCCATTTGTTGTTGCCACGCCTTCAAGCCCTTAACAGGCCAATATCTCCTCTCCAAAGGACCAAATCCTAGTAGATCACCACCACCACTCTGAGATCCACCCTAATTTAAGTTAGTGTCATCATTTATCGTAAATTCAAATTTTCGTATGTCATGTTTGTTGTTATTATCATTTTAGTGTTCTGGTAGTAACAACCTATCAGATTTTTAGTAATAAAATTTGTTTGAATATTGTTGTTTGGGTCAAATCTTATATCATTTGATATCAGAGCTAATCTAACCATAATCATATTCTAGGGTTACCGAAATCTCCACAGCCCTGCTAAATTTTTCAAACCGGCCACTCAAAAGTTTATTTCCCCACTTTATTCTGTACATATCTTCCACCTACCCAAACCCAAACATTAACAACATCAATGAGGAGATAATTGCCGAAAACCTAATCGGGAGGAAATTATACAATGTTACTTATGAGAAATCAGTTAAGAGAAGTCCAAGAAATTTATAGGGAAGTCCTCCAACTAAAATAGAGCCTCGCCACCTTCAAAAGGAAACCATCTCGGGCGATCACACAACCATTCGAGTCCAGACGAAGAATTGGCATGAAATATTGATTTTGAAGCAAAGCTAGATTTTTCATATTTTGACAGCTACGTGAATCCGAACGAGTCCATTTAGTGACTTTGGACCTTGGAACGTGTCTTTCGGTATAAAGATGTCCCATCAGACAGAATGGTAAAACTAACTATCATCAAATTAAGGAAGAGTGCATCTCAGTAGTGAGAGAACATAATGATTCTTTGTCAGTGAAAAGGAAAAAATAAAATTACTACCCCATCTAAGATGAAACAAAAATGCAGCGTCAGTACCTACTAGTTCTTTACAGACAAAATGTTTAGGCCCTAACTTCAAAAGTAGAGATACAACCTCATCGGGCAATTGTCATTATTTACAGGCAACGTTCATCTCATAATATTAATAATAACAATAATAATAATAATAATAATAATAATAATAATAATAATAATAGTAATTTCATAAATAAATCATTAACTTAATTGTAAAAAATAAAAAAAAAGAATTTAACTGTTTACAACACCTGCACAACAGTTGTCATTCGAGCGAAAACTTCACTGCTCATGGAAAGTTAAGAACAAGGGGGAATTTGTCTCATTTCAGTCGAAAAGGTGAGAGAGACAGGATAATTGTGAGAGAGCGAGAGAGTGTTGTACAGGAAGAAAAAGAAGAAGCAGGAGAAGAATATTATAAATTTATATAAAGTGTCGTTTTCGTCCGCATCATGCCTGACGAAGAGCTCGATTGGCCCTATTGAGTGCCGCGAGCAATAAAGGAAAGGAGTGAGAAGAAGGGGTAGCTCGATTGTCTACCTAGAGTGTTCAAACCACTCACCCAAGCTTCTCTCTTGTGTCACTAACATTCTAGCAGTCCTGTGAGCGTAAATGAAAGGGGGACCAAGTCGCAAACTGCTCATATGCATTGATCAAGCCATTTGATGCCCTAGTTCTTCAGCTCAGAGAAGGAGAGGTGCAAGCAGCTTCTAACTCTTGAGACATGGAAGGTCGACCGAGAGATTTGTGTAGGAAGAAGAGGTTGAGGGAGCTTTATGTGCGAGAACTCGACCGAGCGTGGCTCAGTTCGATTATTTGAGGGAAGACTAAGGAAAGATAAAGTGATATAGTAATTATTCTTAGTGATTAAACCTGATAATTGAAATTTAGTTTAGATAATCAAAAGTGTACTTAAATTTCTTTCAAATTATTTAAAGGTGATTGGAGAAAATGATTAAGCAAAATAAAACTTTGTTAAGGAGAGTAAACTCTGAATTTTACACTTAATTATTATTTGCTTCATTCATTTGTGTTAAATTACAAAATAAGATTTAAGAAGTTTTATTAATTGTCTTAAAATGTATTTAACAGAATATAAATTGTTAGTGTTAAGATTAAGAATAATTTAGAAAAGTACTTATAATGATTAACAATAACAATAAATAAATTAGATAAAAAAGGGAAATGAAAATATCCAATTAACTAGGTTAGAATTCATGAAAAGGATGGTCAAAAATTATTTAAATTAATTAAATATGGTGTGCTATTAAAAACTAATTAAGCCTAATATGTTATTATAAGTTCAAAAAAGGATAAGATTTATCTGAGGAAAGGGATAGCACACGACACCGCTGAGAAGGGTAATATGTTTTTATTTTACAATAATTTTGTTTATTTACGTATAATTTTACTGTTTTCCAATTCTTATTTTCAAAATTAAAAAGCACGTGTTTTCTTTCAAATGTTAAATGAAATATAAAAATAAATAAAATATGATATATGCATTGATAATGGAGTCATCCCTAGATGATACTGACAGGGAAATGTAATGTACTCGTAATTGAAATAAAAATGAAAATGAAAAAAGTTGTCTATCTTTATGATAGGTTGGAAAATGCTAAATGTATATTTTTATAAAGTACACGTTTAGACGGTGATTTATAATCATGAAAAGTGCAATCTAAATAAATGAAAGAAAATGAAATTGTTTTCTTTACTGTTCTCTTTCACTGCACATCATTTACCGTTACCGTAATTTTACAAAAATATTTTTAAATCATAATTATTATAAGTTGGAAACATTTACCCAATGAGTAGTTTTAATGCAAAATATAGTTGCTAACATTTTTATATGAAAACCAACTGTAGATTGGATGGACCCCAGGAAATACGTGTATAGGCATCAACAAAAGCAAGCTAAAAGGTATCGCATTTTAGTTTATTTTCTGTATAAATGTAAAGATAAACGTTTAAATATGAACAATCGATTGTATATAAAAGTTTTATGATTTAGAATGACTATTTTGTATTTTGAATTTTTATTTTTATGATGAAATGAAACTTTTAGATAGGTTTCCTCCATCTGATCATCAGGTCCCGCCTTGGTAATTCCAAGCTCATCCGGTCGGGTCGTGACAAAAATGATCTCAAAGCCTAGTTAAGGGCGGTAAGAAAATGATCATAAAAGAACCATTAGAAAAAATCAGTGAAGTAATTAAATGTTATGTTAATAATGTAAAATTTTCTATCTCAGGGTAATTGATTTTGATCAGAAGGATACAAATGGAAATGATAGAGAGGTGTGAAGTGTTGATCATCAGGATCGGATGCCTCCAACACATACTAATCATCCATCCAAGGGTGCTAGAGCCCCACTGAGGCTATTACTCAGATGATGGTCGCAGTTACACAACTTATTCGGGGTTCTCAGACCCAGGCTGGTGGAAGTGGAACAACTCAGATAGATAAATATCTGAATATGTTCCAGGATATGTGTCCATTATTTTCAGGAGCAGGTGGGCCAGTTAAAGCAGAGAATTGGTTGTTGAGAGCAAAGAAAATTATTGATGGTTTATCTTGTCCTAGGGAGAGGAGGGCCAAATTAACTACTTTTACTTTCAAGGGGGAAGTAGAAAGGTGGTGGCGGGGTCAGCATTAGAAGTTTGGAGGTAGACCCAATAGCCGAATTCAGTGGAAGGTAACTGTAAGGACTTTTCGTGACAGGTTTGTTACATTCTCAGCTAGAAGACAAATGCAGAACCGGTTCATCAGGCTCATGCAGGACGACCGTTCTATCATGCAGTATAAGGCCAGGTTCACGATGCTGTCTAAGTATGCACCTCGGTTAATCCCCAATGCAGAGAAAAAGTGCCACAAGTTTCTATCTGGATTGAAATATATCATTCGATTCGATCTTAATGGAGAGGGCAAGGAGAATAGAGATTGATTTGCTAGTTGCGCAGAGATAAAATTTTCCAAAATAGGAGAGAAGATGATAAGTCTAGATCGAGATAAGCCACCCCGTCTGTCTAGTCCTGGCAGTACTGAAAGTGGCATTTGCAACATTAACAGTAGCAGTATGACCACCTGTACCAAGTGTAGAAGAGCACATAGAGGAGAATGTTTGTCAGGCACCAACACCTGTTTGGTGCCATCAACTCAGACACATGGCAAGGTCGTGCCCTACCTTAGGCCAGAGACTTCAGGTTGATGTTAGATCTAGCGCTCCACCTATTTAGAGGACTTTCGGTAGACAGAGAGCACTCGAGTCGTCATGATCAGCTCCAGCTCTGAGTCAGACCTGTTAAGGTGTGCGGCCTACAATTTATGTACTGACTCAGCGGGAAGCAAAGGATTCACCTGACGACATTACAGGTATTTCTTTATCTCAACAAATATGGCAAATCATTATTTATATTGCAAAACATTTATATACACTTTTACTATAGGTGTTATATCTATCCAAAATTTTTTAGTCCGAAATTTATTTGATACCTGGGCAAAACTCATTCATTTATCTCTAAAAGAGTTTTTGAACTCTAAAGGATTGGAAGCATTCAGAATGCTCGATGTATTGACAATTTTTCTACCTAATGGGCCTTTCATTATGGCTAATAGAGCTGTTGTGTGAATCTGACCATCTGTGATAGAAGCTTTTAGTAGTGCTACCACTTACCAAGTTCAAAGTGGTCCTAGAGATGGATTGGCTATCTAATCACTTCCCAACTATTGATTGTTCCTAAAAAACAGTTAAATTCAATTTCCTTGGAGAAGAAAAATTCAAGCTTGTGGGATATAGAGGAGTCTTGTCTATAATGATATCCAATTTTAAGACATGCAAATTGTTAGAAAAAGGGTACCAAGACTTCTTAGCTCAAGTCATTAATATTATAGATGAACCAAAGAAATTAGAAGAAATAACCGTAGTGAAGGAGTATCCAGAAGTCTTCTTAGATGATTTATCAGGTTTGCCTCTAAGAAGAGAGATAAATTTTCCTATTGATTTTATGCCATGTGCAAAACCAATGGGAAAAGGACCTTATTGAATGGCAATCAAAGAGCTGCGAGAATTGAAGAGCCAGTTGCAGGACTTATTGGAAAAGAGATTCATCAGGCCAAACACTTCCTTTTGGGGAGCTTCGGTGCTTTTTGTTAAGAAGAAAGATGAGAGCTTAAGGCTATGCATTGATTACCAAGAATTAAACAAGTCACAATCAAGAAAAAGTATCCTCTGCCAAGGATTGATGATCTTTTTTATCAGCTGGAAGGGGCTTCGATGTTTTCCAAGATTGTTTTGCGCTCGAAGTTATCATCAATTGAGAATTAAAGATGACATCGCAAAGACATTTTTCAGCACTAGATATTGACATTATGATTTGTTGTAATGTCTTTTGAGTTATCAAAGGCACCTGTAATTTTTATGGACCCGATAAATAGAATCTTTAAACAATTTCTAGATAGATTTATGATAGTCTTCATCAACGATATATTAATCTATTCCAGTGATGAGATCACACACATCATCTTTGCATTGTTCTACACACACTGAAGGAGAATTAGTTCTAAATTGTCAAAGTGTGAATTCTAGCTAGGAGCATAGCACTTTTGGGGCATATCATTAGTAGTGAAGGCATCGCAGTGGACCGGAACAAGGTTAAAGCGATAGCTGATTGGCCCAGACCAACCATTGTTATAAAATTTCGAAGTTTCTTAGGTCTGACAAGTTAATACAGAAGATTCGTTAAAAGTTTCTCACAGATCGCAACACTTTTATCTAGATTAATTCAGACGGCGATGAAATTTGAATGGACAGATTGATGTGAGGAAGCTTTCTAGAAATTGAAGATGTGTTTAATGACAGCTCCAGTATTGACTATCTCTTCGGGAAAAGAAAGCTTTCAAATCTATAGTGATGCATCTTTAAGGGGACTTGGGTGTGTCCATATGCAACATGGGAATGTGATTGCTTATGCCTATAAGCAATTCAAGAATCATGAGAAGAATTATCCGACACGTGATTTGGAGCATGCAGTTGTTGTATTTACTTTGAAGATATCGAAGCACTATTTGTATGGTGTCATATGTGAAGATTCACATATCACTAAAGTTTGAAGTTTATTTTCATCCAAAAGGAACTGAATTTCAAGCAAAGGAGATGGCTTGAACTTATCAAAGATTATGATCTGGATCTACAATCATCAACGGAAAGCAAATATTGTGGCAGTGCTAACTGGGTAATTACACAAGAAGAAGAGTTGATTAAAGATATGGAGCATTTGCAATTATTAGTAGTGACGCCAAATGACGAAAGTTTTGTCCATTTGAATCAGATGTTCATTCAACCAACTTCGATGGACAAAATATGAGATGCACTGCCACATGATGCAGATTTTCGAAAAATATTCGACAAGGTAAATACAGGGTATTTGGAGAAATATGAGATCGAAGAAGAAAAGATGTTGAAGTATAAGGGTTGAATTTGTACTCCTACTGTGAATGATTTACGCAAAGAAATTCTGCATGATGCACATTATTCGGGATATACGATACATCCAGAAAGCAGCAAGATGTATCAGGAGCCTAAGGGTTTATTCTGGTGGCCAGAGTTGAAGCACAGTGTAGCAAAATTTGTAGCAAAGCATCCTACCTCTCAGATGGTTAAGGTTGATCATCAGATACCTAGTGGGTTTATGCAACCGTTGCCTATACTAGAGTGGAAATGGGAGGACATTGTTATGGACTTTGTGACGAGGCTACCGAGATTAAGGCAGAGTCATAATGTTGTATGCGTGATTAATGATCGTTTGACCAAGTCTGCACATTTCTTGCCTATCAAATAGATAGATTTTGTGGATAAGTTAATCAGAATCTATGTTCCTGAAATTGTGTGACTGCATGCAGTTCCAAAGTCTATTGTTTCAAATCGTGACAGTAAATTCACATCCAGATTATGGAGGAAATTTCAAGAGGTTTTGGGCGCTCAACTGACATTTAATTCAGCCTTTCATCACCAAAAAAACAATCAATCGACAAGAAAGATCCAAATATTACAAGACTTGCTTCGACTTTGTGTTCTTGATTTTGGGAAAAATAGAAAATACACATACTTTTCATAGCATTTGCCAACAATAATAGTTTCCAGACCAGTATTAGTATGGCTCCTTATGAAGCCCTTTATGGAAGAAAATGCAGGACACCTCTTTGTTGGGCATATTTAGTTGGTGCATATTTAGTTGACGAAACAACTAGGAAAATCCAGCTGATTAGTGACAAACTGAGAGTAGTCCAGAATAAATAGAGAAAGTATTATGATGTTAAACATCGACCTATAGAATTTGGAGCGGAGAAATTTGTTTTCTAAAGGTTAATCAGATGAAAGGTGTTAAACGGTCCATATGAAATCGTGGAGAAGATTGGGAAAGTAACATGCAAGCATGCACTACCAGCACACATGTACGGAGTACATAATGTGTTTCACATCTTTCTATTGCAGAAGTTTATTATTGATGAGACTAGTAAGCTTGTTACAAATCCTAAAGATATTTAACCTGACCTAACATTTATTAACAAGCCAGAAAAAATCATAGATTATAATGTGAAGCAGCTCAGGAGCATAGAAATTTTTTTTCGTGTATTATGGAAACACAGAACTGAAAAAGAAGCCACATTAGAGAAGGAATCAAAAAATGAGAAGATATCCACACTTTTCAAGTTAAAATACAAAATATATTCATGTACATTAAATTTTGATGACGAAATTTTTATAAGGAGAGAAAATAATAATAATAATAATAATAATAATAATAGTAATAATATAATAATAATAATACCATAAATAAATAATTAACTTAATTATAAAAAAAGAATTTAATTGTTTTACGATACCTGCACAAGTTCGAGCGAAAACTTCACCGCTCACGGGCAGTTAAAAACGAAGGGGAGTCGATCGCCTTTCAATTGAACCCATAGAACAAAAGAGAGTGCGAGAAAGAAAGGGGAATTTCGAGAGAGCGAGAGATGAGGTAGAGGAAGAAAAAGAAGAAAGAAGTAGCTGAAAGAGAAGAATATTATAAACTTAAATGAAGCGCCCTTTCCCTCGGCATCATGCTTGACAAAGAGCTCGATCGGCCCTGTTGAGTACCACGAGCAGTAACGAAAAGAAGGAATAAGAAGTGGAAAGCATGATTGTCTACTGGAGTGTTAGAACAACTCACCCGAGCTACCCTCATGCATCGGCGACATTCCAAAGGCCCTGCGAGCGTCAAAAGGGGGACGAAGTCGAAAACTGCTCGTACGCATCGAAAAAGCCTTTCAGTGCCCTAGTTCTTCAACTAAGAGAAGGAGAGGTGCAAGCAGCTTCCTACACCTCATGAGACATGTAGGAAGCTCAACCAAGAGATTTGGGAAGGAAGAAGAGGTCGAGGGAGCTTTGCATGCTGGAGAACTCGATCAAGCATGGCTCGGTTCGATTATTTGAAGGAAGGCTAAGAGTCCATTTGGGGAAGCTTATTTTGTCCGGTGGTGTTTTGAAAACGCACCTAACTTGTTCGGGCAAAACAAGTTTTTTTTTACGGCTTATGCATTTTCAAAATGCAGAAAACAGCTTTTTCACACCGCACATATCTATGTGCGGTGGCAGCTTTTTTACTACGGTCTAGCTTTTCCAAAAAAAATAAAATTTTGTAATAGCCACCGCACCTAGCTTATCAGCAGATTATTTTTTATCAACTTATCAGCATATTATTAATAAGTTCGCAATTGCCTAAACATGACCCTAAGTAAAGGTAAAGTGATATATATTGTTTTTAGTTATTAAATCTGATAATTGAAATTTAATTTAGATAATCAAAAGTGTACTTAAATATCTTTTAAATTATTTAAAGGTGATTGGCGAAAAATATTAAGACAAGAGAGAAAGTTCAAGTATAAACTCTGAATTTTACATTTAATTATTATTTATAAAATAAGATTTAAGAAGTCTTATTAATTGTCTTAGAATTCATTTAACTAAATTATAAATTTTTAGTTTTAAGATTAAGAGTAATTTAGAAAAATACTTATATTGATTAATAATAAAAAATAATTTAATTAGGCAAAAAAAGCAAATAAAAATATTTAACTAGTTAGATTAGAATTCTTGAGAAAATGGTCAAAATTTATTTAAATTAATTAAATATGATTTGTTATTAAAAATTAATTAAGCTTAATATGTTATAATAAGTTCAGAAAAACGATTAGATTTATCTGAGAAAAAGGATAGCGCACGACATTGCTGATGTTGGTAATATGATTTTACGTTACAATAGTTCTCTTTATTTATACAATGTTTTACTAGTTCCCAACTTTTATTTCTAAAATACAAATTTCATGTTTCCTTTTAAATGTTAAATGTAAGTTTTTTTAAAATGTTAAATACGATATAAAAAGAAATAAAATATGATATATGCATGCATATGAGAGTGGCTCTTAGATGATACTGGCAGAAGAATGTAATGTACCTGTGCACGAAATAGAAATAAAAATGGAAAAGTTTGTCTACATTTATGGTGGGTTGGAAAAGGTTAAATGTATATTTCTATAAATTATACATTTAGCTGGTGACTCTTAATTATGAAAAGTATAACCTAAATAAATGAAAGAAAATGAAATTGTTCTCTTCATTGCTTTCTTTTACTACATATTTTACTATTACCGCATTTTTACAAAAAATTATTTTAAAATGCGAATAATTATAATTTAGAAACATTTATCCACTAAGTAGTTTTACCTCAAATCATATTGGCTAACATTTTTACAGGAAAACCAATTGTAGATTAGATGGACTCCAATGAGTACGTGTACGGGCCATCGAGCAGAGCAAACTGATAGGTATTGTACTTTAGTTTATTTTCTGTAAAAATATAAAAGTAGACGTTTAAATATGAACAATCTATTGTAAATATAAATTTTCTGATTTAAAATGACTCTTTTATGTTTTGGATTTTTATTTTTTTGATGAAATGAAACTGTTAGATAGGTTTCCTCCGTCCAATTTTTAGTTCCCACCTTGTTAATTCATAGCTCACTGCGTCGGGTCATGGTAGTTCAACCCAAAATTCAAGTAGCAAGAGCACACACTGACCAGAACATTCAAGCTGACCCCACCTGAAGAGATACTATTTCAGAGTGGAGAACAGGTGGAACTAATCTGTATTCTCTCAAACAAGAAAACATGAATATTTTACGAACTAACAACACCCCCATCCCAAAATTTTATCTCCTATACAGAGTTCTACAACAAATCTTTCGTGTTCTCGTGATTAGTGGGCGCACAATGTTTAAAAACTAATAGGAAGATCCATTATCTAACACAAGTAAATTAGGTTTTCTTTGAAATGATTTGAGGGATAATAGTATTCTCATTGTTTGTTGGTTTAGCAAAACAAGGAGCAAGCATCAGCTGAATATGTGCCGAAAAGGTTTCTAGTGGTCAGGATGGCTGATCAGACAGGACTGCGAAAATAGAAAAAAAGTAAGCACCTGCAGGAGAAGTTACAACTGTTGCAGATAAAATTTCTATGGTTGTAGGAGTTGGAAGTGATTGCAACAGTGGTTGCATGGAAAAAACAAAAAGACGAAGAGAGAATCAAGTGGTATTTGATAAATTTTTGGCAGTCAGAATTAAAATTTCATTCAATCAATACATGATTTCATATCATAACGTGATACAATAAATATCCAGAAGTCTACTCAAATTCAAAAGAAACAACAAAATAGAAACTAAAAATTAAATTTAGCCAACTCCCTTCCAGATTCCTTCTTTAAAAAATAGCCCTTAGAATAAAGAAGGAAATTTTATGGGGGAATTTAAATTAGTGCCCTCGATTCTCTCTAGCTAATTTTTTCTCCTTTCTCCTAGCCGTCCATGCTTAATTGGAATATAAAAATATTGTGATGAAGCCCTCAACCAATTCAGATTTGCAAATCAATATTTTCAAAGCAATTATGCAAAGATTGTTTTGGAGGAATCTGAAACATCACACCCGCTTTTAAATCATTATCCACATCAACAAAGGTAGATTTCACCTGAAACTCAAGATGGAACAATTCCTCCTTAGCTTCCTCACAAACATTCATATGCGGCATCAAGGACAGTGTCATGTATACCTTCGCCACTCCAAAATCAATTAGTTCTAATACAATTGTGAGGTTATTCTTTTTCTCGTCTTCCCATTTTGGTCTATTCTTTGGGTATAAATTGCAGCAATCCTTGAGCTTTAACCCTAATTTCTGCTCGAACTAGCCCTTAAATCTTGTCCTTCACAATTACAAGGCGAGCTTATTGTCCATTAGAATGATTCTTGTTTCTTTCCTCGGATAAATTATGTACAAGCTTCAATAATGTTAACTAGAACAAGCTTCAAGTGCAATAGTCAACATGAAGATAAATTTTTCATTCAACAATTTTTTTAAAACAATTGCCGAACTTCTAAATTACGTCATGTATTTTTGCATGGTTTACTCATTAACCTAATTCAAATTATGTCATTATATTAACCTTTCTTCTTCGTGCTCATAGAGATAAATTGAGCTTTTAAAAATCTTTGAAACTACGATCACATCAAAATTGACATATCGTATTCCATTTCGATACAAGTTACATTGAACTAAAGAATGTGAGGACAACTTCAAACATGCAAATATATTTTTTCCTACCAGGATTTTGTAAACCATAAAATATGTTTCAAGAAGCATCGTTTGATTGTTCATTACCTCAGTTTTGATTGTTCATTTGATACATGAGGAAAATTCAAACCACGACTCAAAATTGCAACTATTATTATGGTACGCAACAAAGTTACAATAACGACTCTTCAATAGAAAATAACATAGCACGAGTTAACAGTAATCGACAATGAGAATTGCTGAAATTATGGAAAAGGCAATAACGTAAAATAGAAATAGCCCTATGTGACGGGTACGGCAGGGCAAGGATGGAACAACGGTGTTAGTGGTAGCGGGGAAATGGTCGGGAAGGCTAATGCCTGCTGGGAGGAGTCGGAAAAGTGGCTTGAAAGTGTTGGAGAGGACCGGCGGCTTGCAAGAAAGGAACCAGAGGGACCAAAAAGGTTGGCGGGCTGCTAGGAGGGCCGGCCAGGGGTAGGGAGGAGCTAGAAGAGCTATTGGTAAGTGGTTGATAAGGAAGACAGCAGCGGGAAGGAGTCCTGAGGGAGGGAGTAGAGCTAGCAACAGTGGAAGAGGGGCTATGGTGTTTGGACAGAAATAAGGTGGCTGGACGGGAGCACGAAGTGGCTGGCAGTGGCGGAAGAAGTGGTTGTGGTGGCTGGATTCTGAAATGGCAGCAGGGAAACGGAAGAATGGTAAGATAAATGCCTTGTTAGGGTCGAGCAACAGTCAGAGCACCGCTCAGACCATTGGAGACAGTCACCACCAAGGACGAGGGACAGTCGAAGCACTTCCTCGCCTTCGAATACAAACCTTGAAGAGAACAATGTCGGCGGCAGTAATTTGAATTCAGAAATCACTCAATTCTAAAAATTGAAAAACTCCAAGCATATCATCTCCTATTTATAATGAGGCATAGGATTTATTTTAGACAATGTTTAAAATAAGAGAATAAAAATAATAAGAATTCATACTTTAGGCAAAGTTTCTTATAAGAAGAATTCAGAATATGCAAAGACTCAAAAATAACAGAAAGTCAGAATTGGCAAGTGCTAGGCAGGAAAGATGGAAAAAGAAAAGAGGGAATAGAAGGAAAAGGAAGCGAAGGGGAAGCATGGGCAGCCACCAAACTAGACCGAGAACAGGTCGGCCCCCATAGCCCCGCGTCAGTCTTCCGGGGTTGAAGGAGCTTCGATCTCATTTTTCAAAGCTTCTCGTTCCTTGTCTTTAATCCTGGCAGCACCTAGGTCCCATTGTCGACTGTATTGTCTCCTAAAGCAGTTGTGAGTGTACCTCCATCTCGGTTCAATCTCCTGGGACTGAAATTTCTCACATGGTGCTGGCCATGGTTGTAAAGAATCTATTGTCACTAAAATCGGTCTCATTGATATGCTGGTAAGGGCTCCCGTGTCCTCGGTCTCTGCCGAAGGAAGTAGAATGATGCGCTTGCCATCCTTGGTGAAGAAATACATGTTTTTGAATCCATCATGTTGATTCTTTCAGTCAAACTATCATGGTCTTCCTAGCAGAAGGTGGCAGACATCCATGGGGACCACGTCATAACACACTTGTTCTTGCAGCAGACTCTCTATCAAAAACTCTACCAGGTATTGTCAGTTCAGCCAAGTCAATGAATATGATTGGGAAGGTCTTTGAGTCGTGAGTCACAGTTTCTCTAGCAACGGAGTCGATGTCATATTCTTACTGCTTCCTCCAACGATGATGAGATGACATACCTTCCCTTTTACGGTGCAAAGGATGTTGTGACGAAGCTACTGGGAATCTCTTATATCAATATCGGTTTGTAGGACCCTTTGAATAATGATAGTCTCTCCTTTATTCGGGGGAAGATGATGTATCTCACTTTGGTCCTTAGCTATCTGCTCCTCACCAGCCTCTTCCAAGGAGCCCTGCTCATTGAAAGTTACAACTCGGCTGGTCGAGTAGGAGGCTATATGCCCAAATCCGTGGCATCTGATGCAATTTTTGGCGGGTGTTGTAGTTGACTTCTTCTTACTAGGGTTAGCTTTATCCGTATCCGAACCAATTTTCTCAATACCCTGCGGCGTGCTCTTGCTGTTGTCTCTAACTATGGGTGGTAGTCTAACTGGTGGTGGCTGTCAGTTCTGCCTCTGTTACCTTTTCACTTTCAATGCTAGTGTCTAGACATCTCCTGGCGTCCAGTATGTTGTAGCTGCACCACATTGCTAATACTAAGCTTCAACCCTCAAGATATCTGAGTACTGTATTCCCCTCTGGATCTGTCAAATCTCACTTTCGGTGTAAGTGGTCGAACTAAACTGTGAACTCCTCCACTGATCCCTCTGCTGCAGATTATGTAGTTTCAGAGGCATGTCTTGGCGGTAATGAGGGAGAATATATTTCTTCTACATAGTGTTTTCATCTTCTCCTACCTATTGTTGCCTTCTTGCTAGACCTAAGCATTGGGCGGGCCCAGCTTGGCGACAGCGGGGCTTATTTGGGCTTTGAACTATCAAAGCTAGCTCTGTACGTGCTAGAGCCCAATTTCTATTCAGAATTTCATAGCCCGACCCGCCCACCCATTGGCCTTAACAAAAAAAAATGAAATTGAATGGATAAAAAAATATTTCCTATGAAAATTTAAGCTAAATATTTTATATTTTAAAGATATATCTAACTTTTACAAATCCTACGGGAGTTGCACTTCCAATTCCAAATATTTTCCAAAATGAAATGTCATGCATATAAATATGAAGGTCAGGTGATTGAATGATATATATGTATATGTGTGTGTGTGTGTGTATATATATATATATGTGTGTGTGTGTGTGTGTGTGTGTGTGTGTGTGTGTGTGTGTGTGTGTGTGTGTATATAGTTATTTATTTATTTATTTATATTTATATGTATTTAGATATGAAGATTAGGTGTTAAATATGTAGATACGTAAGAATTAAAGGTTAAGTATGTAGATATGAATATTAGATGTTAAATATATGAATGTGTAAGAGTCGAATAATATGTTCCTAGATATTTAAAGTATAATATGTTCCTAGATATTTAAAGTTTGGATTTCAGAAATATAAATATATAAGAAAGACATGCTAACATTTTTCTTATATGCATAGTATGGCAGTCTATAAATCCTACAAAAATTGTTGTTTTACATGAAATTTGGTATATAATTTGTTTCTTTCGGGATGGGTTTCACATGGGCGGGTTGGGTTTTGCTACTTCGAGCTTTGACTAAGTCAATGCAGGCTCGTGTTGGGCTGGGCCATCAAAATTTCTATTTTTTACAGTTAAGCTCGGCCATGACCAAGGGCTTATGGCGAGCCGGCCGGCCACCCGCCCAATGCCCAGGTCTACTTCTCGCCTTCTCTATCATTGTGCGATCTCTCACCATAGAGAGGCACTTTTCCTCAATTTGATGGAAGCTAATTTGACTCGCCTCTCTTCGAGCACCTCTTTGTATTCGAAGATCCGCCCAACTACCTGCATCTATTCAATGAATTCATCTGGATCCATGCCCCCTCTCAAACTCAGGCAAATCTACCTTGATTTTGTCATCTCTGTATCTTCCAAACGACATCTCTTCTCAGAAACTTAACTTGTGAGAGGGATGCAGGTACCACTCTCTAGGCCTCCTCTAATATTGGATTTTGAAACGCCATGGTCTGTCTTCTTCATCGCTAAAACTATCCCAAAAGTAGGGATTCGGATCCTCTTCTCTCTCTCCTCTTCGATTCTTTAGGTCTCGATCGAAGGCAAATTCTTCTTGTGTCATCTCTTCATACTCCACATGTATCTATTGGATGCGATGGAGCTGTTGCCGTATCTCTTCCCGGATATGTTCGGGCATATTTCTTCTTGACGGCATGATTGACAGGTTGGGATTTGTGGAAAAAAAAAGGGGGAAACAAAGAGAAGAACGACAGGTCGAGAAAAGAGAAAAAAAAAGAGAGATTTATTATGGTAGCTCGAGTAGGGGTGGATGCTAGAAAATACCTAAGATGGGACTAGACTAGCTCTGATACCAAGTAATACCAGAGGAAAACCCAAACAACAACTCAACACTACAATTATTATTACAAGTAAAAGTTGCAATGACGACTCTTTAACAGGAAATAACATAGCACAGGTCAATAGTAAACAACAATGAGGACTGCTGAAATAAAGGAAAAGACAATAACAAAATACAGAAACGGCAAGGCAGGGATGGAATAATGGTGTTGGCGGTCGCGGGAAAAAGGTCGGGAATGCTGGTGGCTGCTAGGAGTCGGACAGGTGGCTTAAGGGTGTTGGAGAGGACCGGTGGCCTGCTAGAATGAAATCGGAGGGGGCGGCAAGGCTGGCAGCTATTGTTGACAGGGGCAGGGAGGAGCTGGAAGGGTTGTTGGTAGGTGGTCGATGAGAAAGACAATAGTTGGAAGGTGAAATGAGGGAAAGAGCAGGGCCGGCGGCAGTGGAAGAGGGGCTGTGGTGGCTGGATGGAAGTAAGAAGGTGGTTGAATAGGAGCAGGAAGGTGGATGGCAGCAGTGGAAGAAGCTGTTGTTGGGCTGGATTTTGAAATGACAATAGGGAAACAAAAGTACAATAAAATGAATGTCTTGTCGGGGTCGAGCTACAGTCAGAGCACCACTCGGACCATTGGAGACAGTCACCGCCTAGGACAAGAGACAGCTTAAGCACTTCCTAACATTCGGATATAGCATTTGAAGGGAACAACTTTGAATGCGGTAGTCTGAATTCAGAAATCACTTAACTCCAAAAACTGTGAAACTCCAAGCATATCACCTCTTATTTATAATGAGGCTTAGGATTTATTTTAAGCAATGCTTTAAAATAAGGAAGAGAATAAAAATAATAAGAATTCATAATTTAGACAATGTTTATAATATGAAGAATTTAGAATAGGCAATGAATAGTAAAAATAATAGAAATTCAGAATTGGCAAGTGCTAGGAAAGAAAGATGGGAAAAGGAAAGAGAAAATAGGAGGAAAAAGGAAAGGAAGGGGAAGCATGGGCGGCAGTCCCACTTGAGGACAGACCAGTCCAACCAAGCTGGACGAGAACAGACCGACCCCCAATAGCCCCATGTCAGTCTCTTGGTGTTAGGGGAGCTTCGACCTCATTTGTCAAAGTTTCTAGTTCCTCGTTTTTAATTCTGGCAGCACCTGGATCCTCTCAATTGTATTGTCACCGAAAGCACTAGCGAGCTACCTCCATATTGGTCCAATCTCCTGAGACTGAAATTTCTCACGTGGTGGTGGCCATGGTGGGAAAGAATCTATTGTCATTAAAATTGATCCCGCTGCTCTACATGTAAGAGCTCTTGTGTCCTCGGGCTCTACCGAAGGAAGTAGAATGATGTGTTTGTTGTCTTTGGTAAAGAAATACGTGTTTTTGAATCCATCGTGCTAAGTCTTCTGATCAAACTTTCACGGTCATCCTAGCAAAAGGTGACAAGCATCCATGAGGACCACGTCGCATCATACCTAGTCCTGCAGCTGACTCCCTATCGAAAACTCTATTAGGCATTGTTGATCGATGCTGACCCTATTTTCTTTCTTCAACCGCACCAGTGAATAGAGCTGAGAATGCCTCTGATTCGTGAGTCACAGTTTTTCTTCCATCTAGGTGGATGCCACATTCTTATTGCATCCTCCGTTGATGATGAGATGACATATCTTCCTGTTTACGGTGTGACTGGTGTAGAAAAATATGGTGATGAAGTCGCTACGAATCCCTTGTATCAATATCGGTCAGTAGGACCCTTCGAATAACGAGTTTCTCCTTCATCTAGGGGAAGACGATATATCTCACTCTGGTCCTTAAATGTCTGCTCCTCGCTGACCTCTTCCACGGCGCCCTGCTCGGCAAAAGATACAACTCGACTCATTGGGAAGTTGAGGCTATATGCCCAAATTCGTGGCATATGAAGCATTTTTTGGCCGGTACTATAATCGACTTATTCTCACTAGGGGTGGCAGCTTTATCTATATCCGAACCAATTTTCTCTAACTCCTTGCGGAGTGCTCTTACTGATGTCTCTAACTGTGGGTGGCTACCTAACTGGTGGTGCTCGTTGGCTCTGTTTTTACTGCCTTTCACTTTCAATGCTAGTGTCTAGACATCCCCTAGCGTCCAACATGGTTGTAGCTGCACCACATTGCTAATACTAGGCTTCAAGCCCCCAAAATGTCTGCCTACTATATTCTCCTCCGGCTCTGTCAGATCGCAATTTAATTGTAAGTGGTCGAACTGAGCAATGAACTCCTCCACTAAAAGGTCCCTCTACTGCAGATTGTGGAGTTTCAGAAACACGTCTTGGCGGTAATGAAGATATTTATTTTGCATGGTTTTCTTCATCTTCTCTCATCTGGTAATCTTATTGTTGCACGCTCTCCCACCATAGAGAGGCACTTTTCTTCAATTTGATAGCAGCTAATTTGACCTACCTTTCTTCGGGCACCTTTTTTTGTTCCAAGATCCGCTCCAATGCCCGTAGTCTTTCAATGAATTCATCTAGATCCAGGCCCCCTCAAACTCAAGAAAATCTACCTTGATTGGCCTCGGTGTCCTCCAAATGACATCTCTGAAAATTTCCCTATGCGAGGAATGTACGTTTCCCTCTCTTGGCCTCCCCTAATACTGAATTTTGACACGTCATGGCTTGTCTTCCTTAGCGTTGAAACTATCCCTATGAAAGGGATTCATACCATATTCTCTCTCTCCCCTTCGACACTCCAAGTCTCGTCAAAGGTAACTTCTTGTGTCATCTATTCAATCTCCGCAAGTCTCTGTTGGAGGAAATGAAGCTCGTCTCGTATCTATTCCCGGATAGATTCGGACATATTTCTTCTTGGCAGCATGATTGACAGTTTTGGATTTGTGGAAAAAAAGAAAAAGAAAAAGAAAAAGGAACCAAAAAAGAAGAGAGATAAGTCAAGAAAAGAGATTAAAAAAAATTTTGTTGTGGTAGCTCGGGTAAGGGCGGACGCTATGAGACACCTAGGATGAGACTAGGGTTGGGCTAGCTCTGATACCAAAGAATATCAGAGGAAAACCCAAACCACAACTCAAATTGCAACCATTATTACGGGACGCCACAAGTTTACAATGACGACTCTTCAACAGGAAATAACATAGCACAGGTAAATAGTAAACGACAATGAAGTCTGCTGAATTTAAGGGGAGGACTAACATAAAACAGAAGCAGCCCTCTGCGACGGGTACGGCAGGGCGAGGATGGAATGGTGTTGGCGGTAGCGGGAAATAGGTCGGGAAGGCTAGTGGTTGCTGACCTAAGACGAAAGAGAGTCAGAGCACTTCTTCTCCTTCGGATATAGCACTTGAAGGGAACAACGTGAGCGGCGGTAATCTGAATTCAAAAATCACACAACTTTAAAAATTGAGAAACTCCAAACATACCACCTCTTATTTATAATGAGGCTTAGGATTTATTTTATGCAATGCTTTAAAAATAAGGAAGAGAACAAAAATAATACGAGTTCATAATTTAAGCAATGTTTATAATATGAAGAATTCAGAATAGCTAAAGACAAACAAAAATAATAGAAAATTCAAAATTGGCAAGTGCTAGGAAGAAAAAATGGGAGAAGGAAAGAGGGAATAGGAGGAAAAGAAAAGGTAGTGGAGCATGGGCAACAGCTTCCCCCTTGAGGACCGCCGGTCCTGCTAAGCTGGACCGAGAACAGGCCGGCCAACAAAGCCCTGCGTAATCATTACCTCTATTTTTATTGTTCCATCATAATAAGGTAAATTCAACTTCTTTAATTGATTGTTCCCTACCTTGGCCTTGATTATCCCACCATAGTAAGGCAACTCCAACTTCGGCTCTATCTTCAAAATAAAGATCTTTCAATATTCTTCCTGACTTATCTCATTTTTAATGGATTTCCCTTTGTAGGTTGTTGTCTTCTATTAATGTCTCTCCTTCTGTCTCAACAAGTGGTGGAGCAAATAATGGTTGTGTTGCCATAAGAATAAAAGTTTCAAAAGAAGCAACCTTATATTTCATACCAAATAAACTTTCATTGGTTTTCCTAATCAAAATAATAGACCTCAAGCTCCATAAAATCACCAAGTTTCATTCCAGTTCTTAATTCAGCCATGTAAATTTTTTCTACCAGTTGAGAGCATTCCAATATCAAAATACTGATCTAAATATGGGTGTACATAAGGCTTAAGGAACCAATAGGAAGTATCTAGAATAGGGAAATTAGTTCTCCTATGGAATGCACTGAGAGATACTGATTTTCTCGCTATTTTATAAACCATAATGAGTGGAGTCGAGGACTTGCTATATTTAGGTAAAAAAGGAACAACATAGCAGTTGAATATGTGTTATAAAGGTCTCTATTGTCTGGCGAATTATTCCATCCGGAGCACGTACGCAGCGCTGGGTGCGGATTTTAAGGGTACTGGGTTGGCATTGGATGGGTATTGGGTATTATGTATTGGGTATTGGCTATTAGGTGGGTATTGGATGGGTATTGGGAGGGTATTGGATGGGTATTGGGGGAGCTGCGTGCGGACTGCGTACGTTCTCCGTATGGAATAATGGCTAAAAGATTTAGACTGTAGCAATTGCATAAGGAGTTACTATAGTTCAAATCTAGGGATTGGAGACATCTGTTACAATGGCCGAATGATAGAAACAAAGAGGGAGAGAAAAGTTGGTGGTAGGTATTTAGATCAGTATTGAAAATGAAATTAAGATTTTATATACAATAAAGTTCCAAGAATAATCTAAAAATCTATGCAAATTCTGGCACAACGGAGGAAAAACGGGATTTTAGAACCTGCAGGATTTACAGGTGTCATTTTTGCTGTTTGGCAGGATTTAGGTCAAATAATGCTTAAATCCTGCTCCAATCCTGCTACCATACGGCCCCCTAGCATTAGCAATCAAGACGCACGTATGCTGAACTAACAACGCTTCTGACAAACCAAAAAAAAAAGATTGAGGGCATACCGAGGATGTAGGTGCCGATAGCCACTGCTACGACGGCTTGAGTGGGGTGGAAGACAGCGGCGTGAGGCTGCAGGGGCTTGAGACCACGTCCAACATGCCTCAAGTCGAGATGCTGCACCGTCTCCCATTCCATCATCTAGCCGCAGTGAATCTCCGATCTCTCAATTTCCCGCCGCGCCGCCTCCGATCTCCTTCCGGTCGATCTCCGTCCTTGTTCTGCGACTGTACGAATGATCACCCGACGGATCTAGATTGATACAAAGCGTTGTTTAGCAGTGTGATTGGTCAGATCGGAACAGAAAATGGAGAAAGAAAATCAGTGGAGAAATCAGCGAGCTGATGCTGGTTGGTACCTCGAAATTGAATTGTAAGCAATAGTCCCTAACATTATTTATTGTTGTTGAAAAAATATGCTATTTCACTGTAAATAAATAAAATTTTGAAAGCAAAATAAAATTAAGTCAAAAACCCTCAATACTTCGGAAAAAAATTGGGTGCGGAATACGTACGCAGAGCTGCGTACGTAAACGGGTATAAGTGAGTTACAATGAGATTATATTTGTGTTATAACCTCCTCTAATCTACTTATAACTCCTCAGTAACTCGCTCCGTAAACTACCCATACAAGTGAAAATACAAGACGTGGTTACTGAGGGGTGATGAGGGGTTATAAGTAGGTTACAGGAGGTTATAACGCGGATATAACCATTGTAACCTTCATATACCTCGTTTACACCCCCATTTACGTATGCAGCTCTGTGTACATGTTCCACACGCAATTTTTTTTTCCAATACTTCTAAGGGATTCAATGGTCATCAAAATTACATTTTATCCATAATAAGTTTAATATTTACATTTTTCCCCTTAAAATATTCAATAATTTACTTCTTTATTTTAAAGTGAAATAAGTAATATATTTTATTTTTTTAAGATTTACTCATTTTATAAAATATAATTTTCATAAATTTATACCTAAATTATTTTTATGATAATTAATCAAAAAATTTTATGATAATAATATTTTAGAAAAATCAACTAATAATTTCTATACTAACCCTCAAAATACTAATTGTTAATACTATTCTTACAATAAAAATAGATATATTAAAATGCATATCATAAAAAAATTAAATATCAAATCATGCCACATAATTTGAACTAAGATAAAATAAAGAGAAGGGGACAATTCAATGAAGTATTTTATCTATTAAATTTTGAAGATATTACAAACAAAAAACAGAAGATGAATGCTTATGTTTCTCTAAAATTTTGAAGCTTATCCAATCTTTTTCTTTTTCTCCCATACTTAATTATTGTTATCACTCACAAAATATTTTTTACATTAAAAGAATCATGTTATCTCTGATATTTATTGATGAATGTGAGCTTATGCATAAGAAATGCATAGTTTTAAGAATAGAGGAATGGCAATGGAATGCATACATTTTTAGATGCTTCAATTTATATAAATTTTCGAGATTTTTGCATGAATTATAAGTAAATAAAAAATACATTAAGACTTACATTCATAGAGACCCGTATCTTGGAGAATTTGTATGACACGTACATGTAACTTCTATTCCATGAAAACTAGGGCTATAAACGAGTATGGCTCGTTCAAAATTACTCCTGTTCGTTCAAAATTGCTTGTTATTGCGTTCGGCTAGATTTATGTTTTTTTGTTCAAGTTCGGCTCAAAATTTAATTGTTTATGTTTTTTTGTTCAAATTCGGCTCAAAATTTAATTGTTGTAGACATGCTGAGCTTAAGAATGGATATTATCTTAATGCTTGTTCGAGTTTAAGTTTTTTCTTTTTTTTTTATTTTGATTGGCTCAAAAACAGTTTATTTATGTTCTGCTCAATTTAATATGTTTAAATTAATCTAATTTTCAGCTCTATTTTAATTGACACATTTTATAATTTAATTTTTATTTAGATAAAAAAAGTTATTTGAACTCGGTGAATTTGCTTTGAATTCAAATGTTGAATTTAAATTCATATGTTGAGTTTTTTGTTCATTTTTTTTTGGTAAAAGAATGGCACGACTTCTTTTTTTTATAGCTTTTCTCTCATCTTCCATTTCATCTTTCCCATGTGGGACTAAAATGTTAGATTACCATAGATCATAAAAGATAATGTCACGGATCCACAGAACTTTTCGTTTGTTTTTTTTTGGGTAAAATTATCTTTTAACTTTAGGCCCATTTACATTCAAACTAATCAAATTCTATTTATCTAAATATCTAACATCTAACCTTATTTTTTTTATAATTATACATACTAAGTATAAAAATTAATCAAATTATTTAATTATTTAATTATTTCGAGTGATAACGATTCAAACACAAACGAAGAAATATTTGTTCTTGTTCGGGTCATTTATAAGTTGAGCTCAGAAAAATTGTTTGTATTCGGCTCGTTTGCTTAACGAATGAATCGAACACAGGTCATTTAATGAGTCGAACACAAGTTGTTCGTAAATGATGTGTTTTTTCGACAACCCTATTGATAACCTTCTTAAATTTTAGAATAAATTTATATTCTAACCTGTGAAATTTTAGAGTTTAAATTATATTACAAAATCAAGAGAAAACTAGTTATAATAAGTCTAGAAGTAAACTTTAAAGCAATTTTATATAACATCTTCAAGTAAAGAAACGTTTAAAAAAATCTTTTGTAGAAATTTTAAATTTAAATTTCTCACATCTGTATCCTTCAATATTGGTGTTATCTAATGCACATGTCCATCTAAAAACACCAATATTGAAGGATTCGGATGCATTAGTATGTTAAGATTGGTGGAGCCTGATCCACTGTTCAAATTGACAGCTAATTAAACTGCTTCTTAATTAATGATTCCTTCCTTTTACAAGCATTGCTTGGACTACTCCCTTTTGTGGATCTCGCCAAACTCTTCTTTTCTTGAAGAGATCCCGCCTTTGGATGTTCGGCGACTATTAAAAACCCTCGCCTCTCATGTACGATGTAGAAGAAATTGGATCGTTACTCCCTCTGGCGGCCATACTCCAGGCATCGCATAGTTTAGCTCTCCTGGGCTTCTTCTTCGGTGTTGGCATTTGGCCAAATCGCAAGGGGATTTGGCTCTCCCTATGCGTTCTTCATCCATGTGGCTCACGGGTAGAAACAGAGAGAAGGTAAGAAGAGAGATACATGAAGATAGAGAGGCTTTTCTTGTAATTCGACATGATCGGTGGTGTAATTCCTCAAGTAATAAAATCCTCTGCAACTCTATGGATGCAGGCAAAATTTGTCGAACTCCGTAAATTTGTGCGTCTGTTTATTTGTGTGATTTTCCCATTCCAATTTTTGCTTTATTGTCGTCGTTTTTTTCACAACAATTGGTATCAGAGCCAAGGTTTAGATGAGTCAAAGTAAAAGTATCGGGGATTGAGAAGTTTGATAGCATGGATATTGGTTACTAAAAGATACAGATAGAGGACTATCTCTATGAGAAGAAACTTCATTTTCAGTTATTGGAATAAACCAGAAAAAATGGATGAGGCTGAATAGAACTTGTTGGATCGACAAATTACAGGCGTTATTTGATTAACTCTATCGAGATTGGTAGCATACAACGTCATCAGGGAAAAAATAACTGTAGATCTCATGGCAGCTTTGTTAGGTATCTATGAAAAGCCACCAGCGAATAACAAGGTACATCTGATAAAAAACTTATTTAATTTGAAGATGGAGGATGATAAATCTGTTGCACACCATCTGAATGATTTTAACACTATCACAAATCAATTATCATTTGTGGAAATTAAATTTGGTAATGAGACTCATGCTCTGATATTATTGGCTTCATTGCCAAATAGCTAGGAAGCTATGAGGATGGTTGTTAGCAACTCTGTAAGTAAATCTATGCTAAAATATGATGATATTTGGGATTTGATTTTGGCTGACAAGTGCGCAGGAAAGATTCTGGCGAGATCTTGGGTTCGAGTTCAACATTAATGTTGATTTCAGAGGAAGATCACATGACAAGAACTCAAACAAAGGCATATCAAAATCAAAGCACAGAGACAAGTGCAATTCAAAGCCTAGTCAGCAATCAACTTACTTAAAATGTGGCAAAGCTGGCCACATAAAGAAGAATAGTAAAAATCCTAAAAAGACAGAGAACTTCAGTGCTAATGTTGTAACTGAAGAACTATAGGGTGCACTGCTGCTTGCAGTTCACAGTTCAATTTATGACTGGATACTGCATTCAGAGGCTTCCTTCCATAAATCTTCCCACCGGGAGTTAATACAGAATTATGTTGAATGTGACTTTGGGAAGGTATATCTGGCTGATAGAGAAACTTTGAGCATGGTGGGGATGGGATACATTGACATAACACTCCCTAACAAGAGCAAATGGACTTTGAAAAAGGTCTGATACATTCCTAAGTTGAAGAAAAACCTCATTTCTGTTGGGCAACTCGATGAGAGTGGTAATTCAGTAGTGTTCTCAGCTAGGTCCTAGAATGTTACAAATGGGGCACTCGTATTGGCTCGGGTAAAAAAACAGGTACACTATATATGACTACTAGTTCAATTAAAAGTATTGATACTACCACTGCAGAGAGCACAACAGATTTGTGGCATTGCAGACTTGTCAACATGAGTTAGAGGCGTATGAAAGAACTTCAGTCCAGAGGTCAACATGAGTCAGAGGGGTATGAAAGAACTTTAGTCCAGAGGCAAGCTACCAGAACTCAAGTTAGTTGATCTCAACATGTGTGAGAGTTGTATTATGGGGAAATAGAAGAATGTCCATTTCTTGAAAGGTGGCAGAGTACCAAAGGCAGAAAAACAGAAACTTGTACACACAGATGTTTGGGGACCTTCTCAAGTAGCATCTCTTGGAGACTCTCATTACTATGTCACGTTCATTGTTGACCACAGCAAGAAGGTATGAGTTTATTTTTTGAAGCAATAATCTGATGTCTTTAATGTGTTTAGAACTTAGAAGGCTATGGTTGAGACAGAGACGGACTTGAAACTAAAATGTTTGAGATCTGACAATGGTGGTGAGTACAACGATAGTGGGTTCAAGGAGTACTATGTAGCTCAGGGTATCAAAATGGAGAAGCAATTTATGGGATACCATAGAAAAATTGAGTTGCAGAACATATGAACAAAACCATAAATGAGCGTGCTAAAAGTATGAGATTGCATACCAGATTACCACCAACTTTCTAGTCAGAAGCGGTCAGCACTGCAGTTTACTTGATCAACGGGGGGCCATATTCCATTAAACTGTAAATTACATTAGAATGTCTGAAGTGGGAAAGAGGTCAAATTTTCTCACCTTAAGACTTTTGACTATGTTTCTTATGTTCGCACTAATCTTGATGCTCATAGCATGCTCAAGGCTAAGTCAAAGAAATGTTATTTCATCAGCTATAAAAATGAGGCATTTGGCTATCATTTATGAGATGATCAGGATTTGAAGATCATAAGAAGCAGAAATGTCATTTTTAATGAGAATATCATGTACAAGGGCATCTCCAGTACAGTTTCTGAAGTAGCTTCTCAGAAATCTGAGTTGGTAAGATTTAACGATCTACCAGAGGTCACAATGCAGAGCAATGACGGAAGTGATGAGGAGAGTGCATCTGAGGCACACATTCCCATTGTTCTGCGGTCAGTTTCAGAGCTGTTCACCTCTACAGCTACAGTTCGTAGGTCAGTCATGAATAGACATTCTCCTCAACGTTACTCACTAACTTGAAGTACATTATATTGACAGATGGAGAAGAACAACAGAGTTATAAAGAAACCTTGCAAGATGAAAACTCGAGCAAGTGGGAGCTGGTCATGAACGAAGAGATGGATTCTACGCTAGAAAATTAGATACGGGGGCTAACAGAACTTTCACCATGGAAGAAGGCATTACATAACAAGTGGGTGTACAGGGTGAAAACTGAGCATGATGGAAGTAAGAGGTACAAGACTAGACTTAATGTAAAAGGCTTTCAAAAAAGGTTAGGCATTGATTACTCTGAGATCTTTTCTTCAGTGGTGAAGCTCACAACCATCAAGATGGTACTATCCATAGTGACTATCGAGGATCTATTCCTTGAGCAGTTGGATGTGAAGACAATATTTCTTCATGAGATTATATGGATGAGAATGTAGTTCATATGGTTTAGTGCAAATAAATAGGGATATAATCTTTGATGGGTTTAGAATTAGAGTACCTTAGAGTGACAGGTTAAAGCTCCAAATTTGGTTCATAGTTTTAGGTCTTAATACTAGATGTTAGCTTTTAGGTCAGAGGACGAAGAGACTCTAGAGTGGGAGCTAATATCTCCCTTGCCAAACCAGTCTTTAGGATTCTTAAACTATGAATTATCCAATGTTTTTTATATCACTTAACCGAGGGTACATAATATAATTGCTCATATTTGTCGTAATCTCTCTCGCTACTTGTTTTACTTTTACACATGTCACTAATTTCATTGCATGAGGAATAATACTTTTAATATATTAAACTCCACTTTCTGATTTTCACTAAGTATTTTAATTTAGGATTAGAAGTAGTATTGTAGTGATAATTGTAGGATATAATCAAAACCAAACATGTATCGACCTTCCAAACCTTTATCGACCTTTGTAGATTAGAACTTCTCTTAAAAGCCGCCGTGATTAACCTTGATCTCCTTGGGATTAATATTTGGAGCTTAATCAGAAAGTCATATATTACTTGATAGTGATACATATACTTGCGTAGAACCCCTATTATTTAAAGATATAATTAAAATCTTACTTTGCTTTGGATCAAGTTTTTGGCGTCATTTCCAGGGATTAAAATCTTTAAGTAGAAATGTCAACTTCATAAATATTTGCATAGAAACAATATTGGGATCAATTTTTTAGTGTCGTTGATTAAAATCTTGTAGTGGTGTCAACTTCATAAATCCTTACAAATAAAAAAAATATCGGGATCAAGTTTTTGGCACCGTTGCCGGTGATCGCAATGGTTGATCTTAATTTTTAGGAGAATTTTAATTGAAATAATTAGTCTTGGACTTGGAAAACTGTAGTGCCATAAAAAAATTTTTGTGTGAAACGTATTTTTTGTATGAAAAAGTGTTATGAAAAAACTATTTGTGTGAAAAACAAAAGGTGTTTGTGAAAATATTTTGTTGTGTTGAATATATTTTTTGTTTTATTTTTTTAATTATTAATGTATTATTTGTTGTGTTGCATATGCGAAATAAAGATTCTGCAGAGCTTGTGCCTTATGATCCCAAGTTAGAAAAAACGAAAAAAATCAAAAAGTAGAAATAACTTGTAAAACTAGAAATGGAAATGAAAAACATTCAAAATAAAAACTTGGAAATTCATCATAAATCATTGAGGGATTATGTAAATCCTACGATAGATGAAATTCACTCAAGTATACAAACCCCTCCGTAGAAGCTGACTCGTTTAAACTAAATCCAACGATTATCAAACTTGTGTAGAACAAGCAGTTTGGGGAGAACTCCTTCGGAGGATCCATATTTTCAATTATCAAGTTTTCTAAAATTTTGTGCTGCATTTCGTTATAACGGCATATCAGATGATTAGCATATACTAAGGCTTTTTCATTTTTCACTAAGGTTTAAGGCTAAAATGTGGTTATACTCATTAGCATCCGGCTTTATTAAAAATTAGGAGGAGTTAACTCAGAAATTCCTAGCTAAGTATTTTTCACCTTTAATGACTACTAAACTTAGAAATGATATTATCTCATTTTGTTAATATAAAGATGAATCAATATATGAAGCCTAGGAAAGATTTAAGGAACTTCTAAGAAAGTGTCCACACCATGCTCTGCCCAATTGGTTAATCATTCAAACATTTTACAATGGGTTAGTAGGATCCCTTAGGAAACCATTTAATAAAGTGTATGCATTAATTGAAGAAATGACTACGAATGAATTTCAGTGGCCCTTTATAAGGGTAAATCCTAAAAAGATAGTCAGTGTTCATGATGTAGATGCGATTACAATTCTTACATCTCAAGTTGTTGCAATATCAAGAAAGTTTGACCAATTTGGAATGAACTAGCCTCAATTTACTCCAGTAAGTGAGGAAAGTTCTTTAGGGCATAAGATTAAGTTTAACTTATCATATGAGACTTTTAAATAACATAAACAACCCGTATTCTAACTTCTACAACCCGGTTTAGAAGAATCATCCTAATTTTAACTGGAATCATACTACTGGGGGTAGAAACCAACAATGGGAAAATAATCATGCAAATCCTAATGGAAGTTGGAATAAACAGGGGAACATAAACTGTAGACTTTCATTTCACCGGACTCTAACAATGATCAACAATTTGAGGATAAAAAGATATCTATAGAAGTGGTATTACAAATGGGAAACTAGTTGCAAAGTCAAAATGCTGCGATTAGAAACATAGAGAACAAATGAGACAAATTGTTAATTTATTAGCAATAGATTTCAAGGAACACTTCCTAGCAACACTAAGATTAACCCTAAAGAGAACAATAATGAACAAGTAGAAGCTGTCCAATTAAGAACTAAAAGAAAGATAGAAGATGTAGTTAGAAAAGAGAAGGAAGTTGTGAGAGAAACAAATGAAACTAAAATACTTGAAGAACATGTTTCTAAGGATCTGGAAAAATTAATTTCTCCAACTAAAATCAATTTAGAAAGACTACCACATCTATTTTCTCAAAGACTTAGACAACATGAGTTGAATAAACAATTTTCAAAGTTCATGGAAGTACTTAAGAAGTTAACGATAAATATTTCTTTCACTGAAGCTTTGGAACATATGTTAAGTTATCCAAAGTTTATGAAGGAGATATTAAACAATAAAAGGAAATTTGGGGATTACAAGACAGTTGCATTAAGTGAGGAGTGTAGCGCTGTACTTTAGAAAAATCTTTCTTAGAAACTTAAACATCCTTCTAGCTTAACAATTCCTTGTGCAATTGGAGAAAGATTATGTGGAAACGTTTTATGAGATTTAGGAGTGAGCATTAATGTGATGCCTCTATTTATATTTAGAAGGTTAGGTTTAGCCGATATTTCTCCCAATATTGTAACCCTTCAGTTAGCTGATCGATCTATCATTTAGCCAAAAGGGGTTATAGAAGACGTGCTTATTAAAGTGGATAAATTTATCTTTCTTATGGACTTTATTGTATTATATATGAAGGAAGAAAAAGAAAATCCAATTATTTTGGGGAGACCTTTCTTTGTTACTGGACAAGCTTTGATAGATATACAAAAAGGAGAGTTGACTATGAATATTAATGACCAATAGTCACTTTTGCTGTGTTAAAGACTACGAAATATCTAGCTGAAAGAGAAGATGATCATTATTTTTTATGGATGAAATTGATTATCTATGTAAAGACCATTTCCAAGAAAGTTTTGAGAGTAAGTTAACATATGAGATCGAAATGGACTTTCATGATGAGTTAAAAATGTTGTTTAAAGAAGATTGTATGTATATTTATGAGAGGTGTGAAATGATGAACGTTACCGAAAATAGTAAACTTTTAATTCCATCTGTTGAAAAATCTCATGAACTTAAGATGAATGTATCTTATACAATTTTAAAGCATACCTATTTTGGGAATTCATCTACACCACCAGTCTTTGTATCTTTAGATTTGACTCAATTACAAGGAGAACTTGAATTGAATGATGAAATCAGTAAAAGATCTTCTAAGAAAGAGTTATTCAAAATCACTGAATGACATATTCTATGGTATACAAACAAAATGAATGGGATTCTGATGCTGGGGCAACCAGAGTAAACATTGGATACATAGGGTCATTGATGTTAGACCAAGCGCTTCGTGGGAGGCAACCCACGGTTATCTTTGTTATTTGTTTAGTGTGATTGTTGTTATGTTGGATTGGATAATAGTGAGATGTTGGACTTTGATCTGTGTTTGATGTATGGATTAGATTAATGTTGTGAGGTAATTCCTTCGACATGACTAGATTTGTATATGACTTCTAGTAGTAGCATGTTGACGAGTCTGTTACGACTTAGTTCTCAACCGAAGCTGAGCATTACCTTGAAAAATGTAGAGTTTAGACTTGGACCACTCCATGTCAACTCTATTACTTCCTTTATCTGACTTATCTTCACTGAGTAAGGTCATGAACTTACTTAGTGAACAACATCTGGATGAACTGCATCATTTTTATTTACCAGATTGTGTATACCTTAGACTTAGAGTAACCCTGAAATTGACAACACATAAGGGAATTCTAGTCCATGGGTGATAACCACATAAAATTTTGTAATACACTCACGTTATTAGTGTATTTTCTTCCGTTAGAAATTGAAAGTAAGAAGGGGAAATGTGAGTAGAAGGGAGTTTGAATTAACCTCAAGCATGTTTAGGCTATATTTACTTTCTATTGAAATATTATACCACATGTTATTTGTTGATATTTTTTTTTGAATGTGTATTAAATTGTAAAAGTGATCTTTTTCTTCCACAAATTTTTTTACCTCATTGTTACACATGTTTGAGCTTAAGTTTGAGGGGAAAAGAAAAATGTTTCAAATTTAAACCTTACTTATTTCAAAAGTACTACAAATAAATTTGTATCTTATTTCTAATGATTACTATTATGTGGAGTCACCTTAAGGATGTTAGAATTTTAAATATAGATATGGAGATGGAAAACTTGGTTGATATTTTTAGTGAAAAGGGTGAACCTAAAGTTAAAAATATTTAGTGGAGAACTTGGGAAAATGAATAACTATCTTTAGCAGAAAAAGAATTATATTTTTGAAATATAAAGGTTCTTAGAATTTTTATTTTCAAACATTTAAGGCTCTTTTAGAAAATATTTCTTAAAAAAATACATCTTTTCAAGTGAAGGAAAGTAATAAGTTTTAACTGTAGAGGAAGAAAGTAGAATTCAAAATTATTTAAAGAATTCTCCAGACATAGTAATCCTCACATAAAAAATAAAAGATCAGAAAAGAAAAGAATGGATAAAAAAGATCCTGAAAAAGGAAAAGAAAATGTAAAAAAAAGTGAGGAGAAGCTTGAGGAGAGGTCCTAATAAAAAATTAGCTTCACTTGAGTCTTTCAAGAGTAAAGAACTTAGAACAATCCTAAGCTTGTTTTTTATACTTGTAAAAATTATTTTTAAGAGAGTTTTTAAGTCTACAAAGTTAAGTTCATAAGATCCGAAGTTTAAAAAATTCCATATATTTATGAATTAGATAGGAAAACAAATTCCCAAGTTTGATGATAAATATTTTAGACCCTCGGCTAGTCCGATTCACTAAACATTCTTCTAATTTGAACTATCAAATTTTTAGAACAAAAATTTAGCAATTCTAAAGGATGACCCATTAACTCTAAACTATATAAATTATTTTTAAAATGTAATATTACTTGAGGACATGTAATGTTTAAGTTTAGAGGATTTTGATGCGCCTAAAACTGTACTATTTTTCATGTTATATTTTATAATGATATTACACTTTAAAAGTATGTTTTCTAGTGTTTTTGGTTGTATGTACATCAAATTGAAGAATTTGAAGTGATTGGAGCAAAAGGAACAAAAATGAACTAGAATGGAGCAAATCGGAGCGAACCGGGTCGAACCGGGGCACACCGGAGCCATGGGGGCCAAAAAGGGGCACTTTAGTGCATGTGCCCGGCGCTTAAGCACCCAAACATGGCTTTTAGGCGCCACCAAACAGAGAGGGGGCGTACAAGCGCCGACGCCCAAAACCGGCGCTTAAGCGCCGGAGAAGGTTTTCAACATATCATCTAGAATATACATCGGATTTGGACGATTTTTGAAGAGGTGCTTCGTGTGTCTCTTGGGAAATTCATTGGAAATGATAAAAGGGACTTTAGAGAAGGATTTGGGGTGTTTAGAAGGAGGTTTTTGAAGACTTTTGAAGAGGCACTTGAGGTACCCGTTGGAAGTTTCATCGAATATGGACACTTTTGAAGAGACACTTAAGCACCTCTTGAGAAATTATAAATAAGGCTTGGAAATGTTTTTAAAAGTGCTCTTAAACTAATTCAAAGAGGAGAAGAAGACTTGGAGAAGAAGAAGAAGAAGAAGGCTTGGGCGAGAGCTCCGAGTAGGGTGACAAGGTGAGAGAGAAAGAGAGAGAGTGAGAGATTTCTTATTTTATTTTCACTTTGTTCTTGGAGAGGATTGTAAGGAGATTGCTTTTGCTATATAAGGAGAGTTTGATTTCCATCGAAGATAAGTATTTTCATTGTATTTTGATTTGAATCTAGTACTTGTTTTTATGGTTTCAAAGTGTTGTTCAATGAAAGTTCCTGTTGTTTCTCCATGTGTAGTGAGTAGTTTTATTTACTCTTTGCTCTTATAATGGATTAGTATGCATGTTTAGGATATAAAATTGAGCAGAGTGAGAATATATTGTGATGTTTTTACTTTGTTCTTCATTTACATGTAAACTTGATCAACTTGAATATTAAAATCCGTTGTGAGAACAAGTAAGATCCGTGATGTTGTTGTCTTAATCAACTGTGGTAGAATCACATATGATTGTATGGATGAAAATGTAGTCCATATGGTTGAGCACAAATAAAAAGGGAAATAATCTTTTGATGGGTGTGTAGAATTAGAGAACTTTAGAGTGATAGGCTAAAGCCCCCAATTTGGTTCTTAGTTTTATATCTTAATACTAGATGTTAGCCTTCAGGTGAGGAGACGAGGGGACTCTAAAATGAGAGCTAGTATCTCCCCTGCCTAACTAGTATTTAGGATTCTTAAATTATGAATTAGCCAATGTTCTTTATATCTCTTGACAGAGGATAAATAATATAAGTGCTCCATTTGTCACAATCTCTCTCACTACTTGATTTACTTTTACACATTGCATGAGGAAGGGTACCTTTAATATATTAAACCCCACTTTCTAATTTTCACTAAGTATTTTAGTTTAGGAGTAGAAGTAGTATTATAGTGATAATTGTAGGATATAATTAAAACCCAACCTTTATCAACCTTCCAAGCTAGGGCGTGTTATTGTAGACTAGAACTTCCCTTGAAAGCCGCTGTGATTAACCTCAATCTCCGTGGGATCGATAGTCGGGCATAATCAGAAAGTCTTATATTACTTGATAACGATATGTATACTTGCGTAGAATTCCTACTATTTAAAGATATAATTGAAATCTCACTTTGCTTTGGATCGAGTTTTTAGCGTCGTTGTCGGAGATTAAAATCTTCAAGTAGTGGTGTCAACTTCATAAAGCCTTACATATAAAAAATATCGGGATCAAGTTTTTAGCGTCGTTTCCGAGGATTAAAATATTCAAGTAGTGGTGTCAACTTCATAAATTCTTACATATAAAAAATATAGGGATCACTCTCTATATTGACCAAACTATTTTTGACATCTCAATTTACTTAAGTCGGATTCGATTGAAACCTTTACCATATAGGAGAGCTGCACCTATTCTTCTTATGTTTGTTTAATTATCTCTCTCACAAAGGGTCCAAATTGAGCATGTCCCATCTGTTATGAATGACTATGATATATATATGCTGGTCCCGCTCATCTCGGATGAGTGTTGTATATTCCCTTTTATGTGATATGTTTTAGGTTTAGCCTTAAGGCTAAATACCCTGTACGGCTGATGCACTATGTTTTGACTGACCATTCTTGGATGTTGCGGTGACTCCAAAGCAGAAGTCATTCTAACAAGGTTTTTGGTGACAATATCACATATAAGGTTGGTATGTTCTAGCCATCCAACCTCTTTGATGTCCTTAACTCGGTCAATATTCATTTCCTTATAAGATAGACATTTTGTATCAATTTAGACTTTGTTGATTCTCTATCTGATCCACATCCTTAGTCAGAGCTACTTTTCCTGCTTGAAGTTTGCCTCAGTGCTTTTCCCCGACAACATTTTCTAAGCCAATTCTCGCAAGAAATATCCACTGAGTCTTCCCTAACAAGAGCTACCTTACTTGTTCTGAAGGATCTTTCAGCAAAATCTACTTTACTTGTGCTTGCTTAAAGAACCCTATGGTTTGATCTGTGAGTCTACCTACATGATATTTTCGATCGAATTGGTTGGTTTTGTCTGCCCCATTGAATAACATTTTGTATTAGTCGTTCAAATAGATCCATGTCTACATCGAGATATTTTGTGCCTCCATAGCAATAATTACCTTGCTAAGTAGTGGTAGAATCCCCAGCAAGAGTCGTCTCACTAATGCTTGTGAAAGCACCCTTGTGGTTAGACCGTTCAGGTCTTAAAACCCTATTGATATTCAATTGGCTTGGTTGATTTTGTTTACCCCATCAAAAGACATACTGCATTAGTCTTTCAACTGATCCATGTCCGCATCGAGATATATGATGCCTCCCCAGCAAGAATTAGCTTATGAAATGGGAGAATCTCGAGTGAGTGGTACGTGACTTAGCCTAAAGGAGCTATATATATACTTTCAAATGCAAGAATTTGATACCACTGCTAAAAGATTTAATCACTGAAAGCGGTGCCAAACACTTGATGCGATTTTACTTATGAAAGAGTTTATGAATTTATATTTAGATTATAATTTGTAAAAATCACAATTACAAACACAAGTATACGTATCGTATCAAGTAATACAGGGCTCTAGTGGAGTCTTGGTTATCGATCCCACATGGAAGAATTTTTAGAATATTAAGTAATATTTTTAGATTTTTCAAATTAAAAATATTTTTTCTTACTTTTATTTCTTTTTAAAGTTTATATTTTAGATTTAATGAAATTTATACTAAATGTAAGTAAGCAATACTAAAATAAATATTAATGTAGGTATAAATAAAACAATTTTCTCTTTTTCAACTAATCTAAGATTTTTAGAATAATTACCATTTGTGGAGAATTTAGATTATGGTATTGTGCCAAATAGAAGCATTCCTATTATTTACCCTTTGGTCCAGGCATAAAGAACATTGGCTAATTTATAGATCGGTTCAAGATGTTTTATTAGTAGAATGGGTTAACCTAAGCTCACACTACTAGATGTCCAAGGGTGGCTATGGTCGGCCCTACCAGTGACATGTTCCCTATCTATAAACCAAATTATTAGAATTTAGTCTGTCACTCTAAAAACTAATGAATTCTACGCCCAATAAATCATATCTTCCTATTTATTTGCACTTCACCTTAAATAACCCGCGTATAGCCTGCGATTACCTAAGGATTCATGTGATATCTACTATTTAAGAACTCATCTCCGGATAGGTCTCAGAATTCTTCAACAGATTTTAACAATTTAAATGGCCAGCTTAAAAGGTAAACAAAGATCAGGTATAATATCATCACAATTTTTATAAATATTTTAAGTTAAACTCTCCACCAAAGTTTAATTATTTTATTATCTTTTCATAGTTGAAAGGAGAAAGAAATCTAACTACTCAGAACACATTGAATTCATACAACAAAACATATTTATAAAATTTTGAACCAAGTTACAAATACTTATCTGGAATGTTCCATCAAGTGATCCGCTGTCTCCTACCGACTTCAATGCAATGATGAAAGACTTCAACAACAACAACACTAATAATCTCACACTTAACACTCAAAATAAACTCACTAAATAATAATAAAGAAGGTGGCTCCCTAAAATAATTGGATGGAATATAGTGCTTGGGGACTAAAGATGCAAGAAGGGGTGAAAGAGACTATAGGGTGCTAAAAGGGGCCATTTTCTCTGTAGAATGGGCTCCTATTTATACAGCTCTGAATTTGACCAGGGGTTTCTTAAGGCACCTCTTCAAAATTCGTCCAAATACAATGTATCTTCTAGAAGGTAACTGTCGCGCCTAGGCACCAGAATCTGGCGCCTAGATGTCGGAATCTGGCATCTAGGCGCCAGACTCTTTTGACCAGGTCTTCGCACCTCTTCACTTAGGTCTCACCTCTTCACGATTAAAACTGTTTTCCTGTGTCCAGATGCATTGTATCACATGTCCAATATATTAGGAGTAACTTCCAGTCTTCTAAAAGCTCCAATAACCTTTTAACACCATCAAAATAACTGCCCAAAGTCATCAAAAATCTTGTCTGTGACTGTATCGAACTGGCTCTTAGGCGCCGGATTCTGGCGCCTAGGCGCCAGGCCTATAATTTCGACAACTTTACTTTTTTAGCTCAATTTTTGCTTCTTTTTGCTACTTTTTCCTTCTTGAACTTTTTTTTTATCACCTACATCCAAAAACATAAAAATATCTTTTATTAAAGCAAAATATCCTTATGAATTGAATCATAAATAAGGCATAAAAATGGGTATTTTTAAAGTGGATCAGTGGGTCATCTAGTTATTGCTTGTAAAAGCACCCTGGTGGTTAGACCATCCTAGTCATATAACCCCATTAATATTATCGATCAAATTGGTTGGTTATATCTGCCATATCGAATAACATGTTGTATCAGCTTTACCACCAATTCATGTTTTGTTGGATCACTTTGATGTCTGACTATTCCTTGATGCTTTGTAGGGTTACTTTGATTAGCCAAGATCGATACCCTTTGAGAAAAGCATTTCTCCTTTCCAGATCGCTCCATGTGTCCAACATGTATGTTGAGTGTGATACCTCTAGCATTTTTGTCATAAGTTTACACATTCGGTACATAGATAGGATACCTACCTTCTGTACTATTTGACATTCTCGATCAGTTTGGTTGGTTCGGTCCACCCTGTCGAGTAACATGTTGTATCAGTTTTACCACCGATCCATATTTTATCAAAGCACTTTGATGTTCGACTATGTTTTGAGCATGTTGCCTCTGGCTATTTCGCCATATGGCTACTCATCTTATGTATAGGCAAGATACACAACTCTTTTTATATTTGTTATACAGTCATAATACATAACTCCTAGACTATCCAATCAAGATACATAGCTCTCAGATCATCTGATGTTCCAATCAAAGGAACTATCATCTTTAAACGACTAACCCTTGATGGTAACACCTCATTCCGAGGCACGTCTGGTTTACAACCTTTTGACCCTGAAGTCTCTCGAACCATACGACTATTCGGTCGGTTCTTCCATGAGAGTATCTTCAGCCTTATAGCCATATTTCTTAATGTTTCTCAAGCCAAATTACCTTCGGTTGGATCTTTTATGAGAACACCTCATCTTTTGATGCTTTTAGCTTTATAGCCATATGTTTTGACGTTTCTCGAGCCACATGACCTTTCGGTCAATTTTCTCATGAGAACATCTCATTTTTTGATGCCTTCAGCCTCTTAGCCGCCTGTTACGACATCTCTCAAGTCATATGACGCCTCGATCAGCTCTATCATGAGATTACATTGTCGTATCCAGCTTGTTAGCCATTTGATTTTGTTATCTTTCAGACCACATACCTTTTTGGGCCGATTCTTTTACAAGGGAATCTTATCTCCAGACATTCCCGACAACCTAGCCAACTAGCTTGAATGCCTCTAGAACCATAAGACTTAATTTTCAGTTCAATAATGAGAACATCTCAAATGGCTGGCTAGCTGCGACCTTGATCAAGATAATTTGTGCTTTACAGCCACCTGACTATAGTGATGAGCGCTTCTTCTCCATGGGATCTAGTTCGACTCAAAATCGGGTTCCTATCGATAAAGCATAAAAGGAGACTTACGATCACACGAGAAGATCAGCTCTTTTACTACTTTTGCTACTATAACTAAAGTCAGGCGAAGTTGGGTTCCCAACTCTATCATTTTGAATATGGTCAGATAGAGTGTAGTTTATTTCTTGCGAATAGAAGCAAATTTTTAGTTAAAAGCTTACATGTGAGAATTAAAGACCTATACAATATGAGATGACCGGGCCTTTTCAATTGTCCGCACTGTTCAGTCACTAGACAACTGCCACTTTGTATAGGATGTTTTGGACTCTACTACCACCTAGATAGTTGTGATGGGTGTCAAACTCTGCAGGAACTTTTGATTCTATTCTTTGAACGACGGCACAACATGAGACCTGGTTCACATGAGATGATTAGGCCTTCTCAATTTGCCATACTATTTAGTCACTAGCCAGTTGTCACTTTCCAATCAAGGTGTCTTGAGTTATATAGCTGCCTGATTGATGTGATGGATGCTTCTTTTCAAGAGGACATGTCCAACTCACAATCGAGGTCCCTTTAAGGAGAAACATAATATGAGACTTGGGTCACATAAGATGTTCGGACCTTCTCCTCTACCATTATGACTAAGGTTAGGTAGAGGTCTTCATCATTATGTCATTTCAAAAGATAGGTCAAACAGATTGATCTGTCGTTATGAATGAGATCATACAGAACTTTCTTCAGCCACATCCAGTCAATTTGGGCTGGTTGAATTTCTTTTTGGACAATTAGCTTCATTTACTGACCACCCCCAACTGTGTCTAGGTTTCGACAGGATAGCCACCCCCTCGATCATACATTATCTAGTATATCTGGCTTGGTTGAGTCTTTTTAATCTTCTATTGGGATGTCACCTCGTCTCCCATGAAAGAAATTTTCTTTAGGATGCTGCCAACAAGTGCGTTGTGCCTTAAAAATGTAGCACACTTGTTGGGGGTCCATTTTTAGCATCATTGTTGGTGTCACAAGTGTAAGGTTTCCACTCACATGATTCGAGATGATCTATGGCTCATCTGTAGCATCTGATAGTACAAGACACCCACCCGAGACTCTCTTGCACTTGTGCGGGACAAGGAGCTAGGATTGGCGACGATTTAGCCTTACCTAGGAGAACCTACCATAAGAGGGGTTTATCTAGGATGTGGGACGTTCTTGGTTCATAATATGATTTTTATAAACCACCACGTATCTGTCGAGACCCTCCCACAACCAAGGGAACCGACGGTATCCACCCAAAAATGCTACGAAAAATTTGGGTTTGGGAAACTGACACGCCTAAAATATATATGCTTTTTGCTATATCATTTTACTTATTTTTTGATGATATTACACTTTAAAGGAAGGTATTTTGTATGTTTTTGGTTTTAGGTACAAGAAATGGCGATTGGAGCAAAAGGAAACAAAAACGGTGCAATTTGGAGCAAAAACGAGCAAGAAATGAAATTCTGCCCTGACACCTTTCGATAAGTCTTTCGATGCTTAATCTCTTTTACACTTCTTGCAAATTTTTGAATTAGATTACACTTTAAAGAAATGTTATTTTTATGCTTATTTTGTAGGGCTATCTGTTACGAACGCAACGCAACTGAAATGGGGCGAAACGGAGCCAAACGGAGCGAAACGGTGGAGCCGCGCAGCAGCCTGCTCACCGACTCGATCTCGCCGATGGCGAGATTTTCCCGAGACCACCGAAAAATGGCCGAAAAGCTCGCCGACAGCGAGCTCGAACCCGCCGACAGCGGCCCGGACGACCACGAACCGACTTTTGGCGGTTTTGGGCCAATATTCGACGTATTTGGACGCTTTTTCGAAGGGGTGCGTAAGGAAACTCTTGGGAATTCGTCCAAACACTTTAAAAATGGCGAATATATGTTAGAAAAAGGGGAGATTAAGAGAAGATTAGAGAGAAAAAATTGGAGAAAAACTTAGAGGAATGTTTAGGATTCTTAGATTAATAGTAGAAATGTAGATTTCTACCCTTTTGGAGAGATTGGAGAGAAGATTTTTGAGAGAATTTGTAAGGGATTGTACGAGCATTGCATGGATCGACGGGAGACTTTGTGGGAGAGATCTTCCTCTTTCTTTTAAAGGGAAAAAACTAAGTATTGTTCTTCATTATCTTATGATTTTGTAAACATTTATGTAGTGGATTTGCTTTGTTTAAATGAAGTTTCCTTTGCGTTTTCTTCGTGCTTTGTGACGTATCTCTCTTACTCTTTCTTCTTCTTTGAAAATAGTGGCATGAGATGATTATGCCATTGTTTTCAATTTATTTTTCTTTTCTAATGAGTAGAATTCATGCTTAGGATTTTGTGATGCATGTTAGAGTTAATTTAGATATAAATGTGATGGTTTTTTCTTGCACTTCATTTACATTGCAATTAAGGTCTGTTGTAATGTTAAAATTTGTTGTGAAAACATACGATCTGAGAGGGCTATGCTTTCTACAACTAAGTACGAGCCACATTTAAATTCCATGAATGGTGAAGTTCATAGAAGTTGAATGCAAATAAATAGGGAAATAATATTAATCGGGCGCGAACTGGAGATTTTAGAGTGATAGGCTAAAATCCTTAATTCGGTCCTATCGTTTGGGTGCTGAAGTGTAGATGTTAGCCCTCAGGGGAGGGGAACGTGGGAGCTCCTAAGTAGCAGCCGGTATCCTCCCAGCCTAGCCGCAGATTCAGTAACCAAGCATAGGATTAGTCAATGTTCTTTATGCCTGGACCAACGGGTAAAGAATTGGATTGCTCCTATTTGGCACATAAAATATTAAATGCATCTCAATCCTATACATTATCTATTTCATTACATAAGAATAGTAGTTTTTAATATCTCAAAATTCTCCAAACCAATTCATCCAAAGAGGGTTATCTTTAGAATTATTATTTGCACTTAGTTATAATTACTATTACATTTAACATTTGCATTTAGGAGTAGTTTTTAGATAAAACACAATTTTAATCGACATTCCAAACTAAGGACTATTAGTAGTAGACTATAATTTGACTAAAAACCTCTTACTTCACTTCCTCGTGGGATCAATACTGGGATTTTTAAAGAAAATTTTATATTACTTGAAACGATACGTATACTTGCGTAGTACCCCTAGTGTGTAAAATATTTTCTCATTTTTATATCATTTAAGACTTTGCACACTAGCCGCTATTTATAAATCGGGTCAAGTTCTAGGCCATCTTTTGGAAGTTAATTTACTGCGTAATTGCGGGTCGGGTCAAGTTTTTGGCGCCGTTGCCGAGGAAGCTTCGATAAGAACTTTAGGAGAATTTTAGTTGAAGCAATTAGGCTTAGATTTGGAAAACATTAGTGTAGTAAAAACTATTTTTGTGTGAAAAATTTTTTGTTATATGAAACATTGTTGTGAAAAAATTGTTTGTGTGAAGAATATGGTGTTCGTAAAAGTATTTTGTTGTGTTGAATATATTTCGTCGTTTATTTGTTTAATTGTTAATATATTATTTGTTGTGTTAAGTATGCAAAACAAAGGATCTGTAGGATTTGTGTCTTATGATCCCGAGTTTGAAAAAAATAAAAAAATAAAAATTCAGAAAGGACTCAAAAAACTAGAAGTGGAAATGGAAAACTTTCAAGATAATAAATTGGAAAATCATCATAAATTATTGAGGGATTGCATAAATCCTACGACAGATGAAATTCAGTTAAGTATACAATACCCTATCGTAAAAGCTGACTCATTTGAAATAAATTCTGAGATTATCCAACTGGTGCAGAACAATCAGTTTAGAGGAACTCCTTTGGGGAACCCTATTTACACTTATCAATTTTTCTAGAACTTTGTGCTACATTTCATTATAACGGTATGTCAGACGATGCTGTTAGACTAAGGCTTTTTCCTTTCTCACTAAGGGATAAGGCTAAAATATGGTTATATTCATTAGCACTTAGCTCTATTAAAAATTGGGAGGAGTTAAGTCAAAAATTCCTAGCTAAGTATTTTCCACTTTTAAGAACTACTAAACTTTGAAATGATATTATCTCATTTTGTCAGTATGAAGGGGAATCAATATATGAAGCCTGAGAAAGATTTAAGGAACTCCTAAGAAAGTGTCCACACCATGATCTGCCCGATTGGTTAATCATTCAAACTTTTTATAATGGGTTAGTAAGATCCCTTAGGTCTATAATTGATGCTGTCGCTAGTGTATCATTAATTTCAAAATCATTTGATGAAGCGTATGCATTAATTGAAGAAATGGCTACAAATGAATTTCAATGGCCCTCTACAAGGGTAAATCATAAAAATGTAGCTAGTGTTCATGATACGGATATAATTACAATTCTTGCATCTCAGATTACTGCAATATCAAGGAAGTTGGACCAATTTGGAATGAACCAACCTCAATTTACTCCTGTAAGTGAGGAAAGTTCATTAGGGCGTATAATTGATTCTAAATTATCATATGAGACTTTAAATACCATAAATAACTCGTACTCTAACTTTTACAACCCAGGTGGGGAGAATCATCCTAAATTTAACTGGAATCCTACTACTGACGATGGAAACCAACAATGGGAAAATAATCATGCAAATCCTAATGGAAGTTGGAATAATTATGGGAACATAAACTATAGACTTTCATATCCACCAGACTCTAAAAATGATCAACAATTTGAGGGTAAGAAGATGTCTGTGGAAGAAGTGGTATTGCAAATGGGAAACCAGTTGCAAAGTCAAAATGCTGCGATTAGAAACATAGAGAATCAACTGGGTCAAATTGCTAATTCACTTAGCAATAGACAACAAGGAACATTTCTTAGCAACAATGAGATCAACCCTAAAGAGAACACTAATGAACAAATAGAAGCTGTCCAATTAAAAAATGGAAGAGAGATAGAGGACGTGGTTAGAAAAGAGAAAGATGTTGTGAGAGAAACAAAGGAAACTAAAAGACCTGAAGAACATGTTTTTAAGGATCTGAAAAAATTAATATCTCCAACTAAAATCAATTTGGAAAAACCACCACCTCCATTTCCTCAAAGACTTAGACAACATGAGTTGGATAAAAAATTTTCAAAGTTCATGAAAGTACTTAAGAAGTTAATGATAAATATTCCTTTCACTGAAGCTTTGGAACGGATGCCAAGTTATGCACAGTTTATAAAGGATACATTAAATAAGAAAAGGGAATTTGGGGATAACGAGACAGTTGTAATAAGTGAGGAGTGCAGTGCCATACTTCAGAAAAATTTTCCTCGGAAACTTAAAGATCCTTGTAACTTTACAATTCCTTGTGCAATTGGAGAAAAATTATGTGGAAAAGCTTTATGTGATTTAGGAGTGAGCATTAATGTGATGCCTCTATCTATATTTAGAAGGTTAGGTTTAATCGATATTTCTCCCACTACTGTAACCCTTCTGTTAGCTGATCAATCTATCATTTATCCAAAAGGAGTTATAGAAGACGTGCTTGTTAAAGTGGATAAATTTATCTTTCCTTTGGACTTTATTGTATTAGATATGGAGGAAGATAAAGAAATTCCAATTATTTTAGGGAGACCTTTCCTTGTTACTGGACAAGCTATGATAGATGTGCAAAAAGGAGAGTTGACTATTAACATTAATGACCAGGAAGTCACTTTTGATGTATTAAAGACTATGAAATATCCAACTGAGAGAAAAGATGATGATTATTTTTGGATAAATGAAATTGATTATCTAAGTAAAGACCATTTTCAAGAAAGTTTTGAGAGTAAGTTAGCAGATGACATTGAAATAGATTTTCATGATGATTCAAAAACATTACTTAAAGAAGACTGTATGTATGTTCAGGAGAGGAGTGAAATGATAAACGCTACCAAAAATAGTAAACTTTTAATTCCATTTGTTGACAAATCTCATGAACTTAAGATGGATGTACCCAATACAATTTTAAAGCCTATCTATTTAGGGAATTCATCTACACAATCAGTCTTTATATCTTTAGATTCGACTCAATCACAAGAAAAACCAGAATTTAATGATGAACATGATAAAATTATTGAACTAGGACTTGGAAGAGAATTTGAGGATAAATTTCAAAATAACTTTGAGTTGAGAAAAGAGGATAAGGATATTGGAAGACCATTGGAAGAAATTCCTAGGGAATTAGAAAAACCTATTTCCTTAACTAAGATAGATCCCCAATTATTTAATAATTATAAAGGGGGAGAATTAGAAGATAACTTGAATCATAAGAGTGACATAGAAGAATTTGATCCAAAATCTGAATTATCTAGAGAGAATCTAATCCAAAATTTGGGAGATATTGAAGTATCTTATAAAGATCAATTTCTTATAAATTTCAAGGATGATATTAATATGCGGATTGAAAAAATCAATAGAAGAATATTGGATCTAGAAAGAAATATGAGGAATTATGATATAAATCAAACTGAAAATGAAGAGCTAAATGAAAAAATAAAATGGGAGGATTCTGTAGGAATCCCTGGATCTGAAAAAGATTGGGTGATTGATCGAGGATTACTTAAATGGAATTTTAATCCAGGTGGAATCATTTGTCGGGCTAATGACGTTAAACTAAGCGCTTTATGGGAGGCAACCCATAGTTATCAGTGTGCTTTGATTTAGTGTGCTGGAGAGTCATGATTGTTAGTGTTGTATGGTGTTTACTTTAGAGTGGATTGACTTTATCTTTATGTGTCATTATAGATTGATAAGTTTGATTGTTGATTGGTATTGTTTGGATTGTTAGTGCTTTGATCTGATCTTTGTCTGTGTTATGAGGGAGATGATTCCTTAAGTTCTTATTATGGCTAGAATTGATCTTTTGTAAATTTGGATTGACGAGTCCACTATAACTTGGGTCTCACTCAGACTTGAGTTTTACAAGAGAAATCATGAATTTCAAACATTGATAATTCCATCTTAATTTATTACTTCCTTTCTGCAAATTTATTTTCATTAGGTAGGAGTCGCGAACCTATTTAATGAACACCATTAGGATGATCTTACACTATCTTTATAACTGTTAGAGGTGCGTAATTATAAGGATTAGGTGATGCCTGAGATTGGTGCCTAGGAACCAATTTATTAGGGATAATCTTATCATTGGGATTATAATCTATAAAATCATTTTAAAGTACCTAATTTACTAGTATAGTGATTCCGTTAGAAATTGGAGGTAACATAGTGAGATTGGATGAGTTAAAGGATGAAATATCCTCATTTATCATTTGTGTTTGTATTTATTATATGTGTATTTATATTTGTGTTACAACTTTATTTAGGTCTTGAAGAACATTTTATATTCCCTTGCCGATACCTGCTATGCTAGTTAGACTTTGGTTTAGTTAATTTCATTCTGGCATGATTAGTTTAGATTTACTTTCTGCTGCATATTGTTCTGTCCTAATGAATACTTGTAAATGGTTTTGATAGACATTTGTGGTAGATAGAATTTCTAAATTATTTTCTTCCCGCTTATATTTTACTGTACTAAATGCTATATATGTTAAAAATTAAGTTTGGGGGTAGGAAGAAAAATAAAATTTTGATATGAAAATACTTCATTTTAGTGTAATTTTATTACAAGTATATTTTAGGCTAGATTTACTTTCTCCTGCAGTCATTTTATCCTGATTATGCATGAATATGAATTTGATAGAATGTTGTAGTAGTAAGTATTTTCAATCTTTACTTTTTCTTCCTGCTATATTTTATGAAATTAATTGCAAAATATTTTACAATTTAAGTTTGAGGGGAAGAAAAATATTAACTCTTATTTGTTCTCAATTGTTATATTTTCAAAAAAAATTATTAACATAACTTCTGGAAATTGTACCTCGCTTGAGATAACTACAACTTTTTATTTTAGTTGAATATTATGGAAGGATTGGATGAAAGTTTTTAGTAATAAAGGTTAATTTTATAAGGGTAAGATATTTGGTATGAAAGAATTTGATTATAGTTAACTATTTAAAATAAAGAAAACTGTATTTTTTGAAATATTAAGAGACTTAAAGTATTGTGTGTTAAGAAGAGATTGTGACTTTATGATGAATAATAAGGCTCATACCTAATTATAAAGTAAGGATGTGTTTCAAGTTTGAACTTTAGAAAGAAGAGAGTGAAGTTCAAAATCATTACAGGCTCTCCAGATATAGTAATCCTCATCTTTAAAAAAAAGAGAGAGAAAAAGAAAAGAGAGTGAAAAAAAAATGGGGATTGAAAATGATCTCGAAAGAAAAGAAAAAAAAAGAAAAGAAAAAAAAAAGAAAAGAAAAAGATTTATGAGGAGAAGCTTGAGGAGAAGCCTAATCAAAAATTGGCTTCACTCGAGTCACCCTAAAGAGAGAACTTGATTTCATTTCTGAATTTATAATTAAAATATTAGCCTACATTCTGATGAAGTTTACATGAACTTTTTTTTTACATAATCTTTCAAGGCATTCTTAATGTAACAAATTATGATTTATCTTGAAATAAATAGAAGACTAGAACCCTTAGACTTGATTGCTGAATATTCTTATACTTGTAGTGTTAACCTGAGTAACTGAATTTCTTTCTAAAAGTCTAACCAATATATTCTTTTGAATGAAAAATTTTAGTGTATTACAGGTGAAAATTACATTGCCTTGAGTTATATTTTTATGTAGTAAAAATGTTACTTGAGGACAAGTAACAGTTAAGTTTGGGGGTATTTGACACGCCTAAAATATATATGCTTTTTGCTATATTATTTTACTTATTTTTTGATGATATTACACTTTAAAGGAAGGTATTTTGTATTTTTTTGGTTTTAGATACAAGAAATGGCGATTGGAGCAAAAGGAAACAAAAACGGTGCAATTTGGAGCAAAAACGAGCAAGAAATGAAATTCTGCCCTGACACCTTTCGATAAGTCTTTTGATGTTTAATCTCTTTTACTCTTCTTGCATATTTTTGAATGAGATTACACTTTAAAGAAAACTTGTTTTTATGTTTATTTTGTAGGGCTATCTCTTACGAACGCAACGCAACTGAAACGGGGCGAAACGGAGCTAAAACGGGGCCAAACGGAGCGAAGCGGTGGAGCCGCGCAGCAGCCTGCTCGCCGACGGCGAGATCGATCTCGCCGACGGCGAGATTTTCCCGAGACCACCGAAAAGTGGCCGAAAAGCTCCCCGACAGTGAGCTCGAACTCACCGACAGGGCCCGGACGACCACGAACGGACTTTTGACAGTTTTGGGCCAATATTCGACGTATTTGGACGCTTTTTCGAAGGGGTGCGTAAGGAAACTCTTGAGAATTCGTCCAAACTCTTTAAAAATGGCGAATATAGGTTAGAAAAAGGGGAGATTAAGAGAAGATTAGAGAGAAAAAATTGGAGAAAAACTTAGAGGAATGTTTAGGATTCTTAGAATAAGAGTAGAAATGTAGATTTCTACCCTTTTGGAGAGATTGGAGAGGAGATTTTTGAGAGAATTTGTAAGGGATTGTACGAGCATTGCATGGATCGACGGGAGACTTTGTGGGAGAGATCTTCCTCTTTCTTTCGAAGGGAAAAAGATAAGTATTGTTCTTCATTATCTTATGATTTTGTAAGCATTTATGTAGTGGATTTGCTTTGTTTAAATGAAGTTTCCTTTGCGTTTTCTTCGCGCTTTGTGACGTATCTCTCTTACTTTTTCTTCTTCTTTGGAAATAGTGGCATGAGATGATTATGTCATTATTTTCAATTTACTTTTCTTTTCTAATGAGTAGAATTCATGCTTAGGATTTTGTGATGCATGTTAGAAGTTAATTTAGATATAAATGTGATGGTTTTTACTTGTACTTCATTTACATTGCAATTAAGGTCTGTTGTAATGTTAAAATTTATTGTGAAAACATACTATCCGAGAGGGCTATGCTTTCTACAACTAAGTACGAACCACATTTAAATTGCATGAATGGTGAAGTTCATAAAAGTTGAATGCAAATAAATAGGGAAATAATATTAACCGGGAGCATAATTGGAGATTTTAGAGTGACAGGCTAAAATCCTTAATTCGGTCCTATCGCTTGGGTGCTGTGCCGGCACTATTTTTAGGTTGTGTGATATTTTTTAAAAGGGGGGGTCGCCTAACAGAAGCTGTCGGCGAATTTTTAATTTAATTAAAATAAATAATTTGAAAAGTAGTATTTGATTTTGAAAATAATTTTAAATTTGAAGGTTTTAAGATATGAGATTAAACCGATCTCACATCCCAAATAGTTTATATAAACGAGCACCGCACCACAAACCGTGTATCTACCCCTAAGGATAGTACACACTCGCTTGACGGTGGGGCTCGATTAAATAAACTAGAAGATTTGTGACATCCGTTTGGTCCGCGAACCAATTTTATAAGCCGACAAAATTCCCCGCTTAATATGAAAACATTAAACGGGGTTTATATTACTCAGGTTCTTTAAAATTCCCATAAGGGCAAGCCCCTATAGTTAATTACATCTTAAGTGACGGGAATCACCTAAGAAAACTCTCGATAATAACCAATAATTCTCGCTCTCAAGAATTTCAAAGTTTAAAGTTTTCAAAGATTGAATTTTGGAATTTCAATAGGGAATGGATCAAATTTGGAACATTTTGTTTTGTGAATCCAAAGGAAGAAAGGTAGGAGAAATCACTGATTCGAAGTGAACTTCGGTAATTTCCCGACTATCCTATTGTTTGGCTTGAATTTAGGAAAGTCCTAATGTTTATTTAGTATTTCAATCTTGCCAATTTTAATTAATTAGGGCTTATATTTGTATGATAAAATCAAACAAATAGCTCTAGAAGATGTGAGGGTTTATGTCGTATCGGACGACTACCTCGGAATCCTAAGACCAGGTTAGGGCTTAATTTGCAATGCAAATGCCTAACGAAGAGTTGAGGATTTATGTTGCACTAGTGCAAGCTACCTCGAAGTCCTATGGCTTTGTTGTTTTAATTCTAAGAAGATTTTGCTTGAAGTAGGTTTAAGTTTTCTTGACGACGATGACCGTGCTTTGCCCACCATGCTCCAAGCTCCTGGTTGTTGCAGAGGTTTAGTTTTAGAAATCATAAATCAGGGGATGAGAGAAGTGTTTTGGTTTATAGAAGTCTTAATTTCCAAGTGTTTTTTATTTTGATTAAAACAAATCTTAAAGTTGATTATAACGACACCGGTTAAGATCCCACGGTTCCATCCTTCCGGCATCATTATTTTTATCGGATTCACTTAGTCCGGATGAATTTGCTAAACTCAATCGAATGAGTTCCACACTTTCATTTAGACCGTGGGAAATCCCGTTAGCAACACGTAGGTTACATCATCCGAGGTATTCCCGATCATCCAACGAGGACGTTTTAATTTAGTTGCAATTGTAGTTTTGTGTTCGTTTGTGATTAAATTTTGAGTTGTTTTATATTTTGAAATGTTGTGGCGGTGAATTTTATCTTGCAATGACTTTTAACTTAGTTTTGGTTTCAGTTTTAGGGACTATCCTAAAGGTGTGGGTTTTCATGCAACAGTTGGTTTATCATGCAAGAAAAGTAAAATGCATTTGCAATAAAATAAATTGCAAGAAAGTAAATTGCAAGAAAGTAAATTGCAATAAAATAAAAGCGTACCTGGAGGGTCTTCCCGTCATCCCAAGCTGCACTTAAAACACAATTAGAATATTTAAGCAAGTTCCTAGGTAAAGCTAGGGGAAAGGTTGTGGTTTTCTACCAAATTCCTAATCCTATAGCTAGTCAACTCCTATGACGTCTAGGTTCTTTGTGTTTTTGTTTGAGGACGATTTTCTTCATCAAAGGACAATTAAGTCCAATTGTTCTTATAAATATCCTATCATATTGAGGAAGTGCTTAAGAAGAATCTTAAACATCTTTTCAATATTTCCGAGATTGTTTTAAGTCCAAATGAATTTAATTATATAAATGAATCGATCGTCCGAGGTTTTCAAGTTTTGTTAACTTGCTCGAGTGAACTAGGACATTTGAATATCCTATGAGTGAGGTAACACTTCATTTGATGTTCCATTTAGGAGTTATAATAATCAAAGCTTTCAAGGGTAAATTAGTATTCAAATGATTCGATTTAAGTTAAAGGGTTTAAATTTGGAATAGTGTTCAAGTTGCTTTACATTTATTTTGAATTCTTTATGTTTTAGGTGATGTTATATTTAATTCAACTTAATTTAATTGAGTTTTAATTTAGTTTAATATAGTTCAATTTAATTTGATTTGGTGTTTAATTAATTTGATTTGATTTAATTTAATTTAATTATTCAATTTAATTTAATTTAATTTAATTTAATTTAATTTAATTGTTTAATTTAATTTAATTTAATTATTTAATTTAATTTAATTTAATTTAATTTAATTGATTTAATTTAATTTTATTTAATTATTTAATTTAATTTTAATTTAATTTAATTTAATCCAATTTAATTTACTTAATTTAATTTAATTTTTAATTTAGTTTTATCTTTAATTTTAATTGAAATTTTTGAAAGAGTTTAATAATTTAATTTTAGTTTAATGATTAAGTCTTTTAATATTTTAAATTTGAATTATCATTTTAATTAAGAGTTGAATATTAATGAGATGATTAATTTAGGGATTTTAAATTAAAGAATAAATCTCTTCCTAATAAATATCCCCTATTTTAATAATTCCAATTTTATTATTCTTCCAAATTTAATCTATTATTTAATTAAAGTTTAATCATTTTAAAAATTGTTTAATGAGTTTCTACCCTTTAATTATTTAAATTTCAATCATCCAAATCAGATTAAGATCAAATATTTTACTTGTTGATTTTTTATTAAACCTAAAGTTTTAATTAAGGGTTAAAAGTTTAATTACCATTTTACCCCTTAAGCTTAATAATTTCATAACTCACTAAATTGAACTTAAATGAACCTGAAATTTTTATGTGACTTCACTCATATGTCAATAAAGACATGAGAGGAGAAAATGTGATTTTTCTGTATTTAATTTATTTATATAATTATTTTTTGTGGAAAATAGAGATTTTCAAGGAAAATTTAATAACATGACCAAGGGAAAGTTTCTGTCCTTAAGAAAATTAGGGAACGTTCCTAATGACCAGAAAAGCACTTGGACCAATTTTGGTGATTTTTTGAATTATATTATTTTTATTATAATTATTTTGAGTTTTGGAGTGTTAATTAATTTAAAAATAAAATAGATGTTGAAAAATGGATTTTATATTTTTCAAAAATCTCTCTGATATCAAGGAAACCAGAGAAGCAAATTTTGCAATTTTCTGATTTTTCTATGATTTATTATAATTATTTTAGTGAAAATGCTAGAAAATACATTTTTTAATTTTAAAATTACCCTAGGGCTTTAAAATTCAATATCTCACTAAATAGACCTAAGAAAAATGTGGGATTTGTTCCTAAGTGATTAAAATTCAAATTGTGACATTTTGGTGAATTTTATTATTTTTGTGATTTTTATTATTTTTTAATTATTAAAAATATTAAAATATTATTAAAAATCAACTTTTTTAGAAAATTGAAATTTTAATTTTCTTAGATTCCCCTAATATCAGAGAGGCTCCAAAACCAATTTGGTGAATTTTTGAAAGGTATTTTAAAAGTTATGAATTTTTAAAGTTTAAAATGGCTAAGTGACTTAATCAACCCAATTAGTGGGGCTAACCAAGTCCAATTGACCTCAAATTTTTATGGTGGATTCCTCTGATCCTAAAGGTCAGTGGAGAATTGATTTCAAGTCAATTTGATGCCTGGTTAACTCTAATTAATTAAAGACCTATTTTGGGTGTTTAAGCCAATTAGGGTTGTTTTGAATGAACTAAGCCAAAATCTATTTTTCCTAGGGTTCTCTGGTCATAAGGAACATCACTAAATTTTCCTAGAATTTATTTCACAACATGCTATTTACTGGAATTAAAATACTCAAAACAGTGATCTGAACTTGAAAAATCAAGAACTCCTTATAGGGATGACCTCTGACTTTGGAAAATTCAGGGAATGTTCCCAAATTCAGAGGCTTCAAAAGCCCTATGGTCTCATGCCATGGTGAATTGTATGCATGCATGGAGAATTAAAACAATGCAGAGAGTAAATAAATCATAAAAAATAAAATATTTGATGAAATTAAGTGATTTCTTTTCCACATTATTCTCCTCTCTTCACCGAGCAAGAGGGTATTTTTATTTTATTTTTCCGATTTTTCTACACGGAGATATGAATTTTTGAAGTTTAGGGAATTAAATAAATCAGAAAATACCCTATTTTTCTATTTATCCACGCGGCGCCAGCGCATCCTCGGCAGCTCCGAAAGGCCACGCGGCACACTCCCATTCGACGCCGCCACTTGAGTCAGCAGCCCGGGCCCCGCGGTTCTCGCACCATTTCCTGGTCCGACGCCATCTGAGCCGTTCGTCCGCGCGTGTATTGAATGGACGGCATCCGTTCATCATCCCCAAGCGTTCTCACCCGAGAGCCGTCCACACTAAATCCCTAAGATCTCACTCGATTCTCAATGGATTTTTACGTTCTTATACTCTATGGATTCGTCTTGAAGAGACGAACACATCTATATGGTTAACATGCATTGAAACTAAGGCATTTGAAATGGAGAATCTTCGAAGCTCGGGATGAAGAGTTAGCTCATACCTTGGCTCGGAGAAGTGTGGCTTCAATCCGAGAGTTGTTGCACCTTCGATTGGGTCCCGGCAAGCTCCGGATGAAGTCTCTCGGTCCAGTGAATTGTCCGGATATGATTTCGACCAAGCCCGATCACAAAGCTTAGAGGTCGGAGCAATCGGGTGGTACTGGAGATGGGGCTTTTGATGGTGGACACCTTCTCTTGGTCCGGTGAAGGTGTAGAGCCAATCGATTTGGGAATTGGCTCACTGTGGAGAAGTGTCCTGGTTTTGGGTGGAATTTCGACTACGAAATTGAGCTTACGAGAGGAGAAATGGCGGGGGGATTTCACTTGGGGATCAAGTGCTGCGAGGGTGGAAGAGGGTCCGGAATAATTTTGGCGAGTTTTGGCAAGGTTTTTGCTTCTCTTCCTCTCATGGCCGAGAGGGGTGGAGTTTAAATAGAGCTGGCTGGGGGCCTCCTGTGGGGAGTTAGGGCTTGGGATCGATCTGCTGCGGTGAGGAGAAGAACGGCCATGGTGACCACTAGGCATGGGGCAGCTCGGCAAGTGAGAATTTCAATGTTGGCTCACATGTGAGCTCTCGGCCATGGTGTTTTCCGGCGGCACTGGTGGCCGGCCGGCCGAGCGATGGTCACCGTCTTGGTCGGGTGGGTCGGGTCGGGGTTTAGTGTAGGCGATTGGCAAATGCCATGTGTAAAGTGGTTGAATCAAAGTAGAAAGGGAAGGGGCCATTTTAGCTTATTTTGGTCAACCCATGCAAATGGGTTGGGTGCACCTCCCCAAGACCTGGTTTTGGGCTGAGGAGGTCGGGTGGGTCGACCTCCCATGTGTGGTGGAGTCTCCATCGAGGATTAGGTGGCAAAGCATGGTTTAGAGTGTGACATGCTTAAGGTAAAAAAGCTTAAGGGAGGCTTAAGAAAGATCCCCCTCTTCTTGCCATAAATGGACTAATGACAAGTCAAAGCCCTCATGGCTTCATGTGGCTTGAGAATGGCTTGTTCATGGCTCCATTTGGCTTGGGAAAAGGTTGGCTTATTTCATGAAAAAGGGTTTTAGAAATATTTGGCATTTAGGGGGTAATTTGACGTGTGGCTTGATTTTGAATGGTTTAATTGATGCTTTTGCAACTTAGGGGTGATTTTGATCAAATGGATGATGAGGGGAAGTGTCATGTGGGCTTTAGGATGATTTGGGCTTTTGAATTTTGAAGGAAATGGGCTTTTAGGAGGGTTTAAGGGAAGTGGGCTTTTAAGTTTATGAATGTGTTCATGGATGAGAATTTTTTGTAAAAGGTTGGGCCAAATAATTGTTGTTTGTAGCTCATGGATGTGTCATGAGTGATTTGAAACAAATTGGGGGTGATTTGGATTTGAATTGGGTTGAATTTGGGTTAGGTTTGGGCTTAGGTCGAAAATGGGCCTTTTAACCTTGGGTTGAGTTTGAGTGGGGTTTGGGTTCAAATTTTGGGCAAATCATGTTAGGGTTTTGTTTGTGGGAATGTTAAGGAAGATTTAGAAAAGATTTGAGGTTAATTGGAGTTGAATTGGGTGAGTTTGGGTTAAGTTTGGGTCATGGGTCCAAATTGGGCTTTAAGGCCAAAAGTGGAATTGGATCCAAATGTCAACCAAATTGGACTTGGATTTGGTCTAGATTGGTATTGGGAATGTTGAATTGAAGTTTAGAATTGAATTGGACCAGAATTTGGGTCAATTGGATAGGTTTGGTTTGACATTGGGTTCACTTTGGGTTAAAATGGGTCAATTTGGGGGTTTTGACAAAAGTAGGGTAAATTGACAAAATTGGCCCATGGTGTAGTTGGACAAAATGAAATTGGGAATATTTGGGATTTTCTGGAATTTTCTGGGAATTTTCTGAATTTTTGGATTTTTAGGCCAAGAAGGGTATTTTGGGTATTTGGAGGGTATTGGGAGGTATTTTTGGAATCTTTGGTATTTTTGGGTACGGATGATCAATTTGAGTGATGTGGAGATGTTTGGGATTGATTTTTGGAAAATTTTGGGTAATTTGGAAATTTTGCAAAAATTTGGGTAATTTGAGGGTTTTGGGTAGGTTTAGTAGGTGTAGGGTCCCGGGGGTCAAAAATTGAAAATTTGGGAAATTGAAGATTGGGTGAATCTAGGTGAAAAGAAATCATTTTGGTTGAGCCATGAAGCCATTTCAAGCCCATATGAGCCATGAAAGGACTCATTTGAGGCATTCACTATGTTGTTCCTAACCCTCTTGCCGAGGGCTTAGGGGTTAAGGACCATCCATGTGGATCACCTATATGAGTCAGGAGGTCAAGTTGGGTATGGGTGTGGTTTTAGGAAGTGTGTGGAAATGTAGTGTGTAAGTGTAGTGTGTATGCAAGTGTATGTGTAAGTCGGCCCCTTCACCGGACCAAGCCACCTGTGAGCGGTCCCAAGGCCAAAGAGTCCTATAGGAACTCATCCTTTAAACTTCTACATTTGATTTCAACCCTCTAGGTGATTAGGGGTCTATAGTCAAGTTTGTGGAGTTTGCAGGGAGTTTAGAAGTGGTTTGAATTTCTAAAAGGCGGGTCCCAATTCTAGTCCTCTAAGATAGTCAAAGGAAAAGCCTAAGGCTAGATCCTAAGCACTAAAAAGAAGAAGGGAAGACCTCATCAAAAATGAGGTCAAAATGCTGAAGTGTAGATGTTAGCCCTCAGGCGAGGGGAACGTGGGAGCTCCTAAGTGGCAGCCGGTATCCTCCCAACCTAGCCGCAGATTCAGTAACCAAGCATAGGATTAGTCAATGTTCTTTATGCCTAGACCAAAGGGTAAAGAATAGGATTGCTCCTATTTGGCATATACAATATTAAATGTATCTCAATCATATACATTATCTATTTCATTACATAAGAATAGTAGTTTTTAATATCTCAAAATTCTCCAAACCAATTCATCCAAAAAGGGTTATCTTTAGAATTATTATTTGCACTTAGTTATAATTACTATTACATTTAACACTTGCATTTAGGAGTAGTTTTTAGATAAAACACAATTTTAATCGACATTCCAAACAAAGGACTATTAGTAGTAGACTAGAATTTGACTAAAGACCTCTTACTTCACTTCCTCGTGGGATCGATACTGGGGTTTTTAAAGAAAACTCTATATTACTTGAAACTATACGTATACTTGCGTAGTACCCCTAGTGTGTAAAATATTTTCTAATTTTTATATCATTTAAGACTTTGCACACTAGCCGCTATTTATAAATCGGGTCAAGTTTTAGGCCATCTTTTGGAAGTTAATTTACTGCGTAATTGCGGGTCGGGTCAGAAACCCTACCCGCGCTGCGGCTTAGGACGACCGGTGGCACTAATTTACCCAGTGAATTTCTGAAGACAAGTACTCAATTTAAAGTTACAAGATTACATTTCATTCATATGGAGTCACTCATAGCTTACGGATTAAAAAAATCCTCTGTCGAACGTTCCCAACTATAATATGGGTTGTGGGGATTACGCTCTCAAACTATCTTCTTAGACATCTAACTCGAGAGCTCAAAAGTTTAGCGCTTGTCACAAGGTACCCAAAAATACCAAAAATCAGCCCTTTCACGAGAGTCGAAAAGTATGGTGATTGCGGTGTCATCGACGTGTTGGATATTTTTTGAGTGTCAATGTCGATTTGGAGTCACCACTCTGTTTATTTATAATATTGCCCTAACTTTTAATTAATCTTATTTCTTTAGATCCCATAAAAGAATCCTTAGATAATAAGAAATTTGAAGAAAATAAGGGCTAATAATATAGAAAAAAGTAGAAAAAGAGATGTCGATGATAATCCTTAAAATGAAGATTCTAGAATTGTCTTATCCTAGAAATTCTATATAAGGATAATGAAATTTTGGTAACCAGAGATTTCTAGATATAATATCTATTCTGAGTTCTTTATATCTCCTATAGGAGCAAGCTCCTATAGTTAATTACATCTTAGGCAATTTATAATAACCTAAGAAAACTTTTAATTAATGTTAATCACTTATTTTCTGAAAAGCTTTTAAGAAAAGATGTACCAACTATCAATCTTAAATGTCGTTTTCTCATGTCAACTTTTATTCTGTTGTTTGGATATATTTTGTTTTTTTGTTAATTTTTTTAGTGGCTATCCTAAAAGTTTTAGTATGTTTTGTCTTAGTTTTGTCATTTTAATGTTGTTTGTTTTGTTTTATTTTGTCAATGTTGTTATTTTGATGTCATTTTTGTTTTGTTGTCGTTTGTCTCATCTTCGGAATGATGTCCTGCAAAATAGAGTTAATACAACATATAACATGCAAATGAAATCTAGAACTGAATTTATATTCATCCTGCAAAGGAAAACAGTGTCAAATTTAAAAGAAATAATGTCAGTTTTATTTCTTCAATCTTTTTGTTTAGTTATATTTTAAAATAACCTGGTCAAGATGTCACCGGCTCCGTCGTCCCAGGGTTATCAGGGGACTTAATCTACTTAGTCCGAAAGGTGTTTAAACTAGGACCGGAAGATTTCTGTCAGCAAACAGGATTGCGTCGTCCGAGAAATCTTCGTCGATTAAGAACACTAGGGTTCAAGTTGCATTCAATGATGTTTGTTGATTAAGATTTTTAATGCCTTTTCCAATTTTAGGTTTGAAGAATTTTAGGTTGTTTACGATTTCTTATGATTTTTTATGTCATTTCATGTCAAAATCTTAGGTTTGATGTCTTTTAAACCTAAAGTTTTAAATTTGATATGCTTCAATTTTAGATTCATTGTCGATTGAATCTAAAATTTGATTAGATTTGAGAAATCATATTTGAGATTTGATTAGATCTACAAATTTAGATTCAATTTTATTTGGATTTAAAGATTTATGATTTATGAAAATTAGATTCAATGTCATTTGAATTAAATAAGTATAACTTAGACTTAGATAGAATCTAACACAAATTAGACTTTAGAATCTTAGATTCAGTGTCTTTTGAATCTAATGTCAAGTCTAATTATGTTAAACTTTAAAATAAAATTTAACCTAAGTTGGATTTTAAAATTCTGGATTTAATGTCATTTGAATTTAGAAGAAGTGTTAAGTCTAATATGGATTAGACTTTGATAAAGTTCTTTGATAATCAAATTCAAAGTCGTTTGAATCTAAATATCTTTGATTTGATCTTTTAAAGTAGTTTGATTTTTTTAAGAAATTTTAAATCAAAATTTTGATTTCAATTTGATGTGATTTGAATTTAACCTGGGTTCAATTTGGGTTGAACCTGTTGTAATCTTGAGTTCTTGTCTATTTAGATTGAATTAACTTGAGTTCATGTCTATTTGAACTTAAATTAAAATTGTTGATTTAGATTCAATGTAAATTGAATCTAAAGTTGAGTTAACTTGAGTTCATGTCTGTCTGAACTTAAGTTAGAAATATTGATTTAGATTCAATGTAAGTTGAATCTAAAGTTGAGTTAACTTGAATTCATGTCTTTTTGAACTTAAGTTATAAATGTTAAATTCAATTTTTGATTGAACCTAACGTTGAGTTAACTTAAGTTCAATTTAAGTTGAGCCTAAGTTAGAAATGTTGATTGTAGGTTGATCCGAAGTTTTAAGTTGAACCTAAGTTAGATATGTTGAGTTAGGTTCAATATGGGTTGAACATAAGATTTGAGTTGACTTGGGTTCAATTTAGGTTGAACCTAAGTTAGATATGTTGAGTTAGGCTCAATATGGGTTGAACCTAAGGTCTAAATCAAGTCTAGTTAAAATAGACTTAATTAAGGTTTAAGTTTCATTTAAATAATACTCAAAGGTTAAATAAGTTTAATTAGGTTAGACTTGATTAGAATTTAAAGACCATTCAAGTCTTATTTAAGTAAAATTTAAGGTTTAACTCAGTTTAATTGTTATTAGACTTAACTGGAATTTCAAGTAATTTAAGTCTAGTTAAGTAAGGCTTAAATGTTAATTAAGTCTAATAAGTTAGACTTAATTAGAGTATATGTTTGATTAAACCTTAGTTAATTAAGGTCTAATAATTTTATTAAGTCTAATGAGTTAGACTTAAATTAAGGTTTAAGATTTATCAAACTTTAGTTGGTTAAGATTTAATGATTTAATTAAGTCTAATGTGATAGACTTGATTATGGTTTAGGATTGATCAAACCTTAGTTGGTTAAGGTTTAATAAATTAATTAAGTCCAATGTGATAGACTTAATTATGGTTTAGGATTTAATTAAGCCTTAGTTGATAAAGTTTTAATAGTTTAATTAAGTGTAATGTGATAGACTTAATTATGGTTTAGGATTGATTAAACCTTAGTTGGTTAAGGTTTAATAGTTTAATTAAGTATAATGTGATAGACTTAATTATGGTTTAGTCTAATAGGTTTAAGGCTAATTAAACTTGATTTAGGTAAGGTTTAATCGATTAATTAGACTTAATTAGGGTTAAGTCTAATTGGTTTAAAAGTTAATTAAACCTAATTTAGGTAGTTTAAAGGTTAATTAAACCTAATTTAGGTAAGGTTTAATTGATTAATTAGACTTAATTAGGGTTAAGTCTAATTTGTTTAAGGTTAATTAAACCTAATTTGGGTAAGGTTTAATCGATTAATTAGACTTAATTAGAGTTAAGTCTAATTGGTTTAGGGTTAATTAAACCTAATTTAGGTAAGGTTTAATTGACTAATTAGACTTAATTAGGGTTAAGTCTAATTGGTTTAAGGTTAATTAAACCTAATTTGGGTAAGGTTTAATTAATTAATTAGACTTAATTAGAGTTAAGTCTAATTGGTTTAGGGTTAATTAAACCTAATTTAAGTAAGGTTTAATTGACTAATTAGACTTAATTTGGGTTAAGTCTAATTGGTTTAAGGTTAATTAAACCTGATTTAGGTAAGGTTTAATTGATTAATTAGACTTAATTAGGGTTAAGTCTAATTGGTTTAAGGTTAATTAAACCTAATTTGGGTAAGGTTTAATTAACTAATTAGACTTAATTAGAGTTAAGTCTAACTAGTTAAGGTTAATTAAACCTAATTTAGGTAAGGTTTAACTGATTAATTATACTTAATTATGGTTAAGTCTAATTTGTTTAAAAGTTACTCAAACCTAATGTAAGTAAGGTTTAGGTTGATTAATTAGGTTTAATATAGGTTAAATCTAATTAGGGTTTAAAAGTTACTTAAACCTAATGTAAGTAAGGTTTAAGTTAATTAATTAGGTTTAATGTGGATTAAATCTAATTAGAGTTTAAAGGTTACTTAAACTTAATGTAAGTAAGGTTTAAGTTGATTAATTTGGTTTAATATGGGTTAAACCTAATTAGGGTTTAAAGGTTACTTTAACCTAATGTAAGTAAGGTTTAAGTTGATTAATTAGGTTTGATATGGATTAAACCTAATTAGGGTTTAAAGGTTACTTAAACCTAATGTAAGTAAGGTTTAAGTTGATTAATTAGGTTTAATATAGGTTAAACCTAATTAGGGTTTAAAAGTTACTTAAACCTAATGTAAGTAAGGTTTAAGTTGATTAATTAGGTTTAATGTAGGTTAAACCTAATTAGAGTTTAAAGGTTACTTAAACCTAATGTAAGTAATGTTTAAGTTGATTAATTAGGTTTAATATGGGTTAAACCTAATTAGGGTTTAAAGGTTACTTAAACCTAATGTACGTAAGGTTTAATTTGATTAATTAGGTTTAATATGGGTTAAACCTAAGTAGGGTTTAAAAGATACTTAAACCTAATGAAAGTAAGGTTTAAGTTGATTAATTAGGTTTAATGTGGGTTAAAACTAATTAGAGTTTAAAGGTTACTTAAACCTAATGTTAGTAAGGTTTAAGTTGATTAATTAGGTTTAATATGGGTTAAACCTAATTAGGGTTTGTTTTTATATTAAATCTAATCTAATTAAGGTTTAATAGGTTAACTAAGTTTAATATATCTTTAAACTTAATTAAAGTTTGATTTTGTGTTAGACCTAATGTAATTAAGATTTAATGGGTTAATTAAGTTTAGTATATCTTTAAACTTAATTAAAGTTTGATTTTGTATTAAACCTAATATAATTAAGGTTTAATGTGTTAATTAAGTTTAATATGTCTTTTAAACTTAATTAATGTTTGATTTTGTATTAAACCTAATATAATTAAGGTTTCATGGGTTAATTAAGTTTAATATGTCTTTTAAATTTAATTAAGATTTGATTTTGTATTAAACCTAATGCAATTAAGGTTTAATGGGTTAATTAAGTTTAATATGTTTTTAAACTTAATTAAATTGGTATTATTTAAGATTTGTTCATTTATTTTTCAGTTTGATTTAATTAAGCTTAATTTATTTTTAAGCTTGATTAAGGATTTGATTAAGATGATGATTAAACCTAATTTGTCATCTTAGACTTAATTAGATTTTGTCATGAGTCTATTGTGAGTTAGACTCATTTTGAACTTTAGTCTATTAAAAAAATTAAGCTAAGTAATAAAAATGTGATTTTTAGGATTTAAATTTATTAATTAATAATGAATTTTAAATCCTAAATTTTGAAATATCATTTAAAATAATTATCTTAGGGTTATTGTCTGTTACCGTAAAATTTCTAGCCATTTTCTAATTTTATTTTCCTTAATTTCTAATTTTTTATAATTATTTTTTGAAATAAATATAAAGTGGCTTAGAAATTATTAAATGTCACTCTAGAAAATTTTTTGTCCTTAGAAAAATCAGAGAATATGTGTTATGATGAGAGGATGATTTTGTGAAAATCTCATAATTTTTGAAATTATAATTTAATTTTAATAATTAAATTACTTCAGAGAGTAATTAATTAATTAAAAATAAAATATAAATAAAAAATTAAAATTATTGATTCCACATTATTCTCCTCTTTTCAGGGGTATTTATGTCAAAATTTTAGGATTTTTGTGGGCAAAGATATGGACTTTTGAAGTTTTTAAGGTTAACATGATTTAAATTAAATCTTATTGAATCAGAAAATCCCTAAGAGCACCGCGTGACCTCAGATCCATTGAAACGCAGCTGATCCGCTGCGGGGCTCCAAACAGCGGATCAGATAAGGATTAATCTCAGTCGTCCATTTTTAAAACATAAAAATGGACGACATCTGAGCGTCCCCCTCCATCTGTTCTCTTCCTTAGGCCGTCCATGGTCTAGGAACAAATTCTTACTTGATCCTTGATGGATTTGTGTGATTTTTGTTCATATAGCTTCGTCTTGAGGAGACAAAGATGACTTTGTTAGGGTTTTGAATAGGTTTCGTTTCACAATGTTCCAAACCCGAACTCTATTCAAATGAAAGTCCATACCTTAGCTTTAATCGATTTAAGTTTGATTTGAGTGGCTCTGGAGCTTTGTCTTGACCTTAGAAAGCTTCTCCCCAAGTCAATTTGAGTTCAAATTGAGGCTGTGTATAAGTTTGATTTTGAGGTGGCTCTGCTTAGATGGGTTTAGTCAAACAGTGGTCTAAAGGCTTTGGGAAGACCTAATTTCGATTGAGCTTACCTTCGTTCAGTCCCTAGATGGATTTGGGATAGCTAATTTGAAGGTTTATGGAAGTTGGTTTCACACTTCTAATTTATCCTGGTTTTGGTGTTTTCGGGTTGACTAAATCAGGGAGATTGAGTGGGTAAGAGGGGCTAATTTCAGTGGAGCTTCATTGCTTAGGTCCTAAGGGACATTTTTGGTGTTGAGGGTATGAGCAGTGTTTGGGGGTTTCCTATTTTGGTCCCCTTTTCTCATGTGCTCGGGCTTTGCTTATTTATAGCCATGGAAGGAGCTTGGGTTTAGCTCGGGCTTGTTGTGGCATATCTAGAGGAGTTGCTAACTCTCTCATCAATGTCTAGAGGGAGGTTTTTGGCTGTGGTGATGATGGATTGCCAATTTCCAAGCCTAGCTATTATAGGTTTAATTATGGTGAAAGTTTGAGTTTGATTTTTGGCTTGCCTCTATTGGTTGACTTGGGAGGCTTGTAGATTGGCTCAAGGCTATGGATTAACCTTCCATATATGTATTTTATTAATTATTTAAAGGATTGAAGGGAGAGGTGACACCTTATCTCTCTTACTCATTTCATGCATGGTTTAGTTATGATAGTACTTAACCATGATATAAGATGAGTTCAAGCCTTGTTCTCCTATTGGTTGGCTTAGGAGGTGTGTAATAAAAATTTAGGATGGTTAGCCACCTCACTCCATGTAAGTGGGTGAATCACACATTGAATTAAAAGGATGATGCCACTTCATTTCCTTCATCATGATGCTTCTATAATGACTCTTAACCATGGTTAAATGGTGGGTCATGGGTTATTTAATGTGTTTATTCATATGTAATGGGTTTCATGGGTTATGTGTAACCCATATGAGGTCACTTATGATGTCATTAATGGGTTTGAAAATTCAAAACCATTTTTTATGTCATGGATGATGTCATGTGTCTAAATTTTTATTTTATGCCTTTTTAGCTATAATTCCATTTTTAATTAATTATGTAATTAATCAAAAAATTTTGAAATTATATTATTAGCCAATGAATTAATCAAAATAATTTTAGGATTAATTATTTGATTAATCTTATCAATTTTGGTCCAAAATTGTGTATTTTGACCAAATTTGATACATGTTGACTAAGATTGACCAATTTTGACTCATGTTCACTTAGGTTGACCCATTTTGGTTGAAGGGTGACTAATGTAACCTTTTCAACCTAATCATAGTTGATTTGGTCATAAAGTTTATGGTCTTTGTCATTGAAGATTCAATTTGGTCAAATTGACCAACTTTAGGGTTTAGGTCAATCCTGAGGTAAATGTGCTGACACTTGGATTAATTTTTGGTGATTTTGAGTAATGTCAAGTTGATCATGTCATTGTTTGTCTTTGAAGTTAATTTTGTAGTTAAAGGGGCATGGGTTAGCCAATTTTGACCAAATTTGACCTATCTATGTCAAGAGTTGACCAAAGTTGTCTTAATAGTCATGTGATGTCTTGAATTTGTCAAATGAGTCATATTTGACCATTTTAGTATCTTGATTGACTTGGTGATTAATGGTTGGTCATTGAGTCAAAAATTGATCAATTTAACCAAAATTATCTTTTGGGTCAAAAGTTAACTTGTTGGGCCAATAGAGTTGGTCACTGGGTCAGGAATTGACTAGTTTGGCCAAAATTAACCATCTGGATCAAGTTGACCTATTGGGTCATTGGGTCAGGAATTGACCAGTTTGACCAAAATTGACCATTTGGGTTAAAGTTAACCTATTGGGTCAATAGGGTTGGTCACTAGGTCAGGAATTAAGCAATTTGACCAAGGTTGACCATTTTGGTCAAAAGTTGACCTATTAGGTTAATAGGGTTGGTCACTGGGTCCGGACTTGACTAGTTTGACCAAGGTTGACCATTTGGGTCAAAAGTTGACTTATGAGGTCAATAGGGATGGTCACTGGGTCAAGAATTGACCAGTTTGACCATGGTTGACCATTTGGGTTAAAAGTTGATCAAATCAGGTGTTGTCATTGCTGATTGGATCGTTTAAGAATGTCATTAAAATTTAGATTAAAATGCCTTATTCAGTTTTTACCCTGGTCATTAGGTTTCATTAACTATCATTGGGAATTTTCACAAAAGTGAGGTCAACATATGGCTCCACATGGGTGGCGCCTGGGCACCAGAAACCTAGCACCATATTGGCATCTAAGTGTTATGGTTTGGGCACCTAGGCGCTAGTCAATTCCCAGGTCGTCATTTTGGCGTCGTTTCGACTCTAAATACAGTCGGAATCCTCAGGATGAGAAAAGTGGATGCAAAATTGCCTTTTTTATCCTCACTGTAGAAGCTTATATTGAGCTTCGTGGGGGCATTTTAGTCGATTTTGAGTAGTTGGATGAGCCGGCTTAAGCACCCTTCTCCTCTTTTCGATTGATCGGAAGTCATTCAACTAAGGAAGCTAAGGGAGAGATTTCGTGAGAGCTGAGGGATTTTTCGGAGGGGAGCTTCTCTTGGCCGGCCTTACTCCATCCTCCTCTACTTCTTCTTCTTCATTTTATTCTCATTCTTCCTCTCCATTTTCTCTTACTGTCATTGCCTCACCGACAGAAGAAGAGGATGAGCTTTTGTGCATTATCTCACTGGAGTCTTCTACTTGAGGAGGATTTTTTTTCATTCTTCAGGGCTCGAGACCTTGTCGGACCCTCTTCCAAAGGGATAACTTCATCTTAACTCAGGGAAGCATCATTGGAGAATCTTCATGGTTACCTGTTCAAATCATGGGGTTCTCTCCTACCATTAGGAGAGCTTCTTCTCGGACTTCCCTGGACGTCGAGTAACTACAACAAAGGTATAATCCCCTCGAATCTTTCGTGCTTTCCTTCTTAGCTAGCCCTAGGGTTAGTATTGATAGGTGTGTGGGTGTCGGTCGCCATACGGCTAGAATGCAGTTTAATTTAGTGTAATATATTATTTTGAAATTAGGTATTTTAATTTGAAGAAAATTGGGTCAAACTAATCCCATTGATTCCTACGGTTTGAATAATCGACCTAACCACGAGTAATGTACCACCCTGATAGGTAATACACTGCTTGATGATAAGCTCAATTAAATAAACTATAGAAATAAATGACTTCCGTTTGATCTGTAAGTTTGCATGATGACCGACAGATTCCCCTATTCGATATGGGAGTCAAATAGGGTTTATTTTTAAGTCTAGGTTCTTTTAAGTTCTCTATAAGGGAAAGCCCCTATGGTTAATTACATTTTAAGTGAACGAATCACTTAAGAAAACTCTCGATAAAAATCAGGAATCTTTTGATTTCATGAATTCAAAAGGAAGGGTTTTCAACGTACATGAGTGTGAAATTTTCAATAGGGATTGGTTCAAAGGTGAAATATTTTATTTAGAATCAAATGAAGAGGAGTAGGAGAGATTAAAGATCCAAAAATAGGTTCTTGGTAATCCCCCAAACTATTCTAATGTTTGGCTCAATTTAGGATGATATTAATTTACATTAAATCCTGCCAGTTTTATTAATTATGGCTTAGCTTTGTATAATGATGATTTACACAAAAAGCCTAGAAAGATAGGAGGTTTTACGTCGAGTGACTATCTCAGAATCCTAAAACAAGTTAGGACATGCTGCAATCGGGACTATGCAGGAGCCTAACAAAAAGAGAGGTTTTATGTCATAGAAGACAACCTCAGAATTCTAAGGATTGTTATTTAAACTAAAGAAAGGTCTTGAACGAGCTGCCCACGAAGTCTGCTCCAAGTCCCAAATTGAAATGTCTTCATGTCTTCAAGTCTTCAGGTCCTCCAGTCTCATTATTAAAAGTTTTATTTGTTTTGATAATTTTATAATGAATCAATTAAAGGATAGTGGAGGTATAGTTCAAACCTAGGCCAAGGCTAAGTTCACTTAAGCTAAGTAATTCCATAGTGTTATGATTTCTAGGTTCTCCCTAATCTAAATAACTTTTATTCCTTTATTATTTGTCCTTAACACATACATTGTATGTTTCATAAAAGCAATAAAAAACATGCATTGAGATACATAAAGCAATAAGTAAAGCAAATAAATAAATAATATTTTATCAAATTTTTTTTAAATTTTAAATTATTTAATTAGTGGTAACCCGGTCAAGATGTCTATAGTTTCGTCATCCCGGGTCACTGGGTGCCCTAGTTTACTCTTGGGCTATCATGCGAAGGCTACCTTATAAAAGTTCCACATGTACTTTTAATATTATTGTCTATTTTTGTTGTATTTTATTTCTTTCAAATACTCTCAAAAGAAAGACTTTTCTAGAACGAGCAGTATACAATAGTGATACGACAAGCTAATGACTCCAAAAATCTCTACAAAAAGAATGAAAAACACATACTATGACTCTTTTTGCTTTTCCTCCCCTCCACTCTTCTTTCTCTCTTTATTTGCTTGGCTCGAGTATTTTTCTTAATTGGAAGGGGTTGATATCTTCAAACTTGTCTAGCTATCTTATATAGTAGAGAAAAATATTTCTGAAATTCTAAAGTTGAAGAAGGATCCAAAAAATGGAGAATCACTCTCGTGGGCTTTGTTTTGGGCAAAAGACCCTTTTATGGTAACCTTCTACAAGCTATTAAGCGGATTTGGAAAATTAAAAGGTATTGTTGAGCTTTTATCACATATGAAGGGTGATCACAGAAAAATATGTTAAGAAATTCATTCCTATTTTTGATGAAATTGCACTTTAAAGAAAGGTATTTTCTTTATTTTATTGCAGGAATGAAGATTTATTGGTGATAGAAGCAAAATGCATGAAATGGAGCAAATTTAGATCAAAAAGGAAGAAATTCATGCAAATATAACTACTTCACCGGCAACGAGATCGAGGCCGCCGACGGCGAGATCGTGAGGAGAAATTTCTGAAGGAATTATAACTACCTCGGCCGACAAGCGAGCCCGAGCCCGCCGACAGCGAGATCACACGGTTTGAAGACCTTCTAGAAGCCCCGCTGGCGGCGAGGTCGTTTCCCGCCGACGGCGAGCTAGTTCAAAATGCATATACATTGAACCTGGACACTTTTTGAAGAGGTTTTTAAGCACCCCTTGGACCTTTGCTTACCTCTATAAATAGAGGCCGGATTCTAGAGTCTTGTGTGTGTCTTTTGAGTCTTCTGTGAGTCTATTTCTAGTGTCTTAAGTGTAGTTTGAGTGAGTTTAGTGAGTTTATTAGTTTAATTGAGCACTATTTAGTTGTTGTACTAGAAGGAAAAGTCAAAGGAACTTCAAAGAGTCTGCTTGGGAAGAAAATTAAGATAAGTATCTTTGTTTATAATTTTTAACTTTAAATGAAATCCATGTTTTGTTTTATTCTCATGCATTCTGAGTAGTTTTCTTAGTCTTTCTCCTTGTTTATGAAAATTATGTGGTTTGATGAAATTAAATAAAGGCACTTAATATAATATAAATAAATTGTGATAATTTTTACTTAAAACTTAATTTACTTTCAATCCGGCCAATTGAGTAGTTAAAATATGTTGAATTATCAACTATAGTAAAAATTACATCCAATATTTAGGAAATCAAAAGCCTTAGAAGGAGGGTGCAAATAAATAGGGAAATATTAATTATTGGGCGTAGAATTGGATATTTTAGTGTGACGGACTAAAATACTCAATTCGATCCTACTTGTTTGAGAGCTGAAGTGTAGATGTTAGCCCTCGAGTGAGGGGAACATGGGAGCTACGAAGTGGCGGCCAGTATCCTCCCGAGCTAGCCGCGATTCGGTAATCAAACATAGGATTAGTCAATGTTCTTTGCACTGGACCAAAGGGTAAAGAATAGGAATGCTCCTATTTGTCACAATACAATTTAAAAATTCTAATTAAATTCATCATTTCACTTAATTTTCTAAAAACAAGGAGAATGATACCGAATTAATTAAATCGACTTATTTCGAAGCATTAGTTTACTTTAGTTTATTATAGTTACTTAGAATTTACGTTCACGTTATTAAGTAATTCCTTTAAATTTAGTCGATAACAATTCGTTAAAAACTTCCCTGTGGGATCGATAACCGAGGACTCCACTAGAGCCCCGTATTACTTGATACGATACGTATACTTGCGTAGAATCCACATTATACATTAAAACATATTCCTATATTTAAAGCGGGATCAAGTTTTTGGTTTCGTGGTATAAACATAAATCACATACATACAAAAAGTGGGTCGAGTTTTTGGCGCCGTTGCTTGGGAAGTAAAGAAATTATTTACTAAAGTAACTGGACTAAGCTAAAAATTTATTTTAAAAATTGTATGCGAAAATTTGGAAATGAAAATTTAATACCTTACGATTCAGAATTAGAGCGTACAATTAAAAGAATTAGAAAACAAAAAAGAGAAATTATAAATTTAACGCAAATGGCAAATATTCCTAAAAATCAAAATAATAATCAACCAAGACCATTACGAGATTATGCCAACCCTACATTAGATGAAATTCATTTAACTATTCAAAACCCTGATGTAGCTGCTAATTCATTCGAACTTAAACCTGCAATTATCCAAATTGTACAAAACAATCAATTTAGTGGTTCACCTACTGAAGATCCTAACTTACATCTTGCTAGTTTTTTAGAACTATGTGCTACTTTTAAATATGAAGGAGTATCTAATGATGCTTATTAGACTTAGACTTTTTCCTTTTTCTTTAAGGGATAAGGCTAAAATGTGGTTAAATTCGTTAGCACCTGGATCTATTAAAACTTGGGGAGAATTATCACAAAAATTTCAATCCAAATATTTTCCACCTTCTAAAACTGCTAAGCTTAGAAACGATATAACCTCTTTTAGTCAGTTTAATGGAGAGTCAATATATGAATCTTGGGAGAGACTTAAAGAACTTCTTAGGAAATGCCCACATCATGCTTTACCAGATTGGTTAATTATTCAAACTTTCTATAATGGATTAGTAGGATCTTTAAGATCAATCATTGATGCTGCTGCTGGAGGATCATTAATGTCAAAACCATTTGATGAAGCCTATGCACTAATTGAAGAAATGGCAACTAATAATTTTCAATGGCTTGCTTGATAGATTAAATCCGAAAAAAATAGCTAGTATTCATGAAAATGATGCACTATCTATGTTAGCTTCACAAATTGCTGCTATATCTAAAAAATTAGATCAATTTGGAATGAATTACTCTCCAACTATATTAGAAGAAAATTCATCTGGACAACTTATAGAATCTCAATCTCAATATGAAACAATTAATGCAATTAACAACAGACCCAATAATCCTTATGCAAATTATTATAATCCCGGATGGAAAAATCATCCTAATTTTAATTGGAATAATAATACAACTAATCAACCATGGATGAATAATATGACACAACAATTAGGAAATCCATCTAATCAAGGAAATCCTAATTATAAAACTAATTATCCACCTGGATTTAATAATAATAACCCTCAATTTAAAGATAAGAAATTATCTATAGAAGAATTAATATTAAATATGGGTTAACATCTACAAAATCAAGGAAATCAATTACAAATACAAGGAAATCAATTACAAAATCAAGGAACAGCTATCAAAAATATTGAAACTCAACTTGGACATATCGCTACTACACTTAATAATAGAATACCTGAACATTTCCTAGTAATGTGGAAATAAATCCTAAAGACAAGGAAATGAATAAATTAAAGCGATACGATTACGAAGTGGAAAAGAATTAGAACCTCAAATTCAGAAAGAACTTGAAAGTCAAAAAGAGGAAGTGGAAATTGAAAAGGAAAAGAATCAACGAGATCCAAATTTAGAAAATCCTTTAATACCTATGAAAATTTCTGTTGAAAAACCTCCACCACCATTTCCTCAATGACTAATTCAACATAAAAAAGACAAGCAATTTGCTAAATTCCTTGAAATTCTAAATAAATTAACAATAAATATTCCTTTTGTAGAAGCTTTAGAACAGATGCCAAACTATGTAAAATTCATGAAAGATATTTTAAATAAAAAAATAAAATTTACTGATAATGAAATGGTTGCACTTAGTGAAGAGTGTAGTGCTATTATTCAGAAAAAACTTCCTGAAAAATTAAAAGATCCAGGTAGTTTCACTATACCCTGCGCTATTGGAGAAAAATTTTATGGAAAAGCTTTTTGTGACTTAGGAGCAAGCATCAATCTAATGCCTCTATCAATTTTCAAGAGATTAGGATTGGGAGAAATTTCACGTACTTCAGTAACTCTTCAGTTAGTTGATCGTTCTGTTACATATCCTAAAGGAGTTATTGAAGATGTATTAGTAAAATTGGATAAATTTATCTTCCCTGTAGATTTTGTTGTTCTAGATATGGAAGAAGATAAAGAAATTCCTATCATTTTAGGAAGACCATTTTTAGCCACTGGAAAAGCTATGATCGATGTTCAGAAAGGAGAATTAACTATGAGAGTAAATGATCGAAAAGTAACTTTTAATATTGCTAAATCAATGAAATATCCTGCTACTTAGAAAAAGATGATGAGTGTTTTCGAATGGAAGTACTCGATCAATTACAAAAAGAACATTTTAAGGAATATTATGAAGAAAAATTAGATAAAGAAAATATTTAATTAATTGAAAAATCCGATATAAATGAAAAATTAGATTATATTCAAGAGAAATATGAATTTTTGGATAACACAGAAAACACTGAAAAGAATATAGTTCCATCAATTATTAAACCTCCTGAACTTGAGTTAAAAATGTTACCTAATCATTTAAAATATGCTTACTTAGGAAATTCTTCAACTCTACCAGTTATTATTTCATCTGAATTAAATGAATCTCAAGAACAAAAACTTTTAGATACATTAAAAAAATATAAGAAAATTTTTGGTTGGACCTTAGCAAATATCAAAGGAATTAGTCCTTCAATCTGTATACACAGAATTATTTTAGATAATGAACATAACCTAAAGCAGATCCACAAAGGAGATTAAATCTGATAATGAAAGAAGTAGTTAAGAAAGAAATTTTAAAATGGTTAGATAATGATATTATATATCCTATTTCGACGATGCTTGGGTAAGCCCGATTCATCGTGTACCTAAAAAGGAGGAGTGATCGTCAAAGCTAATGAAAATAATGATCTTATCCCTATAAGACAAGTTACTAGATGGCGAATATGTATTGATTATAGAAAATTAAACACAACCACCAGAAAAGATCACTTCACTTTACCATTTCTAGACCAAATGTTAGATAGATTAGCCAGACACAAATATTTTTGTTTCTTGGATGGATATACCGGTTATCATCAAATACGAATTGCTCCCGAGGATCAAGATAAAACTACATTTACTAGTCCTTATGGAACTTTCGCTTTTCGAAGAATGTCTTTTGGATTATGTAATGCACCTGCAACATTCCAAAGATGTATGATGTCTATATTTAGTAAATTAATTGATAATGGAATAGAAGTATTTATGGATGATTTCTCTGTATTCGGAACAACATTTGACACATGCTTAAATCATCTTGAAAAGGTATTTGAAGTATGTGAGAAAACTAATTTAGTTCTAAATTGGGAGAAATGTCAATTTATGGTTACAGACGGCATTGTATTAGGGCATAAAATTTCAGAAAAAGGCATGGAAGTAGACCCTACAAAAATTCAAGTAATAGCTAAATTATCACCTCCAACTACGGTAAAAGGGGTAAGAAGTTTTCTTGGACACGCTGGATTCTACAGGAGCTATATTAAAGATTTTTCAAAAATTACTAAACCTCTATGCCAACTTCTTGAAAAGGACAAGAAATTTGAATTTACAACTGAATGCCTGAATGCTTTTGAATTATTAAAAGATAAATTAATTACAGTACCTATAATAGTTTCACCTAACTAGGAGAAACCATTTGAACTTAGGTGTGATGCTAGTGATTATGCTATAGGAGCAGTTCTTGGGCAAAGATATGATAAGATTTTCAAAGTTATATATTATGCTAGTAAAACTCTAAATAATGCTGAAATAAATTATACAGTTATTGAAAGAGAATTATTAGCAGTTGTATATGCTTTTAATAAATTTAGGCATTATCTAATAGGAACTAAATGTATTGTACATACTGATCACTCTGCTATAAAATATTTAATACAAAAAAGAGACTAAACCAAGATTAATCAGATGGATATTATTAATGCAAGAATTTGATTTTGAGATCATTAACAAAAAGGGAACTGATAATCAAATTGCTGATCATTTATCAAGATTAGAAAATCCCGAATTATCCGATACCGATAATGAAATTTTAGACGAGTTTTCCCGATGAACAACTTTATAATATTAATGAGTTGAAAATACCTTGGTATGCTGATATAGTAAATTATATTGTAAGTGACATTTTACCACCTATGTTAACTTTGCAACAACGAGAAAAAATTCATTCACGATACTAAATCATACTTTTGGGATGAACCACACTTATATAAGCAATGTAAGGATCTAATTATTAGAAGATGTGTACCTTATGAAGAAATTGAACCAATTATTCAAAAATTTTATGATTCTAATTTTGGAGGATATTTTGGGACAGATAAAACTGCATATAAAATTCAACAATCTGGATTCTACTGGCCTACTCTATTTAGAGATGTATATAGATATATCAAAACATGCGATAAATGCTAAAGAATAGGAAACATTTCAAGAAAAAATGAAATGCCTCTAAATTTTATATTAGAAGTTGAAATTTTTGATGTTTGGGGAATAGATTTTATGGGACCTTTTATTCCATCATTTGGAAACTCATATATATTAGTAAGTTCGTTGATTATGTTTCCAAATGGATTGAAGCACAAGCTTTATCTAGGTGTGATGCTAAAAGTGTTTCAAAATTTTTAATGAAAAATATTTTTACTAGATTTGGAATGCCGAGAGTGATTATCACTGACGGATGAACTCATTTTAGAAACAAATACATTCACAAACTAGTGGAAAGGTATAATTTTATGCATAAGATATCGACTGCTTATCATCCACAAACTAGTGGATTAGCTGAAGTTTCTAATCGAGAGATTAAACGTATATTAGAAAAGTTTGTAAACCCTAACGAGTCGGACCGGTCCGTAAGACTAGACATCGCATTATGGGCATACTGAAGCTGCTTATAAAACTCCGATTGGAATGACTCCTTACAGGCTTATATATGGAAAAACTTGCCACTTACCAGTCAAATTAGAACATAAAGCATATTGGGCGATTAAGGAATTTAATTATAATATGAGAGAAGCTGGTGAGAAGAGATTGTTGCAATTAAATGAATTGGAAGAATTAAGGAATGAATCATATGATAATGATAGGATTTATAAAGAAAGAATGAAATTATGGCATGATCGGAAGATTAATCAGAGAAATTTTGAACTAGGACAAAAAGTTTTTCTTTATAAAACTAGATTGAAATTATTTCCTGGAAAATTGAAATCTCGATGGTTAGGACCTTTCACTGTAACTCAAATATTTTCATAAGGAACTATAGAAATTGAAGATCCAAAAACAGGACATAGATTTAAAGTAAATGGACATAGATTAAAACCATATTTCGAAAATAGACGGCCAAATTTTAAAGAGGTTTTAATGCTTAGTCAACCTGAACACTAACCGAACTAGGTCGGGTCGACGACGTTAAACCAAGCGCTTTATGGGAGGCAACCTATAGTAGTCTTTTATTTTTTATATATCTACATATTAGTGAATTTATATTATTAAAATAAATCTTACTACTCAAATTATTATTTAGAATCATCACAAAAATTGAACTTATTATATGAGATCAGAAAATATTCAGACCAGAGCGAACATGGGTGATTTTTACGAATCTCGATGACAGTGAGATCGAGCTCGCCGACAGCGAGATCGTGGACCATTACTCATTCAGTTTTATAACTAAGTCGCCGACGGTGAGGAACTTCTCGCCGACTGCGAGGTAGTTTAAAATTTGGTTTCTTAAAGATTTTTCTTGCGGTTTTGGACGAATCTAAGCCATTCCTTTGTAAGAAATTATTCCAAATCCGATTTTACACCATTTTCTTCCTTAGGAACGACTAGAGACCAATCCATTCCATCCAAAATGGTCTCAAAATTCCTAGAAACCACAAAAACTGAAGGTTTCAACCGGAAAAAATTTGTTAGTTCGGAGGCACAACGAATCTTCAACAAAGGCTTGATGAAGAAAAGACTTATCAAAGAAAGAGGATTCATCAATAGAGGAGTAGAGAATGCTACTACAAAAATTGAAGAAATGATCGCACAGCGGCATTGGGAGGTATTTTGTTATACAACTTCCGCTGTAGTTATACCAGTAGTCAAAGAGTTTTACTCTAATTTACATGCGATCAACCATGGAAATGTGTACGTCAGAGGAAGATGGGTAACATTTACTCCTGCAAGAGTAAATGAATTGTTTTCGATAGAAAATACCTCTGTTTGTCACTATTCCAACTTTGTGCCTTCAAGATATAATATGAATGAGATCTATAGATATCTGACTGATGAACCGAATGATTGGGAGTTACGAGAAGACGGATATGTTAGTTTTTCTGCATCACTTCTAAACCCTGTCTCGAAGCACTGGCATTTCTTTATATCATCAAAATTATTACCTACCATGAGAGTAAATAAAGTTTCAAAGGAAAGCACTATTTTAAACTATTGTATTCAAATTGGATTACCTATCGATGTTGGATCAATAATAGTAAAGTCTGCATTGGGATTAATCGTGCATGGGTCAGTGCATGGACTTGGACACCCATCTACTATATTTGCTTTATGCGATCGAGTACCAAGTTTCTTATGAGGCTTCGGAAAAAGTACTTTTACCATGGAAACCCCCGGATCCTACTGATATGTTTCCCACTTTGGATAACAATGATGAGATCACCGTTATTTCGACGAGCATCACGAGAACAATCCTTTAGCAAGACCTATTACCGATAAGACTAATTTTATTCGAAGAAGATTAAAGGATTGGAGAAAGAATTGCAAAATGTGATGAATTCCATCGACAATATCTCTCATATGTTTGATCATATTGATTGGAGAATGAAGGAGCACTTGATCATACTGGACATCTGGAGGCTAGTTTTATTCATCTACTAAGACAAAAAGGATGGATTAATCAAGAATCTACTGTAGAATTCCCTTTCAGGCCTTTCTACAATTTATTTGTGCACCTGCGTCGCATTGGGAATATCAGAGAAGATATTAGTTCAGACACGGAAGAGTAGGAAGGATTTATATGTTTATGTTATATTTGTATGTGTGAGTGTTTGTTTTGGAGTTTAAGTTTTATTATGAGTCGAACTTTATATTTGATAAGATTTTATGTAAATTGTTATGTCTCAGCATTTAAAGTGTTGTGGTTTGGATTGCGATGCTGAGTGGTATGAATTTGAACAATTAATTTAAGTATGTGTGAAGTTGTTAGTGTGAAATTTGTAAGTTTGATGGATTTCATTTATAAAGTTAGTTTGTTTGTTTTGTGTGAATTTTTGTAAGTATAGTACCTAATCTTCTTATTAATATTCAAATTAAGTGATCGGAAGATTGATTAATAGCAATTCGAGGTTGAAAATGATTGACGAAATTCAAAAATTGAAATTTTTAGGACCTCACCGACGGCGAGAATTATCTCGCCGACAACGAGAAAACCCGCTGACAGCGAGACCGAGCTCGCTGACGGTAGATTTTTCCCGAAACTTTTACCTTATGGATTTAATTAGCTCGCCGACAGCGAGAAAAATCTCGCTGACAGCGAGAACGCGAAAAAACCTATATTTAACCGGTCAACCGACACTATTCATCATCCCCTTCCTAAAATTTTCGAAAAAAACCGACCTAGGGCTTGAGAGATCTTGGATTTGAAGCGATTTCAACACTTTTTGACACCAGATTTCATCTTCCCTTGGTAAGAGCTTCACTCCTATGCAAAAATTTTTGATTTTCACCATTGATTTCTTCTACATTGGGATATTTTGAAAAATTTTGAAATGTGAAGAAAATACTTGGAAGAATTTCATAGAAATCGATTTAAATAGATTTTAGTTTTTGTGGGAAGCCTTTTTAGTAATATTTTGGAGTTTATTTAAAAATTTTGTAAATTTCACAGATCGAGAAATGGCTCCACAACAAAAGTGACGATTAGATTTTAACGAAACTCGATTCATTAATGCAAGAGCACAAACACGATATTTTCAAAATATTCAAGCAAGAAAGTGCATACAAGATCGAGTTTTCAAGAATCCAGGAGGAGAAGTAGAGCGAGTTATAAAGGAGCGAGGATGGGAAAACTTCTGTTTCGTTACCAACAGAGCAGTTGTAGAAGTTGTGAAGGAATTTTATACAAACTTAACACAAGCAGAAGATGCACCGGTTTGAGTTAGAGGATTTTTCGTAGATTTCAGCGCTGCTAGAATAAACACAAATTATGAAGTTCAAGACACCTGGAGGGAATATGAAACTTTTAGAACAATGGAAGGACCATTAGAAGAGGTGATTGACTTTCTCACTGATGGGAAAGGTGTCTGGAAGATAAAGCAGTGAGAACGGGTAAACTTCCCTCTTTCTATGCTAAATGCAACATCAAAAGCCTGACATTATTTTATTTGCTCTACTTTGTTACCTACCTACCACCATAGTGAGGTAACAAGAGATAGAACAGTTCTGAATTTCTGTATTCAGAACCAGAAGAGTATTAATGTGGGAAATTTTATATATAAAAACATATTAGCCACTCGCTTAGAAATGAAAGTGGAGGAGGATTAGGACATCCTGGTCTTATCTATGCACTTTGCCAATTATCTGGGGTAGAGGCAAGAGATGATGAGGAATGGATAGAGCCTATGAAACCACTAACTCAGGTTAATATAAAGAAATATGAATCCCGCAAAGGATGAAGATCTGGGACAAGGGATTATGTACCTTCTTCAAGTAGAGATATACCCTCTACTAGTTATGAACCACCCTCTCTGTACACTACTCCTACCCTTCAAGATCTGATGAATGAATTAACCCTGAGTAGAAAGAGTTTTAAGTTATTTGGAGAAAATATGGAAAGAATATTTGAGCATATAGATCAAAGAATTGGAGGCTTGGAGAGAAGACACGATTATGATAGTGAATATCTCCAGCGACATTCGGAATACGAGATTGCATACTATGAAGCTGAGCGTCGTTATAGGAGTGGTGATTTAGATGTTGTCTTTCCTGAGTGCCCCCGATATTCACAGTACCAGCCTGCTCAGCCTTCTTAGCCTGGAGATCAGGGTGATGATATAGCTTGGGATTTTGATGCAGAGGATTAGAGCTTTTGTTTAGTTTATTTGGTTTGTTTTAGATTTGTTGTTATGTTGAGAAACTTTATTATTTTGGATGTGATTATTTCGTACTTTCTGTAGACTGTGGACTTGTTATGTTTTGTTTGTTTGAATGAACTATGATGTTATATTTCTTATGTGTGTTAAATTAGTTGCAAATTTTTATATATATAGGATGTTAGTTTTTCTTTAATGTATTATTGTAAATGCATGTGTAGTAACAAATTAAGTTTTCTATGTTATGTTTGATACTTATTTTAAAAAATTTCCATCCCTGCACTTTCTTTTTAAATATTATATATTGAAGAATACTAACAGTACAGGTTCTGTAAGTAATGAAAAAGCATGCAAAAATTTCAAAAAAAAGAAATATCTAAAGCTCAAAGGTATGATGAATTTTATTTATATACTTTCCCTTTTTCACTATATAGTATAGATAGAAAAATTTAAGTTTGGGGGAAGGTAAAAATACAAATTTAATTATTAAATTGTTCTCAAATTCTATTTTCAAAAATTATTAAATGATTTTCTATAGTAATTTTCAATTCAATAAATATGAGTTGCTTTATTTAATTATTATATAAAGTTAAAGAAAATACTTCTAGTAATTCAATTAAATTAATAGAAGAAGATATTTGGTTAAAAGGAATAAGAATATAGTAGACTATTTAAAGTAAGTGAAACTATATTCTAAAAATTGGAAATTCTTAAGTATATAGATGAAAAAGAAAGGATAGAAACTTAATGAAGTAAAAATTATGAAATATATATAAGCAAAGAAGTATTTTAAGTTTCAAATTTAGGAAGAGAAATTGAAGTTCAAAATTATTAACATGCTTTCCAGATACAGTAATCCTCACTTGAAAAAGAAAAGAAAAAGAAAAGAAAAAGAAAAAAAAAAGAAAAGAAAAGAAAAGAAAAGAAAAATATAAGTGAGGAGAAGCTTGAGGAGATGTCTTATCAAAAATTGGCTTCAATGGATTCAACCTAAAGGGTAAAACTTAACTATATTTCTAAACTTATATTTATGGATTGGTATTTTACTAAATAGAAGTTTTCTTGAATTTCCTATCATCTAAATATCTTAAGTAATTTATTAATTTTTAATATTGTCTTTCCTAAAATAAATAGAAAGCTAGAAATCTTAGACCTAATAAGTAAATATTCTTATCTCTATAAAATTAATTGAAAGTACTTAGAAATATTTCTTTTTAACTTTATTATAATGTTATCTAAAATTAATTCATATATTATTTGAGTTGAAAAATTCTATTATAGAAATCATTATTTTTATTTAGTATTAAAATTACTTGAGGACAAGTAATAATTAAGTTTGGGGGATTTTGATCACGAAAAAATATGTTAAGAAATTCATACCTATTTTTGATGAAATTGCACTTTAAAGAAAGGTATTTTCTTTATTTTATTGCAGGAATGAAGATTTATTGGTGATAGAAGCAAAATGCATGAAATGGAGCAAATTTAGATCAAAAAGAAAGAAATTCATGCAAATATAACTACTTCACCGACAACGAGATCAAAGCCGCCGACGGCGAGATCGTGAGGGGAAATTTCTGAAGGAATTATAACTACCTCACTGACAGCGAGCCCGAGCCCGCCGACAGCGAGATCGCTCGGTTTGAAGACCTTCTAGAAGCCCCGCTGACGGCGAGGTCGTTTCCCTCCGACGGCGAGCTAGTTCAAAATGCATATACATTGAACCTGGACACTTTTTGAAAAGGTGTTTAAGCCCTCCCCTGACCTTTGCTTACCTCTATAAATAGAGGCCGAATTCTAGAGTCTTGTGTGTGTCTTTTGAGTCTTCTGTGAGTCTATTTCTAGTGTCTTAAGTGTAGTTTGAGTGAGTTTAGTGAGTTTATTAGTTTAATTGAGTACTATTTAGTTGATGTACTAGAAGGAAAAGTCAAAGGAACTTCAAGGAGTCTGCTTGTGTCGGCATTATTTTTAGGGTTGTGTGTTTTATTTTGAAAAGTGGTCGCCTAACAGAAGTTGTGCGGCGAATTTTTATTTTAAATTTAATTTAAATATATATAATTTAGAAAGTAATATTTGATTTTGAAAATAATTTTTAAATTTGAAAGTTTTAAGATATGAGATTAAACCGATCTCACATCCCCAAATAGTTTATATAAACGAGCACCGCACCACAAACCGTATATCTATCCCTAAGGATAGACACACTCGCTTGATGGTGGGGCTCGATCAAATAAACTAGAAGTTTTGTGACATCCGTTTGGTTTGCGAACCAATTTTATAAGCCGACAAATTCCCTCGCTTAATATGAAAGTATCAAACAGGGTTTATATTACCCAGGTTCTTTAAAATTCCCTATAAGGGCAAGCCCCTATAGTTAATTACATCTTAAGTGACGGGAATCACCTAAGAAAACTCTCGATAATAACCAATAATTCCGCTCTCAAGAATTTCAAAGTTTAAGGTTTTCAAAGATTGAATTTTGGAATTTCAATAGGGAATGGATCAAATTTTGGAACATTTTGTTTTGTGAATCCAAAGGAAGAGAGGTAGGAGAAATCACCGATTCGAAGTGAACTTCGATAATTTCCCGACTATCCTATTGTTTGTCTTGAATTTAGGAAAGTCCTAATGTTTATTTGATATTTCAATCTTGCCAATTTCAATTAATTAGGGCTTATATTTGTATGATAAAATCAAACAAATAGCTCTAGAAGATGTGAGGGTTTATTGTCGTATCGGACGACTACCTCGGAATCCTAAGACCGGTTAGGGCTTAATTTGCAATGCAAATGCCTAACGAAGAGTTGAAGATTTATGTTGCACTAGGCAAGCTACCTCGAAGTCCTATGGCTTGGTTGTTTTAATTCTAGGAAAGTTTCTGTCGAAGTAGACTCAGGTTTTGCTGATGACGATGGTCGTGCTGCCCACCATGCTCCGAGCTCCTTGTTGTTGCAGAGGTTTAGTTTTAGAAATCATAAATCAGGAGTTGAGAAAAGTGTTTTGGTTTAGAGAAAATCTTAATTTCCAGGTGTTTTTTTTATGTTTTATTTAAAACAAATCTTAAAGTTGATTATAACGACACCGGTTAAGATCCCACGGTTCCATCCTTCCGGCATCATTATTTTTATCGGATTCACTTAGTCCGGATGAATTTGCTAAACTCAACTGAATGAGTTCCACACTTTCATTTAGACCGTGGGAAATCCCGTTAGCAACACGTAGGTTACATCATCCGAGGTATTCCCGATCATCCAACAGGACGTTTTAATTTAGTTGTAATTGTAGTTTTGTGTTCTGTTTGTGATTAAATTTTGAGTTGTTTTATATTTTGAAATGTTGTGGCGGTGAATTTTATCTTGCAATGACTTTTAACTTAATTTTGGTTTCAGTTTTAGGGCTATCCTAAAGGTGTGGGTTTTCATGCAACGATTGTTTTATCATGCAAGAAAAATAAACGCAGATTGCAATAAAGTAAATTGCAATAATGTAAATTGTTGGAAAATAAATTGCAGGAAAGTAAATTGCAATAATACAAATGCGTACCCTGAGGGTCTTCCCGTCATCCCAAACCGCACTTAAAACACAATTAAGCATATTTAAGCAAGTTCCTAGGTAAAGCTAAGGGAAAGGTTATGGTTTTCTACCAAATTCCTAATCCTATAGCTAGTCATTTCCTATGACGTCTAGGTTCTTTGTGTTTTAGTTTAAGGACGATTTTCTTCATCAAAGAATAATCAAATTCAATTGTTCTTATAAATGTCCTATCATATCGAGAAAGTGCTTAAGAAGGATCTTAAACATCTTTTCAATATTTCTGGGATTGTTTTAAGTTCAAATGAATTTAATTATACAAATGAATTAATCGTCCAAGAATTTCAAGTTTTGTTAACTCGCTCGAGTGAACTAGGACATTTGAATATCCTATGAGTGAAGTGACACTTCATTTAATGTTTTATTTAGGAGCTATAATAACTAAAGCTTTCAAGGGTAAGTTAGTATTCAAATGATTTGGTTTAAGTTAAAGAGTTTAAATTTGGAATAGTGTTCAAGTTGTTTTTTTTTAAATTTATTTTCTTTCGTTTTAGGTGATGTTATATTTAATTCAATTTAATTTAATTGAGTTTTAATTTAGTTTAACATAGTTCAATTTAATTTGATTTGGTGTTTAATTAATTTGATTTGATTTAATTTAATTTAATTATTTAATTTAATTTAATTTAATTTAATTGTTTAATTTAATTTAATTTAATTTTAATTATTTAATTTAATTTAATTTAATTGTTTAATTTAATTTAATTTAATTTAATTTAATTGTTTAATTTAATTTAATTTAATTTTAATTTAATTTAATTTAATTTAATTTGTCTTAATTTAATTTAATTATCAAATTTAATTTAATTTTAATTTAATTTATCTTTAATTTACTTTATTTTTAATTTTAATTGAAATTTTTGAAAGAGTTTAATAATTTGACTTTAGTTTAATGATTAAGTCTTTTAATATTTTGAATTTGAATTATCATTTTAATTAAGAGTTGAATATTAATGAGATGATTAATTTAGGGATTTTTAAATTAAAGAATAAATCTCTTCCTAATAAATATCCCTTATTTTAATGATTCCAATTTTATTATTCTTCCAAATTTAATCCATTATTTAATTAAAGTTTAATCATTTTGAAATTGTTTAATGGGTTTCTACCCTTTAATTATTTAAATTTCAATCATCCAAATCAGATTAGGATCAAATATTTTACTTGTTAATTTTTATTAAACCTAAAGTTTTAATTAAGGATTAAAGATTTTAATTACTATTTTACCCTTTAAGCTTAATAATTTCATAACTCACTAAATTAAACTTAAATGAATTTGAAATTTTTATGTAACTTCACTCATATGTCAATAAAGACATGAGAGGAGAAAATGTGATTTTTTTTCTGTATTTAATTTATTTATATAATTATTTTTGGTGGAAAATAGAGATTTTCAAGGAAAATTTGATAACATGACCAAAAGAAAGTTTCTGTCCTTAAGAAAATTAGGGGACATTCCTAATGACCAGAGAAGCACTTGGACCAATTTTGGTGATTTTTTGAATTATATTATTTTTATTATAATTATTTTGAGTTTTGGAGTGTTAATTAATTTAAAAATAAAATAAATGTTGAAAAATGAATTTTATATTTTTCAAAAATCTCTCTGATATCAAGGAAACCAGAGAATCAAATTTTGCAATTTTCTGATTTTTCTATGATTTATAATAATTATTTTAGTGAAAATGCTAGAAAATACATTTTTTTTTAATTTTAAAATTACCCTAGGGCTTTAAAATTCAATATCTCACTAAATAGACCTAGGAAAAATGTGGGATTTGTTCCTAAGTGATTAGAATTCAAAATGTGACATTTTGGTGAATTTTATTATTTTTGTGATTTTTATTATTTTTTAATTATTAAAAATATTAAAATATTATTAAAAATCAACTTTTTTAGAAAATTGAAATTTTAATTTTCTTGGGTTCCCCTGATATCAGAGAGGCTCCAAAACCAATTTGGTGAATTTTTGAAAAGTATTTTAAAAGTTATGAATTTTTAAAGTTTAAAATGGCTAAGTGACTTAATCAACCCAATTAGTGGGGCTAACCAAGTCCAATTGATTTCAAATTTTTATGGTGGGTTCCTCTGATCCTAAAGGTTAGTGGAGAATTGATTTCAAGTCAATTTGATACCTGGTTAACTCTACTTAATTAAAGACCTATTTTGGGTGTTTAAGCCAATTAGGGTTGTTTTAAATGAACTAAGTCAAAACCTATTTTTCCTAGGGTTCTCTGGTCATAAGGAACATCACCAAATTTTCCTAGAATTTATTTCATAACATGCTATTTACTGGAATTAAAATACTCAAAACAGTGACCTGAACTTGAAAAATCAAGAACTCCTCATAGGGATGGCCTCCGACTTTGGAAAATTCAGGGAATGTTCCCAAATTCAGAGGCTTCAAAAGCCCTATGGTCTCATGCCATGGTGAATTGTATGCATGCATGGAGAATTAAAACAATGCGAGAGAGTAAATAAATCATAAAAAATAAAATATTTGATGAAATTAAGTGATTTCTTTTTCACATTATTCTCCTCCGTTCACCGAGCAAGAGGGTATTTTTATTTTATTTTTGTGATTTTTCTACACAAAGATATGGATTTTTGAAGTTTAGGGAATTAAATAAATAAGAAAATACCCTATTTATCTATTTATCCACGCGGCGCCGCGTCAACCTCGGCAGCTCCGAACGCACACGCGTCGCGCTCCCATTCGACGCCGCCACCTGAGTCAGCAGCCCGGGCCCCGCGGTTCTCGTACCGTCTCCTCGGTCCGACGCAATCCCGGCCGTCCGTGCGCGCGTGTATCGAATGGACGGCATCCGTTCATCGTCCCCAAGTGTTCTCACCCGAGAGCCGTCCACACTAAATCCCTAAGATCTCACTCGATTCTCAATGGATTTTTACGTTCTTATACTCTATGGATTCGTCTCGAAGAGACGAACACATCTATACGGTTAACATGCATTGGAACTAAGGCATTTGAAATAGAGAATCTTCGAAGCTCGGGATGAAGAGTTAGCTCATACCTTGGCTCGGAGAAGTGTGGCTTCAATCCGAGAGTTGTTGCACCTTCGATTGGGTCCTAGCAAGCTCCAGCATGAAGTCTCCCGGTCTGATGAATTGTCTGGATATGATTTCGACCAAGCCCGATCACAAAGCTTGGAGGCTGGAGCAACTGGGTGGCCTGGAGATGGGGCTTTTGATGGTGGACACCTTCCCTTGGTCTGGTGAAGGTGTAGAGCCAATCAATTTGGGAATTGGCTCACTGTGGAGAAGTGTCCTGGTTTTGGGTGGAATTTCAACTCTGAAATTGAGCTTACAGAGGAGAAATGGCAGGGGGATCTCACTGGGGATCAAGTGCTCTAAGAGTGGAGAAGGGTCTGGAACAATTTTGGCAGAGTTTTGGCAAGGTTTGTGCTTGGCTTTTTTTATGGCCGAGAGGGGTGGAGTTTAAATAGAGCTGGCTGGGAGGCCTCCCAGGGGGAGTTAGGGCTTGGGATCGCCGCTGCTCGGTGAGGAGAAGAACGGCCATGGTGGCCATTGGGCATGGGGCGGCTCGGCGAAGGTGGAATTCCAAAGTTGGCTCACATGTGAGCTCTCGGGTGTGGTGTTTTCCGGCGATCCAGGCGGCTGGCCGGCAGGCATGGGTCACCATCTTGACCAGGGAGGTCAGGGCTTAGCAATGGTGAAGTCAATTGGGTTTGGACATGTGTAAAGTGTTTGAATTAAAATGGAATGGGGAGGGGGTCATTTTGGCTTGAAATTGGTCAACCCATTGGTTTGGGTTGGGTTCACCTCCCCATGGCTGGTCTTGGGCTGAGAAGATCAGCTAGGCTAGCTGGTCAAGAGGTGGTGATGTCCTTATCCAAGAATATTTGGATTAAATCTTGGTTAAGGGGAGACATGCTTAAGGTTAATGACTTTTAGGAGATGGTTAAAGGACCTCCTCCTTTTGCCATTAATGGCATGGTCACATGCCAAACTTTCATGGCTTCATATGGCTTGTGAATGGCTCATCCTTGGCTCCATTTGGCTTGGGGAAAAGCTTGGGTCAATTTCATGAAAATGGGTTTTAAGAATTTTGGATGTTTTGATGGAAATTTGTATGAAACTTGATTTGGAATAATTTGATGGTGATTTTAGGACTTAGGTAATGGATTTAATTAAATGGATGACAAATGGAGATGTCATGTGGGCTTTAGGGTAGATTTGGGCTTTTGAATTTTGAAGGAAATGGGCTTTTAGAAAGGTTTAAGGGAAGTGGGCTTTTAAGTTTATGAATGTGTTCATGGATGAAAATTTTTGTAAAAGGTTGGGCCAAATAATTGTTGGTTTAGCTCATGGATGTGTCATGAGTACCTTGAAGCAAATTTGGGGTAGTTTGGGCTTGAATTGGGTTGGATTTGGATTCTTTTGGTGAATGGGCCAATATAGGTCCAAATGGGCCAAGTTGGGCCAATGTTGGGCTAGGGTTGAAATTTATGTAGAATTATTGTTGAGAAGTGTTTATGGGAGTGTTTCAAAGAGGTTTTGACTTTGGTTGGGCTTTGATTTTGGGGTTTGGGTTCATTTGGGTTAGGTTTGGGCTTAGGTCGAAAAATGGGCCTTAAGGTCAAAAGTGGAATTGGATCCAAATGTCAATCAAATTGGACTTGGATTTGGTCTAAATTAGTATTAGGAATGTTGAATTGAAGTTTAGAATTGAATTGGACCAAAATTGGGGTCAATTGGATAGGTTTGGTTTGACATTGGGTTCACTTTGGATTAAAATGGGTCAAATTGGGGTTTTGACAAAAGTAGGGTAAATTGACAAAATTGGCCCATGGTGTAGTTGGACAAAATGAAATTGGGAATATTTGGGATTTTCTGGAATTTTCTGGGAATTTTTTGAATTTTTGGATTTTTAGGCCAAGAAGGGTATTTTGGGTTATTTGGAGGGTATTGGGAGGTTTTCTTGGAATTTTTGGTATTTTTGGGTATGGATAATCAATTTGAGTGATGTGGAGGTGTTTGGGATTGATTTTGGAAAATTTTAGGTAATTTGGAAATTTTGCAAAAATTTGGGTAATTTCGAGGGTTTTGGGTAGGTTTAGTAGGTGTAGGGTCCCGGGGTCAAAAATTGAAAATTTGGGAAATTTAAGATTGGGTGAATTTGAGTGGGGTGAAATCATTTTGGTTGAGCCATGAAGCCATTTCAAGCCCATATGAGCCATGAAAGGACTCATTTGAGGCATTCACTATGTTGTTCCTAACCCTCTTAGCCAAGGGCTTAGGGGTTAAGGACCATCCATGTGAATCACCTACATGAGTCGGGAGGTCAAGTTGGGTATGGGTGTGGTTTTAGGAAGTGTGTGGAAATGTAGTGTGTAAGTGTAGTGTATGTCAGCCCCTTCACTGCACCGGGCCACCTGGAGCGGTCCTAAGGCCAAAGAGTCCTATAGGAACTCATCCTTTAAACTTCCACATTTGATTTCAACCCTCTAGGTGATTAGGGGTCTATAGTCAAGTTTGTGGAGTTTGCGGGGAGTTTAGAAGTGGTTTGAATTTCTAAAAGGCGGGTCCCAATTCTAGTCCTCTAAGATAGTCAAAGGAAAAGCCTAAGGCTAGATCCTAAGCACTAAAAAGAAGAAAGGAAGACCTCATCAAAAATGAGGTCAACAAATGGACCCCAATAGGTGTGGTGAGTCGACGGAGCACACCGCGCGTATTGGTGTTGACCGAAGCGATCAACAAAACCAACACGGATGTCCAAGTGACGAACTTAGGACGAAGTAGAGAGTTTCTGCTGGGGAGTGTCAAGTATATCTCCGGAACCGGAGATTCTCGAACTCTCGCCGGGAAAGGAAAAGGAGGTAAATCCCAAATCACATGATCTGAGGGAATTTCGATTTAGATTTTATTTTGTTTCAATTTATGTTTTGATGTGTGAGTTTAAATTTTAGTTTGGAGTTTCAATTTAGATTGAAGTTTTGTCAAAATTAATTTGAGGGATTTGATTTGAAATGAAAATTAGGATTTTGAGGTTTTAGATGTAACATCTCCAACCTCGAAAGAAAATTGAATTGATTAGATTGAATCGTTGCAATGAGAAGATATCTCAGAGCAAAGTGGTGTTGGATGTAAAATCCTTAACCTCAAGAGTTTGATTTTGATGTATTTCATTGCGATAGGGAAATGATCCTAAAGCAATGCGATCTTGGATGTAAAATCCTCGACCCAAAAGGTTCGAATTTGATGTATTTCAGATGCGATAGGAAAGAATCCTAAAGCGATGCGGTCTTGGATGTAAAATCCTCGACCCAAAAGTTGAATTTTGATGTATTTCAGTGCAATAGGAAGAGAATCCTAAAGCAGTGCAGTCTTGGATGTAAAATCCTCGACCCAAAAGTTTGAATTTTGATGTATTTCAGTGCAATAGGAAGAGAATCCTAAAGCAGTGCAGTCTTGGATGTAAAATCCTCGACCCAAAAGTTTTGAATTTTGATGTATTTCGAGTGCAACAGGAAGAGAATCCTAAAGCGATGCGGTCTTGGATGTAAAATCCTCGACCCAAAAGTTTTGAATTTTGGTGTATTTCGGTGCGATAGGAAGAGAATCCTAAAGCGATGCGGTCTTGGATGTAAAATCCTCGACCCAAGAGTTTTGAATTTTGATGTATTTCGAGTGCAATAGGAAGAGAATCCTAAAGCGATGCAGGTCTTGGATGTAAAATCCTCGACCCAAAAGTTTTGAATTTTGATGTATTTCGGTCTGATAGGAAGAGAATCCTAAAGCGATGCAGTCTTGGATGTAAAATCCTCGACCCAAAAGTTTGAATTGATGTATTTCAGTGCAATAGGAAAAGAATCCTAAAGCAGTGCAGTCTTGGATATAAAATCCTCGACCCAAAAGGTTTGAATTTTGATGTGAGATCTAGAAGATCGGATTTGAGATTTGATAGAGATTGAATTTGAATTTGATTGAGACTTGAAGCCTGGAAAGATTGAATTTGGAAATTTGGAAATTTGGAAGGATGAGTTTGAACTCGATTGAAACTTGATTTAAGATTTGATTTGAAATTTGAAAGATCAAGTTTGAAACTTGATCGAGATCGGATTTGGAATTTGATTGAGAATTTGATTTTGAAGTTTGGAAGGATGGAATTTGATTTTGAAGTTCGAAAAGATTGAAATTTGATTCGAATTTGGAAAGATTGAATTTGAGATTTGTGTTGATTTCGTTTATCTTTTAATGGTTCAAATTTTATTTTGTTGTTTATTTAATGTTCATGTGAACCCGGTGTTTGTCATTTTTCGCAGATTTTTTTTTAGAAAGTTTTCTTTTATTCTCTTTTTTTCTTTCTCGTTCTTTTGTTCGAAGTTCATTTAACTTTAATGGCGTTTCCCAATCAATTTGCACAAAAGAGGTGAAGGCCAAAAACGTGACATGGTCACTTTCATTCCAATCATGTTGAAAATACGTCGTACAGACTCGATCCGGAATATATTTCATACAATCCATGTAGACTCAAAACGGATCGTGTATGATCTTTGTTGATCCATCAAAAGAATCATCCGTCAAAAATCCATGTCCGAATAGTGAGGTACATGGTCAATAACATCACCTTCCAAGCCATCCTTGGCAAGGATGCCGTACTGGATGTACATCGGAGGTGTGATATTTCCTATGTAACTCGCAGCTCGTAAGGCCGGAGGTTCTCTAGCTCCGGATCCGGTTGGAAATGGTAAGGTATTTTGTCTGTCGTCCATCCTCCCGAAAGTAACCGAGATTCGCTCCACCGGCACCCCCGGTATGCAATGCTTTGCGATATCCGCTTCCGTTACCTTGCGGTATCATGACGGAACCCACCGGTAAAGGTATCTTTATCGGCCCTCGGAACTCACCCGGGCCTGCTATCCGGAGGTCGGATCCGAACATGATGTTGCACTCATTCAAGAAAGAGACCGTGCGTAAAGGTCCGACGAAGTCGTGGTGATCAATATGTGGGGGTATGCAGTCACCCCGTTTGTAGATGTTGATAATGCAACTATTGGGTATGCAATCGCTGGCGGTACCCTCCATGTTATCAATCTTTTTACCATTCTCTTGATAACTAATGGCATCGGATCTACTTGCCCATGACGAAGTATTCCCGGTGGGTTTCCTTTTCTGTCTTCAGCAAAGTTGTAGCAGCATCCGCATTGTATTGTGATTCTTCCTTTCCCTGGCATCCATCTCCGGGGTTCCGAGTATGTGTTTTCCCTCAGGCGGCCCGCTCGGCCCATTCTTTTCAGATCCCGGATACGATCCACGATTTGTCGTTGTTCATACTCCGAGAATACGTCGGTGTGTAGCTCGAGGCCTTCTAGTATGTTGATTCTTCTTCCTTTAATTCTCTCGAAGTATTCGAAAGTTTTCTTTTCAACATTCCGCATCCTCTCCGCACCGTATTCCGGAATGATCCGCAGATGGCGAGGCCTTGTGACATATTGTGGGATATATGGTTCAATCCCTTCACGTTCCCCCGCATACCTCGGCTCCTCGGGGATGATGCCTGTCGGGACATCCCCGGGGTTGCTTCTGCAACAAGGTCATGCACCGCTGGTGGTTCTATCCGGTGGCGTGGTAGCCTTCTTTCTTCCGATCTTCTCGGAGATTTCCCCGGTTCTTTCGTTATTCTAGGAGCCGGCCTCCTTTCTTCGGGTTCTCGGTGAACCGGTGTCCTTGAAATGTGAGTGCTGGCATTAGCAATTGTCTCGTCGCGCCGGTCCGCGGCTAGTTTTGTTAACATCTTACGGATACGGCGATTCTTATTTCTCCGTTGCGTGGCGCGAGAGTAGCCCTCCGAACTTCTTGAATCTCTGCGGGCGCGGCGGCTGACAAGCCTGCCCTCCGCTGTAGTGACTACGGACTTCATTTTCTTATCTTCTTCGGTGTTTGCTTTTCTTTTCTTGTTGTTGGATTGGTGGCTTGGGCCACCCACTTTCATCACCGTCTGTCCGGGCAGTTCTGCTCGGTTAACTGGGACCCAGTCACTTTCCTCGTACTGTAGGCCTGCTGGTGCGAAATCCGAGTCAATCTCGATTATCGCTCCATCTTTCACCCTCTTTTCATCGAGTGCAAGGCTTACGCCATTCTTAAAGTTCAGGACCAACCGCCCGTTCGACATTTCCTCGCGAAAAGACAAGGAAAAGGATCGTGGGGCGTATCTAAGAACAAGAACATTAAGAAAATGTTTATTAAAGATACATTTTTTTATTATTCTTATATTTTGAAATTTAACGAGAATGAAGTAGGATAAGATGAGGGAAGAGATTTTGATTTGAAAAAGAAAACAAGGAAAACTTAATTATCATGATTTTATTTATCTTAGCACATTTTATTATTTTTGGGTTCGGACCCAACCACAAGTAATTACTTCACCCGTGTTTCTTAGGGATGAAGAATTCATTCCTTCGAAACATCAGGTAGCGTAATATTTTTCAAGTATCGTCCGTTGATTGGAAGCATATGTCGTTCTCCCCAGCAATTCACTAGCTGGTAGGAACCTCCTGAGTATATTGCTTCAACCACAAACGGTCCTTCCCAAGTGGGTTCAAATTTTCCTCCTATCTTGCGGTGTGCAAGAATAGGTCTCTTGAGAACGAGAACTAAATCACCAACTTTGAAGGTTCTTGGGCGGACCAGTTTGTCATGGGCTTGAACCATCTTAGCTTGATATAGTTCTAAATTCTCGTTGCGCTGCAAGTCTTTTCCCTTCCAAGCTTTCTAATTCTTCGAGTCGTAATCCGGCATTTTCTTCCGTCGTGATCTTATTTGCAATTGCAATTCCGAGTGAAGGAAGGCCGAACCTCTAAAGGTAACACTCGCCTCGGACCCATACACCGGAGCGTAAGGTGTAGCTTGAGTAGGGGTTCGAAGGTTGTCCGGTAGAGCCCATAAGGCTTCTAACAATTTCTCGTGCCAATTTCTCTTATTATCGTCCAAGGTTTTCTTTAAGATTTGAACGAGAGTTTTATTAAAAGCCTCGCCGAGGCCGTTTGCTCTTGGGTAGTAAATTGTCGAGTATCGCCGGTCGATTCCGTGTCTCCCGACAAAATTGTTGATTTGTGTGCTTCGAATGCTGACCCATTATCCGAGATGATCTCGCGCGGCACTCCGAAACGGTAGACAACTTGGTTTTGAAAAACTGCAGCACGTGGTGTGCTTTCACTTCTCTAAGTGGAACCTGCTCGCCCACTTGGAAAAGTAATCCGTAGCCGCAAGAATGAAACGATGTCCTTTCGAAGATGGTGGTTCTATCGGACCCACTATATCTGTGCCCCAACATTCAAATGGCCACGACGCAATTGTCGGGTGTAGCACATTTGGAGGTTAGTGTAGAACCACTCCGTGCACTTGGCATTGGTGACGGCTCTTGGCGATTTTCATGCGATCGGTCATCATCGAGGGCCGGTAGTACCCTAGTCTTTTAATTTTCATTTTCATCTTTGGACCCGACCGGTGAGCGCCACGCAGTCCCGAATGCACCTCTTTAACAATTTCACGGGCCTCGGACCCGCTTAGGCACCTTAGCCACATTTGATCAAAAGACCTTCGTATAATGTGTTGTTTATTAATGCGTAGGACGGAGTTCTTTTCTTGATCCGATGGGCTAGCGACCTATTGTACGGTAGTTTTCCTGTTTGCGGGTAGTCCATCAATGGTTGTCGCCAATCTTCCGTGTTTTCCGTCACTACTCGCAATCGATTCTTTTTCTTTTGTTGATTTGTGTATTGTGTCTATGTCGAGTCTGTGATAGGACTCGACGTCCGTGAACTGACACTTCCACTGATTCATCTTGCAAACAGGCAAATTCTTTTGCGAGACGGGCTAAAGCATCTGCTAAAGCATTCTCTTTTCTAGGAATTTTGTAGATTGTCACATTTGGAATCTGTTCCAACAGTTGTATGGCATACTGGAAGTATTGTTCGAGTCTTGGCTTAAAAATCCTCGTATTGTCCGGCGATCCGTTGAATGATTAATCGTGAATCCCCGTAGATGTTGATGTCCGTTATCCCCATTTGAATGGTTAATTCCAGTCCCGTTATGAGGGCCTCGTATTCTGCTTCGTTGTTTGTACACGGTTCTGTCAAGTGGTAGGAGTATCTTAACATCCCCCGCTCCGGTGTTATAAAGATTAGCCCGATTCCTGCCTTACCGGCACTATCACTTGCGATTCTTCGTCTTTGTGTGCTGAAGATGCTCCGTCAAAATATAATTCCCAACGTCGATCGTCAAGGTCTTCTAGGTTCATTATTTGTTCATCCGGCGGATCGTCGTTGAGAGGAGATTCGGCCGGCAAAGGGTGTGCTCGCGAGGAAGTCCGCTAAGACTTGTCCCTTTACGGCACGCGGAGGCACGAAAGTTATATCGAATTGCAATAATATCATCGACCATCCGGCAAGTCCGCCGGAAAGTATTGGACGAGTCATCAAGTATTGCAATGGATTAAACTTCGAAATCAAGTCGACCTTATGAGAAAGCATGTAGTGCCCGAGCTTTTGAGCGGCGAAGATCGGGGCCAAACAATGCTTTTCAATTGCGGGATACCTTACTTCCGTCGGGAGTAAACGACGGCTTAAGTAGTAAAGAGCATTTTCTTTACCCTCATCATCGACCCAGGCAAACGAGGCTCCGAGAGAGTCGTCTAAAGCCGCGGTGTAAAGTATCGCGGTCTACACGAGATCAGGGCTGCTAAGACGGGAGGTGTCATTAAATATTGTTTAATGTCTTCGAAGGCCTTCTGGCATTTCTCTTCCCAAATAAATTTGGCGTCCTTTTTAACTAGTGCCGAGAAAGGCCGACACCTACTCGACGGGTTTGAGATAAAGCGTCGAAGATATGCCGACTTCCTTGAAAAGATCGTAGTTGTTTTAAGGTTTTGGGAGGCGGCATTTCTAAGATAGCTTTAATCTTCTCCGGATCGATTTCAATTCCACGATGTCGGACAACGAATCCTAAGAATTTCCGGAGGTGACGCCGAAGGCGCATTTTAAGGGATTCATCTTAAGGTTAAATTGTCTTAATCGTTCGAAAACAATTCTCAAATCATACGGTGGTTTTCCTTTACTTTGCTTTTGATGACGACATCGTCCACGTAGCACTCGACTTGATTGTGGATGAGATCATCAAAAATTCTTGTCATTGCTCTTTGGTAAGTTGCTCCTGCGTTCTTCGGTCCGAATGGCATCACCGTGTAGCAAAATACTCCGATCGGCGTTCCGAATGCTCGTAAGCTTTTCATCTTCTCGGAGCCATTTTTATCCGGTTGTATCCTGAAGATCCATCCATGAATGAGAATATTTCATGTGTCGAAGCAATATCGATCATCGGTTCCGGAATCGGTAGAGGGAATTCATCTTTTCGGACATGCCTTGTTTAAATCTCTGAAGTCCACACAAATTCGATCCGACCATTCTTCTTTCGACCGGCACCACATTGGCTAACCGTGTCGGGTATTGTTCTTCACGGACAAATTTAGCGTCTATTAGCTTTTTAACTTCGGCTATGACTTGTTGTTCGATTTCTAGACGCATTCTTCTGGGACCTTGTCCGGCCGGGACGAAGTAGGATCTACTCCTAGCTTATGGATCGCAACCTCGGGGCTAATCTCGGCATTTCATCGTAGTTCCAAGCAAAACGGTCCTTAAATTCCATTAACAATTTGATTATTTCTTCGGAGTCTTCTTTATTGAGTAAGGAGCTAACAAAGGTAGGTCTAGGCTCTTCGCTAGTACCCAAGTTAACTTCCGTTAACTCATCTATTGTAGATTTGATTTCTTCTTCGATTCGGTGGAGCGTCTCCAATTTGTAAATCTTCGAGTTCGTCCGTAGTTTCCATGCGGTTTTCATTGGATTTGCAAGTGACAACCAAGCAAAATTCAGTATCGTCGACCGACCCTACCGTGCCGAATCCGAGTCCATACTTCGAATCGGGAGGACGGCCGGAGTTATTCCATAACTTTTCAAAATGTTGTGATTGGCCTTTTGTCCATTGTCGAGGTAAGAAACCACGTTGAATTAAATTTTGAACACGGGGAGAGTACCACTCAAAAGGTAATTCCATTAATTCGATGAAGTGACATCTTCGAATTGTACATTATTTTCAGTTTTGGAGGAAGAAGCACCACGGTAGAATTTGATCGGCTTTGCACCGTCACTACGTACCTCTTTGACCTCCATACCCTCGATCTTATTAGAATGGATCGGAGTTAGGGTCATAGTATGTACGTAGTGGTTAATCTTCTCGTACATTGATTTGTATTCTTCGTTCTTTTCATCTTCGAGGGAGATCTTGTATTGCGGCTTCTTTCGACTTATTGTTGCTTGCTTCTTGCTTGATTTCTTTTTCTTCTTCGAACTATCATCCCGATCAACATTGATGGTTGGTTTCTTACGTCCAATTGTCCTAGTGTCTCTACCACGGCCTCGTCCCCGGCCTCGACCTCGGATGCGAGTTGTGGAGAAACCTTCACCATCTCGCCGGAAGGGAGTGGTGAGTGGCTTGTTGGACTAGAACTTCGGGTTCTTCGTTGTCCTGAACTTTCTTTGCTTCATTTGTTATGGTATCTCCGGAGAAGATTGTTTTCTTTGGCGGTGCATAATAAGCTGCATCTTCATGGATTCCAATTTCATGTACGGAGAATGGTTGTAAGTCTCCTTTGATGCACCGTTCCCCTCCATCATAATATTTGATGCACTCGATGCGGAGATGATGGTACCATCCTCGTTTTCATGTATCCATGGTCGGCCCAAGTAGAGCGTTGAACGACGTTTCGAATCGATTATATGAAATTTTGCGGTTGTCTTTGCTAAATCACCGGTCTTCATCGTTAGCGTTATTGACCCGAGGGCTCTTTCTCCTTTACGGTTGAATCCTCTTAATAACATTTTGTCGGCCTCGAGCTCACGAGCATCAATTTCCAAGTGTGCTAGTGTTCGAAGACTCATTATATTGATTGATGCTCCTGGATCCACCAATACTGCGGAGAGCGTAAACTTCCCAATTGTAACCGAAATGTACAACGGTCGGTTGTGATCTCGCCGTCCCAAGTAGTACGTCATTGTACCGTGAAGGTAACACCTCGTTGTTCCTTTAACGAGCAAACCTCATCCAAGGAATCTCCGGCCATTTGAGCTAAGCAAATTTCCGGATCAAGTAAGGCCTTGATCGGAGCTTCTCTCATCTCCTTTGATAAGATGAGAGCATCGTAGATGCTCGGTTTGGTCGGTAGTTTCCTAAGATGGGCTAGCACGTTGTAGTCCACTTTGTTCTCCCTGTGTCTCGGCTTCTTCTCGAATGGGTATGTCTTCTCGCTGGGGTTGGTTCTTCTTGAACAACCACACTGCTTTCCTTTGTCTTTTGGACCCATTCTTGGAGGTAGAACTTTTCCACTTCTTAGGTTGACTTCCGTAATTTCTTCGAATCTAGTATTGAGTTTGTCGGTGTCTCCTCCGAATCGGAATGACGCGGCTCTTCGGATTATCTTCCAAATACGAAGGCTCTAACTCTATTGTAACTCGGAGCTCCTCGAAACTCGCCGGATAGATCCGTTGCTTGTTGAACTCTCGTAGCCTCCTTGATGGATGTCTTCTTCGTCATTTTGATCGTCGAGATCTTGTATGATTTGAGAATTGTTGTTGGTATCGAAATCGACGCCCGGATTGTCGCTAGTTACGTAATCGTTAGAAATAGTCAAAACGTAGCCAACGCCATCACCCTTATCATTATATGATCCCACCGAAGTGAGCGAGATAATCATACAAAATCGAGAGGTTCGAGGGATTTCACCCCCGAATCGGAAACAACTATCCTAGGATAAGCGGCCCCTGAGTCTAGCCTTAGGAGTCTCGGTCCCCTCTTCTTCGTCAATTTTCTTCTTCTCTTCGATTGTCTCCTCGTCGAGGTGGTTCTTCTATCGCAAGTGATAGTACCGGCTTAACGGGTCTCGAACTACGAATTGAAGCTCGCACCGAAGCGGTTCGGATGTTGTCTAAAATCTTCTTCGAAGATCTCGTCCAGAGCGGTAGTCCATCCATCGTCGATTGCATAGGGATTTATCGGAATGACGGGATCGGCTGAGATAACATCGACGGAACCTCCTTTTCGGGGTTCCTTCATGTACTCCTTCGGGATTGTTATATTTCCTTTCCGAAGGTTGTCGTTGAGCCAACTTTTGAAGGTAATGCGGTCTTCTATCTTGTGCCCAAGCATTCGATGGTAGGGGCAAAAGTTGGGATCACCTTTCTTGTTGACTTCCTCTCGGTCTTTTGAGCTCAGCAGCTGGAAATCTGGAGTTTTCATTAAGCTACGGAACATCTTTGGTACTGCTTCATTTTTGAACGGATATTCTCTCTCAGAAGCTCCCTCAATGTACGTTGCGGACGAGACGGTTGTTCATACTGCGGAGACGACTGATAGCTGGACCGGGGTTGCTGGTAATTTTGTTGTGGTTGCTGCGGCCGTTCTGGTGGTATTTGCATCGGTTGTTTGCCTTTGTCAACTGCTGCAACGACCCCAGATTTCTTTTCGAAAGTCTTCACCGGCTTCTGCTTGTCCGTCTTGTCGGCAAAACTTAATTGCTTCGCCTCTTCTTGCAAGCTTCCGGCCTTGCTTAACAGCTTCTCAAAAGTCTTAATGGTGAATCCCTTGAGGAGAAGTGCTATCGGGCCGTGAATGCTTTTAAGCAAGATGCCGATCGCATGTTGTTCTTGCAGTTGTGGTTCACACTTCATACTTAAATTTCTCCATCGAAGTATGTAATCCACTAGAGTTTCATTCGGCCTTTGTTTCTCTACCACTAAATCACCTATAGTGATGTGGTGCCGAGCTCCGGCAAATCGCTTAATGAAGAGGCTCTCTAGCTCCGAGAATGTCTTTGCGGCATCCGTTGGGTAATTCCGCATACCCGTCGAAGGCGATTCCCGACGGATCGCTAACGAACTCGTCGGAAGAGTAGCGCATCGCTCCCGCCGGCATTGCAACAACCGGCACGAAAGTGTGCAACATGCCTGTCGGGGGTTCCCGGTTCCGTCGAAGGTCTTAAACGAGAGGTGGTACGAAGCCCTTTGGGTATTGGATGGCGTCGAATTCTTCCGGGTAAGGTCTACCCGTCCGAATAGATGTCCCGTTCTTCGATTGTGCTAGGGCTTCTCGCACTTCTTCGTTCTACCAAGTTCTTGATATCCTTTTCGGGGATCATACTTTGTGTTGTATCCTTTTTCAGCTGGTCATCCCCATTGACGGATGTAATCTCCTTTCCTCCGTCTACGATGTGAATGACTTTCGGGGTGTCTCTCATGTGGTTGTACTTGACTTTGGAGAGTGGCTAGAGCTACGGCCATCTCTTCCATCCTCTTCGCCATTCGAGCGATCGTGTCGTCCTTTTCCTGAAGCTGTCTCTTCATCGGTTCCGGCTCCTCTCTTCTGCGCGCTGCAGGAGCACCTCGAGAAGATGATGAAGCTCGTGTCTCAACTATGTTGATTTCTGCATATTCGTTGTCCATGAATTCTGATGAGTCGATCTCATCTCCGAACTTTTCTTCTCTTTCTTTTGCCAACCGTCGGATGTCGGTTCTCAACTTTTCCGTGGCATCTTCTAGCAGAGCTTTCTGTGTATCTTTGTGGTTGTCATGCGATGGTTGCCGGGTCCTTTTTTCACGAGTCCCCTTCATCGCAGTAGCACTTTCTTCAGATTCCAGCCTCCTGGCGAGACTTTCTTTCTCGAGCCGCTGCTTCGCTCTCAACTCGCCCCGTAGTGGGACGCCACACCATCCTTCTAGCAGCGAAGGTCTATGACCGGATGGTACTATCGGCCAAATGCTGGAAGGTGGTATCCTCCCTAATGCTGTAACCCCGATACTACGACGGGCGGGCTAGCCTTCATTCTCTTGCTTGGCTTTTCTATCATGACGGCGGGTTCTACTCGGGGCCCGAGACGGGATTTGACCAGGCACCCGCCCTATCCTTCGTAGAATTTCCGACACGGGGCGGCTTTTCCTTCTTCGCTAGCTTTTCTAGCTGATGCGCCGTTTAAAGGTTATAATAATAAGAGCTTTAAAAGGGCAAATCGAATTATTAAGTATTTTAATGATTTAAACTTAATGATTTAATTTTAATTTTGACTTAATTATATAAAAAAATTTAGTTTAAGTTTGGAATAGTGTTCGAATTATTTTAGATTTAATTCTTAATGATTTCATTTAGGTTTGTTGTTAAATAATTTTAATTTAATTTAATTAATTTAATTTTAATTCAATTTAATTTAACTTTAATTAATTTGATTTGATTTAATTTTTAATTTAATTTAATTTAATTTAATTTAATTTAATTTTAATTTTAATTGATTTATTTTAATTTAATTTAATTTTTAATTTAATTTTAATTTAATTTAGTTTTAATTTAATTTTTAATTTTTAATTTAATTTAATTTTAGTTTAATTTTAATCTTAATTTGATTTAATTTTAGTTTAATTTTAATTTGGATTATTATTTTAATTTTTCAATTAAGAATTAAGTATTATTGAATTGATTTATTTAGGGATTTTTAAATTAAAGAATCCTCTTAATAATATCCCTACTTTAATAATTCGATTTTACATTATTTTCTAATTTCGATTAATTAATTAATTAAAGTTTTATTTTAATTATTCTTGAAATGGTTAGTAGGTTTACACCCTCGTGTTTAAGTTTCAATCATCCAAAATTAGTTTAAAATCAAATATTTTTACCCTCCTTTTTAATTAATCTGGAAATTTTAATTAAAGGTTGAAAATTTTTTATTCTGTTTGCAGCCGAAGAGCTTAATAGTTACATAACTCACTAAATTAGCTCAAATGAACTGAAATTTTTATGTAACCTCACTCACATGTCGATTAAGACATTAGAGGAGAAAATGTAGTTTTAAATACGTATTTAATTTATTTATGTAATTATTTTTAATGGAAAATATTAGTTTCCAAGAAAAATTCAATAACATGACCAAGAAAATGTTTCTATCCTTAAGAAAATTATGGGATGTTTCGAATGATCAGAGGACCATTTGGACCAATTTTGGTGGTTTTTTGAATTATATTTTATTTATTAGAATTATTTTGAGTTTTGGAGTATTAATTAGTTTTAAAATAAAATTAAAGTGGAAAAATGGATTTTATATTTTTTTTAAATCTCTCGACCTCGGGGAGCTCGGAGAACAATTTTTGTATTTTTACGATTTTTTCGTTGATTTATTAGAATTATTTTAGTGAAAAGGTTGGAAAATACATTTTTTAATATTAAAAATTACATTAAGCCTTTAAAATTGATATCTTATCCTAGAGACTTAAGAAAAATATTTAGTTTGTTCCTAAGTGATTAGAATTCAAAATGTGACATTTTGGTGATTTTTAATATTTTTATGATTTTTATTATTTTTTAATTATTAAAAATATTAAAAAAAATGATAAAAATCAACTTTTTTAGAAAATTACAATTTTAATTTTCTTAAGTTCACTACGATATCGAGCTCTAAAACCATTTTTTGTGAATTTTTGAAAAATATTTTGTGAGTTATGAATTTTTAAAGTTTAATTTTGCCGAATTTCTTAAGAGGTTTAATGTTGCATTTGGTGGGGTTAATCGAGTCGATTATGATTTTAAATTTTTATGAGATGTTCCTACGAAATCCCAAAGATCGATTGGAGAATTTTTTTTAAGTTAATTTGATGTGTAGTTAAACTTTAATTAATTAAAATTCGATTTTGGGTATTTAGGCCGATTAGGGTTATTAAAGTGAATTAAATCGAAACTTATTTCTTCAAGTTCCTACGATCATAAGAAACATCTTACCAAATTTTCTAGAATTTATTTCTCGATATGCTAATTATTGGAATTAAAATATTGAAAACGATAACATGCGATTGAAAAATCGATAACTTCTCGCTAGGGATGACGCTCGACCTTGGAAAATTCGAGCTGAGTTCGAGCTTTAAAAGCCACTGTGGTCTCGTACCATGGTGAATTGTCCCCATGTGCGTGGAAAATTAAAATAGTGCAGAGAGTAAATAAATTATTAAAAATAAAATGTTTTAATGAAATTAATTGATTTGCTGCATTATTGCCATACATTCCTTTGACGAGAGGGTTTTTTATTTTATTTTTAGGTTTTCTGATATTTATAGATTTTTGAAGTTACGGGTATTTAATAAATAAGAAAAAATCCCTAATTTATCTACTTATCCGCGGCACCACGATCCTCGGCGACTCACGAACACCGCGCGGCGCATTCACTGATCGCTGACTGTGTCAGGCTCCCCGGCTCAGGGGCCGCGGTTCGTGTACCATTGCGTTGTACGGCTCGATCTCGACGGTACGCTCGATACAGGGCTCGTCCCAGGTGGCTCTTTGGTCATCGTCTACCGGCCCCAGTGTGCTGGTAGTCACACCTTCAAACCACAAGAACTCGCTCAATTCTCAATGATTTTTGTGTTCTTGTGCTACATGGATTCGTCTTGAAGAGATGAATACATACATATAGTGATCATGCATTGAAATTAAGGCATTTTGAAATGAATAATGTTCGAAGCTCGGGAAGAAGGAGAGCTCGTACATGCTCGAAGTGAAGCTTCGATGCGAGAGTTGTGTCGCGTTCGATTGGGTCGACGAAGCTCGGATATGATCCCTTGGCACAGTGAATTACTGAGTACAAGTGACATGGCCCGTCCATAGCTTGGAGGTGGAAGCAATGCCATTTGCTGGTGAGGGGGCTTTCTTGGGAAACTTCTCCTCTTGGTACGAGTGAAGGTGTAGAGTCGGTGATTTGAGGATTGACTCGGCTGTGGTGAAGTATCTGGTTTTGGGCTTGAATTTGACTCTTAAATTGAGGCTTTACATAGAGGAAATGGCGGGGGATTTCGGTGGGGATCAAGTTCTCCGGTGTGGAGGAGAGTCGGGGAATGATTTTGGCGGTTTTGCAGCTATGGTTTTTAGTCTCTCCTCCATGGCCGAGAGAGTGGGGTTTAAATAGGAGTGGTGGAGGGCCTCCGGGGGGAGTTAGGGGTTGGGATCGAGCCCAACACGGTGAGGAGAAGAACGACCATGGTGGCCATTGGAGCAGCGGAGCGACTCGGCGGTGAGAATTCCGAACTTGGGCTCGCATGGGAGCTCTCGGGTGTGGTGTTTTGGCGACTCGGGGCGAGGTGGCGGCGGCGTGGGTCGCCCTCGGGTTCGGAGTGAGTCGAGCTTGATGTTTGTGAGTTGATTGAGCTTTGCCATGTGTAAAGTACTTGAATTAAAATGGCATGGGTAAAGGCTACTTTGGCTTGCTTTGGAATTGACTGACACTTTGGGCTTAGTCGCTTCCTCGAGGTAGCTTTGGGTCTTTGTGGGGAGTAAAAGGAATCGAGTTTGGTTTGGAAAGGAGAAGTCCACCATCGAATATGTTTTGATTAAATTTGGAGTTAAGGGGAAACATGTTTAGGGTTAATGACTTTAGGAGAATTATGAGACCTCCTCCTTTGCCATTTAGGGAGAGTTGACAAATTAAAGATTCTCGTGGCTTGCACCCAAATGGCTTACATGTGGCTTCGTAACAATGGCTTGGGAAAAGATGGCTCACTTGCATGAGAAGGGTGTTGGAATTTTTGATGGATTTAAGAAGAATTGTCATAAAGCTTGATTTAGATTTATTTAGTGATAGATTTTGGAACTTAGGATGTGTTTTTAAGTCAAAGTGATGATGAGAGGAATTTTTTGTGGGCTTTGTCATGGACTTTGGGCTTCAGAATTTGGTGGAAGTGGGCTTTTAAAAAGTTTTATGAAGATGGGCTTTTAAGTTTAAAAAAACAAATTGGTAAGTGGAAATTTTGTAAGATTAGGCTAAAGAATGTTACTTGGAGTTTAGTTTAGGGATGTGTCTGAGTGATTTGGATCGAACTTGAGGTAATTTGGAATTGAATTGGGTTGGATTTGGGCTTCTTTGGTAAAGGGGCGATGTAGGTCAATTGGGCTAATTTGGGCCAATGTTGGGCTAAGCTTGAAATTGATGTGAAATTAATGTTGAAAAATGTTTGTGTGGGTGTTACAAATAGGTTTTGACTTTGGTTGAGTTTGATTTTGGGATTTGGGCCCATTTTGGGTTAGGTTTGGGTTTAGTTCGAAAAGTGGGAATTTTGGCTTGAAATTTTGGATTTGGGTAGAGTTTAGGTTGAATTTTGGGCAAATCATGTTAGTGTTTTGTTTGTGGGGATGTTAGGGAAAGTTTCGAAAAGGTTTGGGGTCGATTGGAGCTAAGTGGGTTAGTTTGTTAAGTTTGGGTCATGGGTCCAAATTGGGCTTTAAGAACAAAAGTGAAATTGGATTCGAATGTCGAGTAGTGGGCTTGGATTTGGTCTAGATTGACATTACGAATATTTGAGTGGTTAGAATTTTGTATTGGACCAAAATTGAGATTGATTGGGTTGATTTGGTTTGACATTGAGTCCTTTAGGTTAAAAATGGGTCAGGTGGGGGTTTTGGTAAAAAGTGGGGTAAATTGGCAAAATTATTTGTGGTGTAGTTGAACAAAATGACATGGAGAATATTTAGAAAGTAATTTGATTTTGAAAATAATTTTAAAATTTGAAAATTTTAAGATATGAAATCGGCCCGATCTCGCATCTCGAATAGTTTATATAAACGAGCACGCGTATGGCAAATGTGTCTATCCGAAGAATAGGCACTTGCTTGATAATGAGGCTCGATTAAATAAAATAGAAGATCGTGACATCCGTTTAGTGCGAACCAATTTTATAGTAATGAGTTCCTAGCAATATAAATGAATTAAGTAGGTTTTATATTACAGGTTCTTAAGTTTCTTTATAAGAGAGCGGAGTCACATAGTTAATTATCTTAAATGACGTGAATCATTTAAGAAAACTCTCGATAATGATCGATGGTTTTGCTCTGTGAAATTTTGAAGTTTAGGGTTTTAAGTTAAATTTTGGAATTCCCATTAGGGATTAGCTCGAATTAGGAAAGATTTATTTTGAGAATCAAGGGAAGAGAAGTAGGAGAAGGCATTTGAGAATCAGAGGAATCTTGGCAACTTCCCAACTATCTGTTTAGCTTGAATTTAAGAAAATCTAATATTATCGATATTTTGAATCTTACTTGATTTTAGTTAATTAGGACTTATATTCGTATAACATGATCCATACGGAGAATAGCCTTTGAGAATGTGAGGTTTATATTTGTCTTAAAAAACTACCTCGGAATCCACAAGAATAGGTTAGGGCTTAATTTACATAACATGATTGTACGAATGCGCACTTGAAGGGTTGAGGATTTATCTTCACTTGCTTAAATGAACTACCTCGAAATCTATGGTTGGTTGTTTAATTAAGGAATGTTTAGTTGATGTAGATCAGGAGTTTCTTTGATGAAGATGGTAAGTCTTTAATAAAGAACATCTTTCAAACTCCTTGTTGTTGCGAGTTTAGTTTTAGAAGTCATAAATCGGAAGATGGGAGAAGTGTTTTAGTTTAGAGAGAAAAATCTTAAAATCCCGGTGTTTTGTGTTTTAATTAAAACGAATCTTAAAGTTGTTTAAACATAGCAGGATTAAGATCCCGTAGTTCTGTCATCCGGCTGCAGATTATTTTCATTGAATTCACTTAGTCGGATGAATTTGCTAAACTCGGCGGAATGAGTTACACTTTCATTTAGACGCGTGGGAAATCCCGTTAACGACACGTGGGTTACGTCGTCGAGGTATTCGTCTCGTTAATGATCGTTTTAATTTAGTTGCGATTGTAGTTTTGTTGTTTTGTTTGTGATTAAATTTTGGGTTATTTTATATTTTGAAATGTTGTGAGCGGTGATTCTTATCTTGTAATGACTTTTAAATTAGTTTTGGTTTCGGTTGGGGGTATCTAAAAGTTTTGCTTTTCATCTTGGCAGTTTCATTTAACATGCAAAGAAAGGTAAAGTGCATTGCAATAAAGTAAATTCTGATAAAATAAAAGCGTACACAGGATCTTCCGAGTCATCACATTTGCACTTAAAACACATGTTAAGGCATTTATATATTTGACAGTATTTAGGTAAGGAAATTTAAGGAAAGGTTTTATTAATTTTCTGCAGTCCCAAATCATAATTTAATCATCTCTCATGACGTACAGGTTCTTGTGTTTTGGTTTTAAGGATGACTTTTCTTCACCCAAGAACAATTAAATTCGGTTGTTCTTATAAACATCTTTTATCATATTGAGGAGAATTAGCAAGACGAGTCTTAAACATCTTGATATCTGGGATTGTTTTATGTCGAAGAATTTAATTATCTGAGTGAATTAATCATCGGGAGTTTAAAGTTTTGTTCTCTTGCTCGGTGAAGTAGGATATTTGAATATTTTATAGAGTGAAATAACACTTCGCTTGATGCCTCGTTTAAGAGTTATAATAATAGAGCTTTAAAAAATGAAATCGAATTATTAAGTATTTTAATGATTTAAACTTAATGATTTAATTTTAATTTTGACTTAATTATATAAAAAAAAAGTTAGTTTAAGTTTGGAATAGTGTTCGAGTTATTTTAGATTTAATTCTTAATGATTTCATATAGGTTTGTTGTTAAATAATTTAATTTAATTTAATTCAATTTAATTTTAATTGATTTAATTTAACTTTAATTTAATTTGATTTGATTTAATTTTAATTTAATTTAATTTAATTTAATTTAATTTAATTTTAATTTAATTTCAATTTTTATTTTAATTTAATTTTATTTTAATTTAATTTTAATTTAATTTAGTTTTAATTTAATTTTAATTTTAATTTAATTTAATTTTAGTTTAATTTAATCTTAATTTAATTTAATTTTAGTTTAATTTTAATTTGGATTATTATTTTAATTTTTTAATTAAGAATTAAGTATTATTGAATTGATTTATTTAGGGATTTTTAAATTAAAGAATAAATATCCTCTTAATAATATCCTTTTACTTTAGTAATTCGATTTCTATTATTTTCGAGAAATTTGATTAATTAATTAATTAAAGTTTTATTTTAATTATTCTTGAAATGGTTAGTAGGTTTCTACCCTGATTATTTAAGTTTCGATCATCCAAAATTAGTTTAAAATCAAATATTTTACCCTCCCCTTTTTAATTAATCCTAGAATTTTTAATTAAATGTTGAAATTTTTATTACCATTTTGCCCTTCAAGCTTAATAATTCTATAACTCGCACAAATTAAGCTCGAATGAACTTGAAATTTTTATGTAACCCCGCTCCACATGTCAATTAAGACATTAGAGGAGAAAATGTGATTTTTCTGTATTTAATTTATTTATGTAATTATTTTTAATGGAAAATATTAGTTTCCCGAAAAATTCGATAACGTAGTAGAAAATGTTTAAATCGCCAGAAAATTATGGGATGTTCGGAATGATCAGAGGACCATTTGGACCAATTTTGGTGATTTTTGAATTATATTTTATTTACTAGAATTATTTTGAGTTTTTGGAGTATTAATTAGTTTTAAAATAAAATTAAAATTGAAAAATAGATTTTATATTTTTCTTAAATCTCTCGACCTCACGGAGCTCGAGAGAAAGAAATTTTGTATTTTTTTAATTTTTTATTTTGATTTATTGATTATTTTAGTGAAAAGGTTGGAAAATACATTTTTTAATATTAAAAATTACATTAAGCCTTTAAGAATTGATATCTTGTCCTGGGGACTTAAGAAAAATATTTGGTTTATTCACCAAGTGAGTTAAAATTGAAATGTGACATTTTGGTGATTTTTAATATTTTTATGATTTTATTATTTTTTAATTATTAAAAATATTAAAAAATGATAAAAAATTAACTTTTTTGAAAATTACAATTTTAATTTTCTAAGTTTCTACGATATCGAGCTCAAAACAAATTTTGTGAATTTTGAAAGGTATTTTGTGATTTATGAATTTTTAAAGTTTAATTTTGCCCATTTTGCTTAAGAGGCTTAATCGACCCATTTGGTGAGTTAATCGAAATCCAAATTGATTTTAAATTTTTATGAGATGTTCCTCTAATCCCGGGGTCAGTGGAGAATTGTTTTTAAGTTAATTTGATGTGTAGTTAACCACAATTAATTAAAATTGATTTTGGGTATTTAGGCCGATTAGGGTTATTCAGAGTGAATTAACTTTCAAAACTTATTTTTTCTAAGTTCCTACGATCGTAAGAAACATCACCAAATTTTCCTAGAATTTATTTCTCGATATCTTTAATTATTGGAATTAAAATATTCAAACGATACTGTACGATTGAAAAATCAATAACTTCTCATCCTCTTACCTTAGAAAATTCGGCGAATGTTCCGAGTTCGGAGGGCTTTAATACATGGTCTCATGCCATGGTGGTTAATACATGTGCATGGAGAATTAAAATAGTGCGGAAGGAGAGTAAATAAATTATTAAAAATAAAATACTTAATGAAATTAATTGATTTCTTTTCCACATTATTCTCCTCTGTTCAGCGACGAAGGGTTTTTTATTTTTATTTTTAGGATTTTTCTACACAAAGTTATGGATTTTGAAGTTCTGGGTATTTAATAAATAAGAAAAATCCATTTGTTATGCACTTATCCATGCGAGCCACGCAATCTCGGCGACTCAAGAACGCCACGCCGGGTGCATTCCTATTCGATGTGTCGGAGCTCGGCGCTCGAGAGACTGACGGTTCATCTACCATTGCGACGCTCGCTCGATCTCGGCCGTCCAGCTCGATACGCGCTCGTCAGAGACGGCCTCTGGTCATCGTCTACCGGCGGGTGTGCACCGGTGACGAGTCCACACTAAAATACTGGGAACTCGCTCAATTCTCGACGGATTTTTGTGTTCTTGTGCTTTATGGATTCGTCTTGAAGGGCGAATACATCTATATGGTTATCATGCATTTAAATTAAGGCATTTGAAATGGAGAATGTTCGAAGCTCGGGAAGAGAGAGCTCATACCTTTGCTCGAGAGAAGTGAAGCTTCGATACGAGTTGTGTCACGTTCGATTGGGTCGAAGCAAGCTCCGGATGAAGTCCCTTGGCACGGTGGTGCCTAGGTACAAAAGTGACCACGGCGGCCCGTCGCAGCTTGGAGGCTTGGGCTTGATGGGCTTTGGTGAGGGGCTTTTCTTTGGGAAACTTCTCCTCTTGGTCTGGTGAAGGTGTAGAGTCGATCGATTTGAGGATTGACTCAACGCTGGTGAAGTGTCTGGTTTTGGGCTTGAATTCTGACTCTTAAATTGAGCTTACATAGAGGAAATGGCAAGGGGATTTTAGTGGGGATCAAGTTCTCCGGTGTGGGAGGAGGAGATGCAGAATGATTTTGGCGAGTTTTACGTATGGTTTTTTTTTTAGTCTCCTCCATGGCGAGAGAGGTGGGGTTTAAATAGGAGTGGGCGGAGGGCCTAGGAGGGTGTTGAGGAGTTGGGATCAGGCTTCTTCCCAGTGAGGAGAAGAACGGCCGTGGTGGCCGTTGGGCATGGGGCAACTCGGCGGGTGAGGAATTCCAAGCTTAGGCTCACATGGGGCTCTCGAGGGTGTGGTGTTTTGCGGGGGACTCGGGCGGGCGCGGCGGACGCCGATCTCGGGTTCGGGTGAGTCGGAAGCTTGATGTTTGTGAGTTGATTGAGCTTTGCCATGTGTAAAGTAGTTGAATTAAAATGGCATGGGTGAAGGTTTGGCTTGGTTTGGAATTCGGCCAAACACTTTGGGCTTGGTCGCCCTCGAGTAGCTTTGGTCTTTGTGGGGAGTCGAAGGAATCGATTTGGTTTTGGAATGGAGAGATCCTGTCGAATATGTTGGATTAAATTTGAGTTAAGGAAACATGTTTAGGGTTAATGTCTTTTAGGAGATGCTTGGACCTCCTCCTTTTGCATTTTAGGGAGAGTTGACAAATTAAAGATTCTCGTGAAACGCGATGGCTTACATGTGTGTGTGTGTGTGTCTCTCTCTGTTTGTGTGTGTGTGTGTGTGTGTGTTTTTTTTTTTTTTTTTTTTCTTTTCCATGGCTTGGAAAAGATGGCTCACTTGCATGAGAAAGGGTGTTGGAATTTTTGATGGATTTAAGAAGAATTGTCATAAAGCTTGATTTAGATTTATTTAGTGATTGATTTTGGAACTTAGGATGTGTTTTTAAATCGAAAGGGATGATGAGAGGAATTTCATGTGGGCTTTGTCGCTGGACTTTGGGCTTAAGATTTGGTGGAAGTGGGCTTTTAAAAAGGTTTATGGAGATGAAGCATAAGTTTAAAAAACAAATTGGTAAGTGCGGAAATTTGTAAGGATTGGTAAAGAAATGTTGGGTTTAGTTTAGGGATGTGTCATGTGTGATTTATCGAACTTGAGGTAATTTGAAATTGAATTGGGTTGGATTTGGGCTTCTTTGGTAAAGGGAACTGATGGTGAGTGGGCTAATTTGGGCCAATGTTGGGTAAGGTTGAAATTGATGTGAAATTAATGTTGAAAAATGTTTGTAGAGTGTTACGAATAGGTTTCAACTTTGGTTGGGTTTTGATTTTGGGATTTGGGCCCATTTGGGTTAGGTTTGGGTTTAGGTGGTAGAATTTGGCTTTGGGTTGGATTTGGGTGGAGTTTAGGTTCAAATTTTGGGCGAATCTGTGTTAGTATTTTATGCGTAAGGGATGTTAGGGAAAGTTTCGAAAAGGTTTGGGGTCGGTGGAGCTAAATTGGGTTAGTTTGAGCTAAGTTTGGGTCATGGGTCCAATTGAGCTTGGGGCAAAGTGAAAATTAGATTGAGAATGTCAATCAAATTGGGCTTGGATTTGGTCTAGATTGACATTAGGAATATTTAATTGAAGTTTAAATTGTATTAGATAGAAATTGGGGGTCGGTGGGTTGAATTTGGTTTGACATTGAGTCCTTTGGGTTAAAAATGGGTCGAGTGGGGGTTTTGGTAAAAGTGGGGTAAATTGGCAAAATTGGCCCATGGTGTAGTTGAACAAAATGACATTGAGAATATTTGAGATTTTAAGAAATTTTAAGGGAATTTTTAAAATTTATAAAAAAGTTTTCTTAAAAGTGTATTTTAGTGTATTTGGAGTGTATTTTTTGAAATTTTGGTATATTTGGCTATGGATGATCGATTTGAGTGATGTGGAAATGTTTGGGATTGGTTTTGAGGAATTTTGGGTGATTTGGAGATTTTGGAAAATTTGGGCGATTTCGAGGCTTTTGGTAGGTTTGATGGGTGTAGGGTCACAGGAGGTGAAAATTGAGATTTTGGAAGAATGAAGATTGATCGAATGTGAGTGAAATGGAATCACTTTGGTTGAGCCATGAAGCCATATTAAGCCCATATGAGCCATGAGAGGACTCATTAGAGCATTAATTTATGTTGTTCACAACCTGCTTAGCCGGGGTTTAGGGGTTAAGGTCGTAAGTATGAATTACTACATGGTCGAGTCGAGTTGGGCATAGGTGTGGTTTGGGATTTGGATTGTGTGTGTGAGAGTGTAGTGTGTGAGTGTGGTGAGTGTGTAAGTCGACCCTCACCGGACCGGTACCCGGGGGTGGTCACCAAGAGCCCAGTACATAGGGAACTCGTCGGCTGCATGCTCACGTTTGATCTGGTATAAGGTGATTAGGGGTCTCTGATGTATTCGTGGGGTTTGCGGGGAGACGAAGTGGTTTAAATTTCTAAGGGATGAGTCCCGATTCAGTCCTCGAGTCGAAGAGGAAGAAACTGAGGGCAGATCTGTGGCCCAAGAGGGAAGAAGACCTGTCAAAATGAGATCGACATTCGCTTCCTACATTGACCATGAGAGGTGTTGAGTACTCTCGGCGGCTTATCAGTGTTCCCGAGCTCCTCACTGAAGGCGCTCGGATCTCTTGCTCACCTCCTCCCCGAGGCGGTTGAACTCGATTTTGAAGTTGGCGTCTCGAGGAGACGATAAACGGGACACTCTGCGAAGCTTCACCCCGAATCCAGGTGTTGTTCCCGCACCTTCGGCGAGGTAGAGAAGAGTTCCCGGTGGAAGCCCCCTCGCCGGACCACTCGATCCTTCCGGCCATCGAAAGCTTGAAATCGGAAGCGGAGGTGAGTAATAGCCGGGCATTTCACCGCGGCTACGGGCTGCGTCAGCCTTTAGCTTCCACTGAGCTCACGGCAGAGCGTGTCGAGCCTCTGTGATAGAGAAGCTTCACTTCTCGGAACGGTATTTCCCTCTTCTTCTTCAGAAACTTCTAGTGATTATTAGTTTGTTTAGCTTGATTTGATGCATGTTAGCGGTATAGATGAGTTCGTCTTGTAGAGATGAGTTCATTGAGCCCGAACATGTGATTTGGTTAAGTATCGAGTGAGATCTTAGGGCTAGAAGGTTTGGACGGCTCTCGAGCCACACCGAGTCGGGACGATGAAGGGATACGCGTCGGATCACGTGTATCGGACGGACGGTAGGATCGCGTGGGATGGAGCAACGGGACATCGACTGCAGTAGCGTGGGCTGCGCCGAGGTCGAATGGTGGAGCCGAATCGAGGAAGCGACGCGTGGAACTTGACACATGGGAAGGTTGAGTTGAAAAGCACTTAGGCACATTGGTTAAGAAGAAATTAGGGATTTTTCGGTTATTTAAATACCCGAAGCTTTAAAAATTCATACATTTGCATAGAAAAATGGAAAATAAGCTTAAAAATACCCTCTTGCTCGGTGAACGAAAGGAAAATAATGTGAAAAAAGAATTGATGTTTATTTTGTTGAGTATTTTATTTTAATTAATTTAATGCGGCTGAATATTTTAATTCCCATTGCATGTATACGATTAATGGCGTGAGGCAATAGTGCGCTTCTGCCCCTGCAATGCTAGGAGCATTCTGCAAAGGTACACAAGCCAGAGGCCGTCTGCGTAGCGAGTTATTGATTTTAAAAAGTTTTTGTACTTTTTGTTTGGTATTTTATTTCCAGTATATAGCATGTTGATTAATAAAATCTAGAAAAATTGAGAAGTATCTCTATACGAAGGACCCTACGATAATTATGGCTTGGCTTAAATCATTGAAATGAACCCTAATTTAGTCGAAACCTAAAGCTTAAGATGGAATTAATTAGGAGTAACCACTCATCAAAATAGCTTGAAATCGATTCTCCACAGATCTTTAGGATAGAGAAACCACATAAAATTTTTGAAGTCGATTGAGAATTTTTAACCCACAAAATGAATTTTCTAAATAGCATGGTTACTTTAAACTTTAAAAATTCATAAAATCTAAAATGTATTTAAAAATTCACCAAATTCATTTTAGAGCCTCTCACAGTATCGGGAGAATTTTAGAAAATTAAAATTGAGATTTGTCCCCAAATTTCTTTTAACATATTTTTAATTTTAATAATTAAAAAAATAATAAAAATCCACCAAAAAATATTAAAAATCACAAAAATGTCATATTTGGTCTCATGCCATGGTGAATTGTACATGCAAATGAAGAATCAAAATGCGAAAGTAGTAAATAAATTATTAGAAATAAAATACTCATCCAGTCGAAAAACGATTTTTTCGCATTATTCTCACTCATTCGGCTGACGAGGGTATTTTTATTTTATTTTGTGATTTTTTTATGCGAAGATGAATTTTTGAAGTTGCAGGCATTTAAATAATTCAAAAATACCCTTTATTTATCTACTTATCAGGCTCGGCGCCGGTGCGGTATCGGCGGCTCACGAAAGCGCCGCGGCGCATCCTCATTCGGCATGCTTGCCTTCAGGCTCGGTGCTCAGGGGGCCGCGGTTCGCATGACATTCACGGTACGGGTAGAAATCGAACCATTCGCTGCATGCACGCGCGATCGACGGTTCCGGTCCATCATCTACGGCGGGTGTGCACCCATGGCCCAGTCCTTGCCAAACTCTAGATCTCGCTCGATTCTCGAAGTGGATTTTGTGTTCTTGTGCTACATGGATTTGTTTTGAAGAGACGAACACATCCATACGGTTTATAGGCTATGAAATTAACTTAAACAAAATGGAGAATCAACTTGGAAGCTCGGGAGGGAAGAGTGGTTCATACCTTTGCTCGGAGAAGTGAAGCTTCGATGCGAGAGTTGTGTCACCTTCGATTGAGTCGGGCGAGCTGGATGAAATCTCACAGCTCTGTGGAGCTGTCTAGGTATGAAAGTGACCAAGGCCAGATCCTGGCTTGGAGGTTTGGAACGTGGCTGGCACTGGTGAGGGCTTTTGGCGAGGAACTTCTCCTGCGGTACGAGTGAAGGTGTAGGACAATCGATTTGGAGATTGGCTGTTGTGAGTAAGAATGTTGTTTTTGGATGGATTTTCGACTCGAAATTGAGCTCTGTTAATGGGGATTAGGGTAAAGGAACAGGGATCAACGGCGCAGGTTAGGAGAAGGTCTGGAGCGATTTTGTGAGAGTTTTCTTAAGGTACGGTTCATCTCTTCTTTTGGCGAGAGGGTGGTGGGTTTAAATAAACATGGGTTTGGATGGCTTCACAGGGGCAATTGGAGGGCCGGGATCGAGCCTGCTCGGAGGAGAAGAAGAAGAGCTCGGGTGTCCATTAGGGTTAGGACATTTTCGACGAGGAGAATTGAATTTTTGGCTCACATGGAGCTCTCGGCCATGGTGTTTTCGGCGGCTTTGGTGGGCGTAGGCCGAACACGATGGGGTCGGGGGTTGAATTTAGTGAAGTCGGTGGAGTTTGACATGTGTAAAGCTTGATTAAAATGGAATGGGGAAGTGTATTTTTGGCTTGGTTTGATCTGAAATCCATGGAAATAGGCTTGGTGCACCTCCCAGAGACTGGTGCAGTGAGGAATCATTTAGGTCGGCTTGGAAGGGGTGGTGAAGTCTCGAGTCCATGGTGAGGTGGCTAAGCATGGTTTAGAGTGTGACATGAGTATGGTTAGCTCTTAATGAAAGATTAGGAAGGTCCCCTCTTCTTGTCATTAATGGCTTAATGAGGTGGAAAGTGGCTTCCTTAGCTTCCGTATGGCTTGTAAATGGCTCGATAGCTGCATTTGTGGAAAAACAGTCAATTTATAAGGGGCTTTTATGAATTTTTGGCATTTTTGGTGGTGAATGCAAACTTTTCTTTGGAATTATTTGATCATTGGTTTAGGACTTAGGGAAGATTTTAATTGAATGGATGATGTAGAGAAATGTCATGTGGGCTTTGGATTGATTTTGGGCCTTTGGATGTTGTGGAAGTGGGCTTTTAGAATGGTTTAAGAAAGTGGGCCTTTAGGCTTGAAAATAAATTGGTGGATGGAAATTTGTGAGGGATCATGCCAAATAAATGTTGCGATTTGTTTAAGGTATGTGTCATGAGTGGTTTTGAACAAGTGTGAAGTGATTTTGAATTGAATTAGGTTTGATGTGGGGTCTTGTTAAAGGGCAGAGGTAGGCCAAATTGGGCTAACTTGGGTTAATGTTGGGCTAAAGTTGGATTTGATGTAAAATTAATGTTGAGAAATGTTTGTGGGAGTGTTACAAGAGTTTTCGGCTTTGGTTGGGCTTTGATTTTGGGATTTGGGCCATTTGGATTAGGTTTGGGCTTAGGTGATTTAAGAGGTTTTTGGTTTTGGGCTAGGTTTGGTTGGAGTTTAGGTTTAATTTTTGGCAAATCGAGTTAGAGTTTTGTTTATGGGGGTATTAGGAAGGATTTAGAAAAGATTTGGGACGATTGGGGTTGAATTGTAGTGGGTTTGGTAGGTTTAGGTCATGGGCCAAAATTAGGGCCTTAGGCTTCAAATTGAAATTGGTACGAATATGATAAAATTGGACTTGGATTTGGTCTAAATTGATATTGGGGATATTGACTTGAAGTTTAGAATTGAATTAGACCAATTGAGGCCAATTGAGATGGTTTGGTTGACATTGGGTTCGTTGGGTTTAAAATGGGCCAATTGAGTTTTATTAAACGTGGAGTAAATTGGCAAAGTTGTCTGGCGAATTGTAGTAGAACAAAATGAAATTGTGAATATTTAAGGATTTTTAAAAGATTTTTTTGGGAATTTTAAGATTTTTTAGTTTTTGGTAAGAAGGGCATTTTGGGTATTTGGAGGGTATTGGGGGTACTTTTTGGAATTTTTGGTATTTTTTGGTATGGATGATCAATTTGAGTGGGGGGAATGTTTAGGATTGATTTTGAGAAATTTTGGGTAATTTAGGTGATTTTGTAAATTTTGGGTAGTTTCGATACGACGATCGTATCTTCGATCCTTGTTAGGATTGTAGAAACTCCTGCGAGATAAATTTTCTCGTCGTAGGAATGTCATTATGTAACGAAAATCTTGTTACGGCGATAGCAAATTTCTTTGTGATCGAAGTTTTCACCAGTTCTTTCCCCTCGCTTAGATTTCGAGCCATCTGGCATTAAGAGAAAGAAAACGTAAATTAAATTAAAGGATCATAAGAAAAAGCTTATTTAAGCTTTAAAAAGCTTAAATAAGCTTGAATCATGTTAAACTCCAAAAATCCAAAATTTCGAGTTTTGCTCAAAATTTGAAAAATGCATGGTGAAAATGTCTAAATGGATTAGAAGGTAGATCGACCTCGATATGAAGAAATCGAGTGATTCAGCTTCAAAAACTTAAAAATGCGACCTAAAAATGGATCCCCAGGGTTGTTTTTCGTGAAACATGGAGGAAGAAGGAGCTTAGGCATCGTTAATGGCATCGGTGGGTTTAAAAGCCCGATTTTCGGGTTCGAAATTTGACTTAGGTGCCCTGGCAGCCTTAATCACCTTACCAAAATTCAATTTAAAAATTGTATTTTCCACGAAAACTTAACAAATTCAATTTCTAATGAATCACATGAGAGTTCTCCAATTTCTAACTTCGAACATTTTGATGTGATTTAAATGATAATATAGATCAAACATTCAAAACACAAGATATAATCAAACTCTTCAATTCCATTTTACATTTTTCCATTCGAGCTTAAGAAATTACGGAAAAGTACTATAACAAAGTTAAACACTCTATAAGCAACACAAACATAACTATTTGAAAGCGAGTGCAATCGAATAACACGCTTTGAACGATGAAAGCAAACACATGTTAAATACTCGACTCGGCTAAAAACATAACTCGATCACACACAAAGACACACCAACGATCTATTCTTCTCCGAACTTCAATTTCTATTCCTCTAAAAAAACGATGAAGAACACACCCGCATGGATAGAAAACTAACGCATGGAAATTCGAAAGCGGTCTTCTCGTCGATCCATTTATTTTTCGCATATGTCTGTACGGCTTATTTTTTAGGTTATGTGTTTTGAAAAGGTCTCCTACGAAGTTGTCGGCGAATTTTTTGGAATTTTAAACTTAATTTAAATATATATATATAATTTAGAAAATAGTATTTGATTTTGAAAATAATTTTGAGTTTGAAAATTTAAAGATATGAAATGTTGATCTCGCATCCCGAATAGTTTATATAAACGAACACGCACCTGAAAACGCGTATATCTATTTGATGATGGGGCTCGGTTAAATAAACTAGAAGATTTTCACATCTGTTTAGTGCAACGAACCAACTTTATAAATAAAACAGTTCCACTTGCTTAATATAAAGAAATTAAACGGAGTTTATATTACACAGGTTCTTAAAGTTCCCACATAAGGGTAAGCCCACATAGTTAATTACATCTTAAATGACGAGAATCATTTAAGAAAACTCTCGATAATGATCGAGAGGTTTTGCTTTCTTAAGAATTTGAAAGTTTAAGGTTTCAAAACGATTGAATTTTGGAAGTTTTAAATTAGGAATGGATCAAATTTGGGCCCATTGTTGGGGAGTCGAAAAGGAAGAGAAGTAGGAGAAGGTAAGGATCGAAGAATACGGTAACTTATAAAAAGCCATCACATGGTTTGGTTTCAATTTGAGAATTTATTTAATATTGCAATCTACCAATTTTAATTAATTAGGACTTATATTTATATGATATAATCGCGCGAATAGCCTTGATGATGTGAGGGTTTATGTCGTACAAGCATTTACTGGGTCTAAGACGGTTGAACCATTTTATGACATGATCATGCGAATGCTAACGAAAGTTGAGGATTTATGTTGTACTAGGTAAAGCTATAAAATACATGGCTTGGTTATTTAATTCTAAGAAGGTTTAGTTGGTGTAGATCGAGTTTCTTGAAGTAGATGGCGAGTGCGCTTACTATATCGAGCTCCTTGTTGTTGCGGATGTTTAGTTTTAGAAGGTGAAAATCGGGAGATGAGAGAAGTGTTTGGTTTAGAAATCTTAAAGTATATATTTTTAATATTTTAATTAAAACGAATCTTAAAGTTGTTTAAACGAACGGAATTAAGATCCCGGTTCGCGTCGTCGAGCCGCAGATTATTTTTCATCGAATTCTCTTAGTCCGGATAATTCTTCAAACTCGGCGGAATGAGTTCCTTGCTTTTCGTTTAGGCAGTGGGAAATCATTGTAGCGTGGGTTACATCTACATCGAGGTATTCCGTCATTCAATGAGACGTTTTAATTTAGTTGTAATTGTAGTTTTGTTTTTAAATTTTGTGATTAAATTTTGAGTTGTTTTATATTTTTGGAATGTTGTGGCGATGAATTTTATCTTGTGGTGACTTTTAATTTAGTTTTGGGTTTCGGTTGTATTTATCCACGAGGTTTCGAGTTTTCATACGGCAATTAGCATTTAACATGCGAAAAAGTAAAATGCAGTGCATGTAAGTAAGTGCAGTAAAAAAGTAAATTGCAATAAAATAAAAGAAAGCGACGTGCTGGAGAAGTGTACCGTCATCTCGAGAAACTTGCACTTAAAACACATGTTAAGGCATTTAAATATTTCAGCAAAATACTAGAGTAAAAGGTAAGGGAAGAATAGTTATGCCAAGATCATAATCACATGGCCCAGTCATTTCATATGACGTCTAGGTTCTTGTGTTTTGTTTTATGAATGATTTTCTTCACAAAAAAACAATTAAGTTCAATTGTTCTTCTAAAAACATCTCTCCTGTGAAAAGTGTAGGAAGAGTCTAAACATCTTTGATACTTAGGATTATTTTGAGTCGAGTAAATTTAGTTGCCAGGAGTGAATTAATCATCCGGGAGTTTAGTTAAGCTTTGTCTCTTGCTCGTGAACTTGGGCATTTGATTACACGATGAATGAAGTGACATCTCATAATACTCGCGTTAAGAGTTATAATAATTAAAGCCTTTAGGGAAATAGTTGGTTTGTTGAGAATTTTAATCATTCTTAATATGAAGTTTGAGTTAATGATTTAAAGTGATTTAGTTTAATTATGAGGTTTTAATTAATAATTTTAAGTTTGGAATAGTGTTGAGTATTTTTGGTTTAAATCTTTATACTTTAAGTGATCTTAATATTTTAAATTAATCTTTGGTATTTTGAAATTCACTTAGATTATTCATATATCTTAATGATTTGGTTTAGGTTAATTATGATATTTTAGGTTCATCTTAATTAGTTTGATTTTTTATATTCTTAATTATGAATTGCCTTAATATTTAATTTGTTTTACTTTTATTATTGAGTGATGTTAATTTAATATAATTTAGATTTAATTGAATTTAACTTAATTTAATTTAATTTAATTTCAATATTTTAAATTTAATTTAATTTAATTGTTAAAATGTTAATTTAATTTAATTTTTACTTAATTTAATTTAATTTTATTGTTAAACTACTTAATATTTTGAGCTTTCATTTAACTTAAGGGGTTATTTTTTTTTAATTTTTAATTTACTTAGTTTGGATTATGTTTTAATCTAATTAAGAGTTAAATATTATTGAAGTGATTTATCTAGGGATTTTTTTATTATAGAATTAATATCCTCTTAAGTTATATCCACAGTTATTTATAATAGTCCAATTTTAATTAATCTTAGGGAATTTAAATTGTTTAAATAATTAAAGTTTCATTTTTTGTTTATTAAAAGTGATTAATGGAGTTCACTACCCTTTTAATTTCCTAAAGTTTGATCATCGAGAAAGATAAAATAAAATATTTTACCCTCCATTTTAATTAAACCTAAAATTTTAATAAAGAGGTTTTAAATTCTTTAATTACACTTTTTGCCCTTTTAAGCTTATTTAATTCATAACTCACTAAATTGAGTTAGAATGAACTTGAAATTTTCATATCACCTCACTCACATGTCAATTAAGACATTAGAGGAAATGTGATTTTCTCACAATTTAATTTATTTATATAATTATTTTTTAGTGAAAAATAATGGATTTAAAGAAAAATTCAGCAACATAACCAAATTAAGGTTCTGTCCTTAAGAAAATTATGGGATGTTTCTAATAGTAGAGGACCACTTGGACCAATTTTGGTGATTTTTTTAAATTATATTTTATTTATTATAATTATTTTAAGTTTTGGAGTATTAATTAATTATAAAAAAAATTAAAGTTGAAAAATGGATTTTTTATTTTTTCTTAAATGCATTACAGCTTTTGAATGAGTTCGGAAAAACAAATTTTACAATTTTTGATTTTTCTTTGATTTATTGGAATTAATTTAGTGGCAAGTTTGGAAAATACATTTTTTAATATTAATAATTGTTTTGAGCACAAATTGATATATTAACTTAGAGGCTTAGGAAAAATATTTAGTTGGTTTAGTGATTATGATCAAAATGTGACATTTTTATGATTTTTATTATTTTTGTGATTTTTATTATTTTTTAATTATTTAAATATCTCAAAATATCATTAAAAATGAAAACATTTTAGAAAATTCCAATTTTAATTTTTATAGACTCCTCTGATATCGGAGAGCCATAAAACCAATTTGGTAAATTTTTGAAATGTATTTTTGGAGTTATGAATTTTTTAAAGTTTAATTTTGATCATGTGCTTAATTAATTCGTTTTAGTCAATTGTCGTTTCGATTGACTTAAAATTTTATGCGAGGTTCTCGTATCCTAAAGATCAATGGAGAATTTATTTGAAGTTATTTTGATGTGTGGTTAAACCTAATAAATTAAAATTCAACTTTGAGTATTTAGGCTAATTAGGGTTATTCTTAATGAATTAAGCACAACCATAATTATTACAGGGTCACTACGGAGTCGCAAGCTTGCAGTACAGAATTTATTGACGATATCTTAATTATTTGAATTAAAATGCGAAAACGGTGACATAAAATTGGAAAAAACATAACTTGACATAGAGATAGCCTCGACCTTAAAAAACTCAAGGAATGTTCCCAGATCGGGAGGCTTAAGCGCATGGTCTCGTACCGTAGTGAATTGTGTATACGAATGAAGAATCGAAATACTCAAAACGATGAAATAATTAATTTAAAAATGCTCATCAAATTAACTTGACTCTTTTCCACATTTTTCTCCTCTTGTTCACTAAACGAGAGGGTATTTTTTATTTTATTTTTTGTGATTTTTCTATGAAAAGTTATGATTTTTGAAGTTTATGTTCAAAAATAATCGAAAAAAAACCAATTTCCCTCTCCAATGCTCATTATCAAAGGGGGCAACGTGTCGCTCACGTGATTGGGCAGTGCGTTTCTTATATATATCTCATTATTTCTATTTTGTTTCTTTATTTTTAATGTATATCTTTAAGATTTCTTTGGGGCTATTTATTTCCTATAGTGTTTGTGTAAATTAAACTAACTATTTAGAATAGAAAATTTTTTATATTGATTTGTTCCTAAGTTTCAAATTTATTTTGAATCCATCCAATTTACTTATTTTCTTAGCAAGACCTCCTAAAAAGTAAATACAATATGTTTGAGTGCATTTATTTTTATTGGAGAGTTTTTCTTTGTTCATGCTGAAAATATCATGCAACAAAGAACATACATCTTAAGATCACCAATTTTTTTAACCATTTTATCTTTAATAATCAGGTGAGGCTAGAGGATTGCTTTGCAGTAAAATTTTTTGGGAGAGAGAGTTTAATAGATGTTACTTAAGCTTTGGAAATAAGTGATTAATGTTTTAAAAATGGCATTTAAGGGAAATCTTAACCAAAAGAGATGCCCAAACAAAAAAATTATATAGATGTCACTAGGCTTCTTGAGTGATGAATATTGGTGATCCAAGGCTTAAAAAATGCTAAAAAAGTAAGGTTTGAATGGGTTAATATGCTTTAAAAAAGCTTCATAATCTTTTGTGGTTAACCTAGTAATGAAACCAATTTAAAGCAAATGTTTGACATTAAGGGAGGGGATTAAGGCTTGAAGTCTATTTGAAAAGCTTTAGTAACTAGCTCATTTCTCTTTACATTCACAACTTTTACATTATGTGTCTCAATAGATATCATATGCAAATATTAAATGCCATAGTGAAATTAGGCAATTTTAGAAAAGGATAAGTGGCCATAAGGACTTTAATTTGATTAAAGGTCTCACGAGCACTAATGATCCATCTATAGATATCTTTTTTTAGGATATGAGTGAGTAGGGTAAATATAGTGGTAAAAGGTTTATTGAGCCTTCTACAAAATGTGTCCAAGCCATAAAAAATTTTAACATTAAAGATTGATTTTAATGCGGTCAAGTATGTAATGGTTTTAACTTTAAGAAGATTGGGCTTGGTAAAACTTAATAATTTGAATTTTTAACTCGTAAAATGATCTTTTTAATAATTTGATGTATAGGTTTTCTTACTTAAGCTAATCCAAAAATAATATAAGATGATAAAAATGGAGGTCCCTATTAATATTTAAAATGAAAATCATTACTAATGAGTGAATGAATCATTTTAATATATTATTCATGATTCTTATAAATGTGATTGGAATAGTAGATAAGCTAATGGCTTCATAAGACATTTAAACAATTTCCCAACAAATTTTATATGTTGTATTTCTCTTAACCTTTGGTTTAATTCTAATAGGGTTACAACCAGTCTTAAGATTTATTTTTAAGAAATATGTGGTTCCAAATATTTGATCTAGCATATCATTAAGTGTGGGCATAGTAAACTCATGCTTAATTTTGATTCTATTGGTAGCTTAGCTATCATCACTCATCCTCTATAAACTCTTTCTTTAATGTCAATAAAGCAAGGATAACACAAGTACTAAGACAATTTCAGATGAAGTTATTTTTAGGTAATTTCTCAACCTTCTTTTTTATCTTAACATGCTCAAATGGGATCACTTATAATATAAAAGATTTAGTAACTATGATCCTGAGATAAGACCTATAACATAATTGTATCCATCAATGAAAGGAAACTCGTCAATACATTGTTTTAGGCATATATTGAATTACACTTCTAAAATAGTAGAGAATTCTATAAGGATAAATTCATCAATGGAATTAGGTGTAATCTTCTTTAAATTAAGTAAGTGAATAATAAACATGCCGTGAACTCTTTATAAAAGGTCTTAAGCTTACTAATTTTAATGGCACACTTGTAATAACTATAGTGAAACTTCCAACCTGTAGCCATTGATGGTTAAGAAAGGCTTCCCGAACTGTGGGAGTAGGGGATGGAAGGCTTACAAAATTAAGTAATTGATTTTTCCAAAATAATACCCTTTTTATTTAAATTAGAATTTAGAAAATAGATTAAGTATGAGGCAAAAAGTTGTAGTGAATCATTATAACAAGATTAACTTTACTAAGCCACATCGTAAGTACACGAAAAATAAACACATCCATCAACTGTATACATGTAAGAGAAAACTACACAAATAAGCATAAATTTTTTATGATTTGATTGGCCTATGTCTATAATTAGGTGTTAACCGCACTAGAGATTTTTTAATACTAAATTAAATTGTTGCTTCTTCATAGGTGGAGAAGCTCTTACAAATACACCTTTATCCTGAGACCACCTCCCAAACACTAGATAAGCTTTCCATCCTTCTTTATAGTGAAGAAAACCTTCCTCCATGTTCTTCAAAACACTCAAAAAAAATATAACAATAATTTATAAAAAAATCATGAAAAATAATTCTTAATCATGTAGAAAGAATGAAGTTCAAAATCCTTCACGACATTTACATGAACTTCATATGGAAGCAAGTAATTATTTTTCTCACAAATATTTCTTTATACACATGAAGAAATTTTCACTTAAAATACACTTGGTGGGTGAGAGAGAAATGAGAGAAAGCTAAGCTTTCATTAAGGATATTAGAATAGGCATACACTTTCTAAATACCTTAAGGATAAATTATATGTAGGGCTTAGTGTTTGACTTAAAATTAAATAAAATATTTCATTACATAAATTAATTTTTTTCATATTTTTTGGTTAGTTATTTTCTAAAATATATTGAATTTCTTAGTTATTATTCAAATTCCAATGGTTAGTGACCATCATTAAAATTTTCTTTAAAATTGGCATTTATAAAAGCCCATAAAATTTTTGCAAATACTCTCAACAATTTGTAGAGACTCGTTACACACACACACACACACATATACTTTATAGAGAGGTGAAATACCATATGGAGACAATCAATGTTATGGTGGCTTAAAATTTTTTTGGAGGTTTGCGGTCTTATTATTAATTTAAAATATTTATTATGTGAGATCGATCCATAAATTTTTATACTAAGTTGTTTATGCAAAGAATTAGTAGAGATATAATTAACAATTTAAAAATTTATTTATTATTTTGAAATAACTTTTGGCTAGATTAAAAATATTCATTAATTAGTTTTGTTTGTTTAAGATATTTTATAGTTCAGCTGCTTGCTTATGCATTAGATCCTTGATTTTTAAGATGCATGATTTATATATATATATATATATATATATATATATATATATATATATATATATATATATATATATATATATATAATACACACATTGATTAATTTTGATCATCTCCAATAATTCATGCACACGGTGTCGATGAAAACCTATTTACTTGAAAAAAATTAAATTAAAAAATTTTTTTTTCTTAATTACCATAAGGGATGACTCTATATTTGTAGCTCAAGGTAGTGAACCCTCTCCCTAAATAGAAGCTATTATAAATTTAAAACAAATTTAACATAGGTTTAATATTCATGATAATACAGTTTTTGATAAATCAAAACAAGCAAAAACATATAATGGAACAAAATATATAAAAAAATAGTACAATTCAAATTATTCATTTAAAATTAAGTATAATTCATTATATTCATTTAAAATTTTTATTTTCTCTTCCATTTATAATTCTTTTCTCCAAAATTTTCCTCATAATCATCTTCTACTTTATCACAACGAAATAGGCTAAAAATATAATTAATAATCAGACACATCTAAAAGAAGAGAAACATATATAATTGTTTGAAGTCAAAACTCATCAAATTTCTTGCAATCAACATCTTCTCCATCTTCAATCTTTGAACATCCATTGGTTGTAGCCTTTTACTAGTAAGATTTTATTTAATCATCCATTCATGTCTCCAACTCATTTGTTATAACATCCTTGTGATAGTTTGAAGTTATGCATATATAGTAATGAAAAATAGATTCATAACTTGTAAAATGATTAATCTCACAATCACAAGATTCATTAAAAACTAGAATTAGTTAAGTCTTTGAGGGTCATGATCTAAAGGGTAAGTGCTAAGCTTAAGGGTTGGAGGTCATAATGAATTTTACTAGATAAATAAGCCTTATATTATGAAATCATTTATAGGTTGAATCTTGAAAGTGCATTATCTACACATAATTAAAAAAATTATATTTTATGCATCGGAAGATGCAATATGACATAAATATTAGCGAAATATTAAACTTATTAGAGTCACCCATTTTTTGCATTGTAGAGCGCAAAAGAATATAATGAATATAGTTTCCCTTAAGAGACAAGAAGTGACAAGTAGTAATAAGCTATACAAAAGAGTAATGAGGATGAGAGTTGATGCTAAATCATCTAAAAGGTTCTTAAAAAATTTATGATGCCATTAACCTTGTATTTCTTATGATAGAAAAATAGATAATTAGAGATGTCTTCTAATATGATTTCTATTTCAAAATTATGGAAAAGAGATTTCACATGATTAATTGTGACTAATAGGGTCATGCTGTTATAAAAAATGTTACAAAAAATTTGAATGAAATAGAGTCATGTTATTAATTGAGAAGTTAGAGTAGTGGCGGTGTAGTCACGCCGCCCCTTGACATAATTATGCCACTCTCTCCGACATAATCACAATAGAAATATGTGTTATCCAGTCTGTCAGGGCTTTGGTTTCAAAGCATTTGGGCTTGTTTCGAGCTCTATAACATTGTCTTTATGAAATGTCTTCCCATGGAAGAACGGGTGAATGTTTTGGCCAAGAAATTTTTGACTAAAAAGGGAGGTCAACAAAAACATCTACAAGCTTATCATTTCCTGACAATGTTAATTTTATAAGACTTTTAAGGCTTAATAATGCCATAAAATTTGGAATAGAAATTTTATGTAAGAATTTGGTCCATGAATCTTATTTAAATTGCTCATTATATAAAATTTATGATTTATAATTGGTTTATAAAAAATAAAAAATAATTGAAATAAGTTTATACTATTTTAGAACTGTTGACATTTGCTTCCCAAAAAATTTTATCCTTATTTATATTGTAGAAATAAAAACAATAGTTTTCCAAATTTCATATAAAAAAATAAGTTCAAATTTTTATTAAAGCATAGTAATTATATTCCATAAAATAAATATTAAAATAGAGCCAAAAACCTATTATAGTGAGACATAGAACAAGATAAATGCTTTGACACAATAGATAATAAAAAACAGTCAATATTTTTTAAAAGAAATGAAAATTTATTAGAGGAGTAGAAACTTGAGCCTATGATCATAAGATTAGATGCATGGACGCATGAATCACTAGCTAAGGCCTGGTTCAATGAAATAAAAACTAACAAAAATATTTTAAATTGAATATTATCAATGTAGAACGTTCCATGTAATAGTTATGCTAGTAAGAAAACAAAGAGTAAACCATTAATGTGTGGCAAAGCAAGAGAATAATTGTATAATTTCCAATAGGTATCTAAATTTATTTATGTGCTTTGTGGAAATAACTATTTCTTTGTAGTAAATATGATGAACCACCTAATATTTATAAAGGAGATCAAGTATTATTAAATAAGTAGATTAAAATTTAAGTGGTTTAATTTAAAATAAACTTGTATCCAAAGAATAGAAAGAGTTTCACTCCTCCTTTCCTTTCTCAAAATCTTCATAATAACTCGAAATTCCCTTATACTTTCACGCCAATTACGCTTTTGTGAATCATATTATATAGCCGCCTACTTAGCTGTGATCTTATAATTTTAAATAAAAGGGGGTGAGTGCTCATCTTTTTCATTTCCAACTTCACCCATTTCACTATTATTACACTAATTCAATATAAAATAATCTAATTTATTTAAAATCATCTCATTCATTTCAATTATTTTTATGAAAAATCAAAGTTTGATTCATGTCTCATTAAAATTGCTTCATATATAAATATTGAGCTAATTCTTAACAAAGTATCCGACGTAGTTTTAAGTCCTGTGGAAGAATTTTAACGGTTTAAGCTTTATAGAAACATGAATGGTCTTCACGTCCTTATTTATATCTCTTCTGATGTCATTGTGATGCTATGCTGCGTCAGATTTGTTCCTTTACCGTTCCATATTAAAGCTCTCACTTATGGGCGCACATGAAAGAGTCAGAAGATCTAATTGCAGCACTACAAACCGTGGCAGCACAATTAGTGCTTTTATCATTGATGTTCTTAAGGATTTTACATGTACAGTACATTAAATTTATTTATTTACATATCTGAAAGGTGACTTGTTTAGCAGCACTTCAGCGTTATAAACCTCTGAAAGATAGATAAAGTTTATATGTTTACAAATATGATTGTTTATGTATTTTCATATATAAATTATACTAAAAAAACAGAGAAACAAGTAGTTTGTGACATTGTTGTGACAATGTTTGACAGGAGAAAATATTACATCAGGACTCCGCACGTAGAGTTACGTGCGGAGTCTAATGAAATCAAACCATATGGTGCGCAGAAAAAAAAACGTCGCAGTAACATAGGAAATATTCCTCACGTGTTATTCTGCGTTATTGAGTTGTTATTGTGTGTTATTGATGTGTTATTGATGTGTTATTATGTTATTATAACATCGATAATATTCTTAAAACAGAATAACACCTGAATAACACACAATAATGCCTGAATAACACATAATAATACTTAAATAACGCGGAATAACATGGGGGGAATATTCCATGAGTTATTGGATAATTTTTTTTCCTTTTTTTTTTTTTTTGCCATGCGGAGTCCTGATATAATATTTCCTTGTTTGGCAGAGCAAACCAAATAAAATTTTGGATTAAAGTTTTTATGGATAAAAGAGGAAATTTTATGTTAGTAAAAATATTATCAGCATTCCTAGTATTAAAATTGCTTCCCTTACTGGAGAAAGTGATTCTTTGAAGGTCAATCAGTTATATTTAGATCAATCAGATTAGAAAGTTATTCAGCTTTTTAAGAATTCTTTTAATTTTGCCACTAAATTCAGGCCTAATTTTCAGTGGGTCCATTTATGTTGTTTTTTAGTTAATTTATTATGTAGTTTTGTTGAAAAAGCAAAAGAAATGTAGTTATTTACATATTTACTTATGATAATGGATCCAATAAAACATAAATTGAATATAGTTTTTATGAAAAGAACAAGTGGTCGAGATTGTAAATATTATAATGTAATTCCATATGAAAGTTTACCAATATTAACCATTAATTATGAATTTTAAGATGAAAGATTGGAAGAAAAAAATATAATTCAATATTATCATAAAATTAGATGTGAATATTTTAAAAGATAAAAATAATTTTTTTTTATGAGTAGACATCTATATCTTAAGATTTCAGATGTTCATGTAAAAACTAATATTATGAGGGATAAATTATTGATTATTATTAAGCAAGTCAGAAAAAATGTGCTTAGAAAATCATAAAGAAAATCTTTTATGAATGACAATAATTAGTGATAGAATAATAATGGTATCAAAAGATAAAATAATAATAAGAACTATTAAAAAAATTAGTTTGGATGTAAAGGCTTAGAGAATTGGGAGCATGTAGGGAGTTTGAGAGAAAAATTTGTGATGCTAAAAATTATGTTGTTATTGTTCCTTATAATAAATAGATACTAATGATGGTGGCAAATAAACATATAAACTAGCCAAACAAAGGGAAAAGAAAAGTAAAGATTTAATTCGAATAAATGTGTATTAAGGATGGAAATTTAAAAATATTTTTTTGCTAGATGAGGATATTCAACATAAGTGAGGGAGAAATTTTGATAAATTTTTCAATAAATATTAAGAAATTATGATCTAAATTTATTGATTTTAATATCATAAATAATAATGCATAAACTTTTTTTTCTACTATTACGATAATACAACAAAAGTAGAGATAATTTTAAAGAATTATGAAATACAGAAAAATAAATGAAGCTGATAATATACTAATAAAAGTACGAAAGTATTTAAGAAATATCTGAATTTCTTAGTTTAACAAATTTTTTAATATTATTTTAAAGATTAAAAAGATGCCTAGTAATGGATAAAATGTCTATTTGTTAATATTTATAAGAACAAAAGGGATGCACGTGAGTGTGTAAATTATAGAGGAATTAAATTATTGTCATACATTACAGTTATGAAAGAGAGTAATTGAACGTCAGTTTTATTCTAGACAAGATTTACTTTAAATCAATTTGGATTCATGTCAGGCTAGTATACTATGAAAGTTATGCATTTATTGAGAGGTTTGATGGAAAAGTACAAAAAAAGTAAGGATGATCTACAAATAATTTTTGTTGATTTAGAAAACAATTTATGAAAAGCTAACAAAAGAAGAAGTTTGGAGAGTTCTAGAAAAGAAATGTGTTGATATTGCTTAATTCAAGTCAATAAAAATAGTATACTAGAGCCGTTACTTGCGTTTGAACACAAAGAGGATTAACAAATTATTTTACTATTTTAGTTATATTACATAAAAAAATTTGTTCGAAGCTCATATTATTTTGCTTTTAGTTATGGATGTTCTTAATGAACTTTTATAGGAAATGTTTCTTAGTGTATGTTTTTTACTAATGATATTTTTCTTGTGGATAAGACTAGAGAGAGAATACAAGAGAACACATGAATTACGGAGGTCAACTTTAGAGTTTAAGTGCATTCGTTTGAGTAGATCTAAAACTGTATACATGGAACATATCTTTAGTAGTAGTAGACCTAGTGGAATAGTTGTAACAATATGTAGATATCTCGAGTCAATTTTTCAAAATGATGGTGATATAGATGGGAATGTTATTAGTAGAATTCAAGTAGGATGGTTGAAGTTGATAAATGCATCGGGCATATTGTGTGATAGAAAAGTACCATTTAACTTTAAGAAAATTTTTATAAGATGGTGGCGAGATCTGCAATGCTTTATGGCACAGAATGTTTGCTTGTAAATGAGAAGCATAAAATAAAGTTTTAAGTGTTGGTAGAAGAGAATGCTTAGATGGATGAGTGGCTCTGCACTTAGCGATAAAATGCGAAACGAAATGAATATATTCATGAAAGGGTTGGAGGAGCTCTAATTACGTAAAAGATTAGAGAGAGTTGCTATAGATGGTTTGGTCACATTAAACGTCGACCATCTGATTACTCAGTTAGAAGAGCGCATGTTTTAGATACGACTTCTGTTATGAAAATATGGAAAACCTAATAAAACATCGGCATGTTGTATAAAAAATTATCTTAATTTATTAGAATTAAACAAATATATGAAGTCAATAGGACAATGAAGAAAAAAAGATTCATGCAACTGAAACCACTTGGTGGGATATACACTTGTTGTGGTTTTTGTTATTTAGATATCATCTTATTTATTATCACATAACAATTAAAACTTTTCTAACTTTTATTGAAGCTGTTTAGCTTAATTTTGCACTCAAAATTCTTTTTCAAACTTTTTCAAAAAAGTTGATTTTTTTCTCTTTTTTTGGGAACTGCGGTACATCTTATAGAAACAGTGTATATTCTGTGTGAAACCCACTTAAAGAAAAAGATTGAACAGGCCTTGTTGCCAGTAAGGCTTTGGTAGACCTGTCTCCAAATGTTGCAAGCTATGTTCATAATGTTGGCCATTTAAAAATGCAGAAACCTTCTGTCAGTGGCACAGCTGCAACCGAGATATCCCACAAAAGAATACAGAAAGTTTCATAAATGGAAGGTGAAAGATACAACACCTTGGTAGACCTGTCTCCATTAAGCATTTTTTAGTCATTTTGATACTAGGAAGAGCAACTATCAGCACTGCTGCCCAAATACTTAGCAATTTAATTCAGTTATTCATCTAATTATGCTTTCAATTACTAATTGTAATGAAAAGGATTATTATTAAGTACTGTAGCTTACGCTGGACTGTAAGCTACAGTACCAACAAAAATTGGTGGACATAATGGAAGCAGTTGAAAAACTAGAGTCCTCGAGCTAGCTGTGTGCAAGTATAAATTATAACATCTGTAGTGTGCATTTTCAATGAGTACTCTGATCTGGCATATGACTCTCCATCTCAATTATTGATCGAATAAATAAAAAAAGCTATCTATTTTCAAAGATATAAATAAAAATGACAAACAGCTGTCCTCTATTCTTGTGCTCTCCTACTCTCTTTTTTTCTCTTAGTGTTATCATGAAAGATGATGAGAATTCCGAGTAATGATGAAATTGGAACTTAGAAATAAATAAATAAATAAATAAATATTTAGGAATAATAGAAAAAAATGTAAAGTCAAATTTTTAAGTTTATAATATATCTCTACCTTTTTTTTTTTGGGCTTTTATATATACAGCCCTTAAAACTTTCGTTCTTATCATTTTCACACCTGAGAAAAATCATTCTATATGGACAATGTACGCAGCGCTGCGTATGTAATAACGCTCTGATAACTTTCATTAGGGGTTATTGGCTAGTTACCAAATAACCCCCCAACAATTTTTCCACCCCATAACTTCTCCGGAATCTATTTCAATGTTATTAGTAAGTTATTATGGGGTATTGTGAGATTATTAGAGTACGCACGCGGAGTTGTATACATTTTTCGTATGTAATAATTTTCTTCACTCCTATACTCTTATTTCTTTTTGGTGTTGGTGAGCTTCGAATATTGAAGCTTTCGATGGGAAGAAAATACCCTTCTATCGACAACCTGGCATCTCATATCCCAAAGATGGCCTAAATTGATTGTCCACTTCCTTGAGGAGATGACTTTTTTTTTTTTTGAAATGCTGAAACATAATTTTAATTTTAAATTTTTTATTAACTGATTAATACCCACAATGCAATATGATTTAAATAACCATTTACCATTAATTTTCTTATATTTTTCTATTCTAAATTCATCACAGCATTTGATTGACCCTCGCAACAACTAATAATTGATCCTACAAAAAGAAGTGCTTTACCTTCCCTTACTCTCAAAAGCATAATTTGTCGCTGCATAAAGAAGCATGAAATGCGGCAGCAAAACAAAATAAAAAAATTTAGATAAAGCCAACGAATCTGAAAGGTAAAGTTACAATAAAGAACCTTCTTTCCAAATAATGCTCGTTAGGGCACCCCATCTGCATCTCCCTAAAGAATCTTACAATAATGCAAAATCTCTGCTTTCTCAAAATGAAGCACAATTCCCACCAAATTTTTTAAGTATTTTTCACTTCTGCAGAAAGTTGAATCATGTGGCTCTTAGATGGCAGTGTTTTCTGTATGCGCAAAACTCCACATTTGTGAAGTAACAATCTTAATGGTAAGGTTTCACGCGTTTAAGTGGGCCCCACCGCCTTTAAAATATATGAATACCAATGCATTATAATGGGGCTCACTTGACATGTGGCGCCTCACCATTGGACTCTGGACGCAAACTGCGTCCGGAATCAGAGCATCGAATCAATTTTCAATGTCGGACCCATGATTTATTGGAATGAGAGCTTAATTTATGTTTAAAACAATTGTTTGCTTATACTTTTTAGATATTTATTAGGCTGAATCTTTTTGATATAAGAGATTTGTCCTTCTGAAGATTCCTGTTATTAATCATTTTGTTATTAAATTTTGTGTGATACGGTGATAGGACTCTTTTACTTTTCTTGTCTTTTATTTATTTATTTATTATTATTTTTTTACGTAGCGCGCATTTGAATATAATAATTTAATAATCTTTACTTTAATTTCAAACAAGATGCTTAACATAGGAGCACTTACTAGTTCATGGAAGTGAATACTTTTTCCAAAGCCTTATAAATTGTTCATGGGAGTGAATGCTATTTCCCAAGCCTTCTTTCATAGAAGTATTTAATTATAATGTTCTTGTTATTAATGTAATTGTAATAATTTTGTGCTCGAATATGTTAACATATTAGTTAAAAATAAAATGAAAAAAAAATCAAGATGAGTTTAAGTGCTCCTTCTGCCTCAGAATAATTATTATAAAAATCTCAATGCACTCATCCCATGCATTTTAGGGTGCCTTTGAGGTATCTAATACTTATCCAGATAAGCTGTTTATCAGGAAACGCGGACTGCCGGGTTCGACCAACGCTCCGCATTTAGTGTAAAAAATCAACTGCATTTTCGGGTAAGCTGCTCAAATGCAGTTTTCAACAATGCCGCCGCAACGGATAAGTTGCCCCAAACGAAAGTCTTAATCTATAGTATTTGAATAAAAAAATGAGCAATTTTTTTCATAGTTCTGGGTAGAATCTAATTAACAATTAGTTATGCACAGTTAAAGCTGGAAGGTGTAGGAGAATCTTTTAAAGTACGTAGTAAATTTTTAGATGCTATACGGCGGAATAAAAAATTAAATGAGGGCAAGTTGTCATCTTCCAAAAATTTTGTTTAAATTTTAAAATTAATATAAATATAATTACTTAATTTCAAAATATTTAGTATTAAATTATTATTAGGGCGTTTACAAACATACCACCCAATTCATATGCATTCACAAATCTAACTCCTAAACTCACATAAAAAATATTATTATTTTAACTTAAGAAAAAGAAATATACTTTTCCATTCATAGGCAAGATACCCTCTATGTAAACGTTTGAGTTTAGGTGTTAGATATGTAAATACATAGGAATTGTGTTGTATTTATGTAAATTTTCCTAAATTTATTTCATGGGGAATTAAACATCTATAGTTTATTATATAACATCAAAAAATTAGTAAAAATTTAAAGGTGTACAATGCCTCCCACTCATCCCATAATTTCGAGAAAAATTTGCACATGGAGACTGTACTCAGAGCTGCATACGGTCTCCAATCACAGCCCTGAGACCCACTCCCATACACGTTTTATTTGTATGAATCTTGATGTGGAGAGCGTACGTAGCTTTGCGTATGCTCTCCGTATGTAAATTTTTTCCCATAATTTCATCACATACCTTCTTAATGTTATGATAGATCAAAGTCCTCATTTAACATGCAAACTTATGTTTAGGGGTGTAAATGAACCAAACACGAACGAACAGGGCTTGTGTTCGTGTTCGGTTCGTTTGAAATAAGTTTGTGTTTGAAATTATTCGTAAAGTCACTGTTTGTGTTCGTTTCTTAACGAAATGAGTAGAACACTAGCAGAACACGAATTTGTTCACGAACGACGAGCCAGTTTGACATGCCTAATATTAATATATATAAATAAAATATTATATTAATTATATAACTTATATTATATAAATACATAATATCTATATTAGTATATTACTAATATAGTATATTAATATATTATTATTAATTTATTATATATTATAATTTATAAAATTTAATTTTTAAAATATCATAAATTATATATATATATATATATATATATATATATATATATATATATATATATATATATATATAATTATTTTAAATTATTTTATATTTCGAACGATAACGATTCGAACACAAACAAACGCATCACTGTTCCTGTTTGATTCGTTTAACTAATCGAACGAAAAAAAAAAATTTGTTCTTGTACATCTCATTTATTTATCGAATGAAACGAACACGAACACTTTGACGAATCAAATATGAACAATGTGCTATAATTACAAATATATAAAATCATGCAACTGCACTAACTTGTACCTAGCTTAAAGAGATGCCCTATTCAACTGCTTCAATCTCATCCACCATTTGTGTTAGCTGCTGTCAGGTAACTGTCCACTGTATATCATGAATTTTTTCGTACATTAAATTTATTTTTCTGTCAGTTTTTTCGTACATTAAATTTAATTTTTCTCCTGATCCTGTTACGACAGTAAATTTATTGTATAGAGATATGTGTCATGAGGTCAAAGTTCTGGGGGAGAGAGAAGTTGCTCTGTACAGATCCTTTCACAAATAACAATATTTTTCATTAGAATAATTCTTCAATCCATTCAGAGAGCAATAACATAATTAAATTTGCTATTATTAGACTGTTTCTCTTATTTTAAAGTTAATGAAATAATAAAAACTCACGTAATTCCACTGATTAATTGGACCAGCAGCAAACTTTAATGCAGGTTACAGTGTCTCAGACCTTCTTAATTGTTCCCATTCTAAGATTGTTTTCACTGATTTCTGGATTTTTTACCTTTTTTATTTTTTTAGGAATTTTGAGGTTTACACCCATTAATAAAAAAGATATATAGATGGAAAATAAACAGAACTCCCGAATAAGATTTGAATAATCTGAAAGGAAAGATGTTGAGGAATTAGAGTAAAGTAAATGCAAGAATCGATACAAATTAAGAAGAAAATATAGAGATTTAATGATTTTCAACGGTTTGTCTACGTCCTGGGGAGCAAGAGCGGCGGCGTCATTGATTTCACAAAAAGTAGTACAAAATCCTACTAGGGTTACAATACTGACATATATATATATATATATATATATATAATAAAAAATATATATAGATGAAAAATAAACAGAACTCCTAAAGAAGAACTGAATATTCTGAAAGGAAAGATGTTGAGGAATTAGGGTAATGTATATGCAAGAATCGACATAAATCAAGAAGAAAACACAGAGATTTAACGAGATTTAGCAATTTGCCTACGTCATCGGTAGCAAGAGCGGCGGCTTCTTTGATTTTACAAAAAGAGTACAAAATTCCTCTAGGATTACAATACAACATATATATATATATATATATATATATATATATATATATATATATATATATATATATATATATATATATAACCACGGTGTACAATTTGTAATTACAAAATTACTCATGTACCGTACCGCGGGGGCGTTGCCCCTGCTCCCCAACTCACATAACAAAAACTCCTTCCTATTTAGATGCTTCTACTCACTTCGTTCGCGAGCTCCACTATCTCGCTTAGTTCCACTCCAACATCTCTCCCTTATCTGGTATTTGAGTCATATCTAACAAATCTCCTCCTTAGCAAATATCCAGCCTTTTAGGAGAAAGATACCTGGGAGTTTCTCATACACAAAAATGGGTTGGGCAACTGTGCATGTCTAGCAACTGTGAATATTTAACAATTTTAAGGTACAAAAACTTGTTGATAGTAACTGGCTTGGTCAACATGTCAACTTCATTCTCATTAGTATGAACTTTTTGCAACAGTATCTCACCAAAAACAATAAATTCTCTGATCTTATGATACCTGACATAAATATGCCTAGTTCTCGCATGATACAACTGATTTTTAGCTAGATAAATAGCAGTTTGACTATCACAACGTAACTGAACTCCACCTCGATCAACAACCAGTTCCTCTACTAGCCCAGTAAGTCATAAGGCTTATTTAGCAGCTTCAGCTACTGTAATATACTCAACTTTAGTTGTAGAAAATGCCACACTAGATTGAACTGTTGATTTCATACATATAGGCCCTCCACCAAGAGTGACCCAAACCGCAATTACGTAGATATTTAATTTCCTTAATTTGTCAAATCTTAACCTAAATTATATTAAGCGGCTAGTGAGAATGAATGTAAAATAATTAGATTTAAAGAATTAGTTTTCTCACTATGGGTTCTGCGCAAGTATACAAATTGTTTCAAGTAATATAGAATTTTCTATAAAAACTCCAGTATCAATCCCACGAGGAATAGTTAAGAACCAAAAGAAATTTAATACTAAAAATACCAAAAAGATAAAGAAGTTTTAATTTTAAGATATCAAAGAAAATATTAAAGGTGAAATCAAGTTTACTAGTTTCTACAAATGCAATAAAAAATAAAATGCAATGATTTAAGCAATATAACTACTTCTCCTTATAAATAAATCATAATAAGAAGAGGATTTCAAATGTTTAGAACTTGAAATATGGTAATGTGACAGATATGAGCATACATATTCTTTACCCTCGGTCAAGTGTTATAAAGAACATTGACTAATCTAAAGGTTGTTGTAGATATTTATAGTAGTGTTGGGTAAGTTCTAGTCTCTCACTCTTAGATTACCCACCGTGCCCTCTCTATAGGACCTACTAGTGACCCTTTTTACAAACTTTATACCAAATTGATTAAGAATCTAGCTCACTCTAGAAGCACCAATTCTACGCCCATCAAATCTTATCTCCCTAATTATTTGTATTTCCCCTCGGACGATCGCCACTTCTCTTTCCAAAGTGAAATGAGATACTTACTAGTCAAGAAATATTATCCCTTTCAGGTCTACAAGTTTTATTCACAAATTTGAACAATATTATTGCCCAATTTGTAAAGTAAATTAAGATCCGATAAAAATATCATCACAGTTTCTAGGAATAAAAGAGAATTTCTAAACAAAATCTAAACCTTTAACTTAATTACGACTCTCCTAGGCAGTAAAATTAATCCCTATATATAGAGCTTCGAAAATGACCAAAGGTTGCTTTAGGCACCTCTTCAAAAGTCAATCTCATTCATTTAATCTTCTAGAAGTTAACTGTTGCGCCTAAGCGCCGGATTCTGGTGCCAAGGCACCAGCCGATTTCTCATCTGGCGCCTAGGCACCAGATTCTGCCGCCTAGGCGCTAAAACTGTTGGTTTACTATTTTCTTCCTCTAAGCTCATTTTTTATCCTTTTTGATGTATTTTTGTTCTTTTTTAATCTTAAACTCTTTTTCTTATACCCGCAACAAAAACATAAAAATATTTTTCATTAAAATATAATATCCTTAAGAATTAAGCATAAATTGTACATAAATATAGGTAATTTTAAAGTGGATTAATTCCCCCAAACTTAAACGTTACTTATCCTTAAGTAACATTTCTTACTATATATATAAAAGAAAAATATAACTTATGGTAATGGTTTTAAGATTTCTATAACTTTTTTTTATAGATGTTGTGGTAAAACTTTAGAAAAAAATTTTAATAACATAGTTTAAAATGAGAATATAAAATATTTAGTAGTCAAGTTTAGGACTTTTGATTTCCTATTTATTTCAAGAATAATTGTAATTTGATATGTTAAAAAAAAACATAAATTAATTATTAGAAAAAGAATTTCATGAGGATTTTACTAGTGAAGATGCTAATACTTTATAATTAAGCTTAGAAATGTTTTTAATTTCTTTATTTAAGTTGATTTAAGTGAAGCAAATTTTTGATTAGGCATCTCCTTACATTTTTATTTTTTTCTATTTTTCTTTTTCTTTTGATTTTTCTTTTCTTTTATCAGGATCTTTTTTAATCATTTTTCTTTCTTTTTATGTCATGTGAGGATTACTATATCTGGTTAGCCTTTAATGATTTTGAATTCAACTATTCTCTTCTTAATGTTAAAAACTTTCGTCATTTTCTTACTTGATAAATATGTGTTAGACTTAAAAAAAAAATTATAAAGTCTCAAATCTTTCTTTTCAAAAAATCATTCAAGATCTTTAACATTTTCAAAAATACACTTTTCTTTATTTTAAATAGTAAAAATATCGTCTTATACTCTTATACTAAATATCTCAAATCTAGAGTTAGTCTTCATTATTAAAAATCTTTACTTAATTTTACTATATCATTTATAAATTCAAAAGTATAATTATCTCAAATTATCCCCACATATCATATGTTATATTAAAATAATTTTTTCTAAAAATATATTTTACTTGGGACAAATAAGGTTTAGTTTAAAATAATTTTTCTTCTTTCTTCCCCCAGAGTTCAATTTATAGTTAATTCAAAATAATTTAGTTTTTAATAATTAGGAAGAAAGAATTTGAAAATTTAATGTAGGAGAACAATGTAGGTACAATAAAAGGTGCAGAGCAGTAAACAATTAAAATCAAAATAGGTATAACGTGAAGGCTTGTAGTGTAAAACACTACTCTAACACGTATGCAATTTTTAAATGAACAGAAACAAAAGTAATAATGACAATAACAAAATAACACTAAGCAGTAGTTCAAATCATACATAAGAAGTCCAGACATAAGCGATGAAAAACAAATACACAACATAAACATACAGAAGCCTACTCATCTCCAGCATTATCATCCTCATCAAAGTCAAATGAGACATCATCATCTACAGATTTCGAGCTTGCATATGGTGCAAATCTAGGGCAAGTAGGAAACTCCACATTCTGATCTCCCTTCATAAACTTAACTAACGCCTCACCATATTCAGCACCATAATCACTCTTCCTACTAATTAAATCAGCCATATGATCAAATTTTTTCTCCATATCCTCCATCCGACAATGCATCAGAAACATCAGATACATACATATATGTATGTATGTGTGTGTATATATATATATATTTATATATGTATATGTATATGTATATATATGTATATGTATATGTATATATATGTATATGTATATGTATATGTATATATATGTATATGTATATGTATATGTATATATATGTATATGTATATGTATATATATGTATATGTATATGTATATATATGTACACACACACACACACACACACACACACACACACACACACACACACACATATATATATATATATATATATATATATATATATATATATATATATATATATATATATATATATATATATATATTATTTTTTCATTTTTTTTAAATTTTTTAAGATTTTTCAAAAATTAGAATTTTCATATTTTAAATAAATAATTTTCAATTAATTACTATTTAATTCTCGGGAACGACGCAAAAAATTTGATCCAAACTGTAATTACGTAGATATTTAATTTCTTTAATATGTCAAATCTTGACCCAAATTATATTAAATGGCTAGTGAGATGAATGTAAAATAATTAGATTTAAAGAATTAGTTTTCTTACTATGAGTACTACGCAAGTATACCTATCGTTTCAAGTAATATTGGATTTCCTATAAAAACCTCAGTATCGATCCCATGAGAAACAGTTAAGAACCAAAAGAAATTTTTTACTAAAAATACAAAAAATATAAAGCAGTTTTAATTAAAAATATCAAAGAAAATATTAACGGTCAAATCAAGTTTACTAGTTTCTATAAATGCAAGAAAAGTAAAATTCAATGATTTAAGCAATATAACTAAAGAAACTTTCTCCTTACAAATAATCATAAGTAGAAGATTTCAAATGTTTAGAACTTAAAAAATGATATTGTGAAAAATAGGAGCATGTCTATTTTTTACCATCGGCCGAGTGTTATAAAGAACATTGTCTAAGCTAAATGTTGTTGCAGACATGTATAGTAGTGTTGGGTTTGTTCTAGTCTCTCAATCTTAGATTATCCACAGTGCTCTCTCTATATGACCTACCAGTGACTCTTTTTACAAACTTTAGACCGAATTGATTAAGAATATAGCTTGTCACTCTAGGAGCACCAATTCTATGCTCATCAAAACTTATCTTCATATCTATTTGCACTCCCCCTTGAACGATCGTCATTGCTCTTTTCAAAGTGAATTATGATACTTACTAGTTAAGACATACTAGCCCTTACGAGTCTATAAGTTTTCTCCACAAATTTTAACAATACAATTGGCCAAATTGTAAAGTAAATGAAGATCCGATAAAAATATTATCACAATTTCTAGGAATAAAAGTGAAGTTCAAAACAAAATCTAAACTTTTTACTTAATAGTTTCATATTGTAAGTTGAAAGAAAAGAAAACCACTCGTAAAACATTGTATTAACAAAAGAAAACATATTTATAAAACTTAAATTCAAAGTACAAGACTTAAGAACAAAGTTACAAATACTTATCTAGAATGTTTCCCAATGCTATCCTTTGAAGTTCTATAATTTTTCTGACTCCCATGAGCTCTTACAGGACTCCAAACCTCCGAAATTATAAAGACTCTCAAAGATCTCAGTACACACTTACACACTTTGGACTATATGTAAAATGGCTATAAAATGATTATAAAAAATAACTCTCCTAGGCTGTATAATTAATCGTTATATATAGAGCTTCAAAAATGACCAAGGGTTGCTGCAGACACCTCTTCAAAATTAAACCTCATTTATTTAATCTTCTAGAAGTTAACTGTCGCGCCTAGGCACGGGATTCTAGCACCTAAGTGCCATCCAATTTCTCATATGGCTTCTAGGTGCCAAAACAACTTGTTTACCATTTTCTTCCTTTAAGCCCATTTTTGCTCATTTTTGATGTATTTTTGCTCTTTCTTAATCTTAAACTCTTTTTCTTATACCTGCAACTAAAAACATAAAAATACTTTTCATTAAAGCATAGTATTCTTAAGAATTAAGCATAGATTATACATAAAAATAGGTAATTTTAAAGTGGATTAGTGAACACATACCTAATTGTAGATCTTCTGTCATGTAAATCACCTGCATAGTCTGAATCCACGTACACTACAACTGAAGGATCAATTTGCTGATTGCCAAAAATAATTCCATGTCCTACAATACCCTTCAGATACCTAAAAAACCACTTTGACTCTTCCCAATGTAGCCTTCCAGGTTTAGAAATGTATTTGCAAACTTGATTAACATCATAAGACAAATCAAGGCGAGTACATACCATTGCATACATCAAGTGGCCAACCACACTGACATATGGAACCTTTGCCATATCTTCGATTTCTCTATCTATCTTCGAACACTGTTCTGAAGAAAACTTAAAATGATTTACCAATGGAGTGCTCACATACTTTGCTTTGCTCAACTAAAATCTCCCTCGCACTTTCTCAACATAGCCTCATTGAGATAAACACAGTTGTCTTGAGCATCTATCTCGATGAATCTTCATTCTAAGAATCTTCTTTGTAGGACCAAGTCTTTCATGTAAAATTCCTAGCTCAATAAAGGTTTCAAACCAAGAACATCATGCATATATTTACAGCAATCAGTATATCATCAACATATAGTAGTAGAAAAGTAATAGAACTATCTTCAAGGTTCTTAACATAAACATAATAATCATACTCACATCGCTTGTATCCAGTCTAAATCATGTAGGAGTCGAATCTCTTGTACCATTCTCTTGGAAACTGTTTCAACCCATACAATGATTTCTTTAATATGCAAACCAGATGCTACTGTTCAGGTTGAGTGAACCCTTCTGGTTGGTCCATGTAAATCTACTCCTTCAGATCACCATGCAAGATTGCAGTTTTAACATTCATCTGCTCTAGATACAGATTCAGATAGCTACTAATGTAAGCACTATCCTGATTGAAGTATATCTGACCACATGAGAAAAGATTTCATCATAATATATCCCCTTCTGCTGTAAAAATCTCTTTCTTTACTAGTCGAGCATTGAAATTTTCCCCTTCTTTTTCTGATACTACAGGTTTCCTTTTGTACACCCACTTGCACCTAATAGCTTTCTTTCCCTCATGAAGTTGAACTAGCTTCCATGTATGATTTTCGTGCAAAGACTCCATCTTCTCAACCATTTCACCCATCAATTTCTCTTTCTCCTGGCTGGTGTTAACTCGTTGAAAGGTGATTGGATCATCATTGTTAACGAGAAGTGCACAAGAGATGAAGTCTTCATAACTCAATCTACTTTGAGGCCTTATATTGGTGCGTCTCTGTATATCCCTGACTAGATTGTAATTTTGCATATCATCGGTATTAGAATCACCAAGTTTTGGATCTTAATTTTTAACTTTCTCAGTAGCTACTTGATGCTATTCAAAATTCATCTGCACTGTATCTGAACTGCAACTATTCTATAGTACCTGTCATGATTCTGCTGCAACATGGACTGCCCATAAAAATGACATCTCTACTAATCACCATCATCTTTGCAATCAGATTCCAAAACTTGTATCCATTGACACATTTCTTATAACCCAGAAAGATACACTTCTTGCATTTATGATCAAGTTTTGATGTTTCATCTCAAGGTACATGCACATAAGCATGACAACCAAAAAATTTGTAAGTGATCAAACTTAATAGAATTACATGCCCATACCTCTTCTGCAACCATGCTACCTAATGATTTCTGATGTGATCTATTGATGAGATAGCACACCATACTCACAGCCTCTACCCAAAAGCTTTTAGGAAGCCTTGCATTCAGTCTCAACCATATTAGTTAAGGACTTGTTCATTTTTTTTTGCAACACCCTTCTGTTGTGGTGTCTTGCGCACTGACAAATGCCTACAAATCCCATGCTCCTCGCAACACTTCTGAAACTGTGAATTTGTGTACTTTGTGTTGTTATCAGACCTCAAATACTTGATCTTTTTACTATTTTGGTTCTCCACCTCTTGCTTTCCACAGTTTGAATTTAGAGAAAACTTTTGATTCTTGTTTCAAGAAACACTCAAAATTTTTTGAAAAAAAACATCAATAAAAGTAACATAATACAACGATCATCCCAATGATGATTCTTTGGTAAGGCCTCATACATCAGAGTGCACATAATCAAGAATTCCTTCAGTTTTGTGCTTTCCAGTCATGAAACTGAATCTACTCTATTTTCCAAGAATACAAAACTTACAAAAATCGAGCTTGCAGCTTTTAACACCATGGAACATATTTTTTTATGCAATTAAGTCATTCCACGTTCACTAAGATGACCCAGATGCATATGCCACAGTTTTGTATTATCATTGTGTGACTCAACAGAATGAACTCCACCTACAACTGTACTTCACAACAGTTTGTAGATATCACTTGCAATTAAATTATACTTTATCACAATCAATTCACCCTTGAAAATTCTGATGATTTCTGACCCACTTTTTAATGTTTACAAAATAGCAACGGCACCAAAAATTTGATCCCGCTTAATATATATTTAATTTTATGATGGAATGTATAAAGTGGATTCTACGCAAGTATACGTATCGTATCAAGTAATACATGGCTCTAGTGGAGTCCTGGTTATCGATCCCACAAGGAAGTTTTACTAGAATTGTAACAGCTAAATTTAAAGGATTTACTTACTAATATAGTATACGAAATTTAGAATACTTAACTAAAGCGATCTAAAGTAAACTAATGCTTTAAATAAAGTTGATTTAAAGATTTCAGAAAAGGTATCCTTCCCATTATTTTTAGAAACTTAAGTGAATGATGAATTCAAATAGATTTTTTTATTGTATTGTAACAAATAAGAGCATTCCTATTCTTTACCCTTTGTTTCAGGTGCAAAGAACATTGACTAGTCCTATGCTTGATTACGAATCCGCGGTCAGGTCGGGAGGATACTCGGCCGCCACTTCGAGCTCCCACGTTCCCCTCGCCCGATGGCTAACATCTACACTTCGACTCTCAAACAATGGGACCGAATTGAATATTTTAATCGTCACACTAAAATGTCCAATTCTACGTCCGATAAATAATATTTCCTATTTATTTGCACCCTACTTCCAAGGCTTTTGACTTCCCTGAATATTGAATGTAATCTTTATTATAGTTGATAATTCAACATATTTTAACAATTCAATTGGCCAGATTGAAAGTAAATTAAGTTTTAAGTAAAATATTATCACAATTTATTTTAATATATTAGACACTTCTATTTAATTTTATCAATTCACATAATTTCATAAACAAGGAGAAAGACTAAGAAAACTACTCAGAATGCATGGGAATTAAACAAAGCATTGATTTCATTTAAAGTTAACAACAATAAACAAAGATACTTATCTCAATTTCCTCCTAAAGCAGACTCCTTGAAGTTACTTTGACTTTTCCTTCTAGTACAACACACTTCTTAACTCACTACTTACACTTACTCACACTAAACTTCAACTTAGACTCAAAAGCACACTAATAGAATACTCTAAGACTCCTAAAATAGACACACCACATACTAAAATTCGTCCTCTATTTATAGAGGTAGACAAAGGTCCAAGGGGTACTTAAGCACCTCTTCAAAAAGCATCTAGGTTCAATGTATCTGGCATTTTGAACAGTCTCGCCGTCGGCTGGAAACTACCTCGCCTTCAGTGGGGCTTCTAGAAGGTCTTCAAACCGCGCGAACTCGCCGTCGGCGGGCTCGGGCTCGCTGTCTGCGAGGTAGTTATAAATCCTTCAGAAATTTTCTTTATAATCTTGCCGTCAGCGGGTTCGATCTCGCCGTCGGCGGCTTAGTTCATTTTGCATGAATTTCTTTCTTTTTGATCCAAATTCGCTCCATTTCATACTTTTTGCTTCCATCACTTATAAATCTTCATTCCTGCAATAAAAATAAAGAAAATACATTTCTTTAAAGTGCAATTTCATAAAAAATGGGTATGAATTTCTTAATATATTTTCCTGTGATCAAAATCCCCCAAACTTAATTATTACTTGTCCTCAAGTAATTTTTATACTAAATAAAAACAATGATTTCAGTAATAGAATTTTTTTATTCAAATAAACTATGAATTAAATTTAAATAATACTATAGTAAAGTTAAATAGAAATATTTTTAAGTAATTAAATTAACTTTATAGATATAAGATTATTTAGTTATCAGATCTAAGATTTCTAGCTCTCTATTTATTTTAGGAAAGACTATATTTAAAAGAGTAATTTACTTAAGATATTTAGATGATAGGAAGTTCAAGAAAACACTATTTAGTAAAATACTATTCTATATATATAAGTTTAGAAATATATTTGAGTTTTTCCCTTTAGGTTGATTCCATTGAAGCCAATTTTTGATAAGACATCTCCTCAAGCTTCTCCTCACTTATATTTTTCTTTTTTTTCTTTTTTTCTTTTTGGATTGATTTTCAATCCTTCTCTTTTTCTTTTTCAAGTGATGATTAATGTATCTGGATAGCCTGTTAATAATTTTGAACTTCAACTTTCTCTTCCTAAATTTGAAACTTAAAATATTTCTTTGCTTGAATTACTAGAAACATTTTATTTAACTTTCTATAATAATTAAATAAAGTAATTCATGTTTATTGAATTGAAAAATTACTATAGAAAAATCATTTGATAATAATTTTTGAAAATAAAAATTGAGAACAATTTAATAATTAAATTTGTATTTTTACCTTCCCTCAAACTTAAATTTTTCTATCTATTTCTAAATGGTGAAAAGGGAAAATATATAGTAAAGTACATCATACCTTTGAGCTTTAGGTCTTTCTTTTTCTTGAAATTTTTGCAGGCTTTTTCATTATTTAAAGAACTCATCTTGTTAGTATTCTTCCACATATATAGTATTTAAAAGAAAGTGCTTTGGGATAAGAAATTTTTAATAAGTATAAAACACAACAAATGAAAACTTAATCTATTACTACATATACAAGTAACTAACCTACTTTAAACATATTAAAACAATCTAAACATATTAAAAGTTCATAACTTATAAAAATTTAAACAACACATTAAAGAAAAACTTACATCCTATCTAAAAGAAAAATTGCAAACTAACTTAACACACATAAAAAGTCTAACATTACAGCATAAGCCAACAAACAAACACACCAAATCCACAGTCCACAGAAAGTACAACAATTACACACAAAGTAATAAAGTTCTTAAAATAACAATTAATCTAAACAAACCAAATAAAGTCTTTAATCTTCAACATTAAAATCCCAGGCTATATCATCTCCCTGATCTCCGAGCTGAGAAGATCGAGCGGCCGATACTTGTGTGTAGCGGGGCACTCAGGAAAGACAACATCTAACTCACCACTCCTATATAGACGTTCAGCCTCATAATATGCAATTTAGTACTCTGAATGTCACTGGAGATATTCACTATCATAATCATGTCTTCTCTCCAAGCCTCCAATCCTTTGGTCCATATGCTCCAGTTTTTCTTCTATTTTCTCAAAACTTTTCCGCTGTAAAGTCATCTCATTCATCAAATCTTGAAGGGTAGGGGTGGTATACTGAGGTGGGTCATAACTAGTAGAAGGTATATCTCTACTCGATGAAGGCATATAACTCCTCGTCCCAGATCTCCATCCTTCGTGGGATTCATATTTCTTAATATTAGCAAGAGTAATGGGTTTCATAGGCTCAACCCATTCCTCATCATCTCTTGCATCTACCCCAGATAATTGGGTGAGTGCATAGATAAGACCGGGATGTCCTAGTCCTCCTCCACTTTCACTTCTTGAGGTGGCTAATATATTCTTATAAATTACACTTCCCACATTAATACTTTTTGGTTCCGAATACGAAATTCGAATCTGCTTCATCTCTTGTTACCTCACTATGGTGGTAAGTAGGTAACAAAGTAGAACAAATAAAATAGTGCCAGGCTTTAGATGACGCATTTAACATAGAAAGAGGGAAGTTTACCCGTTCTCGCTGCTTTATCTTCCAAACTCATTTCCCGTCAGTGAGAAAGTCGATCACCTCTTCCAGTGGTCCTTCCATAGTTCCAAATGTATCATACTCACTGGTGTAGATGTCTCGTACCTCATAATAAGCATTTATTCTTGCAGCGCTGAATTTCACAAAAAATCCTCTAACCTTAACTAGTGCATCTTCAGCCTGTGTCAGGTTCGCATAAAATTCCTTTACCACTTCTACAGCGGCTCTGTTGGTCATGAAACAGAAATTTTCCCATCCTCTTTCTTTAATTATTCGCTCAACTTCTCCTCCAGGACTTTTGAAAACTCGATCTTGAATGCATGTTCTGGCTTGAATATTGTGAAAATATCTTGATTGTGCCCTTGCATTCACAAAACGAGTTTCGTCGTAATCCATTCTTCTCTTTTGTCGTGGAGCCATTTTTTGATCTGTGAAATTTGCAAAAATCTTAACTAAATTTCTAAATATTACTAAGATGGCTTCCAATAGTTACTAAATCAATCTAAATCAAGTTCCACGAATTTCTTCCAAGTCTTTTCTTCACATTTCAACATTTTTCCAAAATCCTCAATGTAGAAGAAATTCATGGTGAAAATAAAAAATTTTTGCATAGGAGTGAAGCACTTACCAAGGGGAGATGAAATCTGGTGTCAAAAAGTGTTGAAATCGCCTCAAATCCAAGATTCCACAAGCCCTAGCTCGGTTTTTTGAAGTTTTGAGGAAGGGGATGGTGAATAGTGTCGGTTGACTGGACAAATATAGGACATTTCGCGATCTCGCTATCGGTGAGATTTTTCTCACCGTCGGCGAGCTAATTAATTGATAGAGGCAAAAGTTTCGGAAAAAATCTGCCGTCGGCGAGATCGTTTTCGCTGTCAGCGGCTTTTATCTCGCTGTCGGTGGGCTAATTCTCGCCGTTGGCGAGCTCCCAAAAAAATTTAAATTTTTGAAATTCTTCAATCATTTTCAACCTCAATTTGGCCCTAATTAATCTTCCAATCACTTAATTTGATAATTTACTATGAAGATTAGATACTTATGTTCACAAAAAAGTTCACACAACACAAACAATATAACTTTATATATGAAATCCATGAGACTTACAAACTTCACACTAACAACTAACAACATACTTAACTTAAATGTCCAAATCCATAATACTCAGCATCGCAATCCAAACCACTATACACTAAATGCTGAGACACAACGATAAATCTATAATCTCATATAATCCAAGATGATCAAATTAAAGTTTAACTCATAGTAAAATCTAAATCAAAATCAACACATATATATACACAAATATAACATAAGATAGAAATCTTTACTACTCCTCAGTGTCTGAACTAACATCCTCTCTGATATTCCCGATGTGACGCAGGTGCACAAATAGATTGTAGAAAGGCCTGAAAGGGAATTCTGTAGTAGATTCTTCATCAATCCACCCTTTCTGTCTTAGTAAATGAATAAAACTGGCCTCCAGATGTCCAGTATGATCAAAGTGCTCCTTCATCCTCCAGTCAATGTGATCAAACATATAAGAGATATTATCGATGGAATTCATCACGTTTTGCAATTCTTTCTCTAATCCTTTAATCTTTTTCAGAATGAAATTTGTTTTATCAGTAAGGGGCCTCACTAAAGGATTGTTCTGTGATGCTCTATCAGAAATAATGGTAATCTCATCATTGTTATCCAAAGATGGAAACATATCCATAGGATCGAGTGGTTTCCATGGAAAAAGTACCTTTTCCCACGCCTCATAAGAAACTTGGTACTGACTGCATAAAGCAAATACAGTCGATGGGTGTCCAAGTCCATGAACTGACCTATGCACAATCAATCCCAATGCAGACTTTACTATAATTGATCCAACATCAATAGGTAGTCCAATTTGAATACAGTAATTTAATATAGCGCATTCCTTTGAAACCTTATTTACCCTCATAGTGGGTAATAATTTTGATGAGATAAATAAATGCCAATGCTTCAAGACAAGGTTAAAAAGTGATGCAGAGAAACTGACATACCCGTCTTCGCGCAACTCCCAATCATCAGGTTCGTCGGTCAAGTATCTATAAATCTCGTTCATATTGTATCTTGAAGGAACAAAGTTTGAATAATGACAGACATGGGTATTCTCTATAGAAAATAATTCATTTACCCTTGAAGGAGTAAATGTTACCCATCTTCCTCTGACGTAGACACTTCCATTGTTGATCGCATGTAGATTAGAGTAAAACTCTTTAACTACAAGAATAACTACAGCGGATGTCGTATAGTAAAATACCTCCCAATGACGCTGCACGATTATTTCTTTAATTTTTGTGGTAGAATTCTCTACTCATCTGTTGACAAATCCTCTTTCTTTAATAAGTCGCTTCTTCATCAAAAATTTGTTGAAAATATGCTGCGCCTCTGAACTGACGAATTTTCTTTGGTTGAAAACTCCAGTTTTTGTGGTTTCTAAGAGTTTGGTGGCCATTTCGGATTGAAAGGAATGGTCTCTAGTCGTTTTTAGGGAAGAAAACAGTGTAAAAATGAATTTGGGATGGTTTTCTACAAAGAAATGACTTTAGAACCGTCCAAAACCACACATAAAACTTAGAAGACCAATTTTTTCAACTGCCTCGCCGTTGGCGGGAAGTTTCTCGCCGTCGGCGAGCTAGTTATAAAACTGATTTTAAGATATGGCACACGATCTCGCTGTCGGCGGGCTCGGGCTCACTGTTGATGAGATTCGGTAAAATTGCCCAATTTCGCTCTGGTCCGAATATTTTCTGATCTCATCATATAAGTTTGAATTTGTGATGATTCTAATTAAAAATTGAATAGTAAGATTTATTTTAATATTACAGACTCACTAATTTGTATATGATTAAAATAAAAGACTACTATGAGTTGCCTCTCATAAAGCGCTTGGTTTAACGTCGTCAGCCCGACCTAATTTCGATTAGTAATCGAAGTCGACTAAGCATTAAAACCTCTTTAAAATTTGGTCTTCTACCTTCGAAATATGGTTTTAATCTATGTCTGTTTACCTTAAATCTATGTCCTGTTTTTGGATCTTAAATTTCTATATTTCCATATGAAAATATTTGAGTTATGGTGAAAGGTCCTAACCATCGAGATTTCAATTTCCCAGGAAATAATTTCAATCTAGTATTATATAACAAAACTTCTTGTCCTGGTTCAAAATTTCTCTGATTAAGCTTCCGATCATGCCGTAATTTCATCCTTTCTTTATAAATCCTATCATTATCATATGATTCATTCCTTAATTCTTCTAATTTATTTAATTGCAACAATCTCTTCTCACCAGCTTCTTTCATATTATAATTAAATTCTTTAATCGCCCAATATGCTTTATGTTTTAATTCAACTGGTAAGTGTCAAGTTTTTCCATATATAAGCCTGTAAGGAGTCATTCCAATTGGAGTTTTATAAGCAATCCTGTATGCCCATAATGCAGTGCCTAGTCTTATAGACCGATCCAATCTATTAGGGTTTACGGACTTTTCTAAAATACGTTTAATCTCTCGATTAGAAACTTCGACTAATCCACTAGTTTGTGGATGATAAGCGATTGATATCTTATGAATAATATTATATTTTTCTACTAGTTTGTGAATATATTTATTTCTAAAATGAGTTCCTCCGTCAGTGATAATCACTCTTGGCATTCCAAATCTAGTAAAAATATTTTTCATTAAAAACTTTGAAACACTTTTAGCATCACACCTAGGTAAAGCTTGCGCTTCAATCCATTTGGAAACATAATCAACAGCTACTAATATATATGAGTTTCCAAATGAAGGAATAAAAGGTCCCATGAAATCTAATCCCTAAACATCAAAAATTTTAACTTCTAATATAAAATTCAGAGGTATTTCATTTTTTCTTGATATATTTCCTACTCTTTGGCATTTATCGCAGGTTTTTATATATCTGTATACATCTCTAAATAGAGTAGGCCAGTAGAATCCAGATTGTAGAATTTTATATGTAGTTTTATCTGTCCCAAAATGTCCTCCAAAATCAGAATCATTACATTTTTGAATAATTGGTTCAGTTTCTTCATAAGGCACGCATCTTCTAATAATTAGATCTTTACATTGCTTATATAAGTATGGTTCATCTCAAAAGTATGTTTTAGTATCATGAATGAATTTTTTTTATTGTTGCAAAGTTAACATAAGTGGTAAAATGTCACTTACAATATAATTTACTATATCAGCATACCAAGGTATTTTCCACTCATTTATATTATACAGTTGTTCATCAGGAAAACTGTCTATAATTTCATTATCAGTATCGGATAATTCATGATATTCTAATCTTGATAAATGATCAGCAATTTGATTATCGGTTCCTTTTTGTTAACGATCTCAAAATCAAATTCTTGCATTAATAACATCCATCTAATTAATCTTGGTTTAGAATCCTTCTTTTGCATTAAATATTTTATAGCAGAGTGATCAGTATGCACAATACATTTAGTTCCTATTAGATAAGGCCAAAATTTATTAAAAGCATATACAATCGCTAATAATTCTCTTTCAGTAATTGTATAATTTATTTCAAGCATCATTTAGAGTTTTACTTAGTATAATATATAACTTTGAAAATCCTATCATATCTTTGCCAAGAACTCGCTCCTATAGCATAATCACTAGCATCACACATAAGCTCAAATGGTTTCTCCCAATTAGGTGAAACTATTATAGAGTCTCGTAATTAATTTATCTTTTAATAATTCGAAAGCATTCAGGCATTCGGTTGTAAATTCAAATTTCTTGTCCTTTTCAAGAAGTTGGCATAGAGGTTTAGTAATTTTTGAAAAATCTTTTATATAACGTCTGCAGAATCCAGCATGTCCAAGAAAACTTCTTACCCCTTTCATCGTAGTTGGAGGTGGTAATTTAGCTATAACTTGAATTTTTGCAGGGTCTACTTCCATGCCTTTTTCCGAAATTTTATGCCCTAATACAATGTCGCCTGCAACCATAAATTGACATTTCTCCCAATTAAGAACTAAATTAGTTTTCTCACATACTTCAAGTACTTTTTCAAGATGATTTAAGCATGTGTCAAATGATGTTCCAAATACAGAGAAATCATTCATAAATACTTCTATTCCATTATCAATTAATTTACTAAATATAGACATCATACATCTCTGGAATGTTGTAGGTGCATAACATAATCCAAAAGGCATCCTTCTAAAAGCGAAAGTTCCATAAGGACTAGTAAATGTAGTTTTCTCTTGATCCTCAGGAGCAATTTGTATTTGATGATAACCGGTGTATCCATCTAAGAAACAAAAATACTTATGTCCGGCTAATCTATCTAACATCTGTTCTAGAAATGGTAAAGGGAAGTGATCTTTCCTGGTGGATGTGTTTAATTTTCTATAATCAATACATATTCGTCATCCAATAACTTGTCTTATAGGGATAAGATCATTATTTTCATTAGCTTTTACGATCACTCCTCCTTTCTTAGGCACACAGTGAATTGGGCTTACCGAAGCACTGTCAGAAATAGGATATATAATACCATTATCTAACAATTTTAAAATTTCTTTCTTGACTACTTCTTTCATTATCGGGTTTAATCTCATTTGGGGATCTACTTTAGGCTTATGTTCATTATCTAAAATAATTCTGTGCATACAGTATCGAAGGACTAATTCCTTTAATATCTGCTAAAGTCCAACCAAAAGTTTTCTTATATTTTTTAAGGTATCTAAAAGTTTTTGTTCTTGAGATTCATTTAATTCAGATGAAATAATAACTGGTAGAGTTGAAGAATTAACTAAGTAAGCATATTTCAAATGATTAGGTAACATTTTTAACTCAAGTTCAGGAGGTTTAATAATCGATGGAACTATTTTTTTTCAGTTTTTTCTGTATTATCCAAAAATTCAAATTTCTCTTGAATATAATCTAGTTCTTCATTTATATCGGCTTTTTTAATTAATTTAGTATTTTCTTTTTCTAATTTTTCTTCATAATATTCTTTAAAATGTTTTTTTTTGTAAATGATCGAGTACTTCCATTTGAAAACACTCATCATCTTTTTCTAGCGCATGATATTTCATTGATTTAGCAATATTAAAAGTAACTTTTTGGTCATTTACTCTCATAGTTAATTCTCCTTTCTGAACATCAATCATAGCTTTCCCAGTGGCTAAAAATGGTCTTCCTAAGATGATAGGAATTTTTTTATCTTCTTCCTTATCTAAAACAATAAAATCTACATGGAAGATAAATTTATCCACTTTACTAAAACATCTTCAATAACTCCCTTAGGATATGTAACAGAACGATCGGCTAACTGAAGGGTTACTGAAGTAGGTGAAATTTCTCCCAATCCTAATCTCTTAAAAATTGATAGAGGCATTAGATTGATGCTTGCTCCTAAGTCACATAAAGCTTTTCCATAGAATTTTTCTCCAATAGCGCAGGGTATAGTGAAACTACCAGGATCTTTTAATTTTTCAGGAAGTTTTTTCTGAATAATAGCACTACGCTCCTCACTAAGTGCGACCATTTCATTATCTGTAAATTTTCTTTTTTTATTTAAAATATCTTTCATGAATTTTACATAGTTTGGCATCTATTCTAAAGCTTCTACGAAAGGAATATTTATAGTTAATTTCTTCAGGATTTCAAGGAATTTAGCAAACTGTTTATCTTTTTTATGTTGATTTAGTCGTTGAGGAAATGGTGGTGGAGGTTTTTCAACAGAAATTTTCATTGGTATTAAAGGATTTTCTATGTTCGGATCTTGTTGATTCTTTTCCTTTTCGATTTCCACTTCCTCTTTTTGATTTTCAAGTTCTTTCTGAATTCGAGGTTCTAATTCTTTTCCACTTCGTAATTGTATCACTTTAATTTGTTTCTTTCTTTTGTCTTTGGGATTTATTTCCACATTACTAGGAAATGTTCCAGGTATTCTATTATTAAGTGCGGTAGCGATATGTCCAAGTTGAGTTTCAATATTTTTAATAGCTATTCCTTAATTTTGTAATTGGTTTCCTTGTATTTGTAATTGATTTGCTTGATTTTGTAATTGATTTCCTTGATTTTGTAAATGTTGACCCATATTTAATATTAATTCTTTTATAGATAATTTCTTATCTTTAAATTGAGGGTTATTATTATTAAATCCAAGTGGATAACTAGGTTTATAATTAGAATTTCCTTGGTCAGAGGGATTTCCTAATGGTTGTGTTATGTTGTTCATCCATGGTTGATTAGTTGTATTATTATTCCAATTAAAATTAGGATGATTTTTCCATCCAAGATTATAATAATTCACATAAGGATTATTGAGTCCGTTATTAATAAGCATTCATAGTTTCATATGAAGGTTGAGATTCTATAAGTTATCCAGGATGAGTTTTCTTCTAATATAGTTGGAGAGTAATTCATTCCAAAATGATCTAATTTTTTAGATATAGCAGCGATTTGCGAAGCTAACATAGATATTGCATCATTTTGATGAATATCGGCTATCTTTTTTGGATTCATTCTATCAACGAAGCCATTGAAAATTATTGGTAGCCATTTCTTTAATTAGTGCATAGGCTTCATCAAATGGTTTTGACATTAATGATCCTCCAAAGAAGACAGATCGATGATTGATCTAAGAGATCCTACTAATCCATTATAGAAAGTTTGAATAATTAACCAATCTGGTAATGCATGATGTGGGCATTTCTTAAGAAGTTTTTTAAATCTCTCCCAAGCTTCATATATTGATTCTCCATCAAACTGACTAAAAGAAATTATATCATTTCTAAGCTTAGCAGTTTTAGATGGTGGAAAATATTTGGATTGAAATTTTTGTGATAACTCTCCCCAAGTTTTAATAGATCCAGGTGCTAACGAATTTAACCACATTTTAGCTTTATCCCTTAAAGAAAAAGGAAAAAGTCTAAGTCTAATAGCATCGTTAGATACTCCTTCATATTTGAAAGTAGCACATAGTTCTAAAAACTAGCAAGATGTAAATTAAGATCTTCGGTAGGTGAACCACTAAATTGATTGTTTTGTACCATTTGGATAATTACGGGTTTAAGTTCAAATGAGTTAGCGACTACATCGTGGTTTTGAATAGTCAAATGAATTTCATCTAATGTAGGGTTGGCATAATCTCTTAATGGTCTCGTTGATTGATATTTTCATTTTCAGGAATATTCACCATTTGTGTTAAATTTATAATTTCTCTTTTTTGTTTTCTAATTCTTTTAATTGTAGGCTCTAATTCTGAATCGTAAGGTATTAAATTTTCATTTCCAAATTTATGCATACAATTTTGTAAAATAAATTTTAAAATAGTCCGTTACTCTAGTAAATAATTTCTTTACTTCCCTAAGAATGCATTCAAAAACTTGACCCACTTTTTAATGTTTACAAAATAGTAACGACACCAAAAATTTGATCCAGCTTAATATATATTTAATTTTATAATGGAATGTATAATGTGGATTCTACGCAAGTATACGTATCGTATCAAGTAATACAGGGCTCTAGTGGAGTACTGGCTATCGATCCCACAGGGAAGTTTTACTAGATTTGTAACAACTAAATTTAAAAGATTTACTTACTAATATAGTATACGGAATTTATAATACATAACTAAAGCGATCTAAAGTAAACTAATGTTTTAATTAAAATTGATTTAAAGATTTCAGAAAAAGTATCATTCCCCTTCTTTTTAGAAACTTAAGTGAATGCTGAATTCAAATAGATTTTTTTATTGTATTGTGACAAATAGGAGCATTCCTATTCTTTACCCTTTGGTCCAGTGCAAAGAACATCGACTAGTCCTATGATTGATTATCGAATCTGCGACTAGGCCGGGAGGATACCGGTCGCCACTTCGAGCTCCCACGTTCCCTCGCCTGAGGGCTAACATCTACACTTCAGCTCTCAAACAATAGGATCGAATTGAATATTTTAGTCTGTCACACTAAAATGTCCAATTCTACGTCCGATAAATAATATTTTGCTATTTATTTGCACCCTACTTCCAAGGCTTTTTACTTCCCTGAATATTGGATGTAATCTTTACTATAGTTGACAATTCAACATATTTTAACAATTCAATTGGCCAGATTGAAAGTAAATTAAGTTTTAAGTAAAAGATTATCACAATTTATTTTAATATATTAGGCACTTCTATTTAATTTCATCAATTCACATAATTTCATAAACAAGGAGAAAGACTAAGAAAACTACTCAGAATGCATGAGAATTAAACAAAGCATGGATTTCATTTAAAGTTAACAACAATAAACAAAGATACTTATCTCAATTTCCTCCCCAGGCAGACTCCTTAAAGTTCCTTTGACTTTTCCTTCTAGTACAACACACTTCTTAACTCACTACTTACACTTACTCATACTAAACTTCAACTTAGACTCAAAAGCACACTAATAGAATACTCTAAGACTCCTAAAATGACACACCACATACTAAAATTCGTCCTCTATTTATAGAGGTAGACAAAGGTCCAAGGGGTACTTAAGCACCTCTTCAAAAAGCGTCCAGGTTCAATGTATCTGGCATTTTGAACAGTCTCGCCGTCGGCGAGAAACGACCTCGCCGTCAGCGGGGCTTCTAGAAGGTCTTCAAACCGCGCGATCTCGCCGTCGGCGGGCTCGGGCTCGCTGTCGGCGAGGTAGTTATAAATCCTTCAGAAATTTTCTTTATAATCTCGCCGTCGGCGGGTTCGATCTCGCCGTCGGCGGCTTAGTTCATTTTGCATGAATTTCTTGTTTTTTGATCCAAATTCGCTCCATTTTCATGCTTTTTGCTTCCATCACTTATAAATCTTCATTCATGCAATAAAATAAAGAAAATACCTTTCTTTAAAGTGCAATTTCATAAAAAATGGGTATGAATTTCTTAATATATTTTCCTGTGATCAATTTCCCTATCCTCATTTGTTTTAGGAAAAAAATCATTTATATGTAGAGTGCTCAAGGAACTCAAATTCTTCTTCAAATCTGGAATATGCTTGAAATCACATAATGTTCTAATAATGTCATCATACATCTTAATCCTGACTTCACTAATTCCAACAATTTTGCAACATCTATCATCACCTAAATAGATAGAGCCAGAATTAGATGACCTATATAAAATAAACCACTCCCTGTTAAGTGTTATGTGATAAGAACATCCTGAATCAAGAATCCATGCATCCATGAACTGAGTTGATGAAACTAAAAGCATATCACTATCACTGCAATCTGAATTATCACTCTGCACCACATTTACAGACTTAGATGATGCATCATGTTTCTCATTTATCTGCTTCTTGAGCTTTGGACAATCTCTCTTCAAATGACCCAGCTCCTTGCTCTTGTAGCAATAAATGATCTTTCTACCTTTAGACTTTGATTTGAAATTTCATTTTCTGAAACCTTCCTTCTCTTTCTTCCTTCCACGATCCTGATTACCCTTAGCATATGAACTATCATCATGAGAGCTTTCCCCTACATTCCGCTTTCGTTGGATGTGAGCCAATAATGTTGCAGTAATTTAATCAAATTTGATTATTTTTTTCCCATATGTAAGAATAGTCGTCAGGTGTTCATAAGAGGAAGGCAATGAATGCAAAAGAATCATTGCTCGGTCTTCATTCTCAATACTCATACCAAGTAGTGATAAATCTATGATTATTTGATTGAAGACATTCCGTACTGTGTCACATTAGAACCATCTTACATCTTTAGCTCATACAACTTTTGCTTCAGATATATTTTGTTCGTTAGAGATTTGGACATAAACTGAGTTTCCAATTTCTTCCATACCTCTCATGGAGATTTTAGATTCATTACGTGATACATAACCTCATCTGCTAGACATAAATGTATGGTTGTTGTCGCTCGTTGTTGCAATTCTTCCCAATCTCCATCCTTCATGGTATCTAGTTTCGTTGTCCGCAAAACCTTCAAGATCCTTTGCAGCGCTAAAAAATCCGTTATCCTTGTTTGCCATAATCAGAAGTTACCATTTTCATCAAACTTCACTACTTCAAATACCATATGAGATTACTCTTGCCGTGAATTTTTTTGTCTCGCGCCGAAGCAAAACCGTCAAACAAGGGATTCTCTGTCTTTACAAAGTACGAAGGCAATCCGATCAAGAAGACCAAAAACCTTTGTCAATTCCTTCGTACAAATCCTTTGTCGAAGTTAGAAGTCCTTCCTGAATCCTTCGTCGAACTGCTTCCCGTGAGCTTGTTTGCCTCGATTGTGAAGAAGAGCTCGGATCCTTCGCCGAAGCAAAATAGTTGTCCTTCCTACGCTGAACCGCTTAAGCCTTTGCCGAATTCACTGAGCTCCTCTGCCAAATCACCAAATTCGCCGAACTCCATTGCTGATTCGCTCAATCTGAACCTTTGAAGCCCTCGTCCTTCCTGCGACAAACCATTGTTGCCCTCGTCGAACTCCTCTATGGATCGTTGAATCCTTCTTTGTCCTTCCTGCGCCGATCTCCTTGCTATATAATCTCGCTCTGATACCACTAGTTGATAAATTAGGGTAAAGTAAACACAAGAATAGATGCAAATCAAGAAAAAAACACAAAGATTTAACGAGGTTCGACAATTTGCCCACGTCCTCGGGAGCAAGAGCGGTGACGTCTTTCACGAAGAAGAGTACAAAATACCCTTAAGTTTACAATACAACATATATATAACCCTAGTGTACAATATGTAATTACAAATTACTCATGAATCGTACCGCGAGGGGGTGTCCCCGCAACCCCAACACACATAATGAAAACTCCCCTCGATTGTACAGATGCTTCCGCTCCACTCCGCTCGCGAGCTCTGCTACATTCGCTTGCTCACTCCGTTAAGATGGCTCGCTCCATTCCGCTCCAGCATCTGTCCCTTATCGGGTATATGAGCTATACCTAACAAAAGAAAAAAGAACAACAGCAGAAAAGAAATGGAAGTATTAACAAGCAAGAAGAACTTGCCCAAAGGGGCAAATGAGAACTCAGAGTGTATAGCTCAGCTTCTATGATTTGGCTCCATCCAGGTTATTCATCGATTTAAGTAGATGAAACAATACAACGTCTCTTCAAAAGCAATGATTATACTGACAGACCAGTGATTGAGCTGCCCAATTTTCCTCAATCATCCACGCAGTCTTTCTCTTCCGAGGACCAATATATTAGTCAGACGTCCTCGCTTGATTTGCTAGTTTGTCTATCTTCCTCTTCCCAGCTGTGACTTTCTTCTTCTTCTTGTCACCCCGAGACAATGCCACCAATTTTGCATCCTGAAGGTGGCACTATGCATTTTAATGTCAGGAAGCTGTACTGGAGAATCTGACACATTCTCCATGACAATGCTTAAATGCCAACCAATTCGGATGAAAAGAGATGCAAATCAATGTGGAATAACAGAAAGTGTCATGCTCTATGCATAAAAATCAAGAGCGCGAAAATACTTAAAGTTCAACTATTGAATCATTGAATTAAGAATAAATGTGATATGTTATTTGCATTAAATCTTCTTATTATTATCACAACGTCAATTTTAAGAAATAAGCGAACTAGTGAACTAAAATATGTAAATAAAAAATATGCAAATGCTGATCCCATGATATACATACATATATATATATACAAACACCCACACAAAATAAATTTTAAATATTCAAAATTTTTGAAGGTTTTGAGAATACATATATATTCCTTACTTTCATTGAAATGTCTTTTAATTTAAGCATTTATCCCCAATATTTAAATATTTTTCATATTATTCTAAAAAAAGTTATTTAGCAGGATATTTTGATTTTTTTCATGCTTTCACTTATACTTTAATATGATGTATTTTTCCCCTTTCTCTCCCATATTATATCTCTTCACACAGTTCTTTTCAGGATCAGTTGTAGAATCCTAATCTCATTTATTCACCTAAGTAACGTTATGCTTTTCAGTTCTTGCAAAGTTCATTGTCTCTCTCATCTGTCAAAGCAAGTTGGACCTGTAAAAAGTAGTATCTCTATTCAGATCTTCAAGCATTTAACCACATTGTTCGTAATTTATTATTCATCAAATTCATAAATTTTTTCTTTACTATTATGCAATAATTATCAATCTGACGTAACAAAAATAAATTTAATGTACGAAAAAGTTAGTGATCTGTAACCTCATAGTACCAACAGAGAACTTATTGCCTTAATAATGAAGAACTTTTTATTGTAAGTGATCTCTCTCTCTCTCTCCATCGAGGTTATTCATTTCTATAAAAAAATTTTAATTTTCTGTCCAAACTCCGGATGTAGTTATATGTCCGGAGTCCTATCAAATATTGTCACGTGACTTATATCGGGCCCACTTCATAATGGATCTATGGAGTTTTTTGGTGTGGAACCACGGAGGTTATGGAAGGGTTATTTCAGTTTTATCATGATATTAACTCCAATAACCCCACAATAACCAAGAAATAACATATCAATAATCTCAGCAGTTCCATTGGAGTGGATAACGCGGAAGTAATTGGGAGGTTATTGCTGGGTTATTGCGGCTTATTTCGGTTTTATTGGAGTATTAACTCCAATAACTCCGCGATAACCTAACAATAACTCTTCAATAACCTCCGCAGTTTAATTTTAATAATCCCCTGTAATAACTCTCAATAACCTTCGCAATAACCCACCAATAACCCTGCAATAACCCACAATAATCCCATAATAACCCCCAATACCATCCGCGGTTTAACGCCAATAACCCTCAAATAACCTGCGCAAATCCATTATGAGATGGGCCGGTGTATGACACATGATAATATTTGATAGGACTCCGAACGTAACTCTACGTTCGTACTCTGAACAAAACATTTTTTTCCAACATAGGTAAAAGATGAGGGTATGTAACTTTTAGCATAGTAAGATAAACTCTCTTTTAGCATATCACCCTAAAATGTAAATCCTACAGCCCTCCCACCGTTTAGGTGCTATATCGAAAATAGAGTTGTCATTGGGTTGTCTTGCAATATAGTCGAATCTATGAATTCAACTACAAAATATAATGAAAATTAAATTATTATTCAGACATATGAACATATTTTATTTAGATTAAGTTATCATTTGTGTCAGAAAATATATGGATCTTAGGGCAAGGTTGGCCCTACATTGGCCCCAGTTCTTCAAAAAAAAAAAAAATGCCTTGCAGGTGATTCAGAAAGAAAACTCTGTTGTCAAACTAACCGTCAGAGTAAATCTAATTTCAATAAAGAAAAAAATGGCCTTAACCCATTCGGCAAGAAGACTATGTTGTTGCACCCAACTAACGTGCGCTGTGAAAATACTGTTTTTAGGGTTTTGAAAATGCATAAGCTGCCAAAATGCAGTTTACCCAACTAGATCTGGTGTGTATTCAAAATGTCACCGCACCAAATAAACTAACCCAAACGGGCCCTAAGTTTATGGTGTTGTGATTACCATTGTGATTTTGATTATTTATATGTAATGTTGGGTGGATATTTTATCTAAATAGATCTGTTCTTTATTCTAACACATCTCTTGGTATTATGTGCTTTATTTTGTCTATAAGAATTTGTTGGTTATCCTTGAACAAATACTAAAATTATTTTAGTTGGGCAACTACTTCTCTAACGCCCTGATTTTTGTTAGCTATAATTAGAACCCGCCTTTATGTATAAAGTTTAAACAGGCGGTGTTTTTATATGTTAATGATGCATGCCAGAATCAGGGCCCCCCATGCTCTTTCTTTATCTCTCTCACTTCCATCCTTCCTTTCTCTCACTCTCATGCTCTCTTGCACTCTCGGTGAAAGCGAGCGGGCGATCGCGGGCAGTGGCTACTGGAAGCGGTAGCAACCGAAGTTGGCCATCGATGGAAGCGGTGCTTGGTAGAGGCTAGAGGCAGCATTGGCCTCAGGCGACGATGACGATGGCCTGTAAAGTAACATCACACCCCACTTACGATACAATGACACGTTTCGAAGTTGGCGTAACAATACACCCCAAAGAAGATGACTTTTTGTGGACTCTTAAAAATTTTTTCATGCTGCTCCCGACTTAAGGCCCTACAGACTACAGACAATGTCACAAGTTACCACTACGGTCTTCGTGGTCTACGGCTCTTGCAATTCTTGACTCCGACCCCTTTGTGGCCTATGAATGTAATCACAACTTGCCACTACGCCTACGTGACCAACTACGAACTACATGAATCACAACTTGTGTAGCTCCCAAATCCAATCCCTATGGTTTAGAGATAACATAAAAACTCACCATTACGGTTAACGTTGTCCACCATTATTGTAGCTTCCAACTCCAGCTTCTTAAGCCTGAGGATATCATCATAGTGCACCAATATGGCCCAGGTGACCAATTGCGGCCTATGTGGCTCACAGCTCCTGCGGCTTCCTACTATGGTCTCTGTGGTTAAAAGATGCTCCTGAAGCAACAATCTATGGCCCACATGAATAACCACTAACCTGGCCTTGAACTACAACCTATACAACAACTTAGCACTATGACCACTACCTACAATATTAACGATGAGCTACTGCCTCCATAGTAATCGACTACGACCATTGTAATCTATTATCATCGAGAACTACATTCATCAATGTCAAACTATAACTATTATCGATGAACCACCATTATACATTTACAGCAATAAATTTTATAACTTTTTCTTTCCTAATTCAAGAGAAGACTAGACCTATACTAAAAATGATATTGTAAACCATGTCAACAAGGCTAGAAGCAGTAGTTTTTTTTCTCTTTTTAGGATTTTTCTTGTAAAAGTAGAGGTGACACATTCTGCTTACTTATCTTCAACTACTTGAGTGCCTGCTGGGTTTTTGTTCAATGTGAATATGCTAAAAAATCACTCTATCGTTATTGACCTTCTGGCATGTATCTGTTTCAATGGGGAAAATTTTTAAAATATAGGATTTTTTTTTTCAATTTAATATTTAAAAACGACTAAATAATATATGAATTTGTAAGCCTAACACAATAGTCGTGTCGCATAATGACTTAGCTATGTGTTGCCACAAGACAAAGTATTCATACTACCTAAAAATTTAATAATGTTTTTTTTTAAGTAGCTGTTTCAAATCGTCTGGTTTGTACCTTGGATAATTTTTATGCATAAACAAAATATCAACGGGTAATAATCAACTTATAAAGCTTTGAGACTATACTCAAGTTTGTTCGGGGTACCAGTAACTGTTTGAATAAGCTCATGCATAACAACTGTTAAAGTAGTTGTTGTTGGTGAAGTTGTGCGTTTGTTTGGTTAGTTCAGTTGTGCATCAACCGCACTACAACTATTTCTTAAATAAGAAATTAATGCCTTTATATACATGTGTTGTTTGTAAGTTAATCATTTCAGAATTAACTCATACATAACAACTAAAATAAATTTCAAAAATTTTCAAAAAAGACAAGTCTAAAATATTATATCAAAATGTTATACATTACTTAGTAATAAGCAATAAAAAAAATGAAGTTGCATTAACAACAAATAATATTATCATAATATTAATTTTAACGCACAAACAATCAAGGCTACAGGAAAACTCTCTTTCCACAACTACTCTCCATACATTGTCAATATCTAAAGTTGTTTCCTTGAACTCATCAGCGCATCTAAAAAATCTATAGTCCTCTCCTGATCTATTTTGGGACACTTATAAAATTTTCTCTCATAACGCGCTTCTCATTGTTATGTAAATACACAAGACTGTAATCCACAGTTGCAATGTATGACTCTAGATTCAGTAGAAGTCATTGAACTCATATATTTTGAAATTTCAGTATTTAATACATAAAATGAGCTTCTATTAATATTACAATGATAAAGTTACAAGAAAAATTAAACAAAAGGAATAATAATAATGCAATGATAAAGTTAAAAAGTAATATGGTCTTCAGTATAAATATAAATTAGTGGATAATTAGGCATTAAAAGGAGGCAGAGGATCAAGAAGTTAAGAGATTTTGGTTACTTTTAATCAATTAATACAGAACACATATGTCGCAAAAGCATATCGACAAAACGACCCTCCAAAAGAACCCCTAAGATTATATGACAAAAAGAAGGGGGTCTTGGTTGCCTTGATACTAAACTCATACGTGTCAAAAACCTAGAGGTTAACCATAAGAATCCCTATGTTCATATATCTTATCACAGACCTCCAAATAAAAAAAAACGTACAATAAGACATACATAACACACACCCATGATTTCCTAAGAGGCAAGCCAAGTAGGATAACATAAAATATACTAAAAAAACGAAGCATACACGTAGGATTATGAAAGCATCCACAGATAGAATATTGAAGAAACACTCATCATAAATAGATTAATAATCTGTCCTCACATGATGACATACCATAACCATTCATTAGCCTTATCTATGCAGTCACATATAAGAAAACTCCTTGATTTTCTCTACACAATAAAAAATTAGGCAAAGAGTAAACCCACATATATTAGAGTAAAGAGATGGATCGAAGGCACCTCCCTTATATGCAGAGAGATCGAACAATGAAGATCGAAGGTATGTCCCGTTGGATCCCTCGACATTGTGCGCATGAGCCACTTGAGACATGCGGACAAAGAGACTAAAATCAGAGTGACGGAAAGCGGCCGAGCCAGAGAGGTGGGCGAGCGAGTGAAGCGGGTGAGAGTAATAAAAATTACTAAAATACGGAAAGCAGAAGCAGAGGCGCGGTGCAAAAGTAGAGTTATTAAGGTCCATGGTGGGGTAAACACTGCTCGAACGTGATATACAAATGACCAGTCACACGATATCCAGCTGCGAAACTGCACAATATAAAAAGAAGAGAGTAACACTTTGGGCCTTAATAAAAATATATATTGGAGCACTTTGGGCCTTTCCAAATAATTAATTTCAATTTTTTTAATAAAAATTCAGTTGGTTTGGATAGATGCAATAAATAGGAGGAACAATGTAGGGCATGGCCATAATCCTACCCTTATCTTACGGCATCTTTATTATTGCTGTCCAGTTATTGTCCGTAGAATTATTTGCAATTATTGCACGAAAATAATTGTAATAAAATATTATGAATCTGCCTTTTCATAATAAAAAATTAAAATATATTTTATTAATTTTTAATCCATAATAAACGTTAATATTGGTGTAAGGAATAACCCAATAGAAAGATTGTGCTTAGGCTCATCAGATTAATTTTCGGGGCTTTTTTTTTTTTTGGTAAAAAAAATTTAATAAAAATTAATTAAATAAAATATTAAAAATAATACAAAAGATAAAATTAAAAAAATTATAGCATTGATTTTTCAAAACATTTTTAGTTGACATAAACTTTTAATTTAATAAATAAAAAGGTATATCTATATTGATTCAATATTTAATTTAAAAATAAATTACATTTTTTTTAATTTCAGCTATAATGTAGAAATCATATATGTTAATTTTTACATAAATTTTAATTTATCAAAGCAAGCTACGCAGTCCGTTCCTTCTTTTTTTTTTTAATATTATTTAAAGCAGACACGTCAGGGTCAGACACGTGTTCGTCTTAGTGTCCTGTATGACATTACACAAGAACATTATTATCAAAATAAAGAAATTTTTTTTTGACATTTCAATACTTATAACAGAACAATGATTGAAATATGTTTTAGGCTGTTTGGTCGGAAGGATTTTGTAATTCTTTTATAAGGATTTTAGTAAAATTAAGTGTTTGACGTGAAAAATTACAACTATATTGTAAAATATGAATGAATTTGAAAATTTCACACTTTAATTAAATTTAAGTGAATTTCTAAAATATTATACTCCACATCGCCTGCCATTGGACTCTGCTAAGCCTGACCACACTGTTGCCCGTTGCAGCCACAGGCTGCTTGTCCCCATCAACTGCTCGCTGGTGCCGGCTGCTCTTACACTCCGATAGCCACCAATTTCCTGCCTATTGCGCCACCACCACCTCCACCTCCTCCCTTCACAACCAATTGCCATTATTGGTTATCACTACCCACTACTGCCACAGTTCCCCATCGCCAGTAATACCTTAAATTTTTTTTAAATACATTATTTTTAATTTACTTCGAACCAACAAAAACAATATAAACTTCTCATTAATTTTATATTGAACCAAATAATTTAAAAATATTTCAAAATGCGATACATTATTTTTTGTATTATGTTCATTTTAAGCTATATTGGTTTTTTGGCAAATCAAGCGGCCCTTAACTAACAAATCTATTTTCAATATATATATATATATATATATATATATATAAATCTAATGCTCTAGTTGGGCATATTGGATTGAAATCGTTTGTTGGCCGTGAGAATCTATTGACATAAGCCTTTAATTAATAAAAAGTTCAAGTCCACAAATTCTTATCATTTATATAATCCCACTAAAGTGTTATAATGTGAGTTATTATATGCTAAAACCATCTTTTGAGATTCATTCAAATTATCTTTCTTTTATAAAGTAGAACATGCTTTTTAAAAGTATAAAGAACGTAAATCTTATTAAAGAGAAATGCACGAATAAAGTTATATGCCAAACTTATATTCATTATTTTCTTCTATTTAAGAAGAAAACACAAAGATATCATTAAATTAAAATGCATTTCGCTACAATTTGGAGCAAACAGAATTCAGAAGAGCCTAAGGAGGGAACAGAGCTATAATGGCAGTTTGATTACATGCATAGGAATACCTAACTTCTACCCAATTCATGAATAGTTCTATTGGCAATATATGAATAGTTTTTTTTTTTTAAGTGCTGAATATTAATAACTATTGTTGTCGGTCTTATCTAATTTCTTATGAATATTTAAATAAATTTCTTTTACACCCTATTGTTGAATTCTTTTGGGACATTAGATCTCGTAATATTCTTCGGTTTACACGACATTGAGAGAGACCATTGTAAGGATAATAAATGAGAGGATAAATGTATTCTCCAGTCCTGAGCTACATGTTTTGCATTCCTTCCTCTTCGACCAAGTCTTGTAGTCACGACGCAAAGTCCTCTGGAAAGGCATGACGTGCATGTCCCTATTTAGTCTATCTATTCATTTTATATAAAATTTTAATATGCAAGTAAGTCAATGACGACTTGATGTGAAGATTTCAGAGTGCGTGCCAGGCGAGACGTAAATGAGGATGTTCCATATGTTGATCTTTTGGTGTTAGATTTTGACTTTTACATTTCTATACAATGATTATTGATAAGGCGTCTGGTTGGTTTTGTTTGTTAGAAGGAATGATTTGACCCGTTCAATGAGCTAGTTTGCCAAGACAGTCCTGCAGGTCAGCTTAGCAACTAGTAATAGATAGCTGACACATCACCGAGTAGGGTTGGCGGCTTCCCCTATTGGTTCACAACAATGAATGTCGTGTCTTCTGAATAGTTGGGCTGACTCAAGCACACATGGTCTGTTGAATGTGAACTCTTGCCAATGAAGGTAGATTTTTAGTATACACATAGCTTCTTTATTCTCTTTTTTATTTGACAATTTGCTGCAAGATGAATAAGAGAACAAGAACCTAGTTTTTTATTTTTTTTATCATTTCTTACCAACATAGGTGACTAGAAGTATCACATCCGATGAGTTGCTAGCATTTATTAGTAGCTAGATCTTTTGATGACATAGATGTATCTGACGCGCTCTGAAGACATTCTTCAAATCAATTCATGCTTACATTTTGATCCATAATTGGGCAAAGTTGGATGCTACCCTTATTTAGTCTGTCTTTTTCTCTCCTATGCAACATAACTCTCCTACATAGAATAGTCTTTTTTCAACTTTTGGGCTTACCCCATCCTTCTCCTCGAGGTCCTAGCTCTACTATAGTGAGTAGTCTCCTTAGCCTCCGGGCAGGGACAAGACCTTTACTCGTATCCCACCTCACTAGGGCACATGCATTGTTGCCCGTTGCCACGACACCTCCAAAAATACGATCCAACTTCCCCTCCAACACAAGATCAATTCCACTGTCTTTAAATTTTTTTGCAGTAGACATCACCTACAAATTCATATAACATGTTGGATTTGAAAAAAATTAAAATAAGATAAAAATAGGAGACATCTCAAAAATTCTCACCGCCAATCTCTTCGTCCGCCACTCCTCAGAAGCATCAATCATTTATTTTACAGATCCCACCCCAAGCCAATTGATCCTTACTTCAATCCCTTTCAGATTTTCTAACCATTTTTTAGCTGATCCCACTTATTTTTTGACTGCATCCTATCATACTTTCTCTCTGTACATTCCTTAAATTTTATAATAGTATTTTTTCAGCTTTCCATGTTGAAATAGGTTGTCGACCTATTTCCCAGTTTGATCTCGTTGAGGCAAATATCACAAAATATTAATTTTGTCTCTCTATCCCATATTGCAGATGAGTCAGCCTTTTTTGTCTTAACTATTGTACCACTAGCAGGTAAAAATGCTAATTAACATTTAAGGAAAAAAGAGGACGATTACACTATCAAGTTATGCACCACAATTGACTACTGCAGAAAAAAAATCATGCCAAATACGTTGAATCTAGTTTGAAATCGAGATAGAGCACGATTCGACACATGACAGGGCGCCATCCGACGCTATTTTTGGCCTTCTGGTTCAAAGTCTCTGTAAATTGGCGCGGTCCAACGGATAACAGCGTCATTCAGGGCTAGTTCAATAAAATGCACTTTGTTCTTTTTTTACTCCAAATTTGCTTCTTTTCGCTTCTTTTTGCTCCAAATGCCTAAAATCATTGTACCTGCATGAAATCATGAAAAATATCTTCCTTTAAAGTGCAATATCATCAAAAACAAATATGAAGTGGATAGTAAAAAACTATCAAATTTTCAGTGGATCAGTAGCCGCGGAAAAAAAAAAAAAAAAATTGAAGGAATGTGAGCAGCGGGGTCGAACCCATGCCCGTGTTTCAATCGGATTCATCGAAACGCTCCAGCGAACACGTCTCCGAACAGACAAAACCGGGTCATCACACCGCACCGCACTGAAAGCATGGCCCCAAATGGACCCTTAGTCCCCTTGGCATTGTCTATAGGCTAAATAGCTTTAATTGAAAATAATATTTTTTACAGTCAGTTTGTCTCTCAGATCCCCTAACTTTATCTTTATCTTTTATTGCTAGAACATTTTATTTTATTCTTCTGATGCCCAAACAAAGTCAACTGTGAAAAAGCAAAAAATAATAAAAATTTTATATTTCATTATTCACGCAGCAACAGGGTAAGCACTTCCTCTTGTCTGAATGAAATTATATGACGATCGAAGGTGCTGTCGTAATTTACTCTGGAATGAATGAAATTAAAGAGACCTTTTTGGTGTCAACAATTGGAATCTTATCAAAGAGAAATGCACACAAAAAGCAGTATGCCAAACTTTGCCTTTGAAGAATATATTATGTTTGATTGATGGTAAGAAAAGACAAAGTGTCACTGAATGCTTGGCCTTTTTAATGTTGGCCTTAAATAATAAAGACATAGTGCAACCATTTGGAACAATTGAAAGATGCTTAAACCGGAAGGCAGCTACGATGGCATTCAATTCAAAGCAAAACAACCCACCTTCTATTTTTCCCTTAAATTTTTAAATTGCTATTATGTCCTACAACTTATCATTAATGCAGTCTTAAACAACTTTACATCCAATATTATTAAGTACAGCCAATTAATCTACATATCCGGTCAGTGAGATGTTAGCACAAATAAATATAATTGGAAACTAGGGAGGATCGAACAAGAAAAAGAGTAATGATATGTTGTCGGATCGATACTGCTCAAATATTATAGTTTTGTGATCGGCTAAAATATTTGCAGAACGCCTAATCTGTAGTGACAGATTGAATTATCAGGTCGGACAAATCACTGAATATCTAATATTTTTAAAATATTAGGGGAGAAAATATATATTTACTTGATAGGGGGCAAAATTATTAAATTACATAAGCTACATAAGCAATTAAAAATATTAAATTTTATTATTAATATAGATAAATTTAGAATTGTATGAGGGACAATTGGTCATCTCGGACATAACCTGATTTGGCTCGAGCTCCACTAATATTGTGAGAAATTTGCAATCACACATAACCCAGGAAACATGCCTCTTAAACCATTTTTCTAGCCATTTGGGAAGAGGAACATTGGGGAAGAAGAACATTGGGAGGTTTGGTGAAGATGAACACTTGTAACTCTTAGGAGATGTTTAGTAGCTCCTTTTAATAGAATTTATTATCAGATGTATGAAATCCAGCAAAACAATAAAATTATTTAAGTTTTATGGATTTATGAATTTTCGAATTTAAGATCTCGAGTTTTGCCTTTGATTCAGCTTAAATTCGATTTTAAAAATCAAATGAGATGTGAATTTAACGGATTACTAATCCTGCGAATGTTAAATCCAACATATAGTCGAACACACACATCCTCAATCATACTAAATTGCCTATGTTAAAAATATTAAATTTTATTATTTATACAGAGAAATCTCATATTTCATGAGGGGCAAGAACAATGTTAAAAATATATAATTACTGTTAGTGGTAATAAATAGTTACATTTTATAATATTTAACAAATTGTTAACAGTAATTACTTTTATAATCTTAGTAGTTAATTTTAATTGCTCATGAATTTATAAAGTACATATATATGATATTAAAAGTTATTATTTTATGAGATTTTGTGATGAATTTTATGATAATTTCATATAGTAATAATAATAATAATCAGTAATTATAATAACTTTAATTTCTAAACGAATGATTGTTAATACTTTATGGTATTTCAATTTATTAACAATAATTACTATTGATCTCTATCATCTCACATAAATGAAATAAAATTGAAATTTTAATATTAAAATTTCTTCTTAAAAAATAAGAACGGCCCAAATTAAATTGATGAAAAAAGTTTCTACTTTCTAACTTATTTTCATTGATTTATTAACACAAGAATAAAATTATAAATAATTTATAGCAGGTGAAATTTAGTAATATATTTTTTTTAACTTGTTGAATCTAGATTTGTCTTGTAAAGTATGGCTAAAGATTAGAGTGGTATGAACCTTGAACAAGAGGTTGAGAGAGAGAGAGAGAGAGAGAGAGAGAGAGAGAGAGAGAGAGAGAGAGAGAAGGAGAGTGCATGGTGACTTGCCCTTCTAAGGCGAACTAGGGAATTTCCGGGCGCTGTGACTCTTTTTTGATATCGAAAATGGTGGTTACAAGAGACAAGGTGAGAGAGTTCTCCCTATAGAAGTGGGTCTGGAGAGAAGAGCCAAAAGCCCCTAATATGGTATGGTCCTCCTATTTATAGAAGAACGAGAGACAGTGTAAAATTACATGTTTGCCCATACTTTAATAGGGGTGTTACTGATTTTTATTATTCTTTTACGTGTCTGGACCTTTCACTTGATAGGTCCTTAGATCAGTCGATTAAGCTGGATCCGTTCGGCTTCTGTCTAAACATTGGTTGAACTTCGCGCTTGAAAGTCGGTTGGTTTTTGAGTGGGTTTGGGCTATCGGTTTGCTTACCTATTTATTGTTTTCTGATGATCTGTGATCTTTGGTTAAGTTGTTGAGAGAGCTTCACATTGAAACTTGTGAGATTATTGGGGTGTTAGACCTTTGCCCAATCACTGAAGTGGATGTTTGTCTCTTGTTGACCTGGATGGCCTTTTGGTCGTCTAACCTTCGATCGATCGGTAGCATTTCAGCTAGCTGGCTATTGGTCAGCTGGCTACCAATTGGTTGGTAGTCTTCAACCAGTCGAATTCATAAGGACTTGTTGTTTTCATTATGGGGATCCTAGTCATATCTTTCTTAATCTAGAGTATTTAATTATCTTGAGATTCGTGGTGGCACATTTTGGATATATATTAAGTTCCCCAATTTTCTTGCTTCTTGGTAGCAAGAGCTGCGATAAGGACAAGAAATTTTTAAACAATAAATTGAATCTTAATAGTCATAGTTTAATGCAATGAATAGATTTCCTACATTTTTGTGTCCATGACCCTTAAAAATAAGGCATAGCTTCTCCTAAAATCCGCTCGGCTTCTATGTCGCTCTTATGGAGAAAGGACCTGATTCGAAGCATATTGGCTTCATCATTAGATGTCAGGTGAATGACATGGGAGTATGCTTCACGCATGTGCAACTTCCCAAGGCTCAATACATCCAATTTTGTTCCTCTGCACGTGTTCAAGAGTGCTTTGCTAGGGTTTGCCTTTTACTAAGGTTGAGTCGGATTAGCGTTATGTCCGTCGAACGACTTAAACTAGATTGACAGATTTCGCTCAGTATGATACGAGCAAATCGGGCCGTGATTTGACTGACTTGTCAGCCAAAAGTCATTTAGATGACCCCGGATGGTGGAACAGATAGTCCGAGTGCGGCCTGAGCATCGTTTTCACTTAGAGAGGGCTATTTAGGTTCGAACATGGCGTAAAACCCCTCAAAAACCGGGCTTGACACAATTAAGGCCCGACGTGACCATGCCAACATCGGACGTGGCCACGCCTTTCTTGTGGCGTGACCACTCTAATTTTGAGTGTGACCACGCCAGGTCATCTCTTACTCAATTTGTCTGAGCCCTGCGGTGTGAACACGTTCTAGGACGGTGTAGCTATGCGGACCAAATTGAGTGAGTGCAGTAATTACTCCACTCTTTAGGCATGGCCAGGTCACTTGCCCCTTCGCGACGCCTTTAGGCGAGGTAATCACATGATAATGATGGCGTAGCCACCCCATCAGAAATATTTTCATGAGCCAGTTTCCAATTTTCCATCGAGAACATCTTCTGACCACCAAAAATTAGCCACGGATCAGTCCTAAGCCACTTTTGGCACCTCTGCTAACCTTGGATGTTCTCGTACGAGGTAGGGGGTTTTGTCTGCCCCATTAACCATGAGATAAACACCTTTCTCTAGGGATAACTGGGGAAAGTGAGCTATTTGGTAAAGGGATCATTTTGGAGATTTTTTGAGTGGAGGAGAGCCATTAGGAGTTTGTGAAGAGATTTTAGGAGATTCTTGAGTGCTTTAAGTTTTCCTTACTTCTTCCATCTTCCTCCATTCACTTCCTTGTTCCATTTTCTTCTCCTTCTTCATCTTCATTTGCTATTTAGCCAGAGCTTCACGGAAGAAGACAGAAAAAGAGAGGAATTTCTTGAGCACAGCCTCGATGAAACTCCCCACTTGAGGAGAGCTTCTTCATACTTTAGAACGGGAACTTCACCGAAGTTTATGATGTCGTTGGAATCACCTTGTAAGGAGAGTTTTGTCATGCTCGGGAAAAAACTGTGGACATCTTCTGTCCTTTTGAGGAGAGCTTCTTCCCAGACTTCGCTGGACATTGAACAATCATCGCGGCTGTATAACCCCTTAAAATCTCGCATTTTTATTCATAGAGATTCGTGGTCTGGATGTGTAGAGGATTTAAGGACTAAGTATTGTTGTGGTTGGAGAAAGCCTTTAGGCTAGGAAGTCGTTCGAGGATATCCCCCTACAAATCCAAGCATTCCCCTTGAGCCCTAACACCAAAATTCCATGAAAGACAAGGTTTTGTTATACCTCATCGTTTGTTTTGGTAGTTTCACATGGATGGAGAAGTGAATGGAAGGATCAGACTGAAAAAGACGTCCCCTTGGTCTTCTTCATTCACTTGATCGCGAAGAGTTGAAGAGTTTTCGTCGGGGGTCAACTCTTCACTCAATGTCGGGTAAATGGATGGCAACGGCACATTGCTTCGTGATGCATCATGGACATTGTTTCCATCAATTCAAACATAGAACCTACTCGAGGTCATTAAGATGAGTTTAATGTGTTGTTAAGCGTCTTTAGGTTGTATTGCATGTGCTTGATCATTTGTTAACAAATTATTTCCTTGCTGGACAGAGCAGAAGAAATCAACAACTGTGAGAGGTGGATCGAGTGCGAAAGAGAAAGATTGAGCGCGGGAGAGAGGGATCACGCGAAATTTTGAGGGGAAGAAATCACCAAAATGAATTTAGGGCACAAGGAAGAGCGGTGGACAAATGATATATTTTGGTGGAGAGCAAAACTAAATTGGGCGCCAAATATTTAAAAATTGTGGTGTTTCCGCGCGTTGTTGTAAGATGATATATGTCGTAATAAAAGTGTTGTTAGTTTGCGCTGCAAGTTACAAATTTTTTGTTGTGATTAAAATAATATTATTTAATCTCTACATTTATATTTCTTTAGATATATATTTTATTAAAAATTAATCAATTTTCTTTTAACTTGATAAATACACATTTCTAATGTAGCTTATTCGCCGTGAACAATTAATTTATGATTATTTCTTGGGAATATATATTCATCAAAACATTGAATATTATCAAACAAAAAATATTATCATACCGAATGGGTTTTATTTGATTTTTTTCTTATTTAGTAAACATAAACTCATGATATAAGAAGAAACCAACATTTGTATAGTCCACTTTAAGGGTATGTTTGGGGCTGCTTATCCGTTTCGGCAACGTTTTGAAAACGCCGCCTTATCGTTTGAAAATTACGTATGCGCAACTTATCCAACAATACAGTTGGTTTTTTACACTAAACGTGGAACACAAGTCAAACTCGCAGTCTGCGTTTTTAAGTAAACGACTTATCTGTATAAACATAAGCTACGCTAAACTCCCCCTAAATGTTAATTTAATAATTAACATACTTTAAAATTTACTGATAATAAATTTGAAAGCTGCCGACATAAAATAAAAAAATTGTAATGATTAATGAGAACATAAATGAACATGATTCAGGTCTGCTCTGAAGTCAAAGCTTACTATATATCTGCATAAATTTTCTGAAGACTTGGAATTATGGCGCTTCAAAGTTCTCACCTAAATCCTAAACTGCACAGTTGCATCTGTATCTGCAATAATTCTCATATTAAAGTGGCAACTTCTGCAGAAGCAGTGATTCAACCCACCCAGTATAAGTTGGTTTATCTTGTTCAGAAGGGTTTGGCTCATCCTGATGCTGCCTCTAAATTCAAGCTTTGATTTTTGAGGGTCCACTTCATTTATGTAGTATTTAATCTATTTTGTATTTTTGTTTAAATTCAATTCAAAAGAAAAAACTACAAAATTATAATTGTATTTTCATATTTATTTTTATATGAAACTTTAAAATACTACAAAATTTACTACTGGATTTAATCAAATTAGCGCCATCTAGTTCCTGCTATGATGATAATCCGATGTAAAATAACTTTAGCAGCGGATTTGTGTCGGATATATAATCCACAAATGAAAGGGGGTCTCAAATGCAGTTAGTGTTGAACATTTCAAATGCGAACAACTTGCGTCGATATTAGCGTTAGACATTGTAGATGTTAACCAGCTTTGACGCAACCTATATAGACGTAAATGTTAACTATGGAATTTGCGTCCACTTTTTGAGGATGCAAACTTGCAACGTTAGTTTGCCTCCACCATTTTCGCCAGAGAGGATGATTAGAGTCAGAATGCATCTAAGGTATTTGCATCAGTAATGTTTGACGCAACGCCAATAAAAACATGTAGCAAAATTTAAAAGAAAATGAAGAAACAATCAGATTTTTACAACCTACACACAATGAATATTATAATATTTAATCATCACCAACACAACACAAAATATATTGCACAAACAAGTATCGAGAGTAAGAACAAATAGAATTTAACAAACATTAGTCAAAATTTATAAAAGTTCACATCAAAATGCAAAATATATATGCAAAGAATAATATCTCCACATACTCAACAACAAAAAAACAAATAAACTACTATGGGGCATCATCCTCTCCCTCCTCCTCAACCATTGAACTAGTAGGAAACTTATCACGATGATGCATAATCTACTCCGCCAGTCGTGCTATATCGTCCTCGACTCTCAACTGGCTCTCACGTAGCTGACGGAGTTCCTCAATCATGATGGTGACACGTCAGGCAGATTCCTTATGCTTCGATGATAATGACCTCGGACCACCCTGAGTAGCTTGAGAGTGGTTGGCCTCAAATGCAATGTCTTTGCGCCCAAGTTGTACACCCTCCCGTTCTTCTTCCCTGTAATTTGCTTCCACATCTCAAAATCAGATTGTGTGGGGTATACTAGCCACCTACCAAACCCTGGCTTTGCCTCTGGCTCTGCATAATTTTAATATGCTTGTACTCCTATAAAATTAAAACCAAAGATATGTTCTCATTTTACATTAATTATATAAGAAAATAAAAGAAATCTCTTTTTTTACTAATATTGACATGCTGAAAGAGGTTGAATACCCACTATTACTCTTCGGGTGTCGATGAGTCCCAACATGCAACTCTATAATAGTGGGCATCAAACCAAGCTCGAGTTTGTGAAAATGAAAAAAATGGTTAGTATAAGATCATTTTATCATTTCAAGTAAATGTATGTCCCTCTTACATATCTAACAGGGATATAATAAGAGCCTTCAATCATTCATCACATGCTTCCAGAAGAAGATGTTGGAAGTGTAGAATGTGGAACCCATTGTAACCCATGTTGCCCTAGCTCAAGGAATGATGAAAGGAACACTCTAATATACACCAGGTCTGTAGTGACGTAAGACGTTAGCTGAGCTTTTGAAACTAGCTAACAATCATCAAAAGATTACAACTCCTTCCATGCATCATTCAGAATCAAGCAAGCTAAATACAGTCCACCAAATAGAACCAACAAATGATAAAGCTAGGAGTTGATACATACTCACCTCTTGTCTTGAGCTCACCTCAAAGATTCACAAGGGCATTCAGATAAGTGAGCGGGCAACAAAATGCACCATCGAGAGAGTGGGGTCTGATATCCCTAGACACCAGACTCTATAATGAGAATTTGTTATTTTTTCCAACAGTTGTATTTCTTAGTTGAGTTCATAAAAATGGTTAAATAAATATTTTCTAGTAAGAGCATAATCTTAACCCCACTAGACACTCGAGGAACCTTGGAAATTCCTACAAGGGATCATCAAAATTTGACCGCACTCAGGGAACTCAAAGCAACCCACCAATGGTGATTCCACATGAGCAACAAAAGCAATAGAGACGCGTGATGTCAGATCAGTAATGATTTTCTAAAAACTGGCAATGACACATGTCATCTAATCGATAAGATAAATTTTCAAATTTAACAGCGATGAAAGAAAATTCTATTCATTAAAATTATCTAAGATTGACAAACAATGAGGATTAATATTTTATAAAATAATGCATAAAAATCAACTCAAAGTGCTCATGCATCATAAAAAATTATGTCTCTCACATCGATATTAGTTAAGCTTTGACAATGATTCCCTACCCATTAGCAACAAGATAACGATGGGAAGTGTAAGAATCATCTCAGTGGCAAGTCTCGATGGTTACTGTCGTGAAGGCTGCGACAAGATCCTCTTTATATATCTAGTAAAAGGCGCAGTCCGTTCAAGTTGGCGACCTAACCAAGCAACCAAGACATTGAAATTCTAAGACTTGAGCAGGATGGCAACTTAGTAAATAGATTGAAGGCATTCTTTAAAAAATCCAATCCATCAATCATGACAAGTTTTAACACAAGAAAAAAAAATTTGGAGAAGATAAAATGCAAAAATAAAGGACAAAACCAATCGAAAGCTTTAATTTATTTTATGATTGAAAATTTACAAATAATTTTCTATATGTTTCTTACAAAGAATATCCTATATGTTTCTTTAGATTTGCTTAAAAAGAAAAATAAAAAAAAAATCCAAGTTATGCATGAAGCCGAAGATGAGTCATACATTTGAAAACCCTCTATCGTCTTCGCAATTGTCGTCTTCCTTACCCTTCTCCATGGTTAAAAGTAAGGTAGAAAATTTATTGATATAGGCCAACTCAAGAAAGGCAGCTTTGCCTTTATCATCAGACTGACACTGAAGGATACTCCTACCCTAGGTTGTGTTACAAGGATTTGCACCTGCCACTGGTGGGAAGAAAGCTAAGCGAAGAACAAATCAGACATCTTCATCATCATAATCTTCTCCTTCAAGGCTTGGGTCTCTCTTTGAGCTACCAACAACAATAACTCTAACAATCTGAGTAATTCAGCTTTAGCCACCTTCACCCATTTTCTTGCTACATTTAACCTATCCTTTGCCTTGGATTATTTTTCTTTAGCCTTCAGGAGATCGTCAATTGGAAGTGTGAAGTCTCATTTACCATCAATCGTTACCAGCAGATCATCCGGCTTGAGTCTGAGAGATTTTATTCATGGTGAACCGCATCGAAAGCACATGACCATATCACTTTGGTGATGATCGAGGGGTACAGAGTCACAAAAGGGAAATTCATTTACCAATATCTCCTAATAACGATGAAGACGGACGATCATCTGAGCTAGTGTTCACCTTCACCCTCTCACCTTGCATCGGAACTTATACAAGTAGGGGGCACTTCCACTTCTTGTAGTGAGGGAGAGGAAGAGAGACACTGAGATCGGTTGCTAGATCTTTCCCTTTATGATAACAGTTCACTTGACTAGCTGGCTCGGGCTTAGACTCGTTTCACTTGGGCTAACAGAGAAGTGCGATTGGCTTCATCTCTCGCTGACAACTCAATAAATGTCAATGTGGAAAACTGATGGGTGACTGAATCCACTTGACCTTTTGAGTTTTAGAGGCCTTCCAATCCTCCTCCATCATTTAACTGAATGCTTTTGGTTGCGACACCCAGTTGATAATAATCAGATCATGATACTAGTGAACCAAAATTTTTTGCCCTTCAGCCCTTGTTGCTTTCATCAATACCCAATTTGAAACCTTCATCTTTGACTTGTTAGGAGGTCGACAAAATGGAACATTGTAGGTATACTAAATGTGAATGATCGCACATAACTACTAATATAGGGTCAGCTGCACCATGAGACAACTTAAGGGAAAGGGGATAAAAAAAATCAAAATCTAACAAGCAAGAATGATGCTCCTCTTACAATAGATTTGATCCAACCAAGGCTCTGTAATCGAAACAATACTCTAATCAGGAAGCACCATAACATCAACAACTTCTAGCACCATCAATGGCACTAGAGTATGATACACTTAAAATATATAGTATTTTTAAGCACATTTTTATATCTATTTTTGATGATATTGCACTTTAATGGAAAGTATTTTGCATTTTTCTTGCAGGTATGACAAAAATGAGTGATTATGATGAAAGGAGCAAAATCAGATCAAATTTGGAGCAAACAAATGAAAAAAATGAAAACAATTAAAATTTTGACTTTGGCAGCTAAGCGCTACCGCCTCGTCGGCGCTTAGGCACCCTAGTTAAAAATCGAATTTTCTTTATTTTTATGCCAATTTCAAGGGGTGTTTGAAGTAACTTTTGGTGTTGACTTCCTTAACTTCCCATGGGTGGCAAATTTGAATTAAGGGATGCATCTTTTGGTGGATGTGTTGAATCAGGACATAATTTAAAGAGACACCAAGGCACCTTTTGAATTATTATTCAAATGATATCATGAGAGTCTAGTGTGTGTCTTAAGTGTGTGAGGTGTGTGTGTGTAGGTCTACTCTTCTAGTTTTCAGTGTCATCTTCTAGTTTCAAAAAGTTTTACTTTCAGTCTTTTATTATTTATAGTTAGTTAGTTTAGTTTTAGACGAGAAAGGATTGGTGTGAAACTTTCTTTCCACCAATTTTTCTTTCATCCATTTATCTAGTTCTTATTGAAGTCTAAAGTTAGAGTTGGAGTCAACAGAGTTGGGCTCCTGATCCACTTTAAAAATACCTGTTTTTATGCCTTATTTATGATTCAATTCTTAAGGATATTATGCTTTAATGAAAAATATTTTTATGTTTTTTGGATGTAGGTGATAAAAAAAGAGTTAAAGAAGGAAAAATGAGCAAAAATGGAGCTAAAAGAGCAAAGTTGTCGAAATTGTAGGCCTGGCGCCTAGGCGCCAGAATCCGGCGCCTAAGCGCCAGTTCGATACAGACGCAGACAAATTTTTGACAACTTTGGGCAGTTATTTTGACGGTGTTAAGCAGTAATTAGAGCTTCTAGAAGACTAGAAGTTACTCCTAATATATAGGACATGTGATACAATGCATCTGAACGCTGGGAAACGGTTTTAATCGCGAAGAGGTGCAACCCAAAGTGAAGAGGTTTGAAGTCCTGGTTAAGGAGTCCGGCGCCTAGGCGCCATATTCTGGCACCTAGGCGCGACAATTACCTCCTAGAAGATACATTTTATTTGGATGAATTTTGAAAAGGTGCCTTAAGCAACCCCTGGTCAAATTCAGAGCTCTATAAATAGGAGTCCATTCTACAGAGAAAATCGCACCCTATAGTCTCTTTCACCCCTTTTTGCTTCCTTTATTCCTTAAGCACTATATAGCCATCCAATCATTTTAGGGAGCCACCTTCTTTATTATTTAGTGAGTTTATTTTGAGTGTCAAGTGTGAGATTATTAGTGTTGTTGTTGTTGAAGTCATTCATCATTGCATCGGAGTCAGTAGGAGTCAGCGGATCACTTGAAGGAACATTCCAGATAAGTATTTGTAACTTGGTTCAAAGTTTTATAAATATGTTTTGTTGTGTGAATTCAATGTATTCTGAGTAGTTAGTTTTCTTTCTTCTTTCAACTATGAAAAGATAATAAAATAATTAAATCTTGATGGAGAATTTAACTTAAAATATTTATAAAAATTGTGATAATATTAATACCTGATCTTAATTTACTTTTTAAACAGGCCATTTAAATTGTTAAAACATGTTGAAGAATTCTGAGACCTATCCCGAGATGAGCTCTTAACTAGTAGATATCACATGAATCCTTAGGTAATCGCAAGCTATACGCGGGTTATTTAAGGTGAAGTGCAAATAAATAGGAAGATACGATTTATTGGGCGTAGAATTCATTAGTTTTTAGAGTGACAGACTAAATTCTAATAATTTGGTTTATAGAAAAGGAACGGGTCACTGGTAGGGCAGACCATAGCCACCCTCTGATATCTAGTAGTGTGAGCTTAGATTAACCCATTCTACTAATAAAATATCCTGAACCGATCTATAGATTAGTCAATGTTCTTTATGCCCGGACCAAAGGGTAAAGAATATGAACGCTTCTATTTGGCACAATACCATAATCTAAATTCTCCATAAATGGTAATTATTTTAAAAATCTTGGATTAGTTAAAAAGGAGAAAGTTGTTTTATTTATACCTGCATTAATATTTATTTTAGTGTTGCTTACTTACATTTAGTATAAATTTCATTAAATCTAAAATCAAAACTTTAAAAAGAAATAAAAATAAAAATTATTTTAAATTTGAAAAATCTAAAAATATTACTTAATATTCTAAAAATCTTCCCTGTGGGATTGATAACTAGGACTCCACTAGAGCTCTGTATTACTTGATACGATACGTATACTTGCGTTTGAAATTGTGACTTTTACAAATTATAAAAATCTAAATATAAATTCATAAACTCGTTCATAAGTAAAATTGCATCAAGTGTTTGACGCCGTTGTCAGTGATTAAATCTTCTAATAGAGGTATCAAATTCTTGCATTTAAAAGTATATATAAGCCCCTTTAGGCTAAGTCACGCATCAAGTTTTTGGCGTCATTGCCGGGGATCGAAAGGAAAATAAGTAAGAAAGTTAAAAAGACATTTTTTTAAATTAAATATAATTTATACACTTTTATTTCTTTAAAATAAAAAAATAAAAATATTTAAAAAATAATAAAAAAAATAAAAATACCAAAAAGATTTTTAATTTTATGCGTTGACACGCCTAAAATATATATGCTTTTCTTTATATCATTTTACTTATTTTTTGATGATATTACACTTTAAAGGAAGGTATTTTGTATGTTTTTTGGTTTTAGGTACAAGAAATGGCGATTGGAGCGAAAGGAAACAAAATGGTGCGATTTGGAGCAAAAACGAGCAGAAATGAAATTACGCACGACACCTCTCGATAAGTCTTTCGATGCTTAATCTCTTTTATACTTTTTGCATATTTTTGAATGAGATTACACTTTAAAGAAAGGTTATTTTATGTTTATTTTGTAGAGTGTATCTCTTACGAACGCAACACAAGTCGAAACGGGGCGAAAAGGAGCTAAAACGAGGCCGAATGGTGGAGGTCGCTCGAGCCGTCTCGCCGACAGGCGAGATTTTCCCGAGACCACCGAAAAGTGGCCGAAAAGCTCGCCGACAGCGAGCTCGAACTCGCCGACGACGGCTCGGACGACCACGAACCGACTTTTGGCGGTTTTGGACCGATATTCGACGTATTTGGACGCTTTTCGAAGGGGTGCGTAAGGAAACTCTTGGGAATTCGTCCAGACTCTTTAAAAATGGCGAATATAGGTTAGAAAAAGGGAGATTAAGAGAAGATTAGAGAGAAAAAATTGGAGAAAAACTTAGAGGAATGTTTAGGATTCTTAGATTAAGAGTAGAAATGTAGATTTCTACCCTTTTGGAGAGATTGGAGAGGAGATTTTTGAGAGAATTTGTAAGAGATTGTACGAGCATTGCATGGATCGACGGAAGACTTTGTGGGAGAGATCTTCCTCTTTCTTTCAAAGGGAAAAAACTAAGTATTGTTCTTCATTATCTTATGATTTTGTAAACATTTATGTAGTGGATTTGCTTTGTTTAAATGAAGTTTCCTTTGCGTTTTCTTCGTGCTTTGTGACGTATTTCTCTTACTCTTTCTTCTTCTTTGGAAATAGTGGCATGAGATGATTATGCCATTGTTTTCAATTTACATTTCTTTTCTAATGAGTAGAATTCATGCTTAGGATTTTGTGATGCATGTTAGAAGTTAATTTAGATATAAATGTGATGGTTTTTACTTGCACTTCATTTACATTGCAATTAAGGCACATTGTAATGTTAAAATTTGTTGTGAAAACATACGATCCGAGAGGACTATGCTTTCTACAACTAAGTACGAACCACATTTAAATTCCATGAATGGTGAAGTTCATAGAAGTTGAATGCGAATAAATAGGAAATAATATTAATCGGGCGCGAAATTGAAGATTTTAGAGTGACGAGCTAAAATCCTTAATTCGGTCCTATCGTTTCGAGTCTTGAAGTGTAGATGTTAGCCCTCGGGCGAGGGAACGTGGGAGCTCGAAGTGGCGGCGGTATCCTCCCAGACTCTAGCCGCAGATTCGAGTAACCAAGCATAGGATTAGTCGATGTTCTTTATGCCCGGACTAAAGGGTAAAGAATAGGATTGCTCTATTTGGCACATACGATATTAAATGCATCTCAATCCTATACATTATCTATTTCATTACATAAGAATAGTAGTTTTTAATATCTCAAAATTCTCCAAACCAATTCATCCAAAAAGGGTTATCTTTAAAATTATTATTTGCACTTAGTTATAATTATTATTACATTTAACACTTGCATTTAGGAGTAGTTTTTAGATAAAACACAATTTTAATCGACATTCCAAACTAAGGACTATTAGTAGTACACTAGAATTTGACTAAAGACCTCTTACTTCACTTCCTCGTGGGATCGATATTCGGGGTTTTTAAAGAAAACTCTATATTACTTCGAAACGATACGTATACTTGTGTAGTACCTCAGTGTGTAAAATATTTTCTAATTTTTATATCATTTAAGACTTTGCACACTAGCTGCTATTTATAAATCGGGTCAAGTTTTTGGCCATCTTTTGGAAGTTAATTTACTGCGTAATTGCGGGTCGGGTCATGCGTAGTTCTGGATCGGAAGGATTATTACCTTTTGATTCTGAATTAGAAAGAACAGTTAATAGAATTAAAAAAAGTAAACAAGGTAAACAAATTCAAAAATATCAGGAAATGACTAACTTACATAACAATAATCAAAATCCAATAGAAATCAATGAACAAAATATTTATAAACCATTAAGGGATTATGCAAACCCTACAGCTGATGAACTTCATATTAGTAGTCAAATGCCAGCTATAGATGCTAATTCTTTTGAGCTTAAACTTTTTGTTATTCAAATGGTTCAGAATAATCAATTTGGAGGAACACCTAATGAGGATCTAAATTTACACCTTGCTAGTTTTTTAGAACTTTGTGCTACCTTTAAATACAATAATATTTCTGATGATGCTATTAGGCTTAGACTCTTTCCTTTTGCCTTAAAAGATAAAGCAAAGATGTGGCTTGATTCATTAGCAACTTGTTCTATTAAAACTTGGGTAGATATGACATAAAAATTCCTTGCTAAATATTTTTCTCCTTCTAAAACTGCTAAATTAAGAAATGATATAACTTCATTTACACAATTTGATGGAGAAACAATTTATGAAGCTTGGGAAAGATTTAAAGAATTATTAAGAAAATGTTCTCATCATGATTTGCCAGATTGGTTAATTATTTAAACATTTTATAATGGACTTATTGGATCACTTAGATCTATTATTGATGCTACTGCTGGTGGTTCTTTAATGGCTAAGACATTTGAAAAAACTTATACTTTAATTGAAGAAATGACTAATAATAATTTTTAATGGCCTTCTGAAAGGGTTAATCCTAAAAGAATTGCAAGTATTCAAGATAATGAAGCATTTTCTATTTTAGCTTCACAAGTGGCTGCGATATCTAGAAAATTAGATAATTTTGCTATTAATATATCGCATGTAAGTAATGATAATTCTGCAAATACTGATGATTCTCGAACAATGGAAACTTTGCAAGCTATTGCTAGTAAAACTAATAACCCTTATTCTAATTATTATAATCCTGGTTGGAAAAATCATCCTAATTTTAATTGGAATAATGGACATCAAGAATGGAGTAATAATCAAGTTAATCCAAATTAGAACAATCAAGAAAATTCAAACTTTAGACCAACTTACCCTCCTGGTTTTAATAATCAGCAAAAAAATTTATTTATAAAAGAACTGATCTTGCAACTAAGTAATCAGCTACAAAGTCAAAACACTGATATTCGTAATATTGAGAATCAGATGGGTCTAATTGCTAATTTTATTAATTACAGACCTCAAGGAACACTACCTAGCAATGTCGAAATTAATCCTAAAGAAACTAGGAAAGAACATGAACAAGCAAAAGCTGTACAACTTAGAAGTGGAAAAGAATTAAAAGAGAAAATTTGGAATGAAATTGAAAAAGAGAGAGAGGTAGAAGAAATTGAAAAACCTAAAGATACACTTTCTCCAAGTAAAGATAAGACTGTAATTCCTATTGAAGTTGAAGTTGAAAGACCACCACTACCTTTTCCTCAAAGATTAAAACAACAGAAGCTTGACCATCAATTTTCTAAGTTCTTTGAGATTTTTAAGAAACTTGCCATCAACATTCCTTTTCCTGAAGCGTTGGAACAAATGCCAAGCTATGCAAAATTTATGAAGGATATTTTAAGTAAAAAAAGAAAGTTTGAAACTTATGAAACTGTTGCATTAACTAAAGAATGTAGTGCAATAATTTAGAAGAAACTACCTCAGAAAATTAAAGATCCTGGAAGTTTCATTATACCATGTGCTATTAGAGAAAAATTTTGTGGAAAAGCCTTGTGTGATTTAGGAGCTAGTATTAATCTCATGTCATTTTCAATCTTTCGAATGTTAGATTTAGGAGAGATTTCTCCCACCACTGTAACCCTTCAGTTAACTGATCGATCTATCACTTATCCTAAAGGAGTTATAGAGGATGTTCTTGTTAAAGTAGATAAACTTATCTTTTTTGTGGATTTCATTGTGCTAGATATGGAAGAAGATAAAGAAATACTTATTATTTTAGGGAGACCTTTTCCAACTACCGGACATGTTATGATTGACGTGCAAAAAGGAGAATTAACAATGAGAGTTCATGATCAAGAGATAACATTTAATGTTCTAAAATCAATGAGGTATCTTGATAAAAAAATGTTATCGAATGGATATTTTTTATTATATAATTGAACAACATTATCAAAAAAAATGTAAGGTCATTTCTGAAGATAAAAATGATGAATCTGTGTTATATAATGAGTCATTAACTAAAGAAATTGAAAAAGTAAATGAAGAAAAATTATCTGAAGAAACTCATTATATTCATGAAAACTGGGAAATTTTAGACACAACTATAAATGATATACTTTTACCCTCAATTGAAAAAGCCCCTGAACTGGAATTAAAAATGTTACCTGCACATTTAAAGTATGCATTTCTTGGAAATTCATTAACTTTACATGTAATTATATCTTCAGAACTAAGCAAAGATAAAGAAGAAAAATTAATAGGAGTTTTGAAGAATTATAAGAAAGCTTTTGGTTGGACTATTGCAGATATAAAAGGAATAAGACCTTCAATCAGTATGCATAGGATTTTAATGCAAGAAAATTGTAAACCCACTATTGAACCTCAAAGAAGATTGAACCCAATTATGAGAGAGGTTGTAAAGAAAGAGATTTTGAAATGGTTAGATGCTGGAATTATTCATCCTATTTCGGATAGCCAATGGGTGAGTCCTATTCATTGTGTTCCGAAGAAGGGAGGAATAACTGTCATTGTTAATGATAAAAATGAATTAATCCCAACAAGACAAGTTACTGGATGACAAATTTGTATTGATTATCGAAAATTAAATAATGCCACTAGAAAGGATCATTTTCCTTTACCTTTCTTGGATCAGATGTTGGATAAATTAGCTGGACACTCATATTTCTGTTTTCTGGATGGATATTCTGGTTATCATCAATTACCTGTTGCTCCTGAGGACCAAGAGAAAATAACATTTACAAGTCCTTATGGAACATTTGCCTTTAGAAGAATGCCTTTCGGTTTATGCAATGCACCTGCAACTTTTCAAAGATGTATGATGTCAATATTTTGTGATCTAATCGATAAAGGAATTGAAGTATCTATAGATGATTTTTCAGTATTTGGAACTTCTTTTGAATCTTGCTTGGAAAATATAACAAAAGTTTTGAAGAGATGTGAAGAAACAAATTTAGTCCTAAACTGAGAAAAATGTCAATTTATGGTTACAGAAGGAATCGTACTTGGACATAAAATTTCAAAAATAGGAATGAAAGTTTATCAGGCAAAAGTGAAAATTATTGCTGAACTTCAACCACCTAATACCGTTATTGATGTGAAAAATTTTCTGGGTCATGCTGGATTTTATAGGAGATATATAAAGGATTTTTCTAAAATTGCTAAACCTCTTTGCCATTTATTGGAAAAAGAAGCTAAATTTGAATTTAATGAAGATTGTCTGAATGCTTTCAATATTTTAAAAGAAAAATTAATTACTACACCGGTTATTGTTGCACCTGATTGAAATAAACCTTTTGAATTAATGTGTGATGCAAGTGATTATGCAGTTGGAGCTGTATTGGGACAAAAATATGAGAAAATTTTTAAAGTTATATACTATACTAGCCAAACTCTTAATGAAACTCAAATAAATTACACAATTACTGAAAAAGAGCTTTTAGCAATAGTATATGCCTTTGATAAATTTAGACCATATCTTCTTGGAACAAAATGTATCGTACATACTGATCATTCTGCTATTAAGTATTTAATATCTAAGAATGATGCTAAACCAAGATTGATCAGATGGGTTTTACTTTTACAAGAATTTAATTTTGAGATTGTGAACAGAAAATGAACTGACAACCAAATTGCTGATCATTTATCGAGAATCAAAAATAATAATGAGAAGATTTATGAAGAAAATATAAATGAGAAATTCCCTATTGAACAGTTATATGTTATTCAAGAATTACAAATGCCTTGGTATGCAGATATAGTTAACTATTTGGTTAGCAATATTTTACCATATGGGTTGAATAACAAATATATTAAGAAATTCAAGAATGATTGTAAATCATATATTTGAGAAGATCCTCATTTATTTAAAATAGGAAGAGATTCTGTGATTCGAAGATGTGTACTTTATGAAGAAACTTTTGCAATTATTCAAAAATGTCACGATTCTGAATTTGGAGGACACTTTGGAGTGGAGAAAACTACATTTAAAATTTTAAATTCTGGATTTTATTGGCCTACTTTATTCAAAGATGTTGGACATTATGTGAAAACTTGTGATCGATGTCAAAGAATGGGGAATATATCTAGAAAAGATGAAATGTCTCTAAACTTTATATTAGAAATTGAAATTTTTGATGTATGGGGTTTAGACTTTATGGGACCTTTTGTACCATCATCTGGAAAGATTTATATTTTATTAGCAGTTGATTACGTTTCAAAGTGGATCGAAGCTGTAGCTTTACCTAACTATGATTCTAAAAGTGTTTCGAAATTTTTAAAGAAGATGATTTTTACAAGATTTGGAATGTCCAAGGTAATTATCACAGATGGGGGAAGTCATTTTGAGAAATATAAGAATTCAATCATTATTAGAAAAATTCGGAATTAAACATAAAATTGTAACTGCTTATCTGAAGTATCAAACAAAGAAATTAAAAGAATATTAGAGAAGATTGTTAATCCTAAAAGAACTGACTAGGTTGATAGACTTGATTCTGCATTATGGGCTTATAGAACAGCTTATAATACACCTATCGGAATGTCACTTTATCGGTTAGTTTATGGTAAATAATGTCACTTACCTGTTGAACTGGAACATAAAGCTTATTGGGCCATAAAGGAGTTCAATTACAATTTGAATGCTGCAAGAGAGAAACGATTATTACAACTGAATGAAATGGAAGAGATAAGAAATGAGTCCTATGAGAATGCAAAGATTTATAAGGAAAGAATGAAGAAATTGCATGACAAAAAGATTTCAAGGAAAATATTTGAGCCTAGACAAGAAGTGTTATTATTTAATGCTGGTTTAAAACTTTTTCCGGAAAATTAAGATCTAAATGGATGGGACCATTTATAATTGAGAAAGTGTACCCTTATGGAGCTGTGGATATTAAAGATCCTAAAACTGGAAAAATATTTAAAGTTAACGGATTAAGACTGAAGCCTTATATGGGGGAAATAAAACTAAATTAAAAAGAGGCTTACGAACTGAGTCTACCCGATTAATTTAATTAATTAGGTCGGGCTGACGGCGTTAAATTAAGCGCTTTGTGAGAGGCAACTCATTTTGTTATCATTGTAATTGTTTGTGATTTGAATTTATCTTAATCGTGTCTGTATGTAGATCACACCCTTTTACTAGACCTATTTTTAAGATCGAAACTTTAAAATTTGACGATAGGCGAATCAGAGTCGATTGAGGTTCCGGCGCTTAGGCGCCAAAAGTTGGTGCCTAAGCTCCAGAATAACCTGCGCATATCGATGATCCGACGCCTAGGTGCCAGATTCCGGCGACTAAGCGCCACGGTTTCAAATCGTGTAAAAACCGAAATTCTTTAGTTTTTCACACGAAATCTCCCTATAAATTGACCTATCTTCTTCCCCAATCACATAGAAACCTTAATTTCGACCAGAGCAATCTATTTTAGAGGAGTTAAGAGGAGTTTGGAAGCAATGGATAGAGGAAATCAAGGAAATGAGGTAAGAGACAAATCTCCCAAAGATCCTCAACCTTATTCTAATGGTTTTATTGATGTTAGTATGGAGAAATTGTTTAGTCATCTGGAAAAGATTGAAGCGGAACTTCAAAGCATTGGGAATCGCTTGCACGAAATGTATCATCAAATTGAGCATGTGGAATGGCAATCAAAACTTCAATTTGATCATATGACAGCCTATCAAGACGCTCAAGAAGCAATGTACGAGAAGAACTAGTGGATCGATGAAAAGGCGGCTTTGGAATTTCCAAGGGCGTTGGTTTTCTATCCATTTGGTCCTAGCGAACTTCATTGCGAAAGAGATGGTAATTGAAGATCGGTGTTGAATAGATCTCTTATGTGTTCTAGGTGTGATTGAGTCAAGTTCTAGTGTGTCGATTATCTAATTTGTGTGTGTTTGCTTTATTGTTCAATGTGTGTTGTTGGATTGAAAATTTGCTTTGAATTTATGTTGTTTGTGTTGTTTATAGAATGATGAACCTTGTTATAGTCTTGTTCTGGAATTTATTAAGTTTGGAATGAAAATTATGAATTAAAGTTGAAGAGTTTAGTTAAATTTTGTGTTTGAAATGTGGATCTAAACTATCATTTTAAATTGACTTTGGAAATGTTTGGAGGATATAAATTGGATTAATACTCTTAAAAGAGTAATTAGAAGTCGAATTTGTCAAGTTTTTGTGTAAAATATAAAATTTAAATTGAATTTTTGAAAAGGCGAGTCTGGCGCCTAGGCACCGGTTCGGCCTGAACCCGAAACTTCTTCTTCTTAAACATCCCCACACTATTTTTGACGCCTAAGCTTCCCTTTCCTCTGATTTTCACAAAAAGAGACCCTTGAGATCCCATTTGAGGTCGGATTTTCAAGTTTTTGAGCTTGAAATCACTCGATTTCTTCATCTTAAGGTTAGATCTACATTCTAAACTAATTATTTTTTTTTCACCATGGATTTTGTTTGCATTGAAGAAAACCGAAATTTTGAGAAAAATTTTGATTTTTAGAGTTAAATTCATGGATTTTTAAGCTCTTTCAAGTTTGAGAAGCTTAAATTAATATATTTTCATTGATTCTATGAATTTATTTTGCGTTTTTATTTCACGTTTAGATGACACCCAAATCTAAGCGAGGAAAGGAACGAGAAAATTTTGATCGCAGTTAGTTTATCACCACCGCTGCATATTTCCGGTACAGTGATTTTCTACGACTCGAAAGTTTATCTCTGAGCGAAGTTTTTACAATCTGGGAGGAAGAATTGAGGAAACAATCGTTGAACTCATTTAGCAACGATTCTTGTGTTTTCTTTATGATTTCTATTTTCAAATCAATGTGTGCTTGTGTTTTCTCCATGAATTCTGAGTAGTTTTATTTATTTTTTTCTTTTTTAAATGAAGAAGTAATTAATTTATGTAGGATTGTTATGGAATGCATAAGTGTTTAAAGTTGGAATAAGTTGTGAAGATTTAATTCCATGAACTTAATTTACTTCTTAATTTAGCCAGTTAAGATGTTAAAATTTGTTGTGAGATTATGTAAGATCCAATGCGGTATTGTCTCAAACAACAATTGGTAAAAATCACATGCAATTATATGGGTGAGAATTGTAGTCCATAGAATTGAATGAAAATATATTGAATGAATGTTTTTAATGAGGAGTAAAATTAGAGGTCATTAGAGTGACAGACTAAAACCCCCTAATTTGGTTTGATATTTTAAATTTTGTTATGAGAAGTTAGCTCCCAAGTGGAGGGAATCGAGGGAACTCTAGAGTGAAGGCTGGTATCTTTCATGCCTAACTATGTTCAAAATTTTAAAATTTCAAATTAACCAATGTTCTTTATAGAATCAAGAAAGGGTAAAGAATACATTTGCACCTATTGTCACAACACATTTAAATACTTCCATAACAATTCTTTCATAATTATTACTGCTTTATAAGAGAAAGAAAAAGATATTTTATTTTATAATGTTTTATATCGCATTTTAAACTTCTGATAATTTTCATTTCCTACTTAGCTTTATATCAAAAATACCAAAAACAATTTTCGAACTTTACAAATCAAAACACACTTTCAAAAGTAATTTAAAAAGTAAAAAATATAATTTTCTTGTTTCTTTAAAAAGTTTTTACATTTCCCAGTGGGTTCGATATGTCGGGGCTTAATCAGAAAGTCCTATATTACTTGATAAACGATACGTATACTTGTGTAGTATCTCATATTATAAAATCATAATTTTCATATATAAAATGTAAGCATAAATATCAGAGGGATCAGAGTGCCAGCAACTTCTTGTGTTTCGGGCGGCGACAGAGGACAAGCAGCTTCTTGTGTGGCCCCTTTTTTCAGCAAGTTTTGTGCCCCAATAGAAGGTTGAGCTGATGGATTGATAGTTGGGCTAGTCTTCTGGATATTCCTAATCCATCGACATAATCGCTTTTATTTCCTAACAGTGGCTTTCTTTTTCTTTTGCACTTTCCATACGGCATTGCTCCTTCGGCCTCCAAAAGGCGTCACGAAGCATATCCTTGTTGTGGGGGATCTACCTAGCGATTTAGTACATTCTCTATTACAGTGATTGGAAGCCAATCGAATGAGACGAGATTGGATGCAAAGCAAAAAAGAATCCTATCATACCTTATTTATAAAGACCAAAGTCGCTGAAATCAAAATAATTCAATAATTGAATCATTGATTAAGAATAAATATATTATACTTATATCATTAAATTATCTTATTTTATGACTGTATCACTTTCAATAAGTAAGAGAATCGAAAAACATAAATATGTACATAAAATATCCTAGTGCTAATCAAGAAGAGATCTATTGGTACATAGGAGAAGAGTACAACAAAGGTGAGCCCAGTGACAGAAGACCATAAGGACTAAGTGCAGTCGTTCGATCTAAAACCAACAAGGTCAAAGCCAGCTGAGTCACTAAAAATTACCGAATGATCCGAGTTCGAGCAATCTGATCAAATGCGAGATAAAGAAATATTCAAGCCAACCAACACGAAGAAGCTGATTCGAGAGAAGATATAACCCCTCAGCATCTCCAACCATAATGAGGGTACCTAAAAGCTCCCCCTATATAATCGAGGGTCGATAGTTAGACTAAGTGAACTAATTGACAAATCCCAGTCTATTGAACTAGTCTTGCCTACCTAGTATAGGATTCAACAGCTCGAACAAGCCTTACTGAAATTAAATTGGTTCATTCACAGCTCTACGTACTTTAGTAACGTTAACTAAGAATAAGAATGTGACAATACGAGTATTAACGCATTAAATTCCATAAGAATTTAGCAGTTAAGCTTGTTTGTGGTAGAATAAAAGGGAAAGGAAACGTCGATGGGTTACCTACAAGAAACTTCATATTGCACGTTATTTTGATGCATTCATTTATTTTGGCGTCCACTAGCTAGTTAGGTTAGCAAGGGTGAAGGGCCTTGGAAGTTTATACAACAGTCAATTTGATGCTCAACTTCGCAATAATAAATTATCATCTTAAAATTAAAAAAAAGATGGGGAATTTACATAAATACCACCTAATTCTTTTGTATTCGCAGATCTAATATATAAGTTTTACTTTTACATTTATACCACCCAAAATTTTCGTATCACCTAAAAAAACATCATTTTTTTTTAACATAAAACAGTGAAATGTTAAAAAAAAAAAATTGAAATACTCCTTGCATACATAAATAAGGTGGCATAGATATAAAAATTGAAGTTTAGAAGTTAGATATCTGAATATATAAGAATTGAGTGGTATGTATGTAAATCATGCAAAAAATAGAAGGCTGAATTATTTTACCAGAAAAGAAAGGGAAAAATTTTGCTTCCGTCAACCGCACGCAGAGATCCTTACGTAAAAAAGTACAGGGGGTTACACGAGGGTTACACGGAGGTTACAAGAGGGTTATTACCCTCCTATACCTCCCGTGTAACTCCCGTGCACAAATGGATGAAATAGAAGTGCGGGTTACAAGTGAGTTACACGGGAGGCATAGGGAGGTTATAACACGCTTGTAACCCTCGTATAACCTCCGTGTTCTTTTTTACATACGCATCTCTGCGTACGGTTGATGGACGCAAATTTTCTCCCAGTGAGTGGTCTAAGAAAAAAGATTGCTTTTGAAGAACTATTTTAGGACAATTTGAGTTAAACAGTTTAAATTGAAATTTAAAATAATTTCACCACAGAATAAGCATAAGTTTTAATATCAAAAATTTATTGACGTAAAATTTAGTGTCACATTCGTGTCTTGCATCAAAACCGATATGAGACATGATTTGTGTCGCCCTTTCCCGATGCAATATTTGAGTTGAAAGTTGTGTCGATAGTGTGTCGATGCAAACTGTTTGCAGTAAGAGTAAAAATAGCTTGATTTTTTTTTTAAATGTAAAAAATAAAGTTTAGGTGTTAGATATATAATACATAATAATTGTTTGGTTTGTATGTGAAAATTGAATTTTTGGTATTAGATATGTAATGCATGAGAATTATGCGATTTGCATAAAAAAATTATTGTTTAGCTGTTAGAAATGTACTGCATAAGAATTAAAAAAATTGAAGCTTAGGGTTTGATATGTAATACATAAAAATTATGTGTTTTCTATGTAAAGACTGAAGTTTGAGTATAGGATATTTGATGCATAAGAATTGTGTGTTTGTATGTAAAAATTTGAAGTTTAAGGTTAGATATATGTAATAAATGTGAATTGTGAGGTTGGTATGTAAAATTTGAACTTAGGGTGTTAGATATATAATTCATAAGAATTGAGTGAAATTTATGTAAAAGTTGAAGTTTAGGCATTAGATATGTAATGCATAAGAATTGTGTTGTTTTTATGTAATGATTGGAGTTTGGTTGTTACATATGTAATACATACATAATGATTTTACAATTGATATTTAAATATATTAATTTATAAATCTACATATAGTTTCCTTGATGGATATTTGAAATTTGAGATCATTGAGTTTCTGAATGGTGTAGTAGAATTTGTGCATGTGGAATCATATATGCACATTTACCTTTCAAGGGTAAGTTAATTCAAGCTTACCTAACACTTGAAGAAGTCATGTTCGATTTGTAATGCATGTTATTTCAATCCAGTTATTGAACAATGCATGGTGAGTTTAAACCAGTTGTTTAGTACGATCATGTTGGTTCTTCTTGAAGTACTGCCCCTTAATGGAATATGATCCTACATTATTTGAAGAAATAAATTTTGATTCCAGTAGAGCTCATTTTGTTGGGATTGTTCCTGAGGTGGATCGAGATTTAAATATTAAAGCACAACAATTCTATAATTTACTGAATGATTCACAACATGCTTCGTGGGAAGGTTGCATTATATATAGAACGTTCTCAATAGCGTTGAGAAAGTTGAGCATCCGATCTGATTTTAACATTCCCAGAGAATGTTTTAATTAAGTAGCAGTATTACTAAAAGAGATAAAACCTACGAAGAATTTAGTTCTTGAAGACCTTTATAGAGCAAAGAAGTTAGTATTGAAGTTAGGGTTACTATGTGAGAGGATAAATTACTATGCAAATGTTTGTACGTTATATTATAATATTAATGCAATAAAGATGAAATGTGGATTTTATGCTGTTGAGAGATACAAACCAAGAAGAGTTAGAAAGTTAAAAATCAAAAAAATATTTCATACAAGTGTCTCTTCTACTTGCCACCATACCCCGAGTTCAAAGATTATTTGCTTCTTAGTGTACAACTCCTCACATGATATAACATAATACTACATAATTTCAGATCTGTTTATACCAATTCTTTGGGTCAACTATCAGATGAAGAAGTCTGAAGAAACATATAGGTCGTAGTTGTAACTTTACAACCGAATCACTAACATTAGGCTTGACTTATGTGCATATGGGTTCACAAAATATAGTCACGCCACAACACCCTACTCATGTTGGCTAGTGATTATTACATCAAATAATATGCCCCTTGATATGTGCATAACCAAGTCGTTTTTATTTCTAACTTTGATCATAACAGTTCCATATAGCCCAAACGGAAAAATTAATGTCCACATACAACATCTAATAGATGGTCTTCGAACATTGTGGGAAACATGTCTAATAATTAAAATATAGAATTTTGATTTTAAAACTGCTCTTATGTAGAAGACTAATAATTTTTCAGCTTATGAGATGGTTTCTGGTTGGAGCATTGCTGAAAATTTTGTTTGTCCTTACTACATGGATCTGTACAAGGCATTCAACTTAAAATATTGAAGAAAAAATTAATGGATTGATTGTCATCAAAGGTTTATACCCCATGATCATACATTTAAAAGGAGTAGAGATGCCTTCTTAAGAATATAGAGTTGAAAATCAAGGATAACTGTGACTAATTTATGGATATGATTAATAAAATACAGAAGATTTACGAGTGACCAAAACTAACTTCAAATCATCTTCCTGATTTCTATGTTAAACATAATAGGATGAAGCAGAGCATTTTCTGGGGTCTGTCATCTTATAGGACTAACTTGATTAGACATAATATCCATGTTATGCAAATAAGAAGAATTATTTTTGATGGTAAGTTCAATATTGTGTTGGATATTAAGGGTAAAATAAAAGATAATGTCAAAAATAGATTGGACATGAAGTCTTGCACGAGGAGGGGGTTATAACTTCAAGAGACAAATGCATGTATAATAATAAATTCTGAAGCTACATACTATCTCACATATGATAAATGAAGACCAATATGATATGCTTTAAACTTGAGCTGCTCCATTGACCTGGAAAAATGGAGGATATTAAATATGAAAAATCATGAATGGCATAGTTTTTACAATTCTTACTACCAATTGCATTTAGTGTTTTACCAAAGCAAATACTTAATACATTCATTAAAATTAGTGCATTATCAAGGATATATGGGTTAAGGACTCTGAAATTTGATTCATTGAGCAACTTTCATGCGAGTATTCCATTAATATTATGCAAGCTCCAGTGGATATTTTCTAGTGATTTTTTTGAATTTTTAGAGCAACTGCTCATACATTTATGCTATGAGGATATACTTGGAGGTCCAGTACAAATATAGATGGATGTATCCCTGTTAGTGCTATGTCCTGTCAATGCTTTAAATTTTATGTTAGAATGTTTATCATTGTTTATTAAAAAATATTTCTATGTTGCATATTTTTAAATAAAATCAAATGAATTGTTAAGAATAAAGCTCATCTGGATGGCTTGATATGCATGATTAAATTGACTATGCTGTGGTTATAAAGAATAATCCTAGAATAACTATTGAGAGGCAAACTATTATTAAACATATCCATCAAGTACAAGAAATGTCAGATTTTCATATTTAGTTTGATTATATTGAGGAATTTGCCCTATAAGATATCATGAGAACTTATGAAGCGTTCTCTCAAATTATAGATGACTTTGATGATGATATAAATGAAGAAATTTTAGGTTCATTATTGACTAACTTATTTAATGAAACACACTAGGATTGGTATGTATACTTATATTTTAGTTTCTTCATAATTTTTTCTTTTTTATTATTAGCTTTCAACCTGTCACATTGTCTACTCTGTGTATTCTTACCTTTTGTTTTGATGTTTATACACGAAGTTACAACATATTTTCTATTTTAATTTTGCACCTTTCTATCTTTGCTTTTTCTGCTTATATTATACTTCTCTTGTTTACTTTTATTACTTTCACTTTTCTTATTTAGCATTAATTTTATCAATGTCTTTTCCCTGTTGTTGATAGCTTCAATTGTTACTAGAGATTAGTCATCTCACTGACCTCCTCTTGAGGACTCTCGTATTTATAAAAAGAAGGAGTTAGTATCCCCCTCTTCCTCACACAACACTAGTGCTATGTTAATTAGTAGGACCACCACCACTACAACCCCTCCCACACTTTCTGTTGCCACTCCAATCAGGCTCGCTGCTCCTTCCGACCACATGCTCCTACTACTACAACCCCCCTCACAACTTCTATTATAAGCACAACTACCACCTGTGACTCAGCCAGCACCTTCCTCAATTGATAAGCCGAGCCCATTTACTCCCTCTACAATGTGGCAGAACTTCTATAGACATGTATATATTAAGTTAGAGGGATAGACATAATATTCCTTTAATACTATAATAAGCTCAATGCACCCTGTGATATTTTGTGTAACATTATTTCTATTATAGGTTTTACCCCTCCAAGAAACTTGTCACGTGTATCACAGAGTTCAACAGGAGTAGATATGATTCTCCATATCCCCTTGGAAACATACTCCAATCGCAACTTGGGACATGTACTTTTGGGAGTTTTTGATAGAATCTGTTAATTTGAATTAGAATTGAAATTTAAGGTCATGTAGTTATAAAAATAAATATTAGAATATTTTTATTTTGCAGAGGTCCTTCCACTACTGAAAGCATCACCAGAATATTCGACATTTTTGGAGATTCAGAGTAGGAATTGGTTAGGTGTTATGTTCACTACAACCCATAAGAAGGGGAAAAGACATGTCTAGGTTAGGGAGTATATTTGGGCATATTTTATCTAAGCCCGAACCTCTCTTAATTATCAGAGGATGAGGGCAAAAAACTAGCAAAACAGGAGGACCAAGGGAGTAAGAGGTTCCATACTTCACATTGGAGGATCGTTCTCGTACATGAAATAACAAACCACCACAAACATTTACTTGAAATTAGCACATAATGTGATCACTCTCATCGGCAATGCATTGAACCACCTAAGGGCTGACCTTCAGCATGGTAAAGAAGAAACGACATTTCAATGTGTTGATGATCCTTAGTAGACATACAATAGACTTAAACTAGGCTATATGGTTGGTTGGATCAGTCTTTCTCTTATAAGACTATTGTGCCGAGAATTTAAACCTCTTAGGGGCTCGACCTCAAATATATTCCTAAATAACATGATATGTGACTATCATAGTGCTTCAGTTCGCTCAAACCAGTGTCAATCAATCGGTTTCGACCCAACACTATCAAAGCATCGGACGTCCCATTCTCTTTCAAGGGTTAGAGGCCCTTCGGTCATTGGGAGCCTTCCTTTTCTCTCAAGGATGCTACTCTCTTCTTGATTCAATGCATCTTAGATAACATCCAACATTTAATCCTTCAATTCCTAGATCTACTGGTTCACAAACTCTTTAGTGCACACCATTCTGTCAGTGTCTCTATTGTGAGCTTTTTCTCTGTTGGTTGCTTTTTTTTTGTGGCATGATCCACGATTATTGCACTTTTTAAGTTATATAATGCTTATTTGTCCATGCAGCACAACCTAAGGATTATAGAATAAAAGGAGATATATATATATATATATAGGACTAAATAGTAATGAACATTATTTTGTATCAATTGTGTCAATCTTTACAAAAATGTTTGGCTGAAATCAGGTGAATCTACCGTCCCTTTTACATGAAATGAACTCGTTATTTATAGAGGAAAAAGTATAATATGATGATGTTATATGTTTAACCCTACTTTAATAGGGGTTGTAGATGATAGGATAGGTATTTTATAAGTATGAGCTTATTGCTTGGCTGCACTCATGCTTAGTTGGTTGTGCTTTTTTAGTTTCGGCTCGGTAATGTCGATTTTATCGGCTAGGTTTAGTCGGTGTTGCTAGTTGACTGAGCTTGATTGGCTTTAGATCATAAAGACCAGTTCGATCGGCTAGGCTTTTGCCGATTAGTTGATATAGTCTGGTTGTTAACCCTTAATAATTTATGGGCTAGCTTCTGGGTGCCTCCGGTATGATTGGAGATGTGGGAATAGATCTTCAATCGACTCGGCTTCGTCGTGCTGGTTGGCTTGGATGACTTTTTATCTTGTCTCTAACCAAATAACTCAGGTTCAGGTCATTTAGTTGTCCTTATTGACTTGGTCGGGATTGTTGGCTTTGGCTCAGACAACTGCATTTAGCCAGATAAGTGGTTCTCATGCTCTGCTTTTAATGGGGCCCTCCTTTGCACTCTTCTCCTTTGAACAATTGGATCTTCTGAGGATCAGTGCTGACAGATTTTCGATGTACACAAGCTTAATTCGTTCAGCAAAGTCAAAATTGAGCTTGAATTGCTCAATTCATTTAAAATTATAGTTTTTTTTGTTTGGTTGAGCATGGCTAATTTGCAAACAAAATTAGTGCATTTACATCCATAACACACAATTCTAATGGATTTACATTTCTCACATCTTTACATTTATCATTACACACATAGCAATCAAATCTTTAATATCACATAGAAAATAATACTATAGTTACCTAACTTTAAAATGAAATATATATTTTCATGCGCATGTTTAAAACACCAAAGTACATTGATACGAAAGTCTAGGTTATGTAAATACATGACAATTTTGTGGTTATGTCTGTAAATTTCCCTAAATGTTAATGATCTATTAATGGGTAATATAATTTGCCTTGCTTGTCAGTAAATTGGACGAGACTTTTTGAGCCTATTAATGAAAGCCTATATGAAATTTAAAAATGAGATTTTAAATAATCATAAAATTAATAAGGGTCTGTTTGGAGCAGCTTGTGCGTTTCAGGATAAGCAATTTATCCTGAAACGCGACCCGCTGATCTGCTGCTTGGGTTGACCCATGATCTGCGTTTAGTGTAAAAGATCCAAACGTGGCAGGTAATGTTTTTAAAAACATACAAACCAAATAATTAGGCGACGTGTTTAAAAATATCACCGCACTTATACACTATCCTAAACGGCCGGCCGTAAATCATAATAAAGTGGCGTTAAAAGAAACTTCTAAGCACATTATATCATTCGCGGCTTTAAATATAAGAATTGCCAGTCCATGTTGAGTGCATTCTGACCTCTCTAAAATATTGCGTGCTGTGATTATAAACTTTCCTTTGTCAGTATCATAGCTGCAGCCGACATAACTCGGAAAAGAAAAGTCATGATTGGAGATAATGAGGTTGGTCAAAGAGACTGTTGCTTGCTTTGAAGTTCATTGCTGGTTCAATTAATCAATAGATTTGTGAAGGAATACGTTTGATTATTGGTTCAATTAATCAATAGATTTGTAAAAAAAATTGGCTAAAAAACGCGTTTAACCGTTAATTTTTTGAACTTTTCTTTCAAAGCCGATTTCATGCATGCATGAGTCATACATCTAGTTTCTAGAATCGATGACTTTTGCACGATATTTAACTTTGCGAGAAATGAGTCCCTTTATTCATCTTTTTATCTCCTATTTTAGAGATTTATTGGTACAATTATAGAAATGAGAGAACGGTTATGGAAACCAGACTTAATACGATTAAGTTTGTCGACCTTGTACAAAATCTGTGTTATAATTTGAATTTGATATGAGGTTAACCAACTAGCTTACGTGTTTTAGTTCGGTCGACTGACGACTTATTGGAAGGCAATCCCACCTGCTAAATTAAAAAACTAGTCGATCGACTAACTAGAATCGGGCGCCTTTTTAAGGAGCTTTGAGGCTATCGAGACTGCAGTCATGGCTCGCCGATTGAATCTCTTGTCATAGTATGTTGATTGACTCCGACTTGACTGTCAGTCATTGAATTAAAGGTTCAGATCATGCTCATTTGCAATGGCGCCTCAATCATCCGGCCACTATCCTAAACCAATCCATTACTTTGAGATTCGCATCGATAGTATACATATATATCGCTCGTCTCCTCTTGTCCAGTCCTCTTTTATTTGGTTGTGGATTCGTTTCCTTAGCGTTAAGCAATTAGTTGATACAAAGTAGGTAATTACTACTGTCAGCTCCCGTACAAGCACTTCGTTTAAACTAGCTGACTTTGCTTTCTCCTTAAAACCTCCTCAGAATTAAGCGTGCACTTTAAATGATTACTCAGATGCGGCATATGGCACTCGATCATTATTATTTATACTCTTGCATGCCTTCTTTTCCTTCCTTTCTCTGTCTTATTATTATTATGAAGAATGTGGAAGAATGAAATTGTCTTTTTATAAAGCTAAACATGCACACAAGAAAAAAAAAAATATTCGCACTTTGGCTTTAAGATCCATTAGCTTTATCTTTATTTTTTTAATTTTAAACATACTCTAATCATTAATTTCTAACATAACTGTTAATAATACTCATTATGTCTGGAGTCCTATCAAGTATTTCCACGTGTCTTACACTGGACTCACCTCATAGTAAATCCGCAGAGGTTATTTGGGGTTAAACCACGAAGGTTATTGTGGGCTTATTGCGTGGTTATTGGCGGGTTATTGCAGGGGTTATTGAAGTCGAACCACAGAAGTTATTGCTAGGTTATTGTGGGGATATTAGAGTTAATATCCCAATTAAAAATAATTCCGCAATAACGCGGCAATAACCTTCTAATAAACTCCGTGGTTTCCACTCTAATAGAACCGCAAATATTAATGAGAGGTTATTTCCGATTTTTTACTGAGTTATTGGAGTTAATACTTTAATAAAACCAAAATAACACATCAGTAATCTGTGCAGTTTCACTTAGAAACCTCCGTGTATCCATTATGTACTGGGCTCGGTGTAGATCATACTACAATATTTAATAGGACTCCAAATATAGAGCTACGTCCGCAGAAAATTTTTCCCCGAAACAGATCTTCATAGGTTGCATGAAAAAGTGTGAACAGTTTAGCCCACGTAGATAATCCTACTGTATGATATGGTATTGTCTGTCTTAGCTCGGCGTTGTCGGTACAATCAATTGACGTTACTGTGCAAAGCGATGGTAATCCATCGTTGCTTAACTTCCTTATTATAATTAAGATAGAAATACTAACTACTCATTCAATAATGAAGACAAAAGAATAGTTTTCCTTGTGATAGCTGTCTCAAAATAATTGTCAGAAAACAACTTCCCACCAAATTTTTAAATTTTATTTGAATAATGCTTCCTATATAACACGTGCAATGCACCCATTCTAATAAGGAATAATTTATTGGTGTAAATTAAATAGAGTCGCTATCAATAATAATTGCAGCTAAGTTCCATTATCAGGAAATTGTTTTCCATTCTGTTGCGTTTGTTTGCTTCGTGGGAGATTAATAATTTCGTCCAGCTTCAATTGGCAGCGAATAGCTCTCAATTTTTTACCTTGATAAATGCAATTAATTAACGATAACAGTAATGAAGTTAAGGACTTAAGAAAGCATTTTCTAGCAGTAATTTAAAAATTATTCTGATTTTAATGATTTAATTATTATAGTTTTCACCTTCGTTAATTAAAATAGGACAAGATTTGCGGCAACTCTTTTCGGCTATGAAATCCACTGCTACAGATCTCATTTCTACAGTCTCTTGAAAGTATCCTATTTCCAGCCTCATCTTGCTGCATTTATCATTCATCTTCTAGCATTTTTCCCTTCGATCATTGGTAGGTATGTTTTAATTTTAAGTTGTTTTATATCAGCTTTTCGTTTTTTCTATTTTTTTTTTTTTTGTTTTTTGGCTTGTAAATGGGGTGTAAATGCTGAACTTTTTTCAGTAATTTGAATTTCTTAATTTTCATTGATGTTGTATTTTTTGTATAAAGATTTTTATTATTACAAATGAATATAATTTTTTTTAGAGATTTCTTCATATTATATTATCCGAACTAATGCGAGCCGCTAAAAGGAGCATTTAAACACATTTTAGTATTTTTTAGGATAATTAAAGTTTAACATTGAATTTTATTTTTCTTTTTCCACCCAAACTTAAATTTTTTTTAATATTTTACAGTCAATTCCATAAAATGTAGCAGGAAGAAAATGTAAAAGCAGAATTTACCAGCTACTACAACATTCTATCAAATTCATATATATGCATAATCAGGATAGAATGACAGCAAAAGAAAATATCTCTAGCCTAAAACATGCTTGCAATAATATTAAACAAAAAAGGAAGTATTCTAACTTTGAAATTTATATTTTGCTTCCTCCCCCTAAACTTGATTTTAGCATATATAGAATTCAGTACAGAAAATATAAGCAGGAAGCAAAATAGCTCAGAAATTCTATTTGTCACAAATGTTTAACAGAAATATCTACAAGTATTCATCAGAATATAACAATTTGCAATAGAGAGTAAATATAAATTAAACATGCCAAAAAAAATTTAAATAAAGAAAGGTCTAACAAGCATGACAGGTATCAGCATAGAAATATATATTTAGGTGTACTCCAACTCCTCCATATTGTTGTAACACAAACACAAACACTAACACATTAGATAAATGAGGTTAATTCTTCCTTTAACTCCTCACATCTCACTACCTTACTTCCACTTTGTAACAACATCATTATACTGATAACTTGGGGTACTTTCAAATGAATTTATAAAGTATAATCCCAAAGATAATATTATCCCTAATATATTGGCTCCTGGGCACTAATCTCAGGCATCGTCATACCCCTTTAAGTATGCACCTCTAAGAGTTATAAGGATAGTGTAAGATCATCCACATGTTGCTCATCAAATAGGTTTGTGATCCTACTGAATGAAAACAATGTCAGAGAAAGGAATAAGAGAATTGAGATGGAAGTGTCACAGCCTAAACTCAAGATGTTTCTTTAAATCTCATGTCCTGTCGAGACCCGAGTCGTTGTGGACTCGTTAATACAACTAATACAAGAGAGCATAAACAAGTCTAGCCATTATAAGAAATTAAGGAATCACTTCCCTCGTGATGCAATCAAAGATTAAATCAATCTACAATCCAAACATTCACTAACATCAATCAAACTGATAAATTTACACAAAACAAACATATCACACCTCGAATAATTACAACTCACAAACACACTAACAAATATAACCATGGGTTGCCTCCCACAAAGCGCTTGGTTTAACGTCGCCAACCTAACAAATGAGTCCTTCTAGATCAATTTAACTAATCCTTGATGAATAACCCAATCTTTTTTAGATCCAAGGATTCCTACAAAATTTAGTTTTTCAGACATCTTTTTCTTTTTTGATTAATTTAAATTATTGTTCCTCAATTCTTCTAGATTTGATATTCTTCTAATGATTTTCTCAATTTTTATATTAATATCATCATTAAAATTTATAAGAAATGAATCTTAATATGATAATTTAAGGTTTCAAAATTTTGGATTGGATTCTCTCTAAATGATTCAAATTCTGAATCAAAGTCTACCAAGTTACACTTCTATTTCAAATTATCTTCTAATACTTCTAATTGAGGCTGAGGAAATGGTGGAGGTGGTCTTTCTATATTTATCTTGATTGATGATATAGGTTTTTCTAATTCCATAGGAATTTCTTCAATTGGTCCTTCAATCTTCTTTTTCTTGTTACTTAACTCAACATTCCTTTGAACCATATCCTCCAATTCTCTTCCACTTCTTAATTAGATAGCTTTATCTTGTTCATTATTCTTCTCCTCAAGGTTTATCTCAGGGTCACTAGATAAAATCTATGAAGGCTTACATTTAATTGAACTAACAATCTGCCCCAATTTATTTAGGCCCCTAGGCTTTCTAACTAACTCGCCATTTGAATAACAACCTATTCTAATAACTCATTTTCTTCATTCTGTGGGCTAAAGTTAAATTGATGAGGAAAAGAAGTTCATCATTATAGTCATCCTGATTATTCCAATTACATATCTGATTAAATTGATTATCTCCCCACAATTGATTTTCTCCAGCAAAATTATTATTCTAGTTAAAGTTTGAATGATTTTCCTAACTTGAGTTGTAATAATTGAAATAATGATTTTATCTCGTGACTAGTTTCAAAAGAGTTAGTTTTGATTAATTGTCCAAATGAATTTTCCTTAATAATTTGGGATCCGTGTCTAGCATTTAAAATCCAAATCTGAATATACATTATTTTGTTGATCTGTCATTTCTACCATAAATTCATGGAATCTTCTTCGATTCATAATCCTCCTAACAGTTTTCTCTTGATCTAAGTTGTACTACTGATGCGATTTTTTTATATGCAATAATTTATGAACCCAGATTTATATTCTTTATAATGATTTTGTAAAGTCACAATTTCAAACGCAAGTATATGTATCGCTCAAGTAATACAGGACTCTAGTGGAGTCCCGTTTATCAATCCAACAGGGAAGCGAGGTAAGAGGTCCTTAGTCAAATTCTAGTCTACTATTATCAGATTATAGTTTGGAAGGTCTATATAAGTGGTTTTCTTAACAAATACTCTTAAAGATAAATCTTAATTTTAAAATAACTAATAACTAATCCTAAAGGAAAATATTAATACTAAAGATAACCCTTTCTGGATAAATTGGTTTGGAGAATTTTGAGATAATAAAAACTACTATTCTCAAGTAATGAATTAGATAATGTAAAGGAATGAGATGCATTAAATATTGTATGTGCCAAATAGGAACAATCATATTCTTTACCCTTTCCGAGTGCATAAAATACATTGGCTAATCTTAGGTTTAGTCCATAAATCTGTGATTGGGCTGGGAGGATACTAACTCTTACTCCAGAGCTCCCACTTCCCTTTGCCTGAAGGCTAACTCTCGCATTAGTTTCCAAACAGTAGGACCAAATTGGGGATTTTAGTCTGTCACCCTAAAATCTCCAATTCTACACCCATTAAACCAAATTTCACTAGTTTTTTTTGCACTCAAACCTCATGAACTACGTAACTCATTTATGGACATTAAATGTGGTTCCACTTTATTGAGAATTACACCTCACTTTTAGGACAATGCAATTACAATGAATTTTAACAATATAACGGGCCCTTATTGTAATGTAAATGAAGTGCAAGTAAAAACCATCACATTTATAATTAAATCCACTTCTAGCATGCATTACAATATCCTAAACATGAATCCTACTCTTTGCAAAAGAAATTAAAATGAAAGCAATAGAATAATCTTCTTATGTCACTATTTCCAAATAAGAAGAAAGAATAAGAGAAAGACATCACAAACCATAAAGAAAGCACAATTGAAAACCTCATTTCAAAGCAAATCCACAAAATAAGTGTTTACAAAATCATAAGATAATGAAGGCATAATAGTTAGCTTTTTCCCCTTGAAAGAAAGGTGAAAATCTCTCCTATAAAATCTCCCACTAATCCATGCAATGCTAGAACATTCCCTTACAAATTCTCTTAAAATGCCCTCACCAATCTTTCCGAAAGGTATAAATCTACATTTCTACTTCTATTTTAAGATCTCTCAACATTCTCCACATTTTTCCTTACATTCCTCTCTCGCACACACACTTTTTCTGACATAAAATCATTCTTTTAAAGTGTAGGGATGAAGTTTGAAGAGTCGTCACAAGAAACCTTTTAAAAAAAGCATCCAAATATGTTGAATCTCGACCAGCGCTATCTGGGAGCTATCCAGCGCTATTTCTAATGAATTTTTCAGCGCTCTTTGTCTTCTGGCACGGTCCAACACTAGATAGGGCGCTGTCTGGTGCTGGTATTGCGCAACTCCACCATTTTACTCCGTTTGGCTCCGTTTCAGCTCCGATTCGCCCCGTTTCAATTACGTTGTGCTCCTAACAGATAGACCTAGAAAATAAGCATAAAAACAACCTTTCTTTAAAGTGTAATCTCATTCAAAAATATGTAAGAAGTGTAAAAGAGATTAAATAAAGAAAGACTTATTAAAATGTGTCAAGCCAAAATTTATTTTTTTTCTCGTTTTTGCTCCAAATTGCACCATTTTTATTTAATTTTCTCCAAAAGTCATTTCTTGTACCTAAAACCAAAAAAAATACAAAATACATTTCTTTAAAGTCCAATATAATTAAAATTAATCATAAAATGTATATGAAAAATCAAACATTTTTATGCGTATCAAGATCCCCCAAACTTAGAAGTTATCTGTCCTCAAGTAACACTATAAATTTAAAAACCAAATATGTTGACTTGTGGTTGTGGATTTCAGTAGAGTTTCCTATAATTTTATTTCAGAAATATTATAGTATAACATAAGAGAATTTCTAGCAAATCAACCTAGGACTAGAGTGTAAGAATATCTCATATTCATCTTAGGAATCCTGATTTTCTATTTACTTCAAAAGTTATTGAAACTTGTCAAACTAAAGATTTATAGAAAGTATAAAAACAGAATTTAAGCACCTTATTTATACCAATTTGACCAATACCTTTTGAAATAAAAATAAACTTAGGATTTTTTTAAGTCTTTTCATTTAAAAATATTAAAGTTAAACCAATTTTTTATTAGGCTTCTCCTTAAGCTTCTCCTTACGTATTTTCTTTTTACTTTTTTTTCTTTTCTTTTCTCTTTTTTTTCTTTTCTTTCTTTCGGGATCATTTTCAATCCCCTTTCTTTCACTTTTTTTTAATATGTGAGGATTACTATATCTGGATAGGCCTTTAATAATTTTGAAATTCAATATCTCCTTTCTGAAGTCCAAAACTCAAAACTTTCCCTCACTTTTTATAAGTGTAAGTATTAGTTCGAAAAAAGTTTCAATAAAGGCTCAATTTTCAATAAGTATAAATCTGAGAATCTTATTTTTTCAAATATTCAACTCCTTCCTTCCATAAATAGTAAAATCATTTTCCCAATGTTTCCTACTAAATATCTTAACTCTAGAACAGTTTCATCACATAAGCTTTCAACTAAGTTATTTTTCTAACATTCCTAAAATCAAAATTATAGTAACCTAAAGATAACACCACATGCCACAAGTCATTTTAAAAGTGATATCAAACTCAATACAGGCTACTGAGAACAAATAAAGTTTAACTTTGAAAGTTATTTTTTTGTCCCCCTAAACTTAAATTTTAAAATATTTTGAAATTAATTCCATAAAATTTGGCAGGAAGAAAAAGTAATTGAATTTACTAGCATAAAATGACTACATTCTACAAAATAATTAGGATAAAATTTTAAAGTAATTAAGTAATTGAATTTACAACATTCTACAAATTCATATACATATATAATCAGGATAAAATGACTGCAAAAGAAAGCAAATCTAGCCTAAAATATGCTTGCAATAAAATTACACTAAAAGGAAGTATTCTCACTTTAAAATTTTATTTTTCTTCCTACCCCCAAACTTAATTTTTAACATATATATCATTTAGTATAGAAAATATAAGCAGGAAGAAAAATAATTTAGAAATTCTATCTACCACAAATGTCTATCAGAAACATCTTTAATTATTCATCAGGACAGAACAATTTGCATCAAAAAGTAAATCTAAACTAAGCATGCTAGAATGAAATTCACTAAATAAAAGTTTAATTAACATAGCAGATATCAACAAGGGAATATAAAAATGTTCTTCAAGTCTTATATAAAGTTATAACACAAACACAAACATACATAATAAATGAGGTCAATTTTTCCTTTAACTCATCACATCTCACTACTTACCTCTAATTTCTAACGGAATCACTACACTAATAAATCATGTACTTTTTAAATGATTTTGTATATTATAATCCCAAAGTTAAGATTATCCCTGAAATATTGGTTCACGTGCGCCAACCTCAGGCATCATCTAATCCCCTTAATTAAGCACCTCTAACAGTTATAAATCGTAATGTAAAATCATCCTAATGTTATTTATCAAATAAGTTCGCGACTCCTACCAAATGAAAGCAAAGTTAGAGAAAGGAAATAACAAAATTAAGATGGATATATCACTGCTCAAATTCATGATATCTCTTGTAAAACTCAAGTCTGAGTAAGACTCGAGTTAGTGAACTCGTCAATCAAACTACTATAATAGAACATACAAATCTAACCACAATAAGAAGTTAAGAAATCACCTCCATCATGACACACAAAGATCAAATCAAACTACTAACAATCCAAACATCTATCAATCAACAATCAAACTGATTAATCCACACTAAAGCAAACACAATACAACACTAATAATCATGACTCACAAGCATATTAAATCAAAACACATTGATAACTATGGGTTGCCTCCCATAAAGTGCTAGGTTTAACGTCGTGTGCTAGACAAATGATTCCTCCTAGATTAAAATTTCAATTAAGTAATCCTCCATCAATCGCCCAATCTTTTTCAGATCTAGGGATTCCTATAAAATCTTCAAATTTTAATTTTTCATTCAGTTCTTCCTTTTCAGATTGATTTATATCATTGTTCCTCATATTTCTTTCTAAATCCAATATTCTTCTATTAATTTTCTGAATTTACATATTAATATCATCCTTGAAGTTTATAAAAAATGGATCTTTATAAGATAATTCAGGATCTCCCAAATTTTGGATCGAATTCTCTCTAAATAATTCAGACACTGGATCAAATTCTTCTATATTACTCTTATGTTTCAAGTTGTCTTCTAATTCTTCCCCTTAGTACAAAATAAATGATGGAGGCGGTCTTTCTATATCTATCTTAGTTGAGATAATATGTTTTTCTAATTCCTTAGGAATTTCTTCCTATGGTCTTTCAATATCCTTATCTTCTTTTCTTAACTCAAAGTTCTTTTAAAATATATCCTTAAATTATCTTATAAATCTTAGTTCAATAACTTCATTTTGTTCATCATTCAATTCAGGTTTTTCTTGTGATTGAGTTGAATCTAAAAATATAAAGACTGGTGATGTAGATAAATTCCCTAAATAGGCAGACCTTAAAATTGTATGGGGTACATCCATCTTAAGTTCATGAGATTTTTCAACAGTTTGAATTAAAAGTTCACTATTTTTGGTAGTATTTATCATTTCACACCTCTCCTAAACATACATACAGTCTTCTTTAAATAACATTTTCAACTCATCATGAAAGTCCATTTCAACATCATTTGTTAACTTACTTTCAAAACTTTTTTGGAAATAGTCTTTACTTAGATAATCAATTTCATCCATCCAAAAACAATCATCACATTTTCTCTCAGCTGGATATTTCATAGTCTTTAACACATCAAAAGTGGCTTCTTGTTCATTTATATTCATAATCAACTCTTCTTTTTGCACATCTATCATAGCTTGTCCAGTAACAAGGAATACTTATTCATTATTGTTCTCTTTAGGTTTGATTTCAGTGTTTTTAGGAAGTGTTCTTTGAGTTCTATTGCTAAGTGAATTAGTAATTTGTCCCCGTTCATTCTCTATGTTTCTAATCGCAGCATTTTGACTTTGCAACTGGTTTCTCATTTGCAGTACCACTTCTTCTATAGACATATTCTCATTCTTAAATTGTTGATCATTGTTAGAGTCTAGTGGATATGAAGGTCTATAACTTGTGTTACCCTGATTATTCTAACTTCCATTAGGATTTGCATGATTATTTTTTAATTGTTAGTTTCCACTCTCAATAGTGTGATTCCAATTAAAATTAGGATGGTTCTTTCAACCTGGGTTGTACAAGTTAGAATACGAGTTGTTTATGGTATTTAAAGTCTCATATAATAAATTGGAATCAATCATATTCCCTAATGAACTTTCCTCACTTACAGGAGTAAATTGAGGCTGGTTCATTCCAAATTGGTCTAACTTTCTTGATATTGCAGCAACCTGAGATGCAAGATTTGCAATCACATCTGTATCATGAACACTAACTACCTTTTTATGATTTACCCTTGCAGAAGGCCATTGAAATTCATTTGCACTCATTTCTTCAATTAATGCATATGCTTTATCAAATGATTTTGACATTAATGAACCACCACCAGCAGCATCAATAATAGACTTAAGGGATCCTATTAACCCATTATAAAAAGTTTGAATGATTAACCAATCTGACAGAGTATGATGTGGACACTTTCTTAGGAGTTCCTTAAATATTTCTCAGGCTTCGTATATTGATTCCTCTTCATACTGACTAAATGAGATAATATCATTTCTAAGTTTAGTATTCCTTGAAGGTGGAAAATACTTAGCTAGGAATTTCTGAGTTAACTCCTCCCAAGTTTTAATAGAGCTAGGTGCTAATGAGTATAACCACATTTTAACCATATCCCTTAGTTAGAAAGGAAAATGCCTTAGCCTAACAGCATCGTCTGACATGCCGTTATAACGAAATGTAGCATAAATTTCTAGAAAATTAGATAAGTGTAAATAGGGATCTTCCGAAGGAGTTTCGCCAGACTGGTTGTTCTGCACAAGTTATCACTAGATTTAGTTCAAACGAGTCAGCTTCTATGACAGAGTTTTGTATACTTAAGTGAATTACATCTATCGTAGGATTTACATAATCCCTCAATGATTTATGATGATTTTTCAAGTTATTATTTTGAATATTTTCATTTCCATTTATAGTTCTTCAAGTCATTTCTGTTTTTTTATTTTCTTCCATTTTTTCTACCTCGGGACCATAAGACACAAGTCCTACAGATCACTTATTTTGCATACATAACATAGCAAACAATACATTAACAATAAAACAAATAAAACGAAAAATATATTCAACAAAACAAAACATTTTCACAAGCACCTTATTTTCCACACAAATAATTTTTTCACGACACTTTTTCATACCAAAAACACTTTTCATACAAAACAATTTTACGACACTAAAGTTTTCCAATTCTAAGCCTAATTACTTCAACTAAAATTCTTACTGAAGCTTCCCCGGCAACAGCGCCAAAAACTTGATGCGACTTTTTTATATGCAAGAATTTATGGACCCAGATTTATATATTTATTATGATTTTGTAAAGTTACAATTTCAAACACAAGTATATGTATCGCTCAAGTAATACAAGGCTTTAGTGGAGTCCCATTTATCGATCCTACAGGGAAGCGAGGTAAGAGGTCCTTAGCTAAATTCTAGTTTACTATTATTAGACTATAGTTTGGAAGGTCTATATTAGTGGTTTTTTTAACAACCACTCTTAAAGGTAAATCTTAATTTTAAAATAACTAATAACAACTCCTAAATGAAAATATTAAAAATAAATATAACCCTTTCTAGATAAATTGGTTTGGTTAATTTTGAGATAATAAAAACTGCTATTCTCAAGTAATGAATTGGATAATGTAGATGAATGAGATGAATTAAATATTGTATGTGCCAAATAAGAACAATCCTATTCTTTACTCTCTTCCAAGTGCATAAAGACATTGGTTAATCATAGGTTTAGTCCTTAAATCCGTGGTTAGGCTGGGAGGATACTGGCTCTCACTCCATAGCTCCCATTTCCCTTCGCCTGAAGGCTAACTCTAGCTTTAGTTTTCAAACACTATGACCAAATTGGGGATTTTAGTTTGTCACCATAAAATCTCTAATTCTACGCCCATCAAACCAAATTTCTCTATTTATTTGCACTTAACCCCCATGAATTACGTAACTAATTCATGGACATTGAATGTGGTTCCACTTTGTTGAGAATTATAATGTCATTTTGGGACAATGCAATTAAAACCAATTTTTAACAATACAACGGGCCCTTATTGTAATGTAAAATGAAGTGTAGATAAAAACCATCACATTTATAAGTAAATTCACTTCTAACATGCATCACAATATCTTAAACATGAATCATACTCATTGCAAAAGAAAAGTAAAATGAAAAAAATAGAATAATCTTCTTATGTCACTATTTTCAAATAAGAATAAAGAATAAGAGAAAGACATCACAAAACACAAAGAAATCACAACGAAAAACCTCATTTTAAAGCAAATCCACAAAATAAGTGCTTACAAAATCAAAAGATAATGAATATCACAATACTTAGCTTTCTCCTAGTGAAAGAAAGATTAAAATTTCTCCCATAAAGTTTCCCGCTGATCCATGCAATACTAGAACATTCCCTTACAAATTCTCTCAAAAATCCCCTCACCAAAGATATAAATCTACATTTCTACTCATATTCTAAGATCTCTCAACATTCTCCACATTTTTCCTAACATTCCTCTCACGCAGACACACTTTTTCTGACCTAAAATCGTTCTTTTAAAGTGTAGGGACGAAGTTTGAAGAGTTGTCACAAGAAACCTTTCAAAGAAAGCATCTAAATACGTTGAATCTCGACCATAACAACTTTTGACAAGGTCCGGCGCTGCCTGGACGCTATCCGGTGCTATTTCCAATGAATTTTTCGTTGTTCTCTATCTTCTGGCGTGGTTCGGTGCCGAATAGGGCACTGTCCGGTGCTGGTACTCTGTAGCTCCACCATTTCGCTCCGTTTGGCTCCGTTTCAACTCCGATTTGTCTTGTTTCAGTTGCGTTGCGTTTCTAACAGATAGCCCTACAAAATAAGCATAAAAATAACATTTTTTTAAAGTGTAATCTCATTCAAAAATATGCAAGAAGTATAAAAGAGATTAAGCAAAGAAAAATTTATTAAAATGTGCCAAGCCAAAATTTATTTTTTTTCTCGTTTTTGCTCCAAATTACACGATTTTTGTTTACTTTTCTCCCAAAGTTATTTCTTGTACCTAAAAATAAAAAAACATACAAAATATCTTCCTTTAAAGTGTAATATCATTAAAATTAAGCATAAAAAGTATATGAAAAATCAAACATTTTTTAGGTGTATCAACTACACATCCAAATTTAAAAACTTAACTAATAGGACAAGTATCAAAATTTTTTTGGTAGTTTAGAGTTTTTTTTAAAAATAAACACACAATAATTAAACACACTAAATAGTAACATTACAAATTCCAAATCTAAGTCTTACAAGTTCAACTAAAAACTCTCCTCAAGTTCCTACCGTAGCTTCCCGGACAAAGCGCCAAAAACTTGACCCGACTCACAATTACACAGTAATTTAGCTTCCAAAAGATGACAAAAAACTTGACTAAATTTATATTTATCCGCTAGTGTGCAAAATCAGAATGTTATAAAATTTAGAAGATAGTTTACATACTAGGGGCACTACGCATGTATACTTATCGTTTCAAGTAATATAAGGTTTTTCTTAAGTGCTAGAGTATCAATCCCACAAAGAAGCGAGGTAAGAAATCTATTAGACTAATTCTACTATCGTACTATCAGGACTTAGTTTGGAATTTTGATTAAAGTGGTTTTTATAATAACTATTTCTAAATGAAAATCTTAAATCTAAATATAACTTATCTGGATAAATTGGTTTAGAGAATTTTGAGATGTTACAGACTACCCTTCTCGTGCAATGACCTAGATAATGTGAATGAACGAAATATTTAAAATATAATGTTTCCAGTGACAAATAAGAGCATACCCATTCTTTAATCCCTCTCCGCACTAGTAAAGAACATTGACGAATCTAATGTTTCTTCCAGCTTGTGTAGTAGTGTTGAGTAGAGCATTAGTTTGTTAGTATTGTAGCTACCCACTAAAACCAAAGAGGCTGATTGTTGTAATTACAACCTTCCACACAACCTCCATAGCCAACTAATGCTCTTACAACTACCAATTATCATGGCCTCTCAGGTCAACTAGCGTTGTGACAGCTATCAACTACGACATATGTGGTCAGTTACTACTGCAACTTCTCAATACAACCATTATAGCCAACATATTCTACTACAACTACCAATCAATTGTTACTATAGCTTCCAACTATGGCCTCCACAACTAAATGACGCTATTGCAGTCTTCAGCTAAGATCTATCTAGCCAACAAATGTTATTGAAACCACCGACTATTGCCTTTATAGCTAACTGTCACCTCTGTAGCAAACACTTATAACATTTATGGCCTAATATCACAATTATCGCCAGAAGCTAAATTTGTTGTAGCTAAATTACAACTATTAAAACGAGAAGAATATTGTACAGTTATAATTATCTGCATAGTAATTATATCTTCTCAGTTCGGGAGAAGTGTCGACCCATATACTTATAATCATATATTGGATTACTCTTATTCGGCTAAACTCCGGAATATTTCTCCCTTTTTTTTTTGTATCTTTCCAAGTAGAAATTTCAGCTATCCATTAAAAAAATATCGATACAATTAAAAAAAATATTAAGTCAGGCTAGACGGCAACAAATAAAAAAATTAACCCATCTTTTAAATTATTTCAGCTGTTTTAATTTATAAAAAAATAGTAACCCATCTTGTAATGATTATCAGCTGTTTTAATTTATAAAAAAAAATTATGCATCAAAATTTTTATTCACATTAGAAAATTAAAAATATATATATTATGCAAGAATTAGATATCCAGTATCAAGTAATGATGACATTTTCTTAAGTTTCCATTTTATGCATGAATTAAATTTTATTTTTTTGAAATATCTTCCCTATCTTTTAACTTTGCTATTTATCTTATTATTTTATAATAAGTACATATTTCTCTTGCCTTCATATGCATTGTCTGGTTGAAATTTCCTCTGTTCATGCAGATTATTTTGTTGTTCTTAGATCTCACACGAAAGTGGGCTGTGAAGTTGGGAAAAATATTATATTAGGAATCCGCACGTAGAATTATGTGCAGAATCCCGTGAAATCGAGTCACGTGGCGCGTGACAGAAAAAAAATTTTGCTCGGTAACGCAGGGAATATTCACCACGTATTATTCCGCATTATTCAGATGTTATTGTGTGTTATTCATGTATTATTGCTGTGTTATTGTGTTATTATAACACGCGAATATTCTTAGAACAGAATAAACCTGAATAACACACAATAACACCTGAATAATACACAATGACGTCTGAATAACGCAGAATAACTCGGAGTGAATATTCCTTGCATTCTACGGATAAATTTTTATTTTTTTCCCACATGTCACGTGGCCTGATTTCACTGGACTCTTCACGTAGCTCTACGTGCAGAGTCCTGATATAATATTTTCTCGTAAAGTTGACCGCATAGCTCATAATATCTTATATATTAAAGTTCTACATTTCTTTGTATCCTTATGCGCATTAATCATCACAATATCAGAGCTAAGAATATATTTTATTGTTCGATAAAATTTATGATCTTAACCTCTCAGCACCGACAATAAATGGTGGGCGCAATGAAATGAATAGACCAGCTTGATGTTAAAATTAGCAGTATCTTCGCACATGGGGAAATAATGCAGACAATGAGATTTATAGTGCGGCTACTAAACATTGTTAGAGGTTGATTTGACACTATGTTTTTGTATTTGTTGATGATGTTCATAGAATTACAGTTCTTTTGCTCGTATATTATTTAATTATCTGTTCGCCCATATCAATATTGAAGGGAAAAAATGGGGATTAATGAGGATTTTGCTTCGCTCAAGTTAAGTAGAAAATTTGGGGTATTCTTGTTCGCATTTAATATCTCATATATATAGGGTTGGTTTTTATAAAATGAAGTTGTTAGGCCTGTATCCTTAATAGAACTCTAGTTATATATAGCTGTTTTGTTGATCAAATTTCAGTACAAGAAGTAAGCAATTTTGTGTTTGGCAAATCGGACGTAAATGGAAGGAAAATTTAATGGCATTTTAGTTTTCTTGTCAGATTTGCGTATGATTTATGTCCAAACTATTTTACGATAAATTGGGGGCGATAATATTAATTATGTCAGTTTTACCATCAATTTCTACGACCGATAGTATCAATAAATGATGAATATTATTGTAGATTTTGTGTCGAATTTTTCGACAAAAAATGGACAATAATCTGACGCAAATCTGTACTAAAAAAATCAGAAGATCAATTACATTTCCACAATCTGTAGACAATACATAATCAACATCACACACCACATTATATCCAGACATATCACAACTCAAAGCTCTAAAAATATCATTAATGAAAAAGAAGACACTTTCACAAATCATCCCAAATAACATGTTAGCAAAAAAAATTCATAATAATGTTCAAAATAATGTTTACAACTAAGAGAAAACTTAAAAATAAACTACTTATCTCTTTTCTCCTCGTCCTCATTAACATATGCCATTAGTCGCTTGCCCTAGTGATTTGCTAAAGTCTCAGTCATACGGGCTATAGAGTTATTGACTCCATATTGGTCTTCTAGTATCTGCTCACATGACTGGCAGATCCCTTTGTTCATTGCAGTCACTTGCCTAGCAAGAGCCTCCTGGTCTGGTTGCGAGGAGCTCTGGACATTCAGTACAGCACCATGACAGTGCTCGGCCTTGAAGGCCACGCTCTTCGCTCCAAGACCATAAACCCTCCCTTTTATTATCCCTACCTCATGGGTCCAATGCTCGTACTCAGACTACGTAGTGGTAGATGGACTACCACTGCTGGTGGTGGAAGACTGGGTCTAAGTGGTCAACGCATCTCCCAAAGCTACTCAAACTCCTTCCGCATAATTAAATCCAATGTTTAATTTGACATGTTCAACAATTTTATTCAAAATAAACTTTTAATTGAAGGTCTTTAACTTACAACAGCCCACGAGAATTCTTTGAGATCCACTGGGCAGTCTCTGGGCGCCGATGAGTTCAAACATACAGCTCTACAAGGAAGGGAGAACGGCTCAACTCCATGACCTGTGTAGCGTACAAAATTTGTTAGCACTAAAAAATTACTTCAAATATTGAATTAAATTTTAAATATTTAAAAGAATCTTACTAGCCTCTTGCAGTGTTTTGTATGGGTGAGTGATTCGTCATATGGAGCGCAGCTCCCCTAGCCCTCTTTGTTGCTGGGTTCGCCCGGTTCATATGCCTCTTCCTCTCATAATCAGTAGAGGCCCAGGTTGTGGTGAACTGAGCTCAGAGCCCCCCTTAACAATGTGAAGATCTTGAAGTGAGTCAAATGACCACACTTTGTTTGTCTGTTCGACCGCATTCCTTTTCTTGGAAGCCAACTTTTTCTTTTAAAGCTCGCTCTCTTGCCTCTTTTCGACCTCATGCCTCTTCTTTCTTTCAGGTGCCTTCTTCCCCTCGGACATCTTCTTCCCGTCCATCACCTTCTTTGTTTCATAGTCTAATGGTCCTCCTCTTCATCTCAGCACAAAGAGCATCAACCGAAGGCTTTTTAACACTCGTCATGGAGAAATTTTAAGCATGAACAGAGTAAATTACACGTACACAAAAGAAAATTTGATAGCAAACGTGCCAATCATGCTCTATTTATAAATGATATATACATGAAAATATTGGGATTGCAGATATTAAAAGCTAAGATTTATTCTCTTATTCTTATCACTACTGTTACTTTCAAGAAGTAATGGAATCAGTGAACTAAAATAAGTACAACAAATATGCATTTGCATTAATCTCGAGGAATACCAAAGAATAAAATGCAAAATGGAGCATGACTAAGGGTGACCCACAAACAAAAGATCAAACATAAAAAAGACAGAAAACCAAGGGTCTATCAATGAAAACTAAGCGTTCACTAGCAAAATCTTCTAAACTGGGTTTTGTGGCAAACCGATTAAAGTTATTCCACAGCAAACACCAAAGTAAATCAAGTCAAGCAGAGGTATTATCGTATCTCTCAGCACAATCTGATTCCTAAGAAGAATTTAGCATCGATAACTATCCGACGAACTCCCTTGAGATCCTTCATTTGGGGCCGAGAGCTGGTTATAACATAATCATTATAAAGCATCCTCGAATGATCTTCATGTCAATGAGTAAGCTCCTATCAAATTATGATAATTCGTCATCTACTAGATAACTTAATCTTGCTTTACCGATAGGAGTTACTTGTTGAGGGATCTGTAGTCTGCAACCAAACTAGCATAGTCTGCTGGCAGAGCCAATTTGATCGAGTCGAGTCATGCTGACCCTAAAACTATCAAAGCCCGACCGACAACCCAAATTCAGCACGTTGGAATGAACAAGTATCGTCGAACCAAGACTGATTGATTTTAGCAAATTGAGTCAGGGTAGCTAAATAGAATTCTTATACAAAATCTCTAAAATATCTTGTAACACCCATTTTAAAGCATGGGTAGACATGTGAAGTTATGCACCCCCTCCTCTATAAATAGGGTGATCGGTTCATGTGAAAGCGTTAATCAACAATCTAAAATAGTATTTATTACAGTACATTTCGTCTCTATTTCTTGGGTGTGATTCACATACAGATAAAGATTCAACAGCGATAAACGCAATTTAGCAGCTCTAATTAAGGGGAATGTGAATTAATAGTTCTCACCCATATGTGTTACTGGCAGAAAAATAAGCCTAAAAGAAAAGAAAAGAAAATATTCCAACAGGCATATCATATAATACTTGACAATCAATATGGCATTATCTTCTCTGAGATGTTATATTTCTTTTTCAAGTCATTCATGACTTTTAAGGCAGCACATTAATTATATCTTCAAAGTAGATTTGATGATTAGATGGACATTCCTACTTATTTACATGCGCGTGACTGCGCGAGACAATTATGATTAATCAATCTCTTTTTCTGCCTTGTATTCGCGCGCGGCTGTTTCAGTTGAAGGCCATCTTTCTCATTCCACGTGTTTAATTATTCAAGATGCGCCCTGTATCTCTATCAGAGAAAATATTACATGGGTCTGCACGTAGGACTCCGCTCGTAGAGTTACGTGCGGAGTCCAATAAAATTATGTCACGTGGTGCGTGGCAGAAAAGAAAAAAAATTTACCCGGTAACATAGAGAATATTCTCTTCTTGTAATTCTGCGTTATTCATGTGTTATTGTGTGTTATTCAGGTGTTATTGATGTGATTGTATTATTATAACACCGGAAATATTTTCAGAACCGAATAACACCCGAATAACACATAATAACAACCTGAATAACACACAATAACACGTGAATAACGTGGAATAACACGGAGAGATATTCTGTCCGTGTTATTCTACGATATTCAGGTGTTATTGTGTGTTATTCAGGTGTTATTGATTTATTATTGTATTATTATAACACCGAGAATATTCTCATAACAGAATAACACACAATAACACCTGAATAACACATAATAACACGTGAATAACGCGGAATAACACGGAGGGAATATTTCCTGTGTTACTGGGCAAATTTTTTTTCTTTTTTACCACGCGTCACGTGGCGTGATTTGACTGGACTTCGCACGTAGCTCTACGTGCAGAGTCCTGATGTAATATTTTCTCATATTATTGAGCTGTGAAAAAAGAACATTAATATGACATATTTAACCTGTTCTAATTTGAAATAATTAAATAATAATAAAATAATATTAATATAATACTTATTTATTAAACTTTTTTTATATTATATTTAGAAAATATATATTAATTTTTTGTACTTAGACTGCAATAAAATAAAATAAAATTTTGTGCTGGATATATAAAAATATGAATACATAAGAATTGGACGGTACATATGAAAATACCCCTAAGAAAAGAAATATTTCCAGATGCTGCCCCAGGTCCCCCCTAGTGGCTTTGTCTGCATAAGGAATAAATCACATATGCTTTGGTCTTTATAAGGTAAAACCTATCCCAATTATTTGAAAGCCTGAGTCATGCAGGATGGCCGGCTATGGAAGCTCAATTTCAGTTTTATTAACTTAAATATCATAATGATATAATCTAGCACTTAATAGACTGCGTAATGTAAATATATTATCTCGATCTCATAGAACTCGCTATTCTTAGAAACACTAAATTTTACGTAGCACACGACACCAACTATAAAATGCTGCTTGTGGCGAAATGAGAGTATGTAGAAAATATCGAAAAAGAAACATACAAACCATCCATTGTTAAGCTCGCATTCAAATCAATCAAACTAAAGTCACTAGACAAAGATTGGGAAAAAACAGAGACAACCAACAAACCCGTGGGCTGCAGGCTAGACGCCAACGCGTAGTAAGCCAACTATTGCCGCCGACAAGGGTAGGCCGAGTGAAGGGAGTAGAGGGTCCGCGAACTTGGATGGGATTAGGACCGAAAGAATAATTTTAACACAATATAAGAGCAGATTGTTCCTCAAACTGTATCTGGTTCAAGGGTTGGACCGCGATTCCATTCATACAGCATAGTTCAATGCATGGTAAGTTTTTTCGCCAGTTAAAACTGGATCTCCGGTTCATAGTCGAACCGGCATATACGATCCGATTTTGAAAACATTTGAAAAAACAAAATGTCAATATGGTTAAAAATTAACTTCTCTTGATAAAAGAATACAAGAAATGAAGTAGATTTGAAATATAAAGACTAGGTTTTACTTTGGAAAAGAATATTCTATTTAAATTTTATACTACAAATTAATTAAATAATTATTTTTTGTTTTAATCAAAGTTTTTCTTCGATGTAAAAAGAAAGTACTGCAGCTTTGGACATATCAATGAATTAAAAAATAAAGGCAAAGAAAAAGATAAAGAATAATGCCATCTGCTGATTGGCGCTGCCTTGGAGTCATTCACCGGGCTTTATATTAAATAAATAATAAAAAAATAAAAATTATTCGGCTCTCGCCGACCACCGGCTCGGTTCGAACCTTCGCTTCCCCGGACCCGCTGTACCGGCCCACCTCCGGCTCAGATGGTTATCGTCTTCTCCCAGTGGGGAAATGTGGTCACCGCCGGTGAGTCTCACCGCTTCCACCATCCTATAACCGGTAAAGGTATTGCGGGCAGTTCAGTTCACATGTGTATAGAATGAATGATGGGAAGAAGACAATCCACATGTGAGGGAGGCCAACCTATGCGTCCATTTGCATGTCGCATTATTCTCCGTAGGAGATATAAAATGAACTCTCCTCCTGACCTAAACAATACTAAGGTACAAAAGAAGAAAGCTGGGGAAGAGGCCTACGTCACAGTGATCCATGATAATCTATTTTACAGACTTTATTTACACATGTGTATAAATATTTTTTAATAATTGAGTTCTAAGGTATAGGTGTATTAGCACTCTATATTTAATAAATAACTGCAAGTTGATTAAGAAGGAATGATATCTCTAGAGTCATACACCAGCTGATTGAATTCATGATGTTGGAAGTCTTCAGATGTCGAGTATGAGTGACTGGTATGCTTGTCATAGTCTGTCAACCTATTCATCAAACAAGGCTTCATCATTCTCATTGACAATAAAATTAGAATGGTCGAGGAGGACAACTCACTGTAATGCTCAATTGCTTGTTGCTAAATTATGGTGAAAGTTTAGTACGCCGACAAAAATATGATCCAACGTGCGCATAGGAAGCAGACATCAAGCTGCGATTCTTGAAAGATAATAGTGAATATAATGTGAAACGGAGTGACATAAGAAGAATCAGATAGAGACCATCCAATATTTGTGTGCAATGAGTATCTATTTTGTATTATGTGTAATGAAACTTCTATATATAGATGAAAATTCATGTAACGAATGATCAATCCTAAATATTGGACAAAATGTATTATTCTTCTTCTAAGAGAGATATCATCGCCCTCCACCCTTCCGACTCACTCACCCTCCATCCTAACTCTTTCCTTGAGTGATATGTGAGTCCACAAATAAATTGAGATTCAAAAAATGTGGATCATGCTGCAAACGACAAAAGGCTTACACTGAGGGCATAACTAATCAATAAATATTTAACTAGAAATATGGATTGCAATAAGTAGTTTGTGACTTAATAAATTAATGAGTTGAAAAAATATATGTTGAAGATTACAAGAGGATGCAAGCACAAATTTCAAAATAACATGTGCTACCCTTAGACAAAAAGTCCCCATATGATGGAGGGTACTCACTGCAAGTATTGGAAGAATCCCATCACCTATGTATAAAGATGAGAATGAGACCTACTATGCTAGTGCTAGCTCGGTCCCAGCTATGTATGAGAGAAGAAAGAGAAGAACCAAAAGCCCTTAACAATACAAAAATGTCTTCTTCCTTGAGATCACCAAAGGAGAAGAAACAAAAAGACATAAGAATATTCCCTTGGAATCCTATCTAGGGGAGTTTAATCCATTCGATTACATCATATCTTTTAAATCTACTATTTTCTTAAAATAAATGACGTTTGAAATATAATTTATTCTTCATAACATTAAAAGAATCGACAATGAAGTTGTTAAATAGCTTCTTGCTAGGGGTGAATATCTCTTAAATTGAGTTTAACAGTGTTTTTGTAGTAAAGTGTACCTGTGTGAAGAGCCCCTAGATAAATTTGCATGACTGTCATGAATTTGATAAGGATCGAGTGAGACTTGGTGAGCTTTAGTCAATCTCTTTCGAAAAGAAATACTGTAACTTAGGGACCTTGATCCTGTAATTTCCCATGTCACATTGAATCAAAGGATAAAAAAGTCATTATTGTTACACACTAGGCCTATTGAGACCCTAAATCTTAGTTGAATGGTTGGAGCTAACCATTAACCACATTTCTAGTAATGAGTACAACTCCCTTGTCACTACTGCAAATGCATGGCCTTATAAGTCACGACGAACGAAGAGACTCCACTTGACAAACATCAATGTTGGACTTCAAGGAGCACCTGCTACGTCCTTTCAGAGAATGGTCAAATTTTTAGAAAAAACTGAATTCGACCATTAGAAATGTGATTTTAATTTCTTGATAAGATAGTTGATTGCTGAGCGTAAAAAACATCACTACCACAAACTCATTAGATTCCATTGAATAACAATAATTCAGATAGTAGAGGCTACGTAAATTATAGAATTTTATAATAAATCAATGTCCATGAAGGTTAGAGGACAATTACTAAACTCATAAAGATACTACTTATATTATCATAATCTTGCATTGACAAGTGCAGAAACCTCAAGCTTTTGTTGGAAGAGCTAATAAAAGTTAAAAAGGTTGAAAGTGTTCATCGCGTCTTGGGCAACAAATAAAAAAACAAGAAACAATGCTAATTGAAGAAACCCATACCAAACTTGATAGGGCTAAGGATATTTATATAACAGGTGTTATACAATGATTCTCCATGGAAGCATAATAGATGCACCTTGCTGTTTGAACTTTAAAAGACTCAATTTTGAAGCATTATGCTTGGAGTCATCTTCTCCTTACAAAGTTACAAATCAGTCACCCATTGTCTTCATTTATGAGGACTTATCAACTAAGGGAAATCCTTATAGTGATGTAGTTATGATAAATGCATGAAACACAAACAACTAGATAAACAGTACCCTTATAGACATAAGATATTCTATCAATTGATTATTTAAATGTATTTTTGATAAGATGAATTTTCTTTAGCAAATTAATTCTCTAGTCTTGTTATACAAATTTATGAAAGGAGAAGAAAGAAGTTATGGAGTCATAATATTGCCAAACATTTGGAGTGAAGGATAAATTGTTCACTATGATCATCAACTTTATCATAATCAATTCCACATTAACATATAACATGATCTTTGATTTCAGCTTCTTAACACTTCATATTTATTGTCTTGATATACCACAACAACATTAAAATTTTTTTGTGGTGGAGAGGTGATTATCCCCCTACAAAGCTTCAAGCAGTAATGTACTTTGTCTTTTTGGGCAGTAAATAGTGTGCTATATGAAATATTGTATCTAGAGGCATAGCAAGAATAATGTTAATCCCAAAGCTCAACTAAAAGTATAAAAGATGTGGTCAATTGTCATACCCACATAATAACAATGCACTTAAAAGTATAAAAGATGTTAGAAGAAGGCTATATCAATGAGGTGTATTATTTGGACCAAGTCAGAAATATAATAATTTTACCAAAGTCAAATGAAAATGATGGATGTGTATTGACTTCATGAACTAGAATTTGGCATGTCGCAAGGATATCTACACACTACTACAGATTGATACCTTAGTTGATTTTGTAGTTAGGTATTTAGTTATTAGCTTCCTATATGATTTTTCTCGTTATCACGAAATGAAGATGATTCCAGCAGATGCTAATAATACCATGTTCATTATTGGGGATTAAGTTTACTTTCACAATTCATGCCCATTAGGCTTAAGAATGCTAATGTTACATACTAAAAAAATAATGGATATAATTTTTAATGGGCAAAAGGACAAAAAATTAAAATCTTTGTTGTTGAAGGCTCAATTAAAAATAAATTATCAATATAACCTATATAATGCCTTGAGGAAACTTTTTAAACTAAGAAAGATAAATATCAAGTTAATTAACATAAATTTACATTTAGTGCTAGAACACTGAAGTAATTTGGTTATTTTTTTACATGAATATGTATCATGGCCAATCGATAAAGGGTAAAAGCACTTCTAGTCATACTTTCACCTCAACAATAAATAACTACATAAGTTGATTTGCAGAATTGTAGATTTTGGTTGCCTCACTTCAAAATTTAGAGATAAATATATGCCTTGTTTAAGATTAAGAATATGAAAATTGTTTACTTGGAGAAAGAAGTGTGAACAAGCTTTCCTACAACTAAAAAATTCCTATCATCCCCTCCATTATTCTAAATTCTAAATTTGATGAAATCTTGTTGTTATACCTTAAAGCAGAGGTAGTTAATTTGGTATTTATTTTAGAGGAGCATGAAAAAAAAATATCTAGTATCTTATGTAAAAGTATAACTATTTTCTTAATTACTTTTGAATGAAGTTCACTCCCATATTCTTTTTAAAATTGCATACAAGCAGCGATGGATCATCATCTAAAGTTAGTAGTCACAAATCATAACATTTAGGATTCCTAATTAGGCAAGCTATCAAATTCAATAAATTGGATATTTCCCAAATGTTATTGATGACAATAAAGGCACATGTAATGAAAGATTTTTTAGCTAAGTTCTCCGAGTTTGATGACTATAAAACAACTACCACACTAAAGGAGATGTTGTGGATGCTTTATTTAGGTAGAATATCTAGTGATTGAGGTTTGGACTTGAATTTGTACAATAAAGCCCATCCACTTTCTTCCTTATTTTAATTTCAGTATCACTAATTTGTACAACAATGCCCATCCACTTCCTTGAGACCCTAATAGAGGATTATGATTCTCCTAAAGAATAGGAGTAAAGCACCTACTAGTGTACTTTGACTCATAATTGACACTTAATAAACAAAATGACTAGTATAATTATAAAGCACTTCTTGAATGTTAAGGCCGATATATAAAGTATTGAGTTTCTTAAGATTAAATACATCCTAAGATGAGAGAATCAAATCTTTATTATCTTTTCTAAATGAAACTATCCTAACGAATGAATCTCTCAAAAATTAGCTCACCCTACAACAAAGGAAGTAAATGAAAGAGATATAGAAGTGCAAAAAAAGTCAAGTTAGATTAACCCATATGCGGTGTTACTCAATACAAGAATATTACACGCTTACTTGAAGGATCCTAAAATGTTCAAAATCAAGTTAGAGTAACATTTTCTCCTAATTAGGTAATTATTTTAAATATCTTCTTTTTTTGTTTTTTTGATGTGGCAAAGAGGATGAAATAGTTGTTGGATTCCTAAAGAATGCACACTAAGAAAAGTGTAGGATTCATTTAGGATAAAAACACATTGGAAAAATGTATTCTAAGTCAAGAATATTTATGAATGACACGTAGAAAAACTCCAAAATAATCTCCAAGAGATGTGAGCGATGTTATAAGTTTACTCCCATGATATTAAACATTTGTACAAGTTATAGTTGATCATGAGTTCTTGGGCTTTCGTAGTATGGGAATTAGATATTCTTGATCCTTTCACCTCATTGGAAGGCCAAAGAAAGTTATGCTTATTGCAACATATTATAATTAACTCATGGATTAATGTGAAGAGCTTCAAGGCTGACAACATAGTGTTAAAAAGATATATCTCATTGCGCACAACCAGACTGTAAAAAATTTTAGCCAAATATGGACTAGACCTTATCACATTTAAGAACAAATAAAACCAAAAACTTATATGTTAATGACATATGATTAGATGAATTGCGTAGAGCATGGTGCTAAGATGACCTTTTTTTCCCTTGAAGATATGTATCATTCAAGTTTAACTTACAACTTGCCTAGGCCAATTCAAATGTAAATCTAATGCATAATGTAATTCGAGATTAATTTCTATTTAGATAACATCCTTTACATCATTTTACAATTAGTATAAAGGTGTAAAATATTAAGCTAAAAAGTAGTTGACTGAGCTAAGAAGTAGATGAATAGTCTCTAAGGTAAACCTGAAAGCCCTTAAGCACAAACTCTTATAAGAGTATCTCAAGAAGCACCAAAGGAGAGACTTATAAGAGAGATGAAAGCCTAAAAAGTGAAAGATAGTCTTTACTTTGAAAATTCTCTTTTTCTTTATCTTGTCTTAAAGGTTGTAGGAAGACGTGGTCTACAAAAATTTTATTAAATTTGTTAGACTCTGAGCTCAATCAAAACCTTTTGACTTTTAATATGTAATATTCTTATGTACAGTTATTTTTGTTGCAGAGAAATTTGGCTAAATAATTCTATGCTATGATTGTACTATGGTTAAAACATGAGGAACTCACCATAGATACAGTGATCATGCCAAATGACTAATTCATTTGAATGATGAATTCATTAAATAAAGTTGTATGCATATAGTCCTCCAAAGAATAATAACAAGACAACAAATTCATCGCATCTAGCGTTAAAAAAATTACAATGTATGCTTTTTAATTAGAAAATTTATTATATAATTCTTAAATATATGATTTTACATCATATTATACAACTGACATAGCTTAAAGCCTCGAGTACATGAGAGCTATTTGAAGTATAAAAGATTGATAGAAAATAACATCAACTTTAGTGCTTGCTCTTTTGTTAAACCTTTCTCTAAATCAAGAGCTTGAATGGTTCACTTTAATATGGGCCACCATAAAAGTAAGAGTGTGAATACTAAGAAGCTCTCCTCCTTGTCCCAAGTTGCTCTTCCAAGAAAACCCCCTCACCCACTCCGAGAGAAGATGGAGGAATAATAATAATAATAATAATAATAATAATAATAATAATAATAATAATAATAAGAGAGATTATTGGAAGAAGAAGAAATATTTTAGGGAAGAAGATGAAGAGGAAAAAGCTCCCGTTTCCCTTTCTAAAAACTCCTCTCCTCAAGCAGCCCAAGAGAGTTCCAAGCAAAAATTTAGCAACCCGGAACGCAAGAAAGGAGGAGAAGCCAAGACCTAGAGTAAGATAGCCCAAAAGAACTCCTCATTTTGGCTAAGAATGGAATGCATTTCTCACTTCAAAATGCTCCAAGTGCCCAAAAATGGCCACCCGATCACCTTTCCCTACTCTCAATGCATATCATCTCCTATAACTAAGAAAATCTACACTTTTCAGCTTCCTCGAGGGGGGTGGGGGTCTTTCAAGCAAAAATCCCGAGAAAAATCTGTAGTAGATAGTGGGCTGCCGCCTAGGAGCTAGGCCTGGCCCATAGGTGCCAAACCCGAGCGCTGACTTTATGCCTTCGCAGGTTTATGGAGCTGAACCGGGGCTTTTTCGAGCACCTAGACAGTCGTGGTTGGCACTAGGCGTTGTGGTCTTATGCCTAGGTGACCGAAACCAAATGCTAACTTTTCAGGCATTCAGTTTCATGTCCCTAGATTGTTCTAAGCACTTAAGAGTCGAGGCACCAGGGCCTGGTGCCAAGGTACCCGGGACTGGGTGCCAACTTTCCAGGCTCTCGGATTTTAGTCTTTTGGCTGTTTTGGGTATCTATCCTTCGAGTAGTGCCTGAACTCTAAGGTCTAGCATCTAGGGACCCGTGGCTGGCGTTAAAGCACTGGTCTAGACCCGTAGAGCTCGCTTTTTTATGGAAATTGCTCGACAAAGGGTTTTGTCAATTCGTGAGCTATGAGAGACTAAATATAACTAAAATATGATCCTATAACTTAAAACTCAACCATTTTTATGGGCATCTGCACCAGAGACTTCAATGTCAATTGACACCCAAAATCATTTTGCGTGTGCGACACACTAAACCCTAATCTTCCTGGAAACGCATGCAGAAAGATTTTATAGACTCCTTAAGTCACAGGAAGCTATGTGTGCATGTTATACGCTACCATAACATTCAGAAGGGCATCCAACATATGCAACATCAAAAATTAATGCCAACAATACCTTACTAAAATTTATTATCAATTAACTATAAACTCTTGAACACTTATATAAAAATCAAACTAAATAATAAAACCTTCGATAAAGCGTTAATATCACCAAAAATTTTATCCACGATAATTAATTAGTTTTGTTGGTTGGCAAATTTTCAAGTGATTGGCAAATTCTACAAAGTTTTGAATTGAACTTGAGTTCAGTCAAAAGAATTCACTTGGTGAGTCCTCTAACACGAGTAAATTGGTTATACTAGTCAGTTATACTAACAACTAAATAAAATTAGTGACCTCAATTATCCTGCTCAATAGGCAAGTTGAAATTGAAATTTTAGAGATTATTGCAATTTTTTTCTTTTATTTTAAGAAAACAAACCTTTTTAGTGTGTTTTGATTATTCTTAATTTTTCATTAACAAAGAAAATTATTTTTAAAACTCAAAATAACATTTAAGAAATATAACATTAACTTACAGTTGCAACCATAAATGTCAATCTCACCAGGTCATCACTAACAACCACCACAACATATTGTCTTTGCCACAACCATCAGAATTAGCTATCGCCACCTTTGATGACCATCACTATCATCATCATTTCTCTACCGCCATCGCATAAATAAGCCTTTTTTTATATTAAAAATATTTTATTTAATGTCCAAAAATAAATAAAAAAATTAAATTATGAGCAAAAAAATAAGCTAATTCATTGACAATCATTTATTAAAATAAATTCAATTTTGTAATATGGCCAGATGAACTTCAAAAAAGACCGCCTATAACAATCTATATCACCATTTCACATCTCAGCTGTCGTCGTCAATCCTGCATGGTCATAGCTCGCACCATAATCTCTATAAAAATGGCCTCATATTTGTTGTTTTGACCCCCAATTAGTCACTAAGGTAAGTGGCACTCTTGTAAATTGCTACTTACTTTAAGCCTCCATTGTTGACTTTTCATGGAAGACCCTAGAAGAGGACATGTGGAAGGACATGTGGAGGCCGTACGGTGGAAGGAAGACATGTGAAAGGACACGTGGAGACTAGTGCGATGGAGGACTCTAAAGGGTGGACATGTGGAAGCCATGCGATCCTCGAAGGTTACACCTCATCTATTTATAGAATATTATAATGTAATCTAATCTACTATAAATAGATGAGATGAGGAGGCCTTAGTGTGGGTTTTGTAAGAGTGAAAAGAACTCGAGAGTGGTGGCTAGCTTGTAGAGGGTGAGGAGTGCATCTTGAAGGCCTTGACTTGAAGGGAGGCCATGGAAGATGAGGGCTCATCTATGTAAAGCTAAGTACTCCTTTTGTTTCTTGCCTTAGTGGATTATTTCGATTCCCTCCCGTGGACGTAGGTCAAAAAGACCGAACCACGTAAATCCTCTTGTTTGCTTGTGCTCTTGTGTTTGCATCTTCTTTGTTGTGATTTGCGGTTTGTTCTCTTACCAAGATTAAGGAAAGAAAGTGTTTTTCCCACAACAATTGGCGCCGTCTGTGGGAAAATCTCGACACATCTTGGTCGGAGGAATCACACCCAAGAAATCGCAGCAAGAAGAGCTGTTTGGCGGGGACAATGGGCTCCACCAAATTCGACATCGAGAAATTCACGGGAAAGAACGACTTCGGCCGTGGAGAGTAAAGATGAGAGCCCTACCGGTTCGGCGGGGTGTCGCGAAGCCTTGCGAGGGCCGACGGCACCGCCGGCCGACATGACGAGAAAGAGAAGATCGGCATGCTGAGAAAGCTCATAGTTTGATAATCTTGAGCTCGGGCGACAAGGTTCCGAGGGAGGTGTCGAGGGAGACAACGGCTCAAGGGCTTTGGGCCAAACTCGAGGTACTTTACCCGACCAAGTCTCCGGCTAATAGTGCTATTTCGAAACGAGCGCTTATACTCTTTCAAAATGCACGAAGACAAATTAGTCTCGGAGCGGATAGACGAGTTCAACAAGATCATAGATGATCTCGAGAACATCGACGTCAAGATGGATGATGAGGACAAGGCGCTGTTGTTGCTAAACTCTATTCCTAAGAGCTACGAGCAGTTCAAGGATGCGATGCTCTATGGAAGGGCGCAAACAATTACTCTGGAAGAGGTTCAATCATTAATCAGAGCCAAAGAACTTCAGAAGAAGCACGACATGAAGGAGGAAACCAGTGGAGACAGTCTGATGGTTAGAGGAAGATCGAGCAATAAAGGATATAAAAGTGACCAGAAAGCGCATCAAGGTCCGGAAGAAACGTTAGAGGTCGGTCTTCTAAGAGATCCTACAAGTGCTACCATTGCCACAAGGAAGGTCATTTTAAGAAGGATCGTCCGGATAGAAAGAAAGGCTTTCGGGAGAAGCCTAAAGATTCCGGAGAAGCAAGCATAGTCTCGGACGGCTATGATTCGAGTCGAAGCTCGGTGATCACAGAATCCGAATCTAGCAAGGAGTGGATCCTTGACTCAGGGTGCTCCTTCCACATGTGTCCTCACAAAGACTGGTTCGAGACACTACAATTGGCAAATGGTGGATCCGTTCTACTTGGAGACAATAAAGCCTGTAAGGTGATCGGCGGCGGGACGATCGAATAAAGATGCTCGATGGAGCCGAACGGATACTCGCGAAGCATGTCGGGTACGTCCCAGAACTTAAAAGAAATTTGATTTCTTTAGGGACGGCTGGAGTCGAATGGATACTCATTCGAGGCGGAGAATAGCCTGTATCGAGTAGCTAAGGGCTCTCTCATAGTCATGAAAGGAGTCGGAAAGAATGGGCTATACTCCTCAGTTGGAAAAGCGTGATCGGGAACTTCTCAAATGCGGTTCAATCGAGCTCGACGGATCCGGACTATGGCACATGAGGCTGGGGCATGTAAGTGAAAGGGGCTTACGGGAATTGTCCAAGCGGAACCCGTTATGCGGAGATCGGGTCGACAAGCCGGAATTCACGTGAACAATGCGTATCGGGGAAGGCCACCGAGGTGAAGTTCTCCATCTGGAATACATACATCAAAGAAACCTATTGATTATGTACACAGGTGATCTATGGGGCCCGGCTAGAACTCGGACTCATGGAGGAGGAAGGTACTTCATGTCCATCATCGATGACTACACCGGGAAGGTATGGGTCTTTATCCTAAAAACAAAAGACGAAGCTTTTCAACGATTCGGGGACCGGTTAACTCTCACCGAAAACAAGATGGGAGCAAAGTCGAAGCACTTGAGAACCGACAATGGCTTGGAGTACTGTTCGAGCCGTTTGAGGAGGCGTGCGGGAGGAATGGCATCACGAGGCACAAGACGGTCCGGAACACTCCTCGACCGAACGGCTTAGCGCGAGAGGATGAACAGGACTCTCCTAGAGAGAGTAAGGTGCATGCTGCTAAATGCAAGTCTACCCAAAAGTTTCTGGGGAGAAGCTGTGTCAACCGCATGTTACCTTATCAACAGATGTCCATCGACAGCCGTTGATATGAAGACTCCTTTGGAGATGTGGTACGGAAAACCAGGTAACTATGATAATCTTAAAGTCTTTGGATGTACTCGCATACGCTCACGTTAAACGAGATAAGCTTGGAAGCGAGGGCTTTGAAGTGCATCTTCATCGGATACCCACTCGGAACCAAAGGTTACAAACTTTGGTGCCTAGATCAACAAAAATGCATCATCAGCAGGGATGTGACATTCGATGAGTCCAAAATGGGAAATATGCAAAGCTATGTTACCAGGAATAGTGTCACTAAGGAGGATTCGTCAATTGAGGTGGAGCTGCAACAACGACAAACTTTGACTGATCAAAGGACAATTGTGAACGATCAAGACGAAGTGGCAGAAGACCAGCAAGTGACTGAACCAGAAAGAAGATCTGACGACTACAGCTTGGTAAGGGACAGACAAAGGAGAACTATCAGACCGCCAGAGAGATATGGCCATGCAGATATGATCTCCTTTGCTCTGAGTGTTGCTGAAGTGATAGAAGAAGCGGAACCAAGCAACCTACAAGGAAGCCCCGAAGAGCAAGAAAAGACACAAGTGGGAAGAGGCAATGGATGAGGAAATGGCTTCTCCGATGAAGAACAAAGCCCGGGAACTTGTGGATCGACCAACGAACAAACGCGTAGTCGGTTGCGGGTGGACCTTTAAGAAGAAGGAAGGCATGCCGAGTGCGAGAGGATCGGGTACAAAGCCGGACTCGTTGCAAAGGGATTCACACGAGTCGAAGGAATCGACTTCAACGAAATCTTCTCACCCGTGGTGAAGCACTCGCTCGATTAGGATAGTCTTAGCACTAGCAGTTCAATTCAACTTGGAATTAGAACAGCCTAGATGTTAAGACCTGCGTTCTGCATGGAGAGCTTGAAGAAACCATCTACATGGACCAGCCGGATGGGTACAACACACCCGAGACAAAGGACAAAGTTTGTTTGTTGAAGAAGGCATTGTATGGGCTGAAACAAAGCCCAAGACAATGGTACAAACGATTTGATGATTTCATGCTAAAGATCGGTTTTGTCAGAAGCAGCTACGACAGCTGCGTGTACATGAAGTGGCAAGACGGTGAAATCGGTACGTACTTGCTCCTTTATGTAGATGATATGTTAGTAGCCAGCAGGAGCAAGGAGGAAGTCCAGAAGATCAAAGGTATGCTCAATTCTGAATTTGACATGAAGGACCTAGGACCAGCTACAAAGATCCTAGGTATGGAGATTACCAGAGACAAGAAAAAGGGTAGCTTATTCTTGTCTCAAAAGTCATATATTCGGAAGGTTCTAACAAGGTTCAACATGCACGAGGCTAAGCAGGTTGCAACATCTATTGGCCAACACTTCAGACTATCGAACTCTCAAGCACCAGAGACTGAAGAGGAGAAAAGGTACATGGAGGGTGTCCCCTACGCCAGTGGGGTTGGTAGCATCATGTATGGTATGGTTTGTAGCAGACCAGATTTAGCCTACGCCGTCAGTATTGTAAGCAGGTTCATGGCAAGCCCAGGACAGGCTCACTGGGAAGCACTAAAATTAATCCTGAGATACTTAAGAGGCACCACTGATTTGGGGCTACTCTTCAAAAGACAGGAAGACAAAGAAGAAAAAGTAGTCGGTTACGTAGATTCTGATTACGCAGAAAGCATTGACACCGGGAAGTCACCGACCGGATTCATCTTCATCTGTCTTCGATCTGCAGTCGATTGGAAGTCTAACCTCCAATCGGTTGTGGCCCTCTCAACAACGAGGCTGAATACATCGGCGTGATCGAAGCAATCAAGGAAGCTATGTGGCTAAAGGGCATGGCCGAAGAGCTTGGGATACATCAAAAGGTGATAACTGTGTTTTGCGACAACCAAAGCACCATCCACCTAACCAGGAATCAGGTATTTCATGAAAGATCCAAGCACATAGATGTGAAGCTTCATTTCGTAAGGGACGTCGTCGCTAAAGACTCAATAGTGGTAGAGAAGATACCAACTGAAGAGAACCCCGCCGATATGCTCACCAAGGCGTCGCCCATAGCCTAAGTTCGCACACTCGTCCGAACTTAGTGAATTTTTCCACTGGCTGAGGGCCCCTCGGGGGCCACGTGGAGGGAATCACTACTCCAGCATAATTGAGGGTCAAGGTGGAGATTTGTTGTTTTGACCCCCAATTAGTCACTAAGGTAAGTGGCACTCTTGTAAATTGCTACTTACTTTAAGCCTCCATTGTTGACTTTTCATGGAAGACCACTAGAAGAGGACATGTGGAAGGACATGTGGAGGCCATGCGGTGGAAGGAAGACATGTGAAAGGACACGTGGAGACCATGCGATGGAGGACTCTAAAGGGTGGACATGTGGAAGCCATGCGATCCTCGAAGGTTACACCTCATCTATTTATAGAATATTATAATGTAATCTAATCTACTATAAATAGATGAGATGAGGGAGGCCTTAGTGTGGGTTTTGTAAGAGTGAAAAGAACTCAAGGAGTGGTGGCTAGCTTGTAGAGGGTGAGGAGTGCATCTTGAAGGCCTTGGACTTGAAGGGAGGCCATGGAAGATGAGGGCTCATCTATGTAAAGCTAAGTACTCCTTTTGTTTCTTGCCTTAGTGGATTATTTCGATTCCCTCCCGTGGACGTAGGTCAAAAAGACCGAATCACGTAAATCCTCTTGTTTGCTTGTGCTCTTGTGTTTGCATCTTCTTTGTTGTGATTTGCGGTTTGTTCTCTTACCAAGATTAAGGAAAGAAAGTGTTTTTCCCACAACAATTTATTAAATTCAGTCTAACATTTACAATGTTATGGTCCGATGTAAATTAAAACCCTGAGCGACTCTTGTGGAATATTTCCTAATATCGAGCAAGATATGATGAGCATTGCAGTGTCTGATTATAGGATGTAGTTTTAAATAGTTTGGTGCTATTAATAGCTGCAGTAGTCCTCTAAGAAGTCAAATATCTTTGGGTGATCAAATTATTAAAAGGTGCTGATGATTTAGATATCTCGGGTCTATAGTTGAAAGCGATGGTGATATAGATGGGGATGTTAATGGTAGAATTCATGTTGGTTGGTTGAAACAGAAGAATGCTTCAGGCCTCCTGTGTGATAGGGAAGTACTGCTTAGATTGAAAGGAAAATTTTATAAGATGATGGTGAGACCTGCAATGCTTTATGGTGTTGAATGTTGGCCTTTAAAAGAGAAGCATAATACTAAAGTGTTGCCGAGATGAGAATGATTAGGTGGATGAGTGGCTTTACACTTAGAGACAAATGCAAAATGATTATATCCGTGATAGTGTTGGTGTAGCTCCATTGTCGGACAAAATTAGAGAGAGCCGCCTTAGATGGTTGGGTCACATTAGGAGAGTAGATGTTTTAGATTCGACTTATATTAAGAGAGGCAGAGGTCGACCTAGGAACACTTGGGCTTATTGTATAAAAAAATGATCTTAATTTATTAGAACTAAATGAAAACATGGCACTAAATAAGACTCAATGAAGAAAAAGGATTCATGTAGCCGACCTCACTTAGTGGGATTAAGGCTTTGTTGTTGTTGCATCAAACGTAGCATATGAACAATTCAAATAAAACGTTTTTGGTTTGAATTAATTGGGCGAGCTGTAGCAATATCTACCTGCTTGGCTTAAAAATGGGGAAACAAGTCAGCTGATTAAAAACAAAACCTTTATGTCTTCCAAATGAATCTAGAAGGCCTGCTAAGGCTATCAAAATCGATTTCATTATTTCATAAATGAGGCAATGGAACGATTGCTAAAAAGTAATGGAGTCGTAATAGACGATTTTATAACGGTCAAATTTTAACATTGTTTTGCGCTGAAGTGGAAGCCATGCGCGCAATTCTCTTTCATTGGCAAGAGCGGAATTGGGTTATGTTCAAAGTGGATAATAATAGATAATTACTCTCGTAAAATTTAAGATTTCTCTACATACATAAAAAATATGACCGTAAGATTTTCGAGGAAATTCAACAGATCTCGCTAAGAAGATATTAAAGGACCACATCGAGATCATTGAAAGACAGAGGCATCAAGTGTCATTTTATTCTATCGGATTCATGGGCCGACAGAAAGAAAGTATAGCCAAACGAAGGAGTATTATGTACCTAATTTGAGGGATGGGTCTCTAGGCCAATTGGAAGAGTAGAACGGGTGCCACTTGATTATGAAAATCTGTGTGAACGAGATCTCGAAACCAGCGAGACCACCTTTGAAATCCCAACGACCAAAGGCAAATCTGATAAATCTTTCTAATCAGTGAAACCATTGATGCAGGCTCAAAAGAATTGATAATCAAAAACCTTCAAGAGCATCAGAATGTCTTCGTCCATATAGTGGCCAAAGTGCCAAGATTTTTTATTGATGTCCTAAACGTCAACCCAGTTGCTTGGCTAATAAAACAAAAACATGATCATTACCACACGATAAAAAGCTTTTAGCTTTTCTACCAATCAACGTTAATTCAGAGATGAAATCATTTTGAGCGGGAGTAGATTCAAATTTAGAATAAAGAAAGTCAACAACTTCACTGTAACGTCCAACAGGAATGATTACTGACACTCGTTTGCCGGTAAACATCACGATTTTGACGCAAGTAAACTTTGATCAGGGGTTCTTCATAACACTTAGAGTAGCAACCTCCATCTCCTGTCTAGCCTCTCAACATCGAAAGCCACCCAGAGTTTCTTTGTCATTGACCCAAACTTCTTCAACCGAGTATCCATTTGAGGAAAAATGGTTCAAGTTGCCAGGATTATGACAGTTGCTACCCCGCGATCCTTACGCCTTCAAATCAGAGATGGTGTGGTATGGTTTCTTGTTTTTTACCGTGCTTTTGTCAACACAGTCGAGATTCCCTAGCTTGTAGAAGAAAATCCAAGCATGAAAATCATCTTCTGTTCCTTGATTTTATTTTCCAATCCCAATAGTTGAAACCCAGAGCTAGCCGAATACTGGCATAACCATCCTAATTGACCCAAAATGAGAACAATTAGATTAGTCTCACATAAGTTTGTCAGTCAGTCATAGCCCTCAATGGCCCAAACCTATACGACATGATCATAAACATTGGTACTTTGCATAAGAGCCACATATCCTGGCATCATGGTTGACATCTCAGTCGCAAGATTGATCGAAAGAGCTACAGACAAAACTTTGAAGCCATTCAAAAGAAGTGAAAAGATAAGAAGATTGATAAACCAAAATAAAACAAAGGATGAAAAGAAGAAAGCTTAGCACTAGAAAAAGAATCCTCACACCTATTTATAGAGTGAGAGGATAAGTTGAGCCGTCACGACGGTAAAAGTGTAATTACTCATGATTTCAAATATGCACTGACCAAAAAATCACATCAACAAATTATTCGAGACAAAAATTAAAATTTTATTACAAAATTAGATATTAAAAATGTTGCTCAAAATTATTTTGAGAGGGAAATACTTTATAAGGGAGTCACTCGCCGCTTTAGCCGAGACATATACTCGCTAAAGCAGCCTCTTGTCTAGAATCCCACAAGTTTGAATCAATCCATCAAATTTTCTTCGTCTTGAACCCGAGATATGGAACATATCTCCGAAACGCCCACCAGCTTGACATGAAGGGAGACCATCTTCTCATGAAGGGAGGTCATCTCCGCATGTAGGGTGGCCATTTCCACATGAAGGGCAGACGAGCAAGAAGCTCGAGTATCTGCTTGCCTACAGGGATCCCAGCTACTTGAGAAAAGGATTCGTCTATCTCTCTTAGACCACGTGCCAACAATCATGCGAACATCTGACATCCATTAGTTATTTCCTTTTGGCCACTTAAGAAGTGCTTGGACGGTTAATCCCATCCTTGCCTAAGATTCAGCTGTCCCCCAATAGGCCCTAAGCCGCAACCACTAACACCATGATCAGACCTCTACTAACTCCCACCGAAAGTGAATCAATGCTCGTAGCCCCTGGAATTGAATGGGATGTACTAAAAGACAATATAAACAATAAGAACTTCAGGAAAAAATAAAAATTAGGCAAGAAAGACTAAAGCTCCTCAAACCAACTATTCAGTCCAACTCAATGTTGTATACGAGACATCACCCTAACCAGACATTAGCAAATTATCAGCCTTCTCCTGCACCCCAGGTGGTGGCGCTGCAACAATAGCTTGTTGTACCCCTGGTTGGCCCGAAGCACCAACAAGTTTCTAGGCAATCTAACCAATCATAAGGATCTTGGCCGTAGTAAGAGGTAGAATAAGCATATCGACAAGTAGACTGCTCAGTTGGCCACCATCATTTACTTGAACATTCTCCCGTCAATGATCACAGAGTCATTCAAGACAATCCCACTTGATCATGCTGATTATGCTCTTTCCACTTCTTAAAACGATCTTCTTCTTCCTTTTTTCACCTTCCGAATGGGATAGTACCCTTGATTCCTCAAAAGCTTAGAGATACACTGTCTTAATGTATGGATCAATCCTAGAAGTGAGCCCTTTCTCCATGATGACACTTTAAGCTAATTAATTTTGACAAGGATAGTAGTGAAGTGAATATAAAAAAAGGTAGAGTTTTGCACGCCTTATTTATATGAATTAAGGATATGAAAATCAAAGAAGTTCAATCATTGAATCATTAAATAGTCGTAAATAAGATTTTTTTTTGTTAAATTCTCTTGGCGTTACTGCAGTATGATTTTCAAAATGTAAGAAAATCAGAAAATATATACATAAAAATGTGTCAGCACTAATCTTGAGAAGATCTGATGGTTAAGAAGGACACACATCAATTGATGGCCCACAGACAAAAGGTCCGAAGGCCCAATTGTCTGACCAAATATAACAAGCGAATAGTTTACCAAGTTATATAGACAACCAAGTGACCTGAACCCGAACGACTCTATAAAAAATGAGGCAACAAATCGTTTGAGCCTATCACCATTGAAACTGACTTAAAGAGGAGCTAATCCCTCAGATCATGTGATTATATCAAGGAGATTGAACAAGCTCTCAACATTATCGAGTCAATATTATCAAGCCCTAACCATCCCTCTGGATTCCATCGTTAAAATGTATCTACTTATTGGATTATGGTGAACCCGATATTTATTTCACCATCTATCTAATATTCCAAAATTATTCTATTGACAACAATCTCTCACAAAGAATCGCAGGTTGACGACTAAACTAGAGTGACCTATCGAAGAAGCTTAGACGACCGAATCAGCTCTGCCAACCCCCAAACCAATCAGGACTAGTCGACCGGTGGCAATGACAATGTATGGACAATTGAACCGACCTCGCAAAACAGAGGTCATGCTAGCCCAGTTAAGATAGAAAAGAGTAGTTGAGCCTTGTAGCTACTTATGTGCAAAGTCTAGAAAATCCTGTAACACCTCTATTAAAACAGGGGTATTATTATAATTTCACCACATTATTTTCTATCCTATATAAATAGATAGATCATTTCATGAATAAAAAGTTACACATTATTGTTCATTACTACGCACTATTCCTTTTCTCTCTCATTCCTCCCTTCACTACTGCCATCAAGGTGTCGCTTAGGGATAAATTTGAATTCAACATACTAATTGTTAAATATTACAGTAATAAATATTATAAATTCTTAACAAATACTAGGCATGTGTTAATGTTAATAAAGTAAAATAATAATTTTACTTATTGCATAAATAAATCTATCCTGATTATGATGGGCTTGACCCCACTAAACTTAAATCACCAATCTTACCAAACCTTCTAAAAACACAAAAAAAAAAAAAAGAAAAAAAAAGAAAAAAAAGAGAAAAAAACTCTAATCAAATATTAAGTTCGAATAAATTTTAAAATTATAAAATATATTTTAAAATAATATAAAAGAAATTATGATTGATTTTCTATATATAATATTCATATTTAAAACAAAAATGCATTCATATCCCCTCAATAGAACAAAATATTGTTCCGAGAACGATGCCATCTAAAACGTAATCTTCCCAGAATAAATAAGCAAAATAATCTCTACAAATAATAAAACATTAAATGGCATACACCTTAAAGGCAGAAGACTACGTACAACCCCCCAACCAAAACATTACATATATTTTAATAATATTTTTATATAGAAACATAAATCGAAACAGTAGTCCTCCACCCTTTGCCTTATTCCATCCTCAACCGGTTCCCGGCTGAAAATCACGCACGGTCAGCAACTGTCCACGTCATATCCCCTTCAAAAATCCAATGGCACACCTCTATCTTCCCCGGACCGGGCCCCAGCGCCACGAAGGCCCCGTGTGTCGAACTCCAGTCTGACGTGTCAAGGTGACAGATGGCAACCCCTTGATTGATCTTCTCCTTCGTATCAACGGCCAAGATCTCCGCCACATAAACGCGCACCCGCGGCACCGAGTGGCAGTAATAAACCATGTAGGGGAACAGGCTCTGATGGCAGCTCACCGACTGGGTAACTTTACCGCCGTTCACCCCCCTCACATTTCCGATGAGGATGTTCCCCTTCGACCCCTTCGTGTTCGCCGTGGATCGCACCTCGATGTCGTCGCCGAGCACGTCGACGGCGAAGTCGATCATGTCCTCAGCCGACGCTGCGCAGCGCTTCGTCTCGCCGCGGCTCGGAGCGCGCTCGCAATCAGCTATCGTCGAATCCACCGCTTTACCCATGGCGGTGTCCGGCAAGATGTGGAAAATTCCGTTGACGGAGGAGGCGGAGAACGGGATCTTACCGGCGATCGAACGCGGGAGAAACGACCGCGGCGGCATCCTGTCGCGAATGTCCGGCATCGGCATCACTGTCCCCTTCTTCAGATTTCTTTCACGAAAGAACTTCCCCGGCTCGACGAATCGTTTCGCAGCGGCTTGTTTCACTGCTGAGATCGCGGGTGAAGTCGACGAGGAAGAGGAATTGTGATATCCTTTGAAATCAATGCCGGTTTTGGCATAGGATTTGAAGCTGGTGTTATCGGCGAAGTATTCCTTGAATGTGATTTGATCATTTAAGGAACCCTCACCATAGCCCTTGAAGTTATCGCTGCCGGGATTAGCAGAGTTTCCGTAATTTGTGAAATCGGCGGTTCCAGCGTTGTCGCCCTTTTCATATGAGGTGAAGAAATTGTCTCCCACGTTTGATTGATCGCGATAGCTGTTGAATTTATCGAATCCGACGTTGCCTCCATCGCCGTACGACCGGAAATTGTTCTCCGGCACATTTCCGTTCTCTCCATACGAACTGAAGGTGTCGTTTCCCCCATTCCCTTCCTCGCCGTAATGTGTAAACGTGCTTCCGATCACATTGCTGTTATTCGCATAGGAACTGAAATCAGATATTGCGCCATTGCCGTTCTTCCCGTAGCTATTGAATGACTGGTCGCCGGCGTTCGTATTAACGGAATACTGTGAAAAAAGTCCTTCGCGGCCGGTGCCCTCTGCGGCGTAATTAGTAAATTTAAGTTCGGGTACATTGGAGGATTCATCGTAGGCTGTGAATTCGTCGGTTCCGCCGGCGGTGTTTGTGCCATAAGAGGTGAAATTTGCGGTGACGACATTGCCATCGGGGGCGTAGAAAGCGAACTTGTCATCGTGGCCGGCAGAGTCACGGCCATAGCGGCGGAAGGTGTCGAGGGGTACGTTGAGGTTATCAGAGTAGTTTTTAAAGGAGGATAGGCCGTCGGCGGAGCCAGTACCGTAGTTGGTGAAGTTGCTGTTCTGGTAGACGCCGAAGCTGGAGTCGCGGGGGTGGGAGGAGAGGGAAGGGGTGAGGTCGGTGGGGCAGAGAAGACCAGCGGCGGAGCAGAAGGAGGTGAGATGAGAGGAGAGAAGTGAAGGATCGGAGGCCGCGAGGTTGAAGAATGTGGTGGCATCGGAGGCTGAAAGAGGGGTGAGTTTTGAGAGTAGGAACGAGGGGTGAGGAAGATTGTTGGGGATTTTGCGGTTCCAATAACGGATTAGGGCTGCTTTTTCGGTGAATGGGTTTGGGGATGTCGAAGTCACAGCAGGGGAAGAAAGGAGGAGGAGGAGGAAGGAGGAGAAGAAGAAGAAGACGAAGAAGGAGAGTGGAGCGGCCATGGAAGGAAAGGGAAGGGGAAATGAATGCTGTGTTGGTGAGTGAGGAGAGGTGATGAATTGGCTCTGTATCTATATAACATATTATGGATAAGGAATAGGGAAAGTTTAAAGCTGTCGCACATAATAGATCTGTTTATAATGAAAATGGGAGTCCAAATCCTCGCTAAATTTTGTTTTTAATTTTAATTTTAATTTAATTTTGATCACGATACCTCACCTAATTTTCTTAAAAAAATATTAAAATTTCCGTGATCAGATTATTTATATTATATATATATATCTATATATCTATATATTAATTTAGAAAATACGATTTATAACGTACTGCTCATTATTCCACATAAATAAATAAATTTAAAATAATTTCACGCTCAATAAAATGCTCCAAATAAAAAATAATAATAAAATGATAATTTTTCAATATGCAATAAATAAGCTGTTATTTTCTCTCTCTTTATCGTGCGTCAAAATTTACTAAGCAATAAATTATGTTTTGTTTTTTTTTTTCGATTATTTTCTGTCTTTGGGTATTGTTTCTCCTTAGCTTCAGGTAATGCTTTCAGTCATCTATACAAATTCTTTGAAAACATTTTATTAATTAAATAAATATAATAAAAAGTATTAAATTAGATTTAAATGATGTTTTAATATAAACTATAATTCTTAAATCTTGCCTCAACCCTTAACATCTTACTAGCTATGCTGACATGATTGTCCAAACGATCTCTCGTTCACGAACAATTACGTGTTTGATCTGTTAAACAAACGAGCCAAACACGAACATACTTTTTGGGCTCAAAATATAAATGAACAGAACACGAGCGAGCCTCGTTTACTCCCTTACTCTTAATAGAGGAGCTATTGGCTCGATTTTTAAAAACATGATTTCCTAACAATTTTAAAATATAAATATTTATAGGACAAATAACCGTTTTAAGAAAATATTCTTTATGGCAATTTTACATATAATTTTATAACTAATTGCTGCTGTCTAAGAGCCTATATTGATTTTTTAAATTATAAAAATAACTAAATTTTTTTGACCTTTTCTTCTGTTTTCTGTATTTTTTCACCTTTAAAAAATATTAAAATTTTGAAAATAGGTTCGCGGTTTAGAGTAGTGATCATTGATTTTACTATATTTCGGCACCGCGTCCCAAATAAAATTTGTAATTTAGTGAAAATCAGTTTCGCTCTTTTATATATATCCTTCTCTGGTTCTAAAATAGTTAAATTTATATAGACAATTTTATTTAAGTTTTGTAATGATTGCAAAAGAGCTTTTTACCACGTGAAAGAGCTTTGTATGTTTGTATATTTTCTTTAATTTTATAAAAATTTACATACATGCCACACTATTCTTATGTATTTATATGTATAAACCAAAAATTATGCTCATATTTATCATGTCTTGGTGACATAAATCAATGGATGAAATTGTGAATTTCACATTTAAAAATGAAGTAATAATAGCATTTTAATGTGATATTGAAGAATCGAGTTCCCATAGCCGAGATTTCTTGTGCCAAGTTGATATGCCAAATTGCTATATGTATACTATAAAAATGTCGGCACGAATCTCAAAGGAATCGAATGGTCAATAAGAAGAGCTGCAGATGAGGTTTCGAATGGCAGAATAGAAAATTCCACAACAAGCAATCGATCAACTTTATAGCCCGCCAAACGAAACTGTATTACGGCCGGAAGAGTCTCTCGTCCGATGAAATCTTCCGAGTGGAAGGACTGCTGATTGAAAGTTCGCATCCTGGTCAAGCGACTTGATCTCTATAAGAGGACACAGCCGACCGACAACCACATCCGACGATCGATCGACATAGTGGCTGGCCTCCAGATTTCGAGCGATCGACCAAACAGCTACTATCATTTTCATTACTATGAAATCTTGATTCGATCATTCAAACAATTATAGTAACTGCTCTTTCCTTATATGTCATATTTAGAGACACTATATGAGGTCATGACATTAATAAAGTAACTTTTTGAACCCTCACACTTACGGATTTTGATACTTGAATTTTCTCTTGCACTCATCAGTTCTCTCTCTCTCTCTCTCTCTCTCACTCACTTCTCTCTTCTTAGCTCTAGCTTTCGAGGCATGTTCCACAAGAAGACAACCTTAGATCCAACATCCTAAAACGTGGCCCGGTGAGCGCGGACATGCCACAGACGAGAAGCAAAACCAATTACAAAGGAGAATCACAGCAGAGAGATCCCACAATAAAGGAAATCAATAGAGAATGTGAGACTCCAAACATTCAACAATAGTTTCGAAAATTACGATAACAAATGATAGGTCAATTCGAGACCCTTCAACTGGCAATCATGCAAAGAAAAGATCAGTCTGCTCTCCTAGTGGTTGAATCTCGGGGAACTCATCCTCAGAGGGTTCCCTCGAAGCACCTGCCGATGTCGATCAGAAGCATTGGTAACCAGGCTACCGAAGGGAAAGGATATTCCTCACATTTAGGCAACACCAGATGTACACCGATAGTTATACGTTAGATAGAGCGCATCAAAGCACCAATTCAACATACCCTTAAGAGTGCCATCACTCAAAATATTTTGGATGCTAAACCTCCAGCAAAGCTCAGGATTCCCCATCTAGATCCTTACAAGGGAAAGAGTGATCTGATCGACCACCTGGCGTCATTCGAATCGTCAGTTGGTATCTTATAGATAGACGACATCATAAAGTGTCGCCTCTCTTGATGACACACAAGGAATTAGCTCTTCATTGGTTCCATGGTCTGCCAGTCAGAATCATTCTGACTTTTGCTAAGTTTAAAAAGCTTTCTCTGTCCCACTTTGTCAATTTACAAAAGCTAAGGAATAAAACGCAAGATCTGCTATAGATCAAGCATGGGGAGATCAAAAACTTGCAGTCTTACATTACTCATTTTAAGAAGGAGATGTTAGAAGTGAAAGATTTTTAATCGTTGATAGCCCAGACTTCTCTGCCACAAGTGATTAGAGATGAATGTTTCAAGTATGATTTCAATATGCTTGAATTAAAGTCTCTTTTAGAGATGTAGAGACAGCCAACAATCATATCGCTGGCGAAGAGTCCTTCACAGACTCAACCTTGGCTAAGCTGGCATCAATCGAACTGCAGTCGAAGAAGAGGAAGGCTGCAGACGAAGGATAGAAGTCGAGGGAAAATTAGAACCCCTCCAGTCAGCAACACCATAACAACATTGTGTCCAAGGAAAAATTAGAGTTGTCAAGGTCAAAATCAGAGTTTTGACTAGTGGTCGCCGTGGTATTCAAGCTATTGCATGCACACCGAGAGATGTAGGGTTTGACCCCACTAAATTTTTAGATGGCTGAAATAGTGGCAGCCATACAAAATAAGGAGTTTTTCAGAAAAGCCCCGCCAATAAAGGTTGGACCTACGCTCCGAAATCCAAACATGTATTGTGACTACCACATATATCATTGGGCATGATACAGAGCAGTGTTGTCACCTCTGAAACCAAGTGAAAGAATTAATCAAGGCCAAGAAGCTGAAAGAGTTCATCGTCATCAACGGGCAAACACAGGTATAGGGAAAATCCCATGTTGAAGAATACTTAGATGAACTAGTCAAGTCAAACTAGGTACATGTCACCAGGATCATCCCGTCTAGCTTAGGAGGAGGCGAAGAATCATCCCGTCAATCTTGTTTGAAGAGATACAAGTTCGGTGATGTATTTTATGTTCCTTCATTTCAATTTAAGTATCCTCCCATTAGTTTTACAGATGTAGATCTCTAACGACGTGATCGTCATTACCTCCTTTATTAATTACTACCATGTAGGTAGTATCTTGATTAATACCAAATATTTGTTGAACATCCTATTCAAGATGATGTTCTACGAAATTAGCATGAAAATGAACAAGCTAACAACACCGGCTAGTCTACTGTTTAGTTTCTTTGGCGAGAGAAAAGAAGCTATAGGTGTCATCGCTCTATGCATCTCATGAGGCAAGTGCAAGAAACATTAAGCTTGAAAGGAGGATTTCTGATGGTTGAGTCCCCTTCAACATTTAATGCCATATTTGGTCGACCACTCCTAATCAAGTATGGCCTCTGACTACCTCTATGCTTTGAACTTCAGAGCATTTTCAATAAATATGGGGTCATTCAAGCATAAGTTCTGCCAAACTCCATTGTCGCAATCATGACATTTGTCATTTTCTGTCGCTAAGAAATCGTCCCTTGGTCGATTGACTAGTTTAGCCATATTTACTCGTTTAAGATTGACAAGGAGGGTTTTGTTACATTTTTAACCATAAATAAGTTGTATTTGTTTGGAGTTAAAAATAAAATAAAGAATTGGAGGAAGCAGTTTGTTGTTGGTTCATACTTCGGTGATTGGGACACTTTAACCAACTCGAAGAACATATTAAGGGACAAGTAAAAGTCCCTTTAGAAGGATTTGCATGTTATTGAGTGCTGCTAAATGGGTGCAAGCTCTCGGTTCCCTAGTATACGACCACAAAAATAATAACTTGGGTGTTGAAAGGTTAAATGACTCAAGATTTATGGTTGGCCTTGGATACTATTGAGGTCATCCAAGCAAAGAAGGAGAGGAAGAAGTTGGTTACTATCGACCAATTTTCCTCACTTTAAATTTGAAAATATTTTAATTTAGTAGACAATGTATTTTGAATTTTTTTTTAATTTTTGAAAATATGAGATTGATAAGATTCTCATATGTTTCATAGTTTACATAACCGAGTACAATACCATGAGTAATACACCCTCTCCAGAGATAAGTGTATCACTTGACGGTAGAATCAGCTATATAAACTAAGAAATATATAATATTAGTTTTGTCTGTGAAACCTTGTGTGCGACTGGTATACTTAAAATATATAATATTTTTATGCACATTTTTATACCTATTTTTGATGATATTTCACATTAATGGAAGGTATTTGTGTGTTTTTCTTTCAGGTACACTTAAATGGGCTTAAAGTATCAAAAGGAGTGAGAAAGGATCAAATTTGGAGCAAAAACGAAGAAGTTGTTAAAATGAATTGGGGCGCCTAAGCGCCCAGATCTGGTGCCTAAGCGCCAGTAGACAGAGAAGGTCGTGGTTAAGTGCCAAAACCCTGTGCTTAAGCGTCAGGTAGTTACTTTGCAATTTCAAGGAATTTTTGGCAAATTTTGAAGAGGTGTTTGAGGCATCTTTTGATACAAATGTGGGTAATTAATCAAGGGCGCCAAAAGACATTCAAATTTCACTTGAAGGGATACATCTCTTGGGTAAATTCATCAAATACGGACACATTTTAAAGAGACACTAAGACATCTTTTGAAAAAGTATAAAAGAAAGGGGAGGGCTGGTTAGAAGGGCTGGTTAGATAGTTCTATAGAGAGAGGTTTTAGTGAGTAGTTAAAGTAAGAAGTTTTAGGATTCTTACTTAAGGTTTCTTAGAACTTTTCTTATTCCTAGTGAAAGAGAAGATGTGTAGGGATTCCTAAATAAAATTCCATTGTTGTAGAGAGATTTAAACCCTCTCTTGGGTTGGGCAACTAGTCTAAGGGAGTCTTCTAAGAAAAAGAAAGATTCAAAGAAACTTCAAGAGATTGGTGGAGAGGAAGTTGAGATAAGTTTTATCTTTGTACTTCACTTGGTTTTAATTGAGACTTCATGTGTTTTCTACATAATTTCTACTTTTAAATCTACTTGTTGTTGTGTTTTCTCCATGTATTCTGAGTAGTCTTCTTTATCTTTTTCTTAAAATGAAAAGTAATTAAGTGTTGAATGAAAGTTGTGGAAGTATTGATCTGTAATGTTGGAATAAGTTATGATTAATTTAATCATTGTACTTCATTTACTTCTTAATTTGGCTAATTAAGATGTTAATATTTGTTGTGAGAATATGTAAGATCCTAGTAGGTATTTTCTCAATCAACAATAGGTAGAAATCACATGAGATTATATATATGAGAAAATAATTCACATAATTCTGTGAAAATAAATAAGGAAATATACTTTGATGGGCGTAGAATTAGAGACTTTAGGGTGACAGACTAAAGCCCCTAATTTGGTTTATTATTTTAGGTTTTGATGCGAGATGTTAGCCTCTAGGTGGAGGGAAAGGAGGGAACTCTAGAGTGAGAGCCAGTATCTTCCCTACCTAACCCGTCTTCAAAACTATTCAAACTTTAAACTAGTCAATATTCTTTATAACATCTCTAGTAAAGGTAAAGAATAAAATTGTTCATATTTGGCACAACACATTTTGAATGTTTCCAAAACACAATGCATGTACTTATTACTCATTTATGACAAGGAAAAAGATAATTTCATCTATAGTTCTTAATCTTATTTAAGTTACGTTATAATTAGTATAATGTTTACTTTATTTTACAATTTAATAAAATTACCAAAAAGAACCACATTTTAAAGTTATCTGTTACCTGAAACTATTTAAGTAAGTTTCTTTTTAAAAATAGAATTTGTGATCTAAAAACTTTTTTATCTTTTAAGTTTCCAAAATTTTTACTCGTGGGATACGGCATTACTAGGGAAAATCAAATTTTCTTTGGATTTGAATTTAAAAGAAAAATTAAAAAGAATTTTTAGAAAAATTAAATTTCTATTTTCAGAAAATCTTACTTAAACCTTATCTGTTTATGTGAGTTTTTATTTTTATTTTTATTTTTATTTTTATTTTTGTGTTATAGTAGTTTATGTGAAGTTCAGGTTATGAAGGACTTGTACCCTACGATTCTGAATTATAACGGACTGTTAGAAAAATTAAAAAAAATTGAAAATACAGAAAAAATTCAAAAATTTCAAGAAATGGCAAATCAAATTATTCAAAATGCTGAAATTCATCATGAATTAAAACCTTTAAGAGATTATGCAAACCCTACAGTAGATGAACTTCATGGTAGTATTCAAAATCCTGTTGTAGCTGCTAATTCTTTTGAAATTAAACTTGATTTTATCTAAATGGTATCTAATAATCAATTTGGGGGATCACCAACTAAAGATCCAAATTTACATCTTGCTAATTTTCTAGAATTATGTGCTACATTTAAATATGATGATGTTTCTGATGATGTTATTAGGTTTGACTTTTTCCATTTTCACTAAGGGACAAGGCTAAGATATGGTTGAATTCTTTAGCACTTAGAACTATCAAAACTTGGGGCGATTTAGCACAGAAATTCCTTGTTAAATATTTTCCACAATAAAAAACTGCGAAGCTTCAAAATTACATTACATCTTTTTGTCAGTTTGAAGGGGAATCTATTTATGAAGCTTGGGAACGATTTAAAGAACTCTTAAAAAAGTGTCCACACCATGCTGTGGCAAATTGGTTAATTATTTAAACTTTTTATAATGGATTAGCTTGATCTCTTATATCTATTATTGATGCCGCTGCTGGTGGTGCATTAATTTCGAAACCATTTCTTGAAGCTTATGCTTTAATTGAAAAAATGACTACTAATAATTTTTAGTGGTCTTCTGAAAGGGTACATCCTAAAAAGGTAGCCAATATTCATGATTCTGAAGCTTTTTCCATGTTAGCAAATCAAGTTGTTACAATTTCAAGGATGATAGACTAATTTGGAATGAATTTTTCTCAACCAATTCCAATGATTAAAAAAATCATTTGGCCAAATGGTAGATTCTCAAACATCAATTGAGACTTGAAATGCTATAAATAACAAGTCAAATAACCCATTTTTGAACTATTATAATCCATGTTGGAAAACCACCCTAATTTTAAATGGAATGACAATTTGGGTGGTACTAATCAGCAATGGGGGAGCAACCAAGCAAAACCAATTGGGGAACTGAAACGACCAATGTAATAGTAATTATAGACCTACATATCCTCCAAGTTTTAACAATAATCCACAATTTTAGCTTAAGAAGTTGTCTATAAAAGAAGTGGTGTTACAAATGGGAAATCAGCTACAAAGTCAAGGAGTTGCTATAAGAAATATTGAGAATCTGTTGGGACAAATTGCAAATTCATTAAATAATTGAACTCAAGAAACACTTACTAGTAATACATAAGTAAATACTAAAGACTAGAATAAAGAGCAAGTAAAGACTGTTCAACTTAGAAGTGGAAGAGAGTTGGAAGGCAGAGTTCAAAAAGAGATTGAAGTATAGAAAGAAGAAATTGAAAACCTAACGAGGATGCTCTAGAAGGTTTTGAGAGACCTATTTCTCCACTTAAGATTGATTTAGAAAAACCACCACCACTCCATTTCCTCAAAGACTTCGTCAACAAAAGTTAACTTAGGTTCTTTCTTTTTCTAATTCCTTTAAATGATATTAGATCAAGTCTAGCTCACTACCAAGCTCTTAGATCTCTTAAAGGATAAATTTATAATTTTGAAAAGGTTTTATGAAATGTTTTTTATTCTTATTGAAAGATTAAATTATGCTTGACCATTGACTTTTGGCTTCAAATAAGTAAATTATTAACCTCCTAACTTGTGCCCCCTAACACTTAGATCATCCAAACTTAGTTATCTTCCAATCGTGAATAATTTTGAATAATTACAATTATGCTCTTTGGTATAAAATAATGTGGATTGGTTTCTACCCATTTACCTTTATATTTCAATCATCTTAGTGAATTAATCATCATAAATACTACCATTCTACCCTCCGCTTTAACCTAAATCTTTAATTAGAGTATAAAATTATAAAATTAGAAATTTACCTCTAAGGTTTCCTACCACATAACTCTTCTAGTTTAACCCCAATGACCATGAAAAATTGCTAACACATTACTCATAAGTTGATTGAGACATCAGAGAAGAATTCAAATTTTTCTGATTTTTATTATTTTTATAATTATTTTATTCCATAATTATTATTTTTTAATGTTAATTAATTTAATTAATCAAGATATGTTTTTTATCCTTATAAAATTTTTCATGAATTTTTAATTATATTTTAATTTTTATGATTTTTAGTTAATTTTAATGAATAAATAAATATATAACATTATTTTTTAAAATAATTTTTATATTTTTCAGTAGTCTCTCTGAGTTCATAACTTTAAAACTTTATAATAGCATTTTTTAATTTGTTCTATTTAATCAAGGAGTTAATTGTGATATTTTCAAATATATTTGCATTTTTATATTTATTAATTATTTCTAATAATTTGTTTAATTAAAAAATGGCTAAAAATGAACTTTTTATTTTGAGTCTAATTTTATTTTTCTTAGGTCCCCCCTAACCACAAAGAAAACCCCAAATTTGATTTCGTAATTTTTTTTATTTTTATTTTATTTTTTATATTTATTTTGAGCAAAATTTATCATTTTTTTAGGAAATACATTTTTATATTAAAATAAGTTTTCTAACTTTGAATTTTTTAGGGAAGCATCTAAGACTAATTTTTGTCATCACAAGGTGTTTTTTTGATTTTTTTTAAAATATATTTATATCTTTTAATTTATTATTTTTCATTAATATTTAAAATAGGAAAATACTTAATAATACATTTTTTAAAATCCTATTTTTTTTATTTTTCCTAAGGTCCTCTGACCTCAGTGAACACAATAAACTTAATTTTATATTTTTCTCATTTTGATTTTATTTTTATAATTTTTTATAAAAGTAAAGGTGCAATTCCTAGAAGTTTAGGCATTTGAGGTTAGGGACATCCTCTGACCTTCGAAAAATAAAAAAACATCCATAGGGTACCCTCAAAATTTTATGTAATTATAATAATTATAAAATTAATTATAATTAAATTTTTCTCTGGGGTTTTTAATTAATTTAAAATAAAATCTTTAATAAATATTTGTAATTTTTAGTTTATTAAATCCTCCTCGATTCGCTGAGCACAGAGGTATTTTTACTTCATTTTTAGAACTATTCTACACCAAGATATGAATTTTTTAGTTAAATATCATTTTCTGTATTTAATTCGAAAAACCCAAATTTACTACTTATCCACGTCGGCCGCTGATCCACTGAAAATTTAATAGCTTTTTACTATTCATTTCGTACCTGTTTTTGATGATATTGCACTTTAAATGAAGGTATTTTTGATGATTTCATGCAGATACAATGAATTTAGGCCTTTGGAGCAAAAGGAAGCGAAAATGAGCAAATTTGGAGCAAAAAAGAATAAAAGTGTATTTTATTGAACTAGCGTCGAATGACACTGTCACCAGCGCCGGACATTGCTAGTTTCCAGAGAGTCAAGACATTTTAGCGGAATAATGTGTCGAATGTGCTCCTACCAGCGTCGGACAATGCTCTATCCCGATTTTGAACTAGATTCAATATATTTGGCTGGATTTTGAAAGGTTGCTTGAGGAAACTCTTGGGAATTCAGTTTTGGCTGAATTTTAAAAATTTTAGAGCCAAATTTCAAAGGGGGGAAAAAGGAAGAGAAGAGTTTAGAGTTTAGAGAGTTTTCTTTCCATTTAGTGTAAGAAGTTAGGGTTGTGTTTTTTCTTCTAAGGAGTGTGAGAGGAGAGGAAAAGTGAGAGATTTCTTCTTCCTTACTATTCTAAAGAGAGAATTGTGTGTTGTTGTGAAGAAAGAAGAGGAGTCAAAGGAATTCCTTGAGATTCACTTGGGGAAGAGTTTGAGATAAGTTGTCTTTACTTTACTTTGTTTGCATGATGTTGTTTTTATATATAAAATCCATGTTTTGTCATCTTTTCCTCACGAGCATTGAGTAGATTTCTTTGTCTTTCTCTTTTTATGTGATGTGTTGATGTTGTGAAATGGAAATGATGTGTCGATTTATTATGGAGAATTTGTGATGAACTTTTCACTTTGAACTTCATTTACTTTTTGATCTGACCAATTGAATTGTTAAAACTTATTTGGAAACATATGTTTTGAAAGAATTATGAGTTCTAAAACAAAAGTAAAGGTCACATTCAATGTCCATAAAAGAGAGAAGTAGTTCATGGGGATTGAGTGCAAATAAATAGGGAAATATACTTTGATGGCCGTACAATTAGAGATTTCAGTGTGATAGGTTGAAATGCTCCATTTAATCCTAATGTTTAGAAACTAAAGCGAGAGTTAGCCTTCAGGTGAAGGGAAGTGGGAGCTCTGGAGTGAGAGCTAGTATCCTCCCAACCTAACCACGGATTTGGGGACTAAACTTAGCATTAGCCAATGTTCTTTATACGCTGAAATATGGGTAAAGAATAGGAATTCTCCTATTTGGCACAGTACATTTGTATAACTGATCTATGTCACAATAATCATCACATTATGAATGAAAAGGATAAAGACTCTTTCTTGCAACTGAACTTTGTTATAAATTTAGTCTTGTGTTAGTTTAACTTTCTAGAATTTAGAACATGCTTTAGTAGAAATAGTAACTGAACCTGTTTGTCTTTACTTTAAGAATTAAACCATTTGCAATTATGTTGTGATTCGATAAGAGATTTCTATGCTACGCCATAAAAGTAAAGCCTTCCTGTGGGATCGATATTCTAGGACTCCATTAGAGCCTTGTATTACTTGAGTGATACGTATACTTGCGTTAATTGTGTGACTCATTATCATTTAAATCAATATATAAATCTAAATCTGAGTTCATTAATTTTTGAAAATTTAAAAAGTCGCCACCTCAATCTCAACGTCTAGGATACTTCACGCGACGCATTTTGATTGGTTGCATTTTCCACATCGGTGCTGTCTTAGCCCTCAGTTCGGGTAACATCTCCCCGTCCGACCCAATCTCTGTCGTTCATTCAATAAACTCGGTTGGAAGGCATCCATTCATCATCCTCGTTTGTTCGTAACACGTAAACCGTTCATGTTCTAACTCTAAGATATCACTCAATACTCAACTAAATTAAGTGTCATTTATTCCTACACCTCCATCTAAGTGAGACGAACACATCCATATAACCAGATACGTATGAAATACAAATTTGTTCACAACGATTCAACCAAGGCAAAAATGAGATGTTTCTGGTTATACCTTTGCCCAAGAGGTGAGGCCTCAATTGGGTTTGTTCAAAAGCATCCCCTTGGTCCCACAAACCTCCTCAAAGTGCCAATTTGCTCTTCGATCGGGCTTAGGTATGTTCTAGATCAAAACGTGGCTCAGATGTGGTCTTGGATTATGTTGGAGAGCTCCGGAATGGGGGCTTTTGATTGGGGAAGTGGTTTTAGGTTCTGGTGAAGCTTTTGGGAAGGTTATTTTGGAGTTTTGTGGAGTTTGGTGGAGTGGCTGAAAAAAGATCTGAATTTTAGTGATGAAAATAGGGTTTCTCAGTGGGAATGAGGTCTTGGAATTGTGTGGGATGAGCTTCGTGGGCTTGTAGGAAGGTCTAGGAGGAATTTGGCAAGACTTCACCAAGGTTGATACACTTTTCTTCTTTTGGCTAAGAGGAGTGGTGAATTTATAGGTAGAGCTGTAGTGGCAAATTGGGTAAGCTAGAGAGTACAAGGTGGTGCTTAAGTGGAGAGAAAACAAATGCAAGTGTCCAATGGGTGTGAGTCAAGTGGGGGAGTTCAAATTTTGGGTTTGGCTAAAGGGGGCCTCTCAGGTTTGGTGTTTTTGGTGACTAGGGTGACCGGTCGGCCATGGGAGGTCACCATCCCATTGTTGGTGATCAGTGGTGGGCAAATGTGAAGTCAATTGGGTTGGAGCATGGGTAAGGGTGTTTAATTAAAATGGAATGCTTTTTGGGCTAGGTTCGGTTTGACTTAGGTTAACCCCGTGGAAATGGGTTTGGGTGGCCCCTAAGGCTGACCAAAGCTAGTGGAGGTCAGGTGCATCAGTGTGGTTAAGCTCCAATCAAGTATATTTAGATTAAATTTAGGTTTAATGGAATCATGAGAGGGGTTAAGCGCTTTTAGGGGATCATGAAAGAGGGTCTTTCTTTTGCACTTATGGCTCTCATGAGGCTTGTTTATGGCTCCATGGCTTCCATGTGGCTTGGATGAAGTCATATGACTTGTCCATGGCTCATCTAGGCCTATATGGCTTGCATTAAAGGAGGAAGGGAGGAAATTCCAAGTTTGAAAGAATTTTGGTGTCTTCCATTTTTGGTTGATTTAATCATGAAATTTTAGACTTTAGGCTTGATTAATTTGATGTGTGGCTGATTTTTGTCATGTGGGCTTGGATAAAAAGGAGGATTGGAACTTGGGCTCAAATTATAGGCTTTTTAGTTTAAAGGGGAAGAGTGGATTTTTTTCTTTAGGTTTGGGGGGGCGGGGGCGTCTTTCGATTTGGGCTTGAAGTGGAACTTGTCATGAATTTGGATTTGGGACTCATGAAAATTGAATTTGAGTTTGAAATTGAAGAGGTTTTAATTTCAATTTGGATTTGAGAGAATTTAAAGGAAATTGGAAATTTTGGGACTTTGGCCAAATTTTGTGGAATTTGGAGGTGATTTGATAAATTTTGGAAATTGGGGTAAAAATATGGGTAAGATTGAGTTTAATATTGAGCTTTGGTAAATTTGGAATGGATTGTGTGTGATTTGATTTGATTTTGGTGAAGATTGGGGTTATTTAACAATTTTGCTAAAAGTTGGACATTTTGGATAAAATTGAGAATTTTTGGGGAATTCAATAAAGCTAGGGAATTTTGGGTGAACTAGGGAAAATTGGTGGTTTTGTGTGGGTGTACAAGACAAAGCCATCGAAGGTTATCCTAAGGTTAATCGATCCTATGGAAACTCAATTTTGAGTCTTCACATGTTGGTCTTAGCCATCTCAAGTGACTAATGAAGGCTTGTGACCTCCCATGTGGGACTTCATAAGAAAATCAAGAAGTTTTTAGAATTATTACGTGGGTGGGTTCATCACTTGTCCTCTAGGATAGTCAACAGGAAAGCTATGACTAGATTCTAGGCTCTTAAAGAATAGAATTAGACCTCATCAAAAAAATGAGGTCAAAAACCACCAAACAACAATAACTAAAACTTCATGGAAGCAAGTAATTACATAAAAAGTGTTATTTTAGAAGACATGCTCTCTGATCTTGTTGCCTGTACGATGACTGACACCAGTGATGCAAATTTTAAAACTTCTTGTTCTAATATCACAGTCATTATTAAAAATACGGTGACCAGTGAGGTCATAATTATTGCTCGATCTCACTCTGTTGATGCAGGAAAACTTGAGAGAAAAAGCTTGTTACGGATGAGGGAGCTTATGAAAGAACCAAGGCTCCTACTACTTCAACCCATCAATCCACTCAGCAAACACCACGCAACCATCTAATCCTCAACCGATTGCTGCCGTTAGACTCCACTCTTTGCTGCATGGTCCACACCTTATTAACTTGATAGAATTGATCAAGGACACCCTTGCCGAGCCTTCTTTCGCTTCTATTTCCTCTCCGAGATAGAATACCGAGGCGTCTTCCGGCTATGGACCTCTTCATCTCCAAAAGAAGATTTATCTCATCGGTCGGGGAAAAATTTGAAGGGAGACCAGAACTTCTCCTCAGCTTTCAATGAAGAGAAAGAATGAATCTTTCGCATTACACCTGGTGAAAGGGGGAAGGGGATGTTATGGGCCAGTTCTGACAAGCGATTCAGTTTTGTGAATACTTCCAAAGATGGGTATCCCAATTCTAAGGAGACTGTCGGAATCCAGTCAGTTTTTCTGGAGCTAGCCTGGTTGTAGAACTTTGCTCAGGATTTCAACTGTTTGAGCCACTCGAAGATGATTCAGTACACATTCTGGTTCAACCTGATAGCAGTGCAAGCCTCCCATATTCTGGTCCTGACGCTGAAAAATTCTTTGGCCGAGATGAATAAGAGGATCACTTTATTGGAAGCAATCTCTGGAGTGTTATAGACAATGAGGAAACCCTCCAAATACAGATTAATAGTTCCATTATGAAGAAGAAAAAGGAGGCTGGAATGAGGCCCTTATGAAAGAACATAATGATCTTAAATAGTGAGTGTCTTCGTCCATTCTGAAGGAAGAGCACATGATAAATTTAGTAAAACAATTTTAGCTCGGCATTAACTATGCGGTCAAAAGGCTTATTCACTATGGCCTGATTCACATGAAGTTTTCTCTATCGAATGAATTTGCAACGCTCATCCCGGGCAAAGTTGATGATTCCATGGAGGAGGACAGGGAAGTGGCAACGATGAGGATTACTCGGCTACTCATTAACCTCCCTTATAATTTAAAAAAAATTGGATCTTTTTTATCAGTAGAAGGAAATAAATAGACAATTTTAACTGCTTCAACATATAAGTATAAAAAGTTTGTCTGTTCAATATTTATATGCTTGTTTTATAATACTTGAAGTAGATCTATGGCTATTGGTTTTTCGCTCAGCTCAGAAGTGAGCCAACCATTTTTAATTGATCAATTGGACATATCGCATTAAAACTACTTGATGGGATTATTCCCCCAAAGAGACTCACGTTTGGGGTATTTTTTTTAAGTATTGTTGACCTTGTCGCCTGTACATATCAAACCACCTTTAGAGTTAGATCCTTAACATAAATGTAATATATCTTCATATCGATCGACCATTTATTTTGATGATGGATTGATATCTAAACCATAGTTATGAGTGTGTAGCTTGATGTTGATCAACCAATGAAACCAATCGATCTTAACCTTTTTATTGATTAACTAATCTACACCGACTGATTGATCTACACAATCTTGTGTTTTCATTAATCCCCCATTGCGTTCGACTGATTGCTTCTTTGCCTCGGCCAGTTTACTCCTTACACCTGGCACGGATCATGTCATTGCCTATGAGGGTGGCCCCCAAAACTTATTTTTGGGATGATTTACACTATACTATATCATAGATCTTGTCATTAGCAATTAGAGAACCATCTCCAAAAACCTGACCCTCTAGATCATGGAGATTTGATCTTAGCAATTTAAAGGGCGTGTAAAAGAAATCAATCGATATGTTATAATTGATCATCCTATGATTCACATCCTTTCACTTAATTTGTTTAAGTTCCCTAATCATTGAAAAATGTCAATTGAACGTCTCGGTTAGGGGTGCAAGTGATTCAACCTGACTCATGAACCGACTAGAGCCTAACTCGATAAGTGTCTCGTGAACCGAGCTCTATGAGCTAACTGCTAGGCTCAAGCCAGCCTTGAATTGACACATTAGCTTGTGAGCTGGCTCATTTAAACAAAATATTAACATAAAATATACTCCGAATATATTAAATTTCAAAATTTTATATTTAAGGTATTAAAAATGTTATGCAAATAATATGTTTTATTGTATATTAGGAGATTTTTATTATTTATCTCCTAATTGTTCATTCTATTTGTCGATTTGTTAAAAAATTTCTTTAAATTAATATCATTTTCTATTGTTTATATTAACTCGAGAACTTAAGCTCGAGCTTAAGCTCGAACTCGATAAAATTAATCAAGCTCAAGCTCAAGCTCAAGCCAAGGGCTGCTCGACTCAATACACCCTAGTTTCAATGTGGACAACAACGCGTCCATCTCCCGTAACTTCTGTTGGGCCAGCTTTAAATATTGCATTAATTGTAAACTAACTTTTCCTTTCCTTCTTAGGAAACTAGTTCTAGTCACTATGTCATGTTGTCTTGTCATGATGTCGACCTGTCCAATCATGATGGGCCCTTAGCAAGCTTTTATCGAGTGAACCCAATCAAAAGGTGGAGGAGGCCTCTGTTGATTGCGCTCATATTCAAGATAGTTTAGTGGGTTAGTTTTTTTCAGCTTTGTGTGGAGTCTAAGGTGAAGGAGACTTTTCGTTAATAGGAGCGACGAGCTTTATGAGGGCTTAAGTGCCAGCTCTGTTGTTTCTTCGAGTCGAGTGTCAAAGGAGGGCTCTCTCTGAGTCAGATGTCTAACAAGGCATTAGAAGTGGTCGCAGATCTACTAAAAGTTCTTTACAAGAATAAATGTGGTGAAACCTGGGGAAAGGTTGTGTTGAACACATGTTCCAAGGGAACACATCACATCTATTCGACAGTTGCTGCCAAGAGTGGGATAACCTCCTTAGAGCTAGTGGCGGAGGACTGGGACTTGGAAGCCTCCTGTCAGTAGCATCCCCTTTCTCCAGCTCCCTCTCGTTTCTAGAAATTCCTCCATTGCGAGGAAAATACAAGAATGTGGAGATGTCGACCTCACTTTTGTGGAGGTCTAATCTTTCTTAGAAGCCTAGGATCTAGCTATAAAACTTTCCTGTTGACTATCATATAGGACTAGTGATGGAACCCTACCCCATTAGAAATTCTAAACACTTCTTTACTCTTCTTGGAGTTTCACATGTTTGATGCTAACCTCTAGCACTTAGTAGGTTGAGGCCAGACTCAACCTACTAGTGTCGGGTGTGCTGTCTCTAATGTTAATATTCAAAGGATAGTTTCAGTTCAATCATAAGAAGATCAATTTAATAATGAGGCAGTCACTCGCATATGCAAGTATACGTATCATTCAAGTAATACAAAGCTCTAGTGGAGTCATGGTTATCGATCCCTGTTGACCTCATTTTTGATGAGGTCTTTTCTCATCTCTCTCCTTATTACTTAGGATCTAGCCATAGAGCTTCTCCTTGACTATATTAGAGGACTAAAAATGGGACCCATCACTTAGAAATTCAAACACTTCTTGGCTCCCTTCAAACCCCACAAGTTTGATTGTAACCCCTAAGCCACTTGGAGGGTTAAAATCAAATGGGGAGGTTTAAAGGATGAGTTTCCTAAAGGACTCTTTGGCCTTAGGATTACCCTGGGTGGCCTGGTCTGGTGAGGGTAAGCTTACACACACCACACTCCCACACACACATTCCAATCCCTAAAACTTCCTTTAACCAATTTGACTGTCTGACTCATGTAGGTAACTCATATGGATGGACCTTAACCCTTAGGCCCCTAGCTAAGAGGGTTCGGAACAACATATTGAGTGCATAAAATGAGTCCTCTCATGGCTCTTGTGAGCTTAACATGACTTCATGACTCAACCAAAATGATTTCATTTCACTCACATTTGATCAATCTTCACTTTTCCAAAATTTCAATTTTTGACCCCCGGGACCCTAAACCCGCCAAGCCTACCAAAAGACCTTGAAATTGCCCAAAATTTGCAAAATTGCCTAAATTACTCAAAATTCCTCAAAACCAATCCTAAATACTTCCCCCCACTCAAATTGATCATCCATGGCAAAATACACTAAAATATTCCAAAAATACCCCTCAATACCCTCCAAATACCCAAAATACCCTTTTAACCCAAAAATTCTAAAAATTCAGAAAATTACTATAAAATTCCATAAAATCCCAAATATTCCCAATTTCATTTTGTTCAACTACACTATAAGCCAATTTTATCAATTTAGCCCACATTTACCAAAATCCCCAATTTAACCATTTTTTAACCTAAGTGGACCCAATGTCCCACCAAACCAACCCAATTGACCTCAATTTTGATCCAATTCTAAGCTTCAATTCAATATCCCCAATACTAATTTAGACCAAACCCAAACCAAATTTCATCAACATGTGGATTCAATTTCAATTTGATGCTTAAAGCCCAATTTTGGCCCATGACCTAAACTTAGCCCAAACCAACCCAACTTAACTCCAATTAACCCCAAATCTTTTCCTAAACCTTCCTAACATCCCCAGAAACAAAAAACTAATATGATTTGCCCAAAATTTGAAACCAAACTCCACCCAAACCTAACCCAAACCAAAAATCCCCAATTTGGCCTAAATCCATCATGAACCCAAATGAGCCCAAATCCCAAAATCAAAGCCCAACCAAAGTTGGAAACTCTTTGTTACACTCCCATAAACATTTTTAAATATTAATTTTACATCAAACCCAACATTGGCCCAACCTTAACCCAAGTTAGCTCAATCAGATCCACTTTAGCCCCATTACCAAAAAGCCTAAATTATATCCAATTCAACAGCAAATTACCCCAAATTTGCTCCAAACCATTCATGAAGCATTCCCAAATTAAATCCAATAATTATTGGGCCTAATATTTTACAAAACTTTCATCCACTAACTTGTTTTAAAACCTAAAAGCCCACCCTTCCTAAAGCACTTTAAAAGCCCATCCAAAATGATTTCAAAAAGCCCAAAATCAATCCAAAGCCCACATGACATTTCTTTATATCATCCCTTTAATCAAAATCACCCCTAAGTTTCAAAATCATCATTAACCCATTCCAAATCAAGCTTCATGAAAATTTTCCACCAAAATACCAAAATTCCTAAAATCTACTTCCATGAAATTGACCAAGCCTTGCCCTAAGCCACATGGAGCCATTGAGCCATGCACAAGCCATATGAAAGCCATTGGAATCTTGGACTTGTCATCAACCCATTTATGGCAAGAGGAGGAGAGCCTTTAAGGACCCTTTAAAAGTCATTAACCCTTCACATGACTCCCCTTAACCCAAAATTAATCCAAACATTCTTGGATGGGGACCTCACCACCCTTTCCTAGCTGACTCACCTGACCTCCCTCAGCCCAAATCAAAACTTGGAAAGGTGCACTCAACCGAAACCCATGACTTGACCAAATTGAACCCAAAATAAGCCTCCCCCATGCCATTTCAATTCAACCCCTTTACACTTGGCCAACTCCAATTGACTTCACCAAATTCAAGCCCTGACCCTCCCGATCGAGATGGTGACCCGACTCCGGCCGGCCGCCCACCACAGCCACGCCGGAAAACACCGGCTTAAAAGCAACCATGTGAGCCAAATTTCAAATTCTTCTCTGTCGAGCCGTCTCATGGCCAGTGGACACCATGGTTGTTCTTCTCCTCACCAGAGCAGTTGATCCAAGCCATCAAACCCCCCTAGGAAGCTCTCCAGCCACCTCTATTTAAACACCACCACCTCTCGGCTAAAAGAGGTGTTGAACCAAACCTTACCAAAACTCTGCCAAAATCACTCCACACTCTTCTCTTAGCATAAAACACTTGATCCCCACTGAAATCCAACCCTACTTTCTCCTCTGTGAGCTCAATTTTAGAGTTGAATTTCAAGCCCAAAACCAGGACACTTCACCACAGTGAGTCAATCCTTAAATTGACTGATCCTACACCTTCACCAGACCAAGAGGAGAAGTTTTCCAGCAAAAGCGCCTCACCAGGCCAGCCATTTCTTCGAGAGACCAAAGCTTGAAATCGGGTTTGGTGGAAGTTATACCTAGTCAATTCCCCAAAGCTAGAGACTTCATCTGGAGCTTCCCTAGGTTCAATCGAAGGTGCCACAACTCTCTGATTGAAGCTTCACTTCTCAGAACAAAGGTATGGATCGCCTCCTTTCATTTGAGTCAATTTCATAGCATGTTATCCATATGGATATGTTCGTCTTGTCGAGACGAGTCCATAGAGCAAAAGAATGTGAAGATTGGTTAAGTATCGAGTGAAATCTTAAGGTTTTAGGGTAGACGGCTCTCGTGTTGAACCAGATGGAGACGATGACCAGCAACCGTCGGATTGCGCGTGTATCGAACGGACAACTCAGATCGCGTCGAACGAGTGAACGAGACATGAACTGCAGGCCTCTGGAGCGCTGAGTCAGATTGCGACGTTGAATAGGGAGGCGACGCGTGGCTTTTCGGAGCTGATGAGGTTGAGTCAGCGTCGCGTGGATAAGTAGGAAATTATGGGTATTTTTGATTTATTTAAATACCCAGAACTTCAAAAATCCATATCTTTGTGTAGAAAAATCACAAAAATAAGATAAAATACCCTCTTGCTCAGTGAACAGAGGAGAACAATGTAGAAAAAGAATTAACTTATTTTGATGAGTATTTTATTTTTAATTAATTATTTAATGATTTCAGTATTTTAATTATCCATGTATTCATACAATTCACCATGGGATGAGACCATAGGGCTTTTGTAGCCTCTGTTCTTGGGAACATTCTCTGAATTTTCCAAAGTCAGAGGCCATCTCTATGGCAAGTTATTGATTTTTCAAATTTAAGTATCTATTTTGGCATTTTAATTCTAATAATTAGCATATTTTTCAATAAATTCTTCGAAAATTAGGAGAGATATCTTAAGACCAGAGGACCCTAGGAAAAATATACTTTAAGTTAACTCATTAAGAATAACCCTAATTGGCCTAAACACTCAAAACTGAACCCTAATTAATTAAGAGTAACCACACATTAAAATTGCTTGAAATCAATTCTCCACTGTTACTAAGGTTATAGAGAACCTCACATAAAAATTTGAAGCTAATTGGAAATGATTTGACCCACTAAATGGATCATTTAATTTGCATGGTCACTTTTAAATTTTAAAAATTCATAAAACACAAAATACATTTCACAAATTTACAAAAATGGATTTGGAGCTTCTCTGATATTAGGGGAATCTAAGAAAATTAAAATTAAAATTTTCTAAAAATTTTCATTTTTAACCATATTTTCAATATTTTAATAATTAAAAAATAATAAAAATCATAAAATTATTAAAAATCATAAAAATGTTATATTTTGCTTCCTAATCACTTAGCAATAAACCAAATATTTTTCCTAAGTCTATAGGTTAAGATATTGAATTTTAAAGGCTTAAAACAATTTTTAATATTAAAAAATGAATTTACTTACATTTTTACTAAATTAATTCTAATAAATCAAAGAAAAATAAAAAATATAAAATTTATTTCTCTGAACTCCTTGAGGTCAGAGAGATTTATGAAAAATATAAAATTCATTTTTCAACTTTAATTTTATTTTATAATTAATTAAAACTCCAAAATAAAAATAATTATAATAAATAAAATATAATTCAAAAAATCACCAATATTGGTCTAAATGGTCCTCTAGTTAGTAGGAATACCCCATAATTTTCCTAAGGACAGAAACCTTACCTTTGTCATGTTGTTGAATTTATATTGAAAACCCATATTTTTCATAAAAATAAATATATAAATTAAATTAAATTCTGAAAAATCACACTTTCCAATCTAATGTCTTAATTGACATGTGAGTGAAGTAACATAAAAATTTTAAGTTCATTTGAGCTTAATTTGATGAGTTATGAAATGAACATGCTTAAAAGGACATAAAGGTAATTAAAGAATTTTAACCCTAATTAATATTTAGGTTTAATCAAATGGAGGGTGAAATATCTGATCTTAAATTTCTCTTAGATGATTGAAACTTTGGGAAATAAAGGGGTAGAAACCCATTAACCACTTTAAAAGTATCAAAATGGAACCTTAATTAATTAAATAACTTAAATTTTGGAAGATTAATTGAAATTTGAATTATTAAAATGGGGAGTATAGCTTAGGGAGACTATAACCCTTTAATTTAAGATCCCTAAATAAATCACTTTAATAATAATTAACTCTTAATCAAACTTAACGATGGTACTTAATAAATTAATAATTAAAAGAAAGTAACCCTTAATTAGATTAAAACTTAAAACATTAAGTAATTTAACAATCAAATTAAAATAAGTTTAAAACATTAAGATTAATTTGAAATCACTTAAAAAACAAATCTAAAACAAAATTTGAAACATTAAAGAAAATCAACCTTAAGACAATTTGTAATTAAAAACATAAAAAATCAAATCAATTAAAATTGACCTAAAGTGTTACAATTAAGTCGAATTAAATTTAAATCATTAAAAGTTTAATTAAATTGAATAATCTAAACACCTCTTTCAAATCAAAAAAATTTAAAACATATAAGAGAAAATCAACTTGAATTTTGAAACTAAATTAAATCATCTTAAATCATCAATTCAACTTTAATTAGAGCGGTTAAATTCTTTAACAAACCGATTTCGCCTCTAAAGGCTTTCATTATTATAACTCTTAAGTAAAGCATCAAGTGAAATGTCACTTTACTCATAGGATAATCAAACATCCTAATTCACTGAGCAAGAAACAAACTAAACTAAATTTTTGGATGATCAATTCACCAATACAATAAAACTCATTTGGACTCAAAATAATCCCAAAAATATTGAAAAGATGTTTAGGACTCGTCCTAAATATTTCCTCAATATGATGGGGTGTTTTAGAAGAACAACTGAACTTAATTGTTCTTTGATGAAGAAAATCATCCTTAACAAAACACAAGAACCTAGACGTCATAAGGATTGACTAGCAATAGGATTAGGATTTTGGTAGACAACCAGAACCCTTCCTTAGCTTTACCTAGGTACTTGTTGCAAATATATAAATGCCTTAACATGTGTTTTAAGTGCAGCTTGGAAATGACGAGAAGACCCTCCAGGTATGCTTTTATTTTATTGCAATTTATTTACTTACCTGCATTGCACTTTACTTTTCTTGCATGTTAAACAAGATTGACATACTGCATGAAAACTGAAACATTTAGGATAGCCACAAAACTGAAACCCAAAACTAAATTAAAAGTCACAATAACATAAAATTCACTGACACAACATTCAAAATATAAAACAACTCAAAATTTAATCACAAACAGAACACAAAACTACAATTGCAACTAAATTAAAATGTCTCATTGGATGATCGGGAGTACCTCGGTTGATGTAACCCACGTGTTGCTAACTGGATTTCCCACGGTCTAAATGAAAGTGTGGAACTCATCCAGTTGAGTTTAGCAAATTCATCTAAACTAAGTGAATCCGATGAAAATAACGGTGTTGGGATGACAAAATCGTGGGATCTTAATCGGTTCTGTTTAACTGACTTTAAGATTTGTTTTAATTAAAACATTAAAGACATTTGTACTTTAAGAATTTTCTAAACCAAAACACTTCTCTCATCTCCTGACTTTCACTTTCTAAAATTAAACCTCTACAACAACAAGGAGCTTGGAGCATAGTGGGCAGCACGACCATCGTCATCAGCAAAACTTGTGTGTACTTCAGCTAAACCCTTCTCTAACATTAAATAACCAAGCCATAGGATTTCGAGGTAGTTTGCCTAGTGCAACATGAATCCTCAACTTTTTCGTTAGACATTTGCATAATCATGTCATGCAAATTAAGCCCTAACCGGTCTTAGGACTCTGAGGTAGTCGTTTGGTACGACACAAACCCCACATCTTCCAGGCTATTTGTATGATTATATCATACAAATATAAGTCCTAATTAACTAAAATTGGCAGAATTACAACATTAAATAAACTCCCAAATTGAAGCCAAAAAATAGGATAGTTTGGGAAGTTGCCAAGATTCTTCTTGGATCCTCAGCTTCTCCTACTTCTCTTCCTTTGGACTCCTAAAATTAATTGCTCTAAATTTGAGCTATTCCCTCTTGAAATTCCAAAATTCAATCCTTTAAATACCTTAAACTTTGAAATTCTTGAAAGTAGAACCACTGATCTTAATCGAGAGTTTTCTTAAATGATTCCCGTCATTTAAGATGTAATTAACTATAGGGGCTTGCCCTTATAGGGAACTTTAAAAATCCAGGTAATATAAACCCTGCTTAATTCGCTTATATTAAGCAGGGGAACTTGTCAGCTTATAAAATTGGTTCACAAACCAAATGGATATCACAAATCTTTTAGTTTATTTAATCGAGCCCCATCATCAAGCAGTGTGTTCATCCTTCGAGATAGATACACGGTTTATGATGTGGTGCTCGTTTATATAAACTATTTGGGATGTGAGATCGGTTTGATTTCATATCTTAAAATTTTCAAACTTAAAATTATTTTCAAAATCAAATGCTACTTTCTAAATTATATATATATATATATATATTTAAATTAAATTTAAAATCTAAAATTTGCCAACAATTTCTGTAGGCGACCCCCCTTTTTTAAAATACAACACAAACCTAAAAATATGCCGACAATTTCTGGCGACTCCGCTGGGGATCTAGTTCCTCTCTCCATTTTGATGAGATGGTTTTGTTTTCATAAATCAGTAGTGATTCCATGCCCCTTTTGGACCAAACTACCATTCTTTCCGTTGACATACCACGTTCATTTCTGTCTTGAACGGGTATAGTTAACTCCTTTTGGATTTTGGAGCCACTGTTTAAACACCCCTAAACAGAGAGGTTCCGAAATCCTTTTGCCTCTTTCTGAGGTGGGGTGGACCCCCAATAGGTGTTAGCTTAGGAGCGATCCTTCGGGTTGAGAAGTCTTACGAGACTTTCTCTTCCTTTCAAATTCTGAATCGGGTCCTTTACCTTTTCTATACATTTTAATCATTTTGTTCCTAACAAACAAATCCTCTAATAAACAACCTTTTAATAAACGAATTCTCTTAAAAATCACAAATACATTAAGATAAACGAGAATGTGTTCAGACTCTTTTTTTTTTCGTTCTAAGTTTTGTGACGAAAGGAAACATAATTCAGGACTGACATTCAGAATCTACACTGCAGAAAATGTCTGCGCCGAAGTTAATCTTCTCCTTCACCAATGAAATGGATTTCACCGTTTACAAGGATGAGCTGCCCGACAATGGGATCATTCGTTTTGGACAAGGATTCGATAATACAGATATTAAGTTCGCTGATGTCACCCTTTTCACACTAATGGATAAAGTATCGGAAACTGAGGAGCCCGTAATTGAGTTTAACCTGAAATCGACTCAAGTGTTCCCTCCCCTGCAAAGGGTCCCAGCTGAAAGGAGTACCACTGTTCGTAGGAGGACTGTTGTCTCTACCCCCACCTGGTCTAGTCATCTCTGCACCTACCCCGACTCCTTCCAAACTGAAGGGGAAGGAAATCCAAGTTTGTGATGAGCCTGCCACCGTGGAGGGTGTAGATTTTGCTACAATACCTCCTGTCTTCGAGATAGGGTCCAGTTCAAGAGTTGCACCTCTGACTCGGACTCAAAGAAGAAATAGGAGCAGAAAGATCGCCAGGATCCAGAAGGCTAAGGCTGCTGAAGTTGCTTTTCTGGAAGAGATTCCTGAGGAAGAGGAAGAACTACCTGAAATTTCACCGCTGTTGGGAGGAAGTAGGTTCCACCTTCTCTCTGCTACATCAGATGAAGAAGATGTCTGGAGGATCTCCACTGCATTACCCCGACCTGAATACTACAGTGACTGTAAAAGGAAGAGGGTCAAGACTACGCCATTTACCCGGTTGTGAACTGTAGTAGAAAAGTTAGCAAAGAAAGAAAGATGCCCTGTATCAGAGATCTTAAGAAGGATGGGGCGAGTGCCAGTCAAATCCCGCCTCAGACCGCGAGTGAACCCCGTCACTGCTCCGGAGAGGCCAAGGAAGAAAGTGGGAGCTAGTTCGCCTGTTGTCGTATTGAGACACCATATTAGGGAGGACACCACCTACCGACGCACAACCGACAAACCATCTGGTCCTAGGCCTTCTACTGCGAGAAGGATGGTGTAGCAACCTATTATTGCTGAACCGATACAAGCACAATGTTCTAGAAAGAAGAGTCTCATCAGAAAGCCAGAATCTGAAGAAAGTGCTACTACATTAAAAGAAACTCCTGAGAAAGAAGTCCAACAGTCATCACATGACAACCGCGAAACCGTTTGGAAGAGACCACTTGAGGATGCTATAGGAAAACTAAGAACGGACATCCGACGGTTGGCAAGGGAAAGAGGAGAAGAATTGGCAAATGAAGTGGATTCATCAGAATTCATGGATGAACAATGTGCTGAGATCAATATGGTCGAGACCCGAGCATCGTCAGCTTTGTAAGGAGCTCCGTTAAATTCAGAGGGAGACGAACCAGAAACAATGAGAGCACAACTTCAAGAAAAGGATGATACAATTTTCCAGATGGCAAAGAGGATGTAAGAGATGGCTGCCGCTTTAGCCACTCTCCAGAGTCAGCTTCAACCTCAGAAAGAAACACCTCTAGAGATCATTCACATTGTCGATGGAGGAAAAGAAATCACGTCCGTCAATGGAGATGAACAACCGAAGAAGGATTCTGCACAGAGCATGATTCCCGAAAAAGACATCAAGAATATGGTAGAATGGTAGGTGCGAGAAGCCTTAGCCCAGTCTAAGAGTGGAGCATCTATTCAGACGGGTAGACCTTACCCCGAAGAATTTGATGCCCTCCAATACCCGAAAGGCTTCGTACCACCTCTGTTCAAGACTTTTGATGGTACGGGAAACCCCCGGCAGCATGTCGAACACTTTCGTGCTAGTTGCTGCAATGCCGGTGGAAGCGGCAATTTGTCAGGGATTGCCTTCGATTGGTATGCAGAACTTCCAAATGGTTCAATCAAGACCTTTTCAGAATTAGAAAACCTCTTCGTTAAGCGGTTTGCCGGGGCTCAGCACCACATCACTATCGGTGATCTAGTGGTGGAGCAACAGAAACCGAATGAAACTTTAGTGGACTACATACTTCGATGGAGGAATTTAAGCATGAAGTGTGAACCACGACTTCGGGAACAAGCATGCGGCTCGGTATCCTACTGAAGAGTATCCGTGGCCTGATAGCACTTCCCCTCAAGGGATTTACAATAAAGACTTTTGAGAAGTTGCTTAGCAAGGCCGGGAGCTTGCAAGAGGAGGCAAAGCAGCTGAGTTTTGTCGACAAGACTGACAAACAGAAACCAGTGAAAGCATTTGAAAAGATATCCGGGATTGTCGCAGCAGTCGATAAGGGAAAGCAACCAGTGCAAATACGGCCAGAACAGCCACAACCCATTTATCAACCACCGCAACGGACTTACCAACAACCACAACATATTTAACAGCAACCTCAGCAGGGCTATCAACAACCTCGACCGAGCTATCAGCCATGGCAGCATAGTCAACCACTACCTCGTTCGTCACGTCCCCTGGAGGAGCTTCTGAAAAAGGAATTTCCATTCAAGACGGAAGCCGTAGCTAAGATGTTTCACAGTTTGATGAAGACACCTGATTTTGAATTACCAGAGCCCAGAAGGCCAGAAGAAGTCAACAAGAAAGATCATCCGAATTACTGTCCCTACCATAGGATGCTCGGACACAGGATCGAAGACTGCTTTACCTTTAAGAATTGGCTCGAAGATAATCTCTGAAGAGGGAACATAATGATCCCGAAGGAATACATGAAGGAAACCCAAAAAGGAGGTTCCATCAATGTTATTTCAACGGATCCTATTTTTCTGATAAACCCATACACGACTGATGATGGATGGAGTACTGTCTAGACAAAGTCCTCGAAGAAAATTTTGGATCGCATCTAAACCGATTCGGTGCATGCTTCGATTCAGAGTTCGAAACCTGCCGAGCCAACACTATCTCTTGTGATCAAAGAACTGCCCCAGAAGGAGGAGAAGATCGTGGAAGAAAAGAAGACTGAGGTTCCGAAGGGTAGACTCGGGGCTGCTTATCCTAGGATCGTTGTTTCTGATCCGGGGGAGAAATCCCTCGGACCTCTAACTCCTTATAATTATTTGCTCGCCCCGGCGGGATCTTATAATGACAAGAGTTTTGGTGTTGGCTAAGTTTTGACTATTTCTAACGACAACCAACCTAATCCGAATCTCGATTCCGATACGATAAACGATTCTTAAATCATACTAAACCTCGATGACCGCAATGAAGGAGAAGACGCTCACAAAGATAGCTATGAAAGCTCAACAAGTAACGAATCTATTTGTGAATTCTGAGGAGCTCCAATCACTATAGAATTAGAGTTATCAGATTCTGAAACAATTCCAGAAAGACCAGTCATTCCGATTCAAGAGGAGACACCGGTAGAGTCACCACCAGATTCAGAGCAAGTAACTGAAGTCAACCTAAGAAGCGGAAAAGTTCTACCTCTGAGAATGGGTCCAAAGGATAAAGGAAAGCAGGTGGTTGCTCAGGAGGAGCCAACCCCAACAGAAGAATTAACCGTTCGGGAAGAAATCGAGGAACATGGTAATAAAGTGGATTATAATGTGTTAGCCCATCTTAGGAAGCTAGCAGCTAAACTGTGCATCTACAACGCTCTGATCCTGTCAAAGGAGATGAGGGAAACTCTGATCAAGGCTTTACTTGATCCAGAGATTTGTTTAGCTCAAATGACCGGTAATTACTTAGACGAGGTTTGCTCGTTGAAAGAACAGTGTGGTGTTACCTTCATAGACAATGATCTACTACTTGGAACAGCTGATCACAACCGACCGTTGTACATTTCAGTCACTATTGGAAAGTTTACACTCTCCAGAGTTTTTGTTGATCCAAGAGCATCAATCAACATAATGAGCCTTCGAACGTTAGCATATTTGGAAATTTATGCTCGTGAGTCTGAAGCAGATAAGATGTTATTAAGAGGGTTCAATCAGAAGGGAGAAAGAGCTCTTGGATCGATAACACTATTAATGAAGATCAGTGATTTAGCAAAGACAACCGCAAAAATTCCACATAATTGTTCTGAGACATCGTTCAATGCTCTACTGGGTCGGCCATGGATCCATGAAAACTAGATGGTACCATCGTCTCTGCACCAGTGCATAAAGTATTACGAAGGAGGAGAACATTGTATTAAGGGTGGCTTGCAACCATTCTCCGTACACGAGATTGGAATTCATGAAGATACAGCCTATTACGCACCTCCGAAGAAAAAAATCTTCTCCAGAAATACCGTACCAAATGAAATAAAAGAAGTTCGGGATGATGAAGAACCTGAAATTCTAGTCCAACAGTTACTCACCACTCCCTTACGTGAGATGGTGAAGATTTCTCTAGAACTCGCATCCGAGGTCGAGGCCGGGACGGGGTCGAGGAAGAGACGTTGAAACAGTTGGATAGAAGAAACCAGACATCGATGTTGATTGGGAGAACAGTTCCGAAGAAGAAGAAATCAAGAAAGAAGCAGCAACAGTGAATCAAAAGAAACCCCAGTTCAAGATCCCTCTCAAAGATGAAAAGAATGAAGAATACAAATCAATGTACGAGAAGATTAACCATTTTGTACATACTAACCCTGACCCCGATCCATGCTAATAAGGTCGAGGGTATGGTGGTCAAGGAAGTACATGGCGGCGGTACTAAACCAATCAAATTCTACCGTGGTTCTTCTTCTTCAAAAACTGAAAAGGCTGTACAATTTAAAGATGTTACTTCTTCCGAATTAATGGAACTGCCTTTTGAGTGGTATTCTCCCTGTGTTCAAAATTTAATTCAACGTTGTATCTTACCTCGACGATGGACAAAAGGTCAATCACAGCACTTTGAAAAATTATGGAATAATGCTAGTCAGCCTACCAATTCAAAGCACGGTCTCAGATTCGGCACAGTAGGATCAGTTGACGACTCAGAGTTTTGCTTGATTGTCACTTGCGAGCCTAATGAAGTCTGCTTAGAAACCTCAGATGATCTCAAAGATCTGAAAATCGTAGATGCTCCACCGGAATTTGAAGAAGAAATTAAATCTACAGTAGACGAGTTAATGGAAGTTAACTTAGGTACTAGCGAAGAGCCTAGGCCTACCTTTGTTAGCTCCTTACTCAACAAAGAAGACTCTGAAAACATGTTCAAGCTACTAATGGAATTCAATGACTGTTTTGCTTAGAGTTACGACGAAATGCCAGGATTAGCTCCAGAGGTGGCAGTTCACAGGCTAGGAGTGGATCCCACTTCCGTTCCAGTCAGACAAGCTCCAAGAAGAATGCGTCTAGAGATTGAACAACAAGTTATAGCTGAAGTTAAGAAGCTAATAGACGCTAAATTTGTCCGTGAAGAACAATATCCGACTTGTTTAGCCAATGTGGTACCAGTCAGAAAGAAGAATGGACAGATCCGAATCTGTGTAGATTTCAGAGATTTGAACAAAGCGTGTCCAAAGGATGAGTTCCCACTACCCATTCCAGAATTGATGATCGACATTGCCTCAATGCACGAAGTCTTCTCTCATGGATGGATCTTCATGATACAACCAGATAAAGATGGCATCAGAAGACGAAAAGCTCACATCCTTCAGAACGCCAATTGGAATATACTGCTACACAGTGATGCCTTTCGGATTGAAGAACGCAGGAGCAACATACCAAAGAGCTATGACTAGAATTTTTGATGATCTCATTCACAACCAAGTTGAATGCTACGTGGATGATGTAGTCATCAAAAGCAAACTGAAAGAAGATCATTTGTATGATTTGAGAATTGTTTTCGAGAGATTAAGACAATATAACCTTAAGATGAATCCCTTGAAATGCGCCTTCGGCGTCACCTCCGAGAAATTCTTGGGATTTGTTGTCTGATATCGGGGAATTGAAATCGATCCGGAAAATATTAAAGCTATCTTAGAAATGCCGCCTCCCAAAACCTTGAAACAATTATGATCCTTTTAAGGGAAGTTGGCATATCTTCGACGCTCTATTTCGAATTTGTCAGGAAGGTGCCAGCCTTTTTCTGCTTTGGTTAAGAAGGATGCCAAGTTTACTTGGGACTCCAAATGTCAACATGCCTTCGATGACATCAAACGATATTTAATGATACCTCCTGTCTTAGCAGCCCCAGTCTCGGGTAGACCGTTGATACTTTATACCGCAACTTTAGACAACTCCCTTGGAGCCCTGCTAGCCCAAGTCAATAACGAGGGGAAAGAAAACACTCTCTACTACTTAAGTCGTCGTCCAATTCCGACAGAGGTAAAGTATCCCCTGATCGAGAAGCATTGTTTGGCCCTGATCTTCGCCTCTTAAAAGCTCAGGCATTACATGCTTTCTCATAAGGTAAACCTTATCTCGAAAGTTAATCCATTGAAATATTTGATGACTCGCCCGACGCTTTCCAGCAGACTTGCTAGGTGGTCGATGATACTATTGCAATTCGATATAACTTTCATTCCTCTTCGTGCCGTAAAGGGACAAGTCCTAGCAGACTTCCTCACAACACACCCTTTACCAGAAGAATCGCCTCTCAACGACGACTTGCCTGACGAGCAGATAATGAGCTTAGAAGACACCGACGATCAGCGTTGGGAATTGTACTTCGACGGAGCATCTTTAACACAGAGAAATAAAGAATTGCAAATGATAGTGCCCGGTAAGGCAGGAATCGAACTAATATTTATAACACCGGAGCGGGGGATGTTAAGGTACTCCTACCACTTAACAGAACCGTGTACAAACAACGAAGCAGAATACGAAGCCCTTATGACCGGATTGGAATTAACCATTCAGATGGGCATAACAGATATCAAAATCTATGAGGATTCTCATTTGATAATTCAACAGGTTGCAAGACAATACAGAATTATAAAGCCAAGACTCGAGTAGTACTTTCAGTATGCCATGAAATTGTTGGAGCAGATTCCGAATGTAACGATCTACAAGATTCCTAGGAGAGAAAATGTTCTTGCAGATGTGTTAGCCCGCCCTGCAAAAGAATTTTCCTGCTTGCAGGATGAATCAATTGAAGTGTCAGTTCAGGGACGCCAGGTTCTCTCACAGCTCGACATGGACACGATACACAAGTCAGGAAAATAAGAAGAAAAAATTGCGGCAGTAATAGAAAATGCAGAAGACTGGCGTCAACCGCTAATAGACTACCTGCAAAAAGAAAACCTACTAGACGATAAGTCATTAGCCCATCAAATTAAGAAAAGAACTCTGTCTTACGCACTAATAAACAATACATTATACAGAAGGCCTTTCGATCAGATGTGGCTAAGGTGCCTGAGTGAGTCCAAGGCTCGTGAAATTGTTAAGGAAGTGCACTCAGAACTTTGTGGCACTCATCGGTCGAGTCTGAAAATGAAGATGAAAATTAAAAGATTTGGGTACTACTGGCCCTCAATGATGACCGATTGCATGAAGGTCGCCAAGAGTTGTCACCAGTGTCAAGTGCATGGAGTGGTTCTACATCGACCTCCAAATGTGCTACATCCGACAATCGCATCATGGCCATTTGAGTGTTGGGGCACATATATTGTGGGTCCGATAGAACTGCCTTCTTTAAGAGGACATCGCTTCATTCTTGCAGCTACAGATTACTTTTCGAAATGGGCAGAAGCAGTACCGCTCAGAGAAGTGAAGGCACATCACGTGCTACAGTTCTTCAAGAAGCAAGTCGTTTACCATTTCGGGGTACCGTGCAGGATTATTTCAGATAATGGGTCCGCGTTCAAGAGTACGAAGATCAAAAATTTTATCAGGAGACACGGGATTGACTGGCGCTATTCAACGATCTACTACCCAAGAGCAAACAGCTTGGCCGAAGCTTTTAATAAAACTCTCGACCAAATATTAAAGAAAATTTTGGATGAAAACAAAAGAAATTGGAACGAGAAGTTGTTAGATGCTTTATGGGCCTACAGAACGACTTTCAGAACTCCTACCCAGTCTACGCCTTACGCCTTACGCCTTAGTGTACGTGTCCGAGGCCGTTTTACCCTTAGAGGTTCATCTTCCGTCACTCAGAATTGCAGTTGTGAACAAGATCACTACAGAAGAAAATGCCAAATTACGACTAGAAGAATTGGAAATCTTAGAAGGGAAACGACTTTCAACACAACAAAATTTGGAACTGTATCAAGCCAAGATGATCCAAGCCCATGATAAACTGGTCTGCCCAAGGACATTCAAAGTCGGTGATTTGGTTCTAGTACTCAGAAGACCTATTCTTACACACCGCAAGATATGAGGTAAATTTGAACCAACTTGGGAAGGGCCGTTCGTGGTCGAGACAGTCTACTCAGGGGGTTCCTACCAGCTTGTTAACTGTCGTGGAGAACGACATATGCTTCCAATTAATGGACGATATTTGAAGAGGTATTACGCGACCTGATGTTTCGAAGAATGAATTCTCATTCCTAGAAGCACGGGACCAGTAATCACTTGTAACTGGGTCCGAACCCAAAATATAAAAAAATGGATGATAAAATAAAAATCATTAACAAAAAAAATGTGTTAAAAAGAAAATATGTGAAATGATAAATTTTGATCTTTTCTTTTATAAAAAAATGGATGATAAAATAAAAATCATTAACAAAAAAAATGTGTTAAAAAGAAAGTATGTGAAATGATAAATTTTGATGTTTTCTTTTAAATTAGTTCATTCCTGATCTTCCCTCATCTCTTCCTACTTCTTTTAAAATTTAAAAGAAATAAATAAAATTTTTCATTAATAAATGTTTCCTTATTGTTCTTATTCTTAGTACAGCCCCTGATCCTTTCCTTGTTTTTCACAGGGAAATGTCGAACGGGCGCTTGATTCTGATCTTTAAGAATGGCATGAGTCTAGCACTCGATGAAAAGAGGATGAAGGATGGGGCCGTGATTGAGATTGATTCTGATTTCACACCAGCCGGGCTACAATATGAAGAAACTGATTGGACCCCGATTGACCGGGAAGAATTCCACAGCGAGACAGTAATGAAATTGGGTGGCCCAAGTCAGCCATCTACTAGAAAGAAAAGAAAAGTAAATGCCGCTCATGCAATGGGAAAGGACAAGAAAGTTAAGTCCTTGGTTGTTACAGCAGAGGGCAGGCTTGTCAGTGCAATGCCCACAGAAATTCAAGAAGTAAGGAGAGCTACTCTCATTCCTACTCAGGAAAGAAACAAGAACCGTCGCATTCGCAAGATGCAAACCAAGCTAGCAGCGGATCAACAAAAACAGACAATTGCTACCGCCAATACAAATACTTCAAAGAAATTGGTTCGTCAGGAACCAGAAAAGAGGAGACGAATTCCAAGAACAACAGAAAAGATAAAAGAAATCTCAAGAAGAGCAGAAATAGAATCAGCGCCTCGACGCCAAGCATATGTACCAGTTATGAAGAGTCTTGTTGCAAAAGCAACCCCGGAGGATGTCCCGACAGAGATTATCCCCGAGGAGCCAAGACATGCAGGAGAGTGTGCTGGGGTTGAACCATACATCCCACAGTACGTTACTAGACCTCGCCGATTGCAGATAATTCCGGAATACGAGCTGGAAAGGATGCAGAATGTTGAGAAGAAAACTTTTGAATATTTTGAAAGGATTCGAGGTAGGAGGATCAACATCTTGGAAGGCCTTGAGCTGCATACGGATGTGTTCTCAGATTAGGAACAACAACAGATTGTGGACTACATTATCGAGCTTCAGAAAATGGGCCGAGCTAGTCGTCTGAGGGAGAAAACCTATTCAGAACCCCGAAGATGGATGGCAGGAAAAGGAAGAGTTACTATCTAGTGCGGGTGCTGCTACAACTTCACAGAAGACAGAAAAGAAAATCCACCAGGGATACTTCGTCACAGTGAGGTGGATCCAATGCCAAGAATTATCAAAAGAATGGCAAAAAGGATGGTGACATGGAGGGTATTGCCTGCAGATTGCATACCCAACAGCTGCATCATTAATATTTACAAGGAGGGCGACTGCATACCTCCACACATAGACCATCATGACTTTGTCAGACCTTTCTGCATAGTCTCTTTTGTCAACCAGTGTAATATCATGTTCGGATCTGACCTCCGGATAGTGGGCCCCGGAAAATTCCGAGGGTCGGTGGAAATACCACTACCGGTAGGTTCCGTCATGGTATTAAAAGGAAATGGAGCAGACATAGCAAAACACTGCATCCCAGGAGTGCCTGTTGAGCGAATCTCCGTCACCTTCAGAAGGATGGACGACAGTAAGATGCCTTTTCATTTTCAGTTAGATCCAGAGTTAGAGAGTCTCCGGCCCTACGAGTTGTAAGTTACATGGGAGATAGCACACCTCCAATGCACATTCGTACGACATTCCTGCCAAGGGTGGCTTGGAAGGTGATGTTATTGTCCATGTATATTACTATTCAGACATGGATTTTGACAAATGCTTTTGGAAGAATCAACAAGAATCTTACACAATCCGTTTTGGATTTATGAGGATTGTATGAGAACTGAATTTTCGAGGAAAATATCATCATGTTTTGGATCAAGTTGTATGATGTATTTTCAACAGAATGGAATGAGAATGATTATGTCATGTTCTGCCTTCACTTCTTTTTGTGCAAATTGACTGGGAAACCCCATTAAGCTAAATGAACTTCGAACAAAAAACGAAAAGAGAAAGAAAATGAATATAAAACTCCTTCTTTTTAAGAATCCGAATGTCAAAATAACTCCAAATTAACACAAACTCTAAATAATCAAAAATGAAATCGAATCACTAAAATGAATAAAACAAATCTAAATCTCAGACTGATTTTCATTCTGAATCCTTCAATTCCAACCTTTCAATTCTCCTTCCTCTTTGTGTTAGAGGATCGACTAGTCCTATTGACAAGGAGCCACGAATTTTGTTCGATTTGGTTCTAAGGGCATGGGATTGGGTCCCTCTTCATACAGATCAAATTTTCGAGGCTGGAGCCAAACTTCTAGTTCTCTTTGAGGCTAGTGCCGAACTTCTAGCTCTCTTTCAAACTTCCGAGGCTGGAGCCGAACTTCCAGTTCTCTTCAAGGCTAGAGCAGAACTTCTAGCTCTCTTTCAAATGTTTGAGGCTGGAGCCGAACTTCCAGTTCTCTTCGAGGCTAGAGCCGAACTTCTAGCTCTCTTTCAAACTTCCGAGTCTGGAGCCGAACTTCCAGTTCTCTTCGAGGCTAGAGCCGAACTTCTAGGTCTCTTTCAAACTTCTGAGGCTGGAGCCGAACTTTCAGTTCTCTTCTAGGCTAGAGCCGAACTTCTAGCTCTCTTTCAAATTTCCGAGGCTGGAGCCGAACTTCCAGTTCTTTTTTAGGCTAGATCCGAAATTCTAGCTCTCTTTCAAATTTCTGAGGCTGGAGCCGAACTTCCAGTTCTCTTCGAGGCTAGAGCCGAACTTCTAGCTCTCTTTTCAAATTTCTGAGGCTGGAGTCGAACTTCCAGTTCTCTTTGAGGCTAGAGCCGAACTTCTAGCTCTCTTTCAAATTTCCGAGGCTGGAGCCGAACTTCCAGTTCTCTTCGAGGCTAGAGCCGAACTTCTTGCTCTCTTTCAAATTTCTGAGGCAGGAGCCGAACTTCCAGTTCTCTTTGAGGCTAGAGCCGAACTTCTAGCTCTCTTTCAAATTTGTGTGGATGGAGCCTAAACTCCAACTCTCCTCTTGAGGCTAGAGCCTAAATTCTAGTTCTTTTCAAATTCCAACTCTCTTCTTGAGGCTAGAGCCTAAATTCTAATTTTTTTCAAATCTCGAGGTTGGAACCTAGGTTCCGATGCTCACCTCAAATCCAGGATTTCCACGAAATCCCTCTTAAAATAAATCTTGAATCGAACTTCAATCAGAATTGAAACCCAAACAAAAATCAAACTCACACATTAAAACTTGAAACAGAAAATGAAACAAATCTAAAATTGAATCTCTCTAGATCTTGTGATCTAGAATTTACCTTCTTTTCCCTTCCCCAACGAGAGTTTTGGAATCTTCAGTCTTGGAGATTTATCTGATACTCCCGCAGGGAATTTTCTATACTTCATTCTAAGTGTGTCACTTAGACGTCTGTGTTGGTTCTGTTGATCTTTTCGGTCAACGCCAATACGCGCGGTGTGCTTAATTAGCACACCACACGTATTGGGGGTCCATTTGTTGACCTCATTTTTTATGAGTTCTTTTCTCTTCTCTCTCCTTAGTACTTAGGATCTAGCCATAGGGCTTCTCCTTGACTATCTTAGAGGACTAGAAATGGGACCCATCACTTGGAAATTCAAATACTTCTTGGCTCCCTTCAAACCCCACAAGTTTGATTGTAAACCCCTAAGCCACTTGGAGGGTTAAAATCAAATGTGGAGGTTTAAAGGATGAGTTTCCTATAGGACTCTTTGGCCTTAGGATTACCCTAGGTGGCCTAGTCTGGTGATGCTAAGCTTGCACACACCACACTCCCACACTCACATTCCAAACCCTAAAACTACCTTTAACCAATTTGACTCCCTGACTCATGTAGGTAACTCATATGGATGGACCTTGACCCCTAGGCCCCTGGCTAAGAGGGTTAGGAACAACATATTGAGTGTCAAAATGAGTCCTCTCATGGCTCTTGTGAGCTAACATGGCTTCATGACTCAACCAAAATGATTTCATATCACTCACACTTGATCAATCTTCACTTTTCCAAAATTTCAATTTTTGACCCCCGGGACTCTAAACTCGTCAAGCTTACCAAATGCCCTTGATATTGCCCAAAATTTGCAAAATTCCCTAAATTACTCAAAATTCCTCAAAACCAATCCTAAACACTTCCCCCCACTCAAATTGATCATCCATGGCCAAATACACCAAAATTTTCCAAAAATACCCCTCAATACCCTCCAAATACCCAAAATACCCTTTTAACCCAAAAATTCCAAAAATTCAGAAAATTCCCAGAAAATTTCATAAAATTCCAAATATTCCTAATTTCATTTTGTTCAACTACACTATAAGCCAATTTTGTCAATTTAGCCCACTTTTACCAAAACCCCAATTTGACATATTTTTAACCTAAGTGGACCCAATGTCCCACCAAACCAACCAAATTGACCTCAAATTTGATCCAATTCAATTCTAAGCTTTAATTAAATATCCCAAATACCAATTTAGACCAAACCCAAACCCAATTTCATCCACATGTGGATCCAATTTCAATTTGAAGCTTAAAGCCCAATTTTGGCCCATGACCTAAACTTAGCCCAAACCAACCCAACTTAACTCCAATGAACCCCAAATATTTTTCTAAACCTTCCTAACATCCTCAAAAACAAAAAACTAACATGACTTTCCCCAAATTTGAAGCCAAACTCCACCCAAACCAAAAATCCCCAATTTGGCCTAAATCCATCATGAACCGAAATGAGCCCAAATCCCAAAATCAAAGCCCAACCAAAGTTGGAAACTCTTTGTTACACTCCCATAAACATTTTTAAACATTAATATTACATCAAACCCAACATTGGCCCAACCTTAACCCTAGTTATCTCAATTTGATCCACTTTAGCCCCATACCAAAAAGCCTAAATTAAATCCAATTCAACCCTAAATTACCCCAAATTTGCTCCAAACCATTCATGAAACATTCCCAAATTAAATCCAATAATTATTGGGCCTAATATTTTACAAAAATTTCATCCACTAACTTATTTTAAAACCTAAAAGCCCACCCTTCCTAAAGCACTTTAAAAGCCCATCCAAAATGATTTCAAAAAGCCCAAAATCAATCCAAAGCCCACATGACATTTCTTTCTATCATCCCTTTAATCAAAATCACCCCTAAGTTTCAAAATCATCATTAACCCATTCCAAATCAAGCTTCATGAAAATTTTCCACCAAAATACCAAAATTCCTAAAATCTACTTCCATGAAATTGACCAAGCCTTGCCCTAAGCCACATGGTGCCATTGAGTCATGCACAAGCCACATGAAAGCCATAGGAATCTTGAACTTGTCATCAACCCATTTATGGAAAGACGAGGAGAGCCTTTAAGCACCCCTTAAAATTCATTAACCCTTCACATGACTCCCCTTAATCCAAAATTAATCCAAATATTCTTGGATGGGGACCTCACCACCCTTTCCTAGATGACTCACCTGACCTCCCTCAACCCAAATCAGAACTTGGAAAGGTGCACTCAACCAAAACCATGACTTGACCAAATTGAACCCAAAATAAGCCTACCCCCATTCCATTTCAATTCAGCCCCTTTACACTTAGCCAACTTCAATTGACTTCACCAAATTCAAGCCCTGACCCTCTTGATCAGGATGGTGACTGACCCTGGCCGGCTAGCCACCACAGCCACCGGAAAACACCAGGCTGAAAGAACCCATGTGAGCCAAATTTCAAATTCTTCTCTGCTGAGCTGTCTCATGGCCAGTGGACACCATTGTTGTTCTACTCCTCACCAGAGCAGTTGATCCAAGCCATCAAACCCCCCTTGGAAGCCCTCCAGCCTCCTCTATTTAAACACCACCACCTCTCGGCCAAAAGAGGAGTTGAACCAAACCTTACCAAAACTCTGCCAAAATCACTCCACACTCTTCTCCTAGCATAAAGCACTTGATCCCCACTGAAATCCAGCCCTAATTTCTCCTTTGTGAGCTCAATTTCAGAGTTGAATTTAAAGCCCAAAACCAGGACACTTCACCACAAAGAGTCAATCCTTAAATTGACTGAACCTACACCTTCACCAGACCAAGAGGAGAAGTTTTCCAGCAAAAGCCCCCTCACCAGGCCAGCCATTTCTTCTAGAGACCAAAGCTTTAAATTGGGTTTGGTGAAAGTTATACCTAGACAATTCCCCAAAGCCAGAGACTTCATCTGGAGCTTCCCTAGGTTCAACCGAAGGTTCCACAACTCTCTGTTTGAAGCTTCACTTCTCAGAGCAAAGGTATGGATTGCCTCCTTCCCGAGAGCTTCCAGCGATTCTTCATTTCATTTGAGTCAATTTCATAGCATGTTATCCATATGGATATGTTTGTCTTTTCGAGACGAGTCCATAGAGCATAAGAACGTGAAGATTGGTTAAGTATCGAGCGAAATCTTAAGGTTTTAGGGTGGACGGCTCTCGGGTTGAACCAGACGGAGAAGATGACCAGGAACCGTTGGATCGCGCGTCTATCGAACGGACGATCCAGATCACGTTGGATGAGTGAACGGGACATGAACCGCGGGCCCCCGGAGCGCTGAGTCAGATAGCGGCGTCGAATAGGGAGGCAACGCGTGGCTTTTCGGAGCTGCCGAGGTTAAGTTAGCGCTGCGTGGATAAGTAGGAAATTAGGGGTATTTTTGATTTATTTAAATACCCAGAACTTCAAAAATCCATATCTTTGTGTAGAAAAATCACAAAAATAAGATAAAAATACCCTCTTGCTCAGTGAACAGAGGAGAACAATGTGGAAAAAGAACTAACTTATGTTGATGAGTATTTTATTTTAAATTAATTATTTACTGATTTCAGTATTTTAATTCTCCATGCATCCATACAATTCACCATGGCATGAGACCATAGGGCTTTTGTAGCCTCTGTTCTTGGAAACATTCTCTAAATTTTCCAAGGTCAGAGGCCATCTCTATGGCAAGTTATTAATTTTTCAAACTTAAGTGTTTGTTTTGGAAATTTAATTCTAATAATTAGCATATTTTTCAATAAATTCTAAGAAAATTAGGAGAGGTATCTTAGGACAAGAGGACCCTGGGAAAAATATATTTTAAGTTAACTCATTAAGAATAACCCTAATTGGCCTAAACACTCAAAACTGAACCCTAATTAATTAAGAGTAACCACACATCAAAATTCCTTGAAATCAATTCTCCACTGTTACTTAGGGTATATAGAACCTCACATAAAAATTTGAAGCTAATTGGAAATGATTTGACCAACTAAATGGATCATTTAATTTGCATGGTCACTTGTAAACTTTAAAAATTCATAAAAAACAAAATACATTTCAAAAATTCACAAAAATGGTTTTGGGGCTTCTCTGATATTAGAGGAGTCTAAAAAATTAAAATTAAAAGTTTCTAAAAATTTTCATTTTTAACCATATTTTCAATATTTTAATAATTAAAAAAAAATAAAAATCATAAAAATATTAAAAATCATAAAAATGTCATATTTTACTTCCTAATCACTCAGCAACAAACCAAATATTTTTCCTAAGTCTATAGGTTAAGATATTGAATTTTAAAGGCTTAAAACAATTTTTAATATTAAAAATTGAATTTCCTTACATTTTCACTAAATTAATTCTAATAAATCAAAGAAAAATCAGAAAAATATAAAACTTATTTCTCTAAACTTCTTGAGGTTAGAGAGATTTATGAAAAATATAAAATCTATTTTTCAACTTTAATTTTATTTTATAATTAATTAATACTCCAAAATTTAAAATAATTATAATAAATAAAATATAATTCAAAAAATCACCAAAATTGGTCTAAATGGTCCTCTGGTCAGTAGGAACATCTCATAATTTTCCTAAGGACAGAAATCTTACTTGGTCATGTTGTTGAATTTTTATTGAAAACTATATTTTTCATAAAAATAAATATATAAATTAAATTAAATTCAGACAAATCACATTTTCTCCTCTAATGTCTTAATTGACATGTGAGTGAAGTGACAAAGAAATTTTAAGTTCATTTGAGCTTAATTTGATGAGTTATGAAATGAACATGCTTAAAAGGACATAAAGGTAATTAAAGAATTTTAACCCTAATTAATATTTAGGTTTAATCAAAGGGAGGGTGAAATATCTGATCTTAAATTTCTCTTGGATGATTGAAACTTTAGGAAATAAGGGGGTAAAAACCCATTAACCACTTTGAAAGTATCAAAATGGAACCTTAATTAATTAAATAACTTAAATTTTGGAAGATTAATTGAAATTTGAATTATTAAAATGGAGACTATAGCTTAGGGAGACTATAACCCTTTAATTTAAGATCCCTAAATAAATCACTTTAATAATATTTAACTCTTAATCAAACTTAAGGATGGTACTTAATAAATTAATAATCAAAATAAAGTAACCCTTAATTAGATTAAAACTTAAAACATTAAGTAATTTAACAATCAAATTAAAATAAGTTTAAAACATTAAGATTAATTTGAAATCACTTAAAAAACAAATCTAAAACAAATTTTAAACATTAAAGAAAATTAACCTTAAGACAATTCATAATTAAAAACATAAAAAATCAAATCAATTAAAATTGACCTAAAGTGTAACAATTAAGTCAAATTAAATTTAAATCATTAAAAGTTTAATTAAATTGAATAATCTAAACACCTCTTTCAAATCAAACAATTTTAAAACATTTAAGAGAAAATCAACTTGAATTTTGAAATTAAATTAAATCATCTTAAATCATCAGTTCAACTTTAATCAAAGGGGTTAAATTCTTTTACAAACTGATTTGCCCCCTAAAGGCTTTCATTATTATAACTCTTAAGTAAAGCATCAAGTGAAATGTCACTTTACTCATATGATAATCAAACATTCTAATTCACTGAGCAAGAAACAAACTAAACTAAATTTTTGGATGATCAATTCACCAATACAATAAAACTCATTTGGACTCAAAATAATCCCAAAAATATTGAAAAGATGTTTAGGACTCGTCCTAAACACTTCCTCAATATGATGAGGTATTTTAGAAGAACAACTGAACTTAATTGTTCTTTGATGAAGAAAATTATCCTTAACAAAACACAAGAACCTAGACATCATAGGGATTGACTAGCAATAGGATTAGGATTTTGGTAGACAACAAAAACCCTTCCTTAGCTTTACCTAGGTACTTGTTGCAAATATATAAATGCCTTAACATGTGTTTTAAGTGCAGCTTGAAAATGACGAGAAGACCCTTCAGGTATGCTTTTATTTTATTGCAATTTATTTACTTACATGCACTGCACATTACTTTTCTTGCATGTTAAACAAGATTGACACCCTACATGAAAACTGAAACATTTAGGATAGCCACAAAACTGAAACCCAAAACTAAATTAAAAGTCACAATAAGATAAAATTCACCTCAACAACATTCAAAATATAAAACAACTCAAAATTTAATCACAAACAGAACACAAAACTACAATTGCAACTAAATTAAAACGTCTTATTGGATGATCGGGAATACCTCGGAAGATGTAACCCACGTGTTGCTAACGGGATTTCCCACGGTCTAAATGAAAGTGTTAAACTCATCCAGTTTAGTTTAGCAAATTCATCTGGACTGAGTGAATCCGATGAAAATAACGATGTCGGATGACGGAACCGTGGGATCTTAATCGGTTATGTTTAACCAAATTTAAGATTTGTTTTAATTAAAACATTAAAGACATTTGGACTTTAAGACTTTTCTAAACCAAAAAACTTCTCTCATCTTCTAACTTTCACTTTCTAAAACTAAACCTCTACAACAACAATGAGCTTGGAGCATAGTGGGCAGCACGGCCATCGTCATCAACAAAACTTGTGTCTACTTCAGCTAAACCCTTCTTTAGCATTAAATAACCAAGCCATAGGATTTCGAGGTAGTTTTCCTAGTGCAACATCAATCCTCAACCTTTTCTTTAGGCATTTTCATAATCATGTCATGCAAATTAAGCCCTAACCGTCTTAGGACTCCGAGGTAGTCGTTTGATACGACACAAACCCTCACAACTTCCAGGCTATTTGTATGATTACATCAAACAAATATAAGTCCTAACTAACTAAAATTGACAGAATTACAATATTAAATAAACTCCCAAATTGAAGTAGAACAATAAGATATTTTGGCAAGTTGTCAAGATTCTTCTTGGATCCTCAGCTTCTCCTACTTCTCTTCCTTTGGACTCCTAAAATTAACTGCTCTAAATTTGAGCTAATCACTCTTGAAATTCTAAAATTCAATCATTTGAAATCCTTAAACTTTGAAATTCTTGAAAGTAGAACCACTGATCTTAATCAAGAGTTTTCTTAAATGATTCCCGTCATTTAAGATGTAATTAACTATAGGGGCTTGTCCTTATAAGGAACTTTAAGAACCCAGGTAATATAAACCCTGCTTAATTCCCTTATATTAAGCAGGGGAACTTGTCGGCTTATAAAATTGGTTCGCAGACCAAACAAATGTCACAAATCTTTTAGTTTATTTAATCAAGCCCCATCGTCAAGCAGTGTGTTCGTCCTTCGAGATAGATACACGGTTTATGATGTGGTGCTCGTTTATATAAACTATTTGGGATGTGAGATCGGTTTGATTTCATATCTTAAAATTTTCAAACTTAAAATTATTTTCAAAATCAAATGCTACTTTCTTAATTATATATATATATATATATATTTAAATTAAATTTAAAATATAAAATTCGCCGACAATTTCTGTAGGCGACCCCCCTTTTTCAAAATACAACAGAAACCTAAAAATATGCCGACAATCCCATGAGGAAGGTAGGAACTTTATCAAAATATAGCAAATATTTGAAATCCAATACTAAATTCACAATGCAAGTTCAAGTACTATTGTCGGCATTATTTTTAGGTTGTGTGTTTTATTTTGAAAAGGGGGTCGCCTAACAGAAATTGTCGGCGAATTTTTAATTTAATTTAAATAAATAATTTAAAAAGTAGTATTTGATTTTGAAAATAATTTTAAATTTGAAAATTTTAAGAAATGAAATCAAACTGATCTCACATCCCGACTAGTTTATATAAACGAGCACCGCATCACAAACCGTGTATCTATCTCGAAGAATAGACACAATGTTTGGTGATGGGGCTCGATTAAATAAACTAGAAGATTTGTGACATCCGTTTGGTCCGCAAACCAATTTTATAAGCCGAAAAATTCCCTACTTAATATGAAAGCATTAAACGATGGTTTATATTACCTCGGGTTCTTAAAATTCCCTATAAGGGCAAGCCCCTATAGTTAATTACATCTTAAGTGACGGAATCACCTAAGAAAATTCTCGATAATAATCAATAATTTCGCTCTCAAGAATCTCAAAGTTTAAGTTTTGAAGGGATTGAATTTTGGAATTTCAATAAGGAATTGATCAAATTTGGAACATTTTGTTTTGGGAATTCAAAGGAAGAAAATAGGAGAAATTGCGCATTCGAAGCGAACTTCGGTAATTTCCCGACTATCCTATTGTTCGTCTTGGATTTAGGAAAGTCCTAATATTTATTTAATGTTTTGATCTCGCCAATTTTAATTAATTTGGACTTATATTCGTATGACATGATCATACAAATAGCCTCGAAGATGTGAGGGTTTATGTCGTATCGGACGACTACCTCGGAATCCTAAGACCGGTTAGGGCTTAATTTGCAATGCAAATGCCTAACAAAAGGTCGAGGATTTATGTTGCACTAAGCAAACTACCTCGAAGCCCTATGGCTTAGTTATTTAATTCTTAAGAAAGTTTTGTCGAAGTAGATTCAGGTTTTGCTCGATGACGATGGTCGTGCCGCCCACCATGCTCCGAGCTCCTTGTTGTTGCGAGAGGTTTAGTTTTAGAAGTCATAAATCAGAGATGAGAAAAGTGTTTTGGTTTAGAGAAATTCTTAATTTCCAAGTGTTTTTTATGTTTTAATTAAAACAAATCTTAAAGTTGATTATAACAACACCGGTTAAGATCCCACGGTTCCATCCTTCCAGCATCGTTATTTTTATCGGATTCACTTAGTCCAGATGAATTTGCTAAACTCAATTGAATGAGTTCTTCACTTTCATTTAGACCGTGGGAAATCCCGTTAGCAACACGTAGGTTACATCATCCAAGGTATTCCCGATCATCCAACAAGACGTTTTAATTTAGTTGTAGTTGTAGTTTTGTATTCTGTTTGTGATTAAATTTTGAGTTGTTTTATATTTTGAAATGTTGTGTACGGTGAATTTTATCTTGTAATGACTTTTAATTTAGTTTTGGCTTCAGTTTTAGGACTATCCTAAAAGTGTGGGTTTTCATGCAACAGCTGTTTATCATGCAAGAAAACTAAGTGCGATGCGATTAAATAAATTGCAATAAGGTAAATTGCAATAAAATAAAAGCGTACCCGGAGGGTCTTCCCGTCATCCCAAGCCGCACTTAAAACACATGTTAAGGCATTTAAATATTTCAACAAGTACCTAGGTAAAGCTAAGGGAAAGGTTATGGTTTTCTACCAAGTTCCTAATCCTATAGCTAGTCATATCCTATGACGTCTAGGTTCTTGTGTTTTAGTTTGAGGACGATTTTCTTCATCAAAGAACAATTAAGTTCAGTTGTTCTTATAAACATTCTATCATATTGAGAAAGTGTTTAAGAAGAATCTTAAACATCTTTTCAATATTGCTAGAATCGTTTTAAGTCCAAATGAATTTAATCATACAAATGAATTAATCGTCCGGAATTCAAGTTTTGTTGTTATCTTACTCAGTGAACTAGGACATTTGAATATCCTATGAGGGAAGTAACATTTCATTTAACGTTCTGTTTAGGAGTTATGACAACAAAAGCTTTCGAGGGCAAATTGATGTTCAAATGGTTTATGATTTAATTTCAGTTAATGGGTTTAAATTTGGAATAGTGTTCAAGTTGTTTTATTTTTGAATTTCTTTATGTCTTAGGTGATGTTATTTTTAATTCAATTTAATTTAACTTTAATTTAATTTAATTTGGTTTAGTTTTAATTTTAATTTAATTTATTTAATTTAATCTAATTTTAATTTTAACTTGATTTTATTTTTTAATTTAATTTAATTTAATTTAATTTAATTTGATTTAATTTAATATGATTTAATTTAATTTAATTTAATTTAATTTGATTTAATTTAATTTAATTTAATTTAATATGTTTTAATTTAATTTAATATAATTTAATTTAATTTAATTTAATTTAAATTTTAATTTAATTTTATTTTTAATTTTAATTTAACATTTTATTTTTTATGTTTTAAAGATGATTTAATTTTAATTGTTAAAGTATTAATTTAATTGAAATTTTAAAAGGATTTAATTTAAATAATTTAACTTTAATTTAATTTAATGATTAAGTCTTTTAGCATTTTAAATCTTAAATTTGGATAATCATTTTAATTGGGAATTAAATATTATTAAGATGATTAATTTAGGGATTCTTAAATTAAAGAACAAATCTCTTCCTAATAATATCCCTATTTTAATAATTCCAATTTTATTATTCTTCCAAATTTAATCAATTATTTAATTAAGGTTTATTTCAATTATTTTTAAATTGTTTAATAGGTTTCTACCCTTATTATTCAAATTTCAATCATCCAAATCAGATTAGGATCAAATACTTTACTCTTTAATTTTATTAAGCCTAAAGTTTTAATTAAAGGTTAAAATTTTAATTACCATTTTGCCCCTTCAAGCTTAATAATTTCATAACTCACTAAATCGAGCTTAAATGAACTTGAAATTTTTATGTGACTTCACTCATATGCTAATAAAGGCATGAGAGGAGAAAATGTGATTTTTCTGTATTTAATTTATTTATGTAATTATTTTTGGTGGAAATAGGGATTTCCAAGGAAAATTTAATAATATGACCAAGGAAAGTTTCTGTCCTTAAGAAAATTATGGGACATTTCTAATGACCAGAGGATCACTTGGACCAATTTTGGTGATTTTTTGAATATATTCTTTTTATTATAATTATTTTGAGTTTTGGAGTATTAATTAATTTAAAAATAAAATAAAAGTTGAAAAATGAATTTTATATTTTTAAAAAATCTCTCTGATATCAAGGAAATTAGAGAATCAATTTTTATAATTTTCTTATTTCTCTATGATTTATTAGAATTATTTTAGTGGAAATACCAAAAATATACATTTTTTAATTTTAAAATTACCTTAGGGCTTTAAAATTTAATATCTCATTATAGAGACTTAAGAAAAATATGGGGTTTGTTCCTAAGTGATTAAAATTCAAAATGTGACATTTTGGTGAATTTTATTATTTTTTGTGATTTTTATTATTTTCTAATTATTAAAATATTAAAATAATGTAAGAAAATCAATTTTTTTGAAAAATTGCAATTTTATTTTTCTTAATTTCCTCTGATATCAGAGAGGCTCCAAAACCAATTTGGTGAATTTTTGAAAGGTATTTTGAAAGTTATGAATTTTTAAAGTTTAAATTAGCTAAATGGTTTAATCAACCCATTTGGTGGGGCTAACCAAGTTCAATTGACTTCAAATTTTTATGGTGGGTTCCTCTGATCCTATAGGTCAGTGGAGAATTAATTTCAAGTCAATTTGATATATGATTAGCTCTAATTAATTAAGGAGCTATTTTGGGTGTTTAAGCCAATTAGGGTTATTCCAAGTGGATTAATTCAAAACCTATTTCTCCTAGGTTCCTCTGGTCATACTAAACATCACCAAATTTTTCTAGAATTTATTTCACAATATGCTAATTATTGGAATTAAAATACTCAAACTAGCAACCTAGAGTTGAAAAATCAATAACTCTTCATAGGGCCTCTGACTTTGGAAAATTCAGGGAATGTTCCCAAATTCAGAGGCTTCAAAAGCCCTATGGTCTCATGTCATGGTGAATTGTATACATGCATGGAGAATTGAAAATGTGCAGAGAGTAAATAAATTATTAAAAATAAAATACTCAATGAAATTAAATGATTTCTTTTCCACATTATTCTCCTCTGTTCACTGAGTAAGAGGGTATTTTTATTTTATTTTTATGATTTTTCTACACAAAGTTATGCATTTTTCAAGTTCTGGTAATTAAATAAATAGGAAAATAGCCTAATTTTCTACTTATCCACGCGGCGCCCTGTCATCCTCGACATCTCCGAACGGCCACGCGGCGCTCTCCCATTCGACGCCGCCTTCGGACTCAGCGCCACGCTGCCCGCGGTTCATGTATCATCTCCTGGTCCGACGCCATCTAAGCCGTCCGTCCGCGCGTGTATTGAATGAACGGCATCCGTTCATTGTCCCCAAGCCTCCTAGCCCGAGAACCGTCCGTCTTCTGTGCCCAAGATCTCGCTCGATACTTGACCAAATTGAACGTTCTTATGCTCTATGGATTCGTTTCGAGAAGACGAACACATCCATACGGTTTATGTGGCATGAAATCGACTCAATAAAAATGGAGAATGTTCGAAGCTCGGGAAGAAGAGTGAGGCCATACCTTTGCTCGCAGAAGTGTGGCTTCGATCCGAGGGTTGTGTCACCTTCGATTGCGTCCCGACGAAGCTCCGCATGAAGTCTCCCGGCTCGGTGAATTGTCTAGGTAGGATTTCGACCACGCTCGATTACAAAGCTTGGAGTCCGGAATCGGATGGGTGGCCCCGAGAGGGGGCTTTTGTCGCGGACTTCTTCCCTCGGTCCGGTGAAGGTGTAGGATCAATCAATTTGGGGATTGGTCCACCGTGAAGAAGTGTCCCGGTTTTGTGCTGAAATTCGAACTCAAAATCGAGCTCGCCTAGAGGGAATCGGGGCCGGAATTCGCAGGAATCAAGTGCTCTATGTGTAGAGAGTGGTCCGGAATGATTTTGGCGAGTTTCCTTAAGGTTGGTTCAAGCACCTCTTCCATGGCCGAGAGAGGGGGTGTTTAAATAGGAGAGGCCGGAGGGCCTCCCGTGGGGAGTTAGGGACCGGGATCACCGCTCTTGGCAAGAGAAGAACAACCGCAATGGCCACCTGGGACGGGGCGCCTCAAGAGTGGGAATTCCAAACTTCGCTCCTCCCAAGGTCTCGGTCATGGTGTTTTCCGGCAACCCAGGAGGCTAGCCGGCAAGCATGGGTCACCCTCAGGTTCAGGTGGGTCAGGGCTGGAGGTTTGTGCAGTCAATTGGCCATGGTGTTGACCTCATTTTTGGTGAGGTCTTCTCTTCTTCTTTTTAGTACTTAGGATCTAGCCTTAGGCTTTTCCTTTGACTATCTTAGAGGACTAGAGTTGGGACACACCATTTAGAAACCCAAACCACTTCTTAACTCCCTGCAAACTCTACAAGCTTCGACTATAGACCCCTAATCACCTAGAGGGTCGAAATCAAATGCGGAAGTTTAAAGGATGAGTTCCCATAGGACTCTTCGGCCTTAGGACCGCCCCGAGTGGCCCGGTCCGGTGAAGGGCCGACTTACACACACACTACATTTATACACTACACTTTCACACACCTATACCTAACTTGACCTCCCGACTCATAAAGGTGATTCACATGGATGGTCCTTAACCCCTAAGCCCTCGGCTAGCAGGTTGAGAACAACATATCGGATGCCTCAAATGAGTCCCTTCATGGCTCATGTGGGCTTGATATGGCTTCATGGCTCAACCAAAATGATTTCATTCCATTTATATTCACCCAATCTTCAATTTTCTAAATTTTCAATTTTTGACCCCCGGGACCCTACACCCGCCTAGCATACCCAAAACCCTTGAAACTACTCAAAATTTGCAAAATCACCTAAATTGCCCAAAATTCCCCAAATTCAATCCCAAACATTTCCACATCACTCAAATTGATCATCCATAACAAAAAATACCAAGAATTCCAAAAATACCTCCCAATACCCTCCAAATACCCAAAATACCCCTCTTGACCCAAAAATCCAAAAATTTAGAAAATTCCCAGAAAATTCCAGAAAATCCCAAATATTCCTAATTTCATTTTTTCCAACTACACCATGGGCCAATTTTGTCAATTTACCCCACTTTTGTCAAAACCCCCAATTTGACCCATTTTAACCCTAAGTGAACCCAATGTCAAACCAAGCCTACACAATTGACCCAAATTCTGGTCCAATTCAATTCTAAACTTCAATTAAACATTCCCAAGACCAATCTAGACCTAATCCAAGTCCAATTTGATTGACATTTGAATCCAATTTCACTTTTGGCCTTAAAGCCCAATTTGGACCCATGACCCAAACCTAACCCAAACTCACCCAATTCAACTCCAATTAACCCCAAATCTTTTCTAAAACTTCCTTGACATCCCCAAAAACAAAACACTAACATGATTTGCCCAACATTTAGACCCAAACCCCACTCAAATTCAACCCAAAGCTAAAAAGCCCAATTTTGACCTAAACCCAAACCTAACCCAAATGAGCCCAAATCCCAAAATCAAAGCCCAACCCAAGTCAAAACCTCTTTGAAACACTCCCATAGACATTTCACAACATTTATTTTACATCAATTTCAACCCTAGCCCAACATTGGCCCAAGTTAGCCCAATTTGACTTATATTGGCCCATTCACCAAAGAAGCCCAAATTCAACCCAATTCAAACCTAAATCACTCCCAATTTTCTCCAAGTCACTCATGACACATCTATGAGCTAAACCCAACAATTATTTGGCCCAAGCCTTTGCCAAAATTCCATCCTAAAATCCATTTTAAAATCCAAAAGCCCACTTCCCTAAACCATTTTAAAGAAGCCCATTTCCACCAAATACAAAAGCCCAAAATTGGCCCTAAAGCCCACATGACATTTCCATTTGTCATCCATTTAATCAAAGCCATTCCCTAAGTTATAATCCCATCATCAAATAATTCCAAATCAAGCCTCATGCCAAATCACCCCTAAATACCAAAATTTTTCTTAAATCCATTTCCATGAAATTGACTCAACTTTCCCCAAGCCAAAGACAAGCCATGCAAGCCATGGGCAGGCCACATGGAGCCATGGAAGGTTTGACATGTGATCAAGCCATTAATAGCAAAAGGAGGGCCCCCTTTCCTAATCCTTCTTAAACCCTTTTTTACCTTAAGCATGTCACACACTAAACCATGCTTAGCCACCTCATCATGGATGGAGACCACACCATTTTCTCTTGGTCGACCCAAATGATCCTTTTCAGCCCAAAACCAGGCCTTGGGTGGTGCACCTAGCCCAAATGGAGGGGTTGACTCATTTGAACCCAAAATAGCCTTCCCCCATTCCATTTCAATCCAAGCCTTTTACACATGGCATTTGCCAATCGCCTACACTAAACCCCACCCCGACCCACTCGAACAAGATGGTGACCAGTGCTCGGCCAGCCAACAGGCCGCCGGAAACACCATGGCCGAGAGCTCACATGTGAGCCAACTTTGGAATTCTCCCTGCCGAGCCGCCCAATGTCCAATGGCCACCATGGTCGTTCTTCCCATGCCCAGCAGCGACTGATCCCAAGCCCTAACTCTCCCTGGGAGGCCCTCCACCCTCTCCTATTTAAACTCCACCCCCTCACGGCCATGAGAGGAGAGTTGCACAAACCTTGCCGAAACTCTGCCAAAATTGTTCCAAACCCTTTTCCATCCTTAGAGTAGTTGATCCCCAGTGTCAATTTGCCCTAATCCCTACCAACAGAACCCAATTTCTCAACTGAAATTCCACCCAAAACCAGGACACTTCTCCACAGTGGGTCAATCCTCAAATTGATTGGTCCTACACCTTCACCGGACCAAGAGAAGAGGTTTCCCCCTAAAATCCCCCTCTCCAGGACACCCAGTTGCTCCAGCCTCCAAGCTTTGTGATCGGCTGTGGTCGAAATCATACCTAGGCAATTCACCAGACCAGGAGACTTCATCTGGAGCTTGCTGGGATCCAATCGAAGGTGAAACAACCCTCGATTGAAGCCACACTTCTCCGAACAAAGGTATGAGCTAATTCTTCATCCCGAGCTTCTGGAGATTCTCCATTTCAAATGCTTTAATTTCAATGCATGATCACCGTATATATGTATCCGTCTCTTCAAGATGAATCCATAGAGTATAAGAACACAAAAATCCATTGAGTATCGAGTGAGATAATAGGGATTTAGTGTGGACGGCTCTCGGGTGAGGACGCTTGGGGACGATGAACGGATGCCGTCCATTTGATACTCGCGCGGACGGACGGCTCAGATTAGGTCGGATCAACGGATGATACGCGGAAGGCGGGACCCGGGCTGCTGACTCAAGTGGCGGTGTCGAATGGGAGCGCGCCACGCGGCACTTCGAAGATGTTAAGGTTGACGCGGCGCCGACTCGGATAAATAGAAAATTAGGGATTTTCTGATTTATTTAATTCCCTAAACTTGAAAACTCCATAACTTTGTATAGGAAAATCAGAAAAATAAAATAAAAATACCCTCTTGCTCAGTGAACAGAGGAAAATAATGTGGAAAAGAAATCATTTAATTTCATCAAGTGTTTTATTTTTAATGATTTATTTCCCTTCTGCATTGTTTTAATTCTCCATGCATATAGGAAATTCACCATGGCATGAGACCATAGGGCTTTTGAAGCCTCTGAATTTGGGAACATTCCATGAATTTTCCAAAGTCAGAGGCCATCCCTATGAAAAGTTATTGATTTTTCAAATTCATGTTGCTGTTTTAATTATTTTAATTCCAATAATTAGCATGTTGTGAAATAAATTCTAGAAAAATTTGTTGATGTCTCTTATGATTAGAGGACCCTAGGAAAAATAGGTTTTGAATTAGTTTATTTAAAATAACCCTAATTGGCTTAAAGACCCAAAATAGATCCCTAATTAATTAGAGTTAACCATACATCAAATTAACTTGAAATCAATTCTCCACTGACCTTTAGGATCAGAGGAACACACCATAAAAATTTGAAGTCAATTGGACTTGGTTAGCCCTACTAAATGGGTTGATTAAGCCATTTAGCCATTTTTAACTTTAAAAATTTATAACTTTCAAAATACCTTTCAAAAATTCACCAAATTAGTTTTGGAGCCTCTCTGATATCAGGGAATTTAAGAAAATTAAAATTTCAATTTTCTAAAAAATTTAATTTTTTGCATTTTTTTTATATTTTAATAATTAAAAAATAATAAAAATCACAAAAATAATAAAATTCACCAAAATGTCACATTTTGAATTTTAATAACTTAGGAACAAAACCCATATTTTTCTTAGGTCTATTTAATGAGATATTAAATTTTAAAGCCCTAGGGCAATTTTAAAATTAAAAAAATGTATTTTCTAGCATTCTCACTAAAATAATTATAATAAATCAATGAAAAATCAAAAAATTACAAAAATTGATTTTATGATTTTCTTGATATCAGAGAGATTTTTAAAAAATATAAAATTCATTTTTCAACCCTTATTTTATTTTTAAATTAATTAATACTCCAAAATTTAAAATAATTATAATAAAAATAATATAATTCAAAAAATCACCAAAATTGGTCCAAGTGGTCCTCTGGTCATTAGGAATCTCCCATAATTTTCTTAAGGACAGAAACTCTCCCTTGGTCATGTTATTAAATTTTCCTTGGAAATTCCTATTTTCCACCAAAAATAATTATATAAATAAATTAAATACAGAAAAATCACATTTTCTTCTCTCATGTCTTTATTGACATATGAGTGAAGTCACATAAAAATTTCAAGTTCATTTAAGCTCAATTTAGTGAGTTATGAAATTATTAAGCTTGAAGGGCAAAATGGTAATTAAAAAATTTAACCCTTAATTAAAACTTTAGGTTTAATAAAAAATTAACAAGTAAAATATTTGATCTTAATCTGATTTGGATGATTGAAATTTAAATAATTAAAGGGTAGAAACCTATTAAACAATTTAAAAAATAATTAAAATAAACCTTAATTAAATAATTGATTAAATTTGGAAGAATAATAAAATTGGAATTATTAAAATAGGGATATTATTAGGAAGAGATTTATTCTTTAATTTAAAGATCCCTAAATTAATCATCTCAATAATATTTAATTCCTAATTAAAATGATAATTCAAATTTAAGTTTTAAAATGTTAAAGGACTTAATCATTAAATTAAATTAAAAAGTTAAAGTATTAAACTCTTTTTAAATTTTCAATTAAATTAAAATTAAAAATAAAGTTAAATTAAAGATTAAATTAAATTAAATCAAACAAATTAACTAAATTAAATTAAATTAAAATAAATAAATAAATTAAAATAAAATAAATAAATTAAATTAAATTAAATTAAATAAATTAATTAAATTAAAACATATTAAATTAAATTAAATTAAATTAAATTAAATTAAATTAAAATTAAATCAAATTAAATTAAATAAATAAATTAAATTAAATCAAGTTAAATTAAATTAAATTAATTCACATCAAATCAAACTAAATTGAATTAAATCAAAATTAAAATTAAAACTAAACCAAATTAAATTAAATTAAAGTTAAATTAAATTGAAATAAATAACATCATCTAAGACATAAAGAAATTAAATATAAAACAACTTGAATACTATCCCAAATTTAAACCCCTTTAACTGAAGTTAAACTAAATCACAAATCATTGGAGCACCAATTTGCCCTCGAAAACTTTAATTATCATAACTCCTAAACAGAACGTTAAATGAAATGCTACTTCACTTATAGGATTTTCAAATGTCCTAGTTCACTGAGCAAGATAACAAAACTTGAATTCTCGGACGATTACTTCACCTGATTAATTAAATCCATTTGGACTTAAAAAAACAATCCTATCAGTATTAAAAAGATGTTTAAGATTCTTCTTAAGCACTTCCTCAATATGATAGGATACTTATAAGAACAATTGAACTTAGTTATTCTTTGATGAAGAAAATTGTCCTCAAACCAAAACACAAGAAACTAGACGTCATAGGAAATGACTAACATATAGGATTAGGAATTTGGTAGAAAACCATAACCCTTCCCTTAGCTTTACCTAGGAACTTGCTTAAATATTCTAATTGTGTTTTAAGTGCAGCTTAGGATGACGGGAAGACCCTCCAGGTACGCTTTTATTTTATTGCAATTTACCTTATTGCAATTTATTTAATCGCATCGCATTTACTTTTATTGCATGATAAACAACTGTTGCATGAAAACCCACACCTTTAGGATAGTCCCTAAAACTGAAACCAAAACTAAGTTAAAAGTCATTACAAGATAAAATTTACCGCCACAACATTTCAAAATATAAAACAACTCAAAATTTAATCACAAACAGAACACAAAACTATCATTACAACTAAATTAAAACGTCTTGTTGGATGATCGGGAATACCTCGGATGATGTAACCTACGTGTTGCTAACGGGATTTCCCATGGTCTAAATGAAAGTGTGGAACTCATTCGGCTGAGTTTAGCAAATTCATCCGGACTAAGTGAATCCGATAAAAGTAACGATGCCGGAAGGATGGAACCGTGGGATCTTAACCGGTGTCGTTATAATCAACTTTAAGATTTGTTTTAATTAAAATACAAAAAAAACACTTGGAAGTTAAGATTTTCTCTAAACCAAAACACTTCTCTCATCTCCTAATTTATGACTTCTATAACTAAACCTCTGCAACAACAAGGAGCTTGGAGCACGGTGGGCAGCACGGCAATCGTCGTCAGCAAAACTTGAATCTACTTCAGCTAAACATTCCTAGAATGAAACAACAAAGCCATAGGACTTCGAGGTAGTTTGCCTAGTGCAACATAAATCCTCAACCTTTTGTTAGGCATTTGCATTGCAAATTAAGCCCTAACCGGACTTAGGATTCCGAGGTAGTCGTTCGGCACGACATAAACCCTCATAACTTCTAGTGCTATTTGTATGATTCTATCATATAAATATAAGTCCTAATTAACTAAAATCAGGCAAGATCAAAACATTAAATAAATATTAGGACTTTCCTAAATTCAAGCCAAACAATAGGATAGTCGGGAAATTACCGAAGTTCACTTCGAATCTGTGATTTCTCCTATCTTTCTTCCTTTGAATTCCCAAAACAAAATGTTCCAAACTTGATCCATTCCCTATTGAAATTCCAAAAATTCAATCCTTTGAAAACCTTAAACTTTGAAATTCTTGAGAGCAGAATTATTGATTATTATCGAGAGTTTTCTTAGGTGATTCCCGTCACTTAAGATGTAATTAACTATAGGGGCTTGCCCTTATAGGGAATTTTAAAGAACCCGAGTAATATAAACCCCGTTTAATGCTTTCATATTAAGCGGGGAACTTGTCGGCTTATAAAATTGGTTCGCGAACCAAACGGATGTCACAAATCTTTTAGTTTGTTTAATCGAGCCCCACCGTCAAGCAGTGTGTCTATCCTTAGGGATAGATACACAGTTTGTGGTGTGGTGCTCCTTTATATAAACTATTTGGGATGTGAGATCGGTTTGATTTCATATCTTAAAATCTTTAAATTTAAAATCATTTTTAAAATCAAATACTAATTTTCAAATTATTTATTTAAATTAAATTAAAAAATTCGCCGACAATTTCTGTAAGCGACCCCTTTTTAAAATAAAACACAAAACCTAAAAATAGTGCCGACACATGGACATGTGTAAAGGGTTTGAATCAAAGTGGAATGTGAAAGGGCTATTTTTGGGTCTAAATGGGTCAACCCTTGGTTTTGGGTTAGGTCCACCATCCAAGGCCAATTTGGGCTGAAGGGAAAGTCACTTGGATCAGCTTGATTAGTGGGGTCAAGTCACAATCCAAGTACAATTAAGCTTAAGCAAGAGTTAGGGGAGACATGGGAGTGGTTAATCACTCTTAAGAGAATCATTAAAGGGTCCCCTCTTCTTGCCATTTTGGGTATGGTGAAGTGTCCAAGGCTTTCATGGCTCACATGTGGCTCATGCATGGCTTCATGGCTCACCTTTGGCTTGGAAAAAGCTAAGTCAACTTTCATGAAAGAGGTTTTTAGGAATTTTGGTAATTTAGGGGTGATTTGATAGGATTTGGCATATGGCTTAGTTTAGAAAAATTTGATGGCTAATTTAGAACTTAGGGATGATTTTAATTGAGTGAGGATGAGATGAGATTATAATGTGGGCCTTAGGATGGGTTTGGACTTTTGAAATTATTTTAGGAATGGGCTTTTGGATTTCAAAACAAATTTTAGGTTGATAATTTTGTAAAGGATTGGATCCCATAAGTGTTGAATTTAATTTAGGAAGGTTTTATGAATGATTTGGAATAAATTTGAAGTGGTTTGGGCTTGAATTGGGTTGGGTTTGGACTTTTTTGGTAAATGGGCCAATGTAGGTCAAATTGGGCTAACTTGGGCCAATGTTGGGCTAGAGTTCAAATTGATGTAAAATTAATGTTGGGAAATGTTTATGGGAGTGTTTCGAAGAGGTTTTGACTTTGGTTGGGTTTTGATTTTGGGGTTTGAGCTTATTTGGGTTAGTTTTGGGTTTAGGTCAAAATTGGGCTTTTTGGCTTTGGGTTGAATTTGAGTGGGGTTTGGGTCTAAATTTTGGGTAAATAATGTTATTGTTTTGTTTGTGGGGATGTTAAGGAAGGTTTAGAAAAGGTTTGGGGTTAATTGGAGTTGAATTGTGTTAGTTTGGGTTAGGTTTGGGTTAAATTGGGGGTTTTGACAAAAGTAGGGTAAATTGACAAAATTGGCCCATGGTATAGTTGAACAAAATGAAATTATTAATATTTGGGATTTTCTGGAATTTTTTGGGAATTTTCTGAATTTTTGGATTTTTGGGTCAAGAGGGGTATTTTGGGTATTTGGAGGGTATTGGGAGGTATTTTTGGAATTTTTGGTATTTTTGGCTATGGATGATCAACTTGATTGGTGAGAAAATGTTCAAGGTTAATTTTGGGGAATTTTGGGTGATTTGGAAATTTTGAAAATTTTAGGTAATTTCGACGGCTTTGGGTAGCTAGAAGTGTGTAGGGTCCCGTGGGTCAAAAATTGAAAATTTACAAAATTGAAGATTGAGTAATTGTAAGTGGAATAAAATCATTTTGGTTGAGCCATGAAGCCATATAAAGCCCACATGAGCCATGAAGGGACTCGTTTGAGGCATCCACTATGTTGTTCCTAACCCTGCTGCCAAGGGCTTAGGGGTTAAGGACCATCCATGCGAATCACCTTCATGAGTCGGGAGGTCAAGTTAGGTATGGGTGTGTTTTTAGGAGGTGTGTGAAAGTGTAGTGTATAAGTGTAGTGTGTGTGTAGGTCAACCCTTCACTGGACCAGAGCCACCAGTAGCGGTCCTAAGGCCAAAGAGTCCTATAGGAACTCATCCTTTAAACTTCCACACTCGATTTCAACCCTCTAGGTGATTAGGGGTCTACAGTCAAGTTTGTGGACTTTGCAGGGAGTTAAGAAGTGATTTGAATTTCTAAGTGGTGGGTCCCAATTCTAATCCTCTAAGATAGTCAAAGGAAAAGCCTAAGGCTAGATCCTAAGTACTAAAGAGAGAAGAGAAGACCTCATCAAAAATGAGGTCAACAATTATTTAAGTTGCTAGTGCAAAGATAATTATGGCTAAGTTAACTACAATTACTTTCTATATTTTTAAACAACATTAACTAACACGCACTAAGTTTTGTATTGAAAGGTTATAATATGGAAAAATATCTTTCCTCTTGCGGTGACTCTGTGATACGTGATTGATATAGATTGATAATAAATTTATATTGTGCCAAATAGGAGCAATTATATTTTTTACCCTCGTCAGAGTACCCCCTCTTCTATGTAGGAAAAGAACATTGGTAAATCTTAGGCTTAGTTACTAAATCTAAGGTTAGACTGGGAGGATGTTGGCTCTCACTTCAGAGCTCCCACTTCCCTTCACCTGAAGGCTAACACTTGCTTTAGTAACCAAACTTTAGAACTAAATTGGGAATTTCAACATGTCACTCTAAAATCTCCAATTTGACGCCCATCAAAGTAGATTTCCCTATTTATTTGCACTGAATTCCCATGAACTACGGAGGTCATTCATGAACCTTGAATGGATTCTCCACTTTTGTTGTAGAATACTTTGTCCTTTCGGATTGAATGTTTCACAACAAGTTTTAACAATTCAATTGGTAAGATCGAAAAGAAAATAAAGTTTAAAGTGAAAAACAATCGCAATTTCTTAACATTTTATGACACATCAAATCTACATCAACACTTCACCACATCACATTGCAAAAAGAAAGACAAACAAATCTACTTAGAATTCATGAGGAATATACAACAAAACATGGATTATATATATAAAAGCAAAGTCATACAAACCACAAAAGTAAATACAACTTATCTCAATTTCTCCCCCAGGCAAATCCCTTAAATTTTCTTTGAATCCTTTTCTCTCTTCTATTTAACACTCAATTTTCTCTTTAGAATAGTAAGGAAGAAGCAAACTCTCACTTTTCTTCTTCTCCTACACTCCTTAGAGAAAAATCCCTCACAAAACAACACTTAACACAGGCTCTTCAAACCCTAACACACCCTCTTAACTTCTCTTCCTCTCCTCCAACTTCACACACTAGCACACACCACTTCCTTGGGCATTCATAACTATCTATAAAAGTTTAGAAACGAATTCTCCAAGAGTTTCCTCAAGAAATCCTTCAAAAAGCATCCTAATACATTGAATTTTGAATTCCACTAACATTGGGCATCGGCAGGGCTTGATAAGGCGCCAGAGGCGCTGGGCCACCATTTAATTTTGAACTCTCTAGAATTGGGCGGGGGCACCGGTGGCGCTAGAATGCTATTTTCTCCATTTTGTCTCTTTTTGCTCCAAATTTGTTCCTTTTCGCTTCATTTTGCTCCAATCACCTAAAATCTTTATACCTGCAAAAAAACATTACGAATACCTTCCTTTAAAGTACAATATCACAAAAATGAGTACAAATTGTATAGTAAAAATCTAATATATTTTAGGTGTATCAAAATCCCCCAAACTTAACTATTACTTTTCCTTAAGTAATCTTTTTACTACATAATAATATAACTCAAAGTAGATAACATTTTACTTATAGAATACTATGATTTTTTATTTAAATAAATATAATAGTAAAATTCTTAGAAAGAAGTTCAGTAACTCAGGTTAAAATTACAGGTATAAGAACATTCAGTAGTCAAGTCTAAAAGTTCTAGTCTTCTATTCATTTCAAAATGAACCATAATTTGTCACACTAAGAATTCATTAAAAGACTATATGAAAAAGAAGTTCAAGCAAACTTCGTTAGAAAATAGGCTAATACTTTTATATATAAATTCAGAAATTTAACAAAGTTCTCCCTTCATGTTGATTTAAGTGAAGCCAATTTTTATTAGGCATCTCCTCAAGCTTCTCCTCGCACATATTTTCTTTCTTTTTCTTTCCTTTTTCATTTTTTGCTTTCATTTCTTTTCTTAATACTTCAAAAATACAGTTTTCTTTATTTTAAATAGTCAACTATAGTCTAATCCTTTCATACTAAATATCTTAACCTTATAAAATTAACCTTTATTACTAAAAACTTTTATTCAAATTTACCATAATATTTAAATGAAATAAAAAATTTAGTTATCTAAAGTTAGGTTCAACTACTAAAATTCATGCTAATAATTTTTGAAATTAATTTAATTGAGAACAAATAAGAGTTAATATTTTACCCTTCAACAAACTTAAGTTTTTCATTACATATTAATTTGCAAAGGTAAAGAGTAAAAGAAAATAACCTTTTTGTGCTGGGATTTTGAAATCTTTTGAAGCTATGTTGGTATTCATAAAATATTAAGCTAGCAAACATGAAACAGTTAGAAACATTGATATATACTATTAAAAATTTTGCAAGTGTGAAGAAATGTTAAACACTTAAACATTAAACATCCAACATAACATCACAATCTCAATACAAATCACTAAACAAACTAATGCAGAGTTCATTACATTTTCATTTTTTTAAAACACAGATACATCAACATACTAAACTAACACAACAAAACAAACAACAAACAACAAACACAACAAAGTACTACAACACACAAAGAAAAACAGAAATCACAAAACTATCAATCATCATCACCAGCTTCTTCTGTATGATCAGGTCGGTAAGGAACATAACTAAGGCAGGTAGGAAATATCACTCCAGAGTCTCCCCTTATGAATCTAACCCGAGCTTCGTGGTAAGCAATATCATACTCAACTCTCCTCCTCACGTAATCTTCATTTACATCACTCCTAGCCTCAAAGTCATCAATCCTACTATGGAGTCTATCTATACTGGCACTCTGAATCCTCAACTGCTCCATAACATCAGATAATGTCGATGGCTCAAAAGTAGATGGAATATCCTGACTGGTAGTAAGAATATCAGTACTCCTACTTTCTCCTCTCCCAACCACATGAGACTCATAAGTACGAATAATGGTCTTGGTCATAGGCCTCAATGGCTGGACTAACTCTTCAGAAATATCAGACTCAACTCCAGACCGTGCACATAATGCATGAATCGGGGCAGGATGTACTAATCCACAAGTGGTTTCTCCTTTAGCAATAGTCTGGATATTCTTAAAAATAATTGAACCAATATTAATCTGTTTCATAGTCTGAACACAATAATTTAGAATTGCTCTATCTCTAGTGACTTCACTGTGATGATAAGAAGGTAGTAGTCTTGTAGAGATGAAATAGTATCATGCTTTAGAAGCTACATTTAACTTGGAAGCAGGGAAATTAATCATATGTTTTGTTTTCCATTACCCTCTTCCATTAGTAAAAAATGCAATCACTTTTTTCATATTAAGTTCCCTTATATCAAAGTTTTCATATTGACAAAATCTCATCCCCCGTAACTGATAAAAATCATTAATACACTGAGGGGTGATTTCTATCATTTTTCCTCGAACAAGCACGTATTCTGTTTCAGTCCAAGGCAAATTTGCATAAAACTCTCAAACAGTTTCCATAATAGCATTAGCAGTAAAATAACAAAATGTTTCCCAATTTCGATCAAAAATCAACAACTCTACAGATCTGCCTAAACTTTCAAAAGCCCGGTCTTGAAAACACTTTTTGGTATATAAGATTGAATTGAAACGATACTCTACTTTCACATTAAAAAATCTTTCTTCATTAAAATTCAACTTTCTCTTGCCTTTACTTGTTTTAGGAGCCATGTGAAATCTTCTAAAAATTTGCAAGAAAGTCTAATAAATTTCAAAATCACAATGTAGGATACACCTAAAGTAAATCTAAGTAAATAAGAGCTTAAACCACTATGGAAAATCTCTAAACTTTATCGAAATTTCCAAATCTCGAATCTAAGAAATGTGAGAAATTTCCATGGTGAAAATATAAAATTTTTAGTTTAGGGTGAAGCTCTTACCAAGAGAAAACAAGATTCGCACTTTTTAAGCTTTGAAATCACCTTAAATCCACAATCTAGCAAGCCCTAGATCTCAAAAATGAGTTAGTTGGAGGTAAAAGACGATGGAAATGGCGCAAATGGAGGATCCTAGGGCAAAAATCACGAAATAAAGAGAGTTTTCGGGTCTTTCTGTATTTGGATGCCGGCGGCGCTCGATAGGGTGTCGGCGGCGCTCTATTTAAATTAATTCCCAAACTCTTTATATTTAGGAACTGGCGGCGCCAGTTCAATTTTTTTTGGGTCCATAAAGTTTTTACAATTTCGATCATTTCAACGTTACACCATTACATAATAAGCCTCCTTAAGCATCTATTTCATCAATTAAGCAACTAAGTAACAACTAATCTACACAAACAACTCAAAACATCACTTTAATATACAAAATTCACATTCCAAACATACACACTTAAGCATTCACACATAAGTTCATCAAGCCATATAACTCCAACATTGCAAGCCCACTATAATATCTACTGCTGAAAACTAAACACAAACACAGAATCCAAGCATAATAAGTCCAATTACACACTACATAGTTAATCAAACCAACATTAATCACACCAAAGCATAATAAAAGTACCAGATATTAAATGTAAAGCAAAGCCACTACTCATCGTCAGTCTCAGTAGTATCTTCTCCTCTGATATCTCCAATAGATTGAAAATGCACAAAAAGATTGTAGAAAGGATGATATGGGAAGTCATCAGTCGAATCCTCAGCAATCACAACATTCCTTTTCGTCACATTCACCAAACTATCTTCAATTCGACCGATGTGGTCAAATTGTTCTTTCATCCTACAATCCAAGTGATCAAATAAATCAGAGATATTATTAATAACATTCTTTAGATTCCGTACCTCTTTCTCCAACTTCTTGATCTTCTTTAAAATCACTTGGAAACTTTCAGGAAGGTAAGGCTGAACAGGTCGTGAACACTGAGATGGTTGACCTGCAATGAAGCTCATATCATTCTCATCTCCTATTGCCTGATAGTCATAAAGATTAGTTAGGTCTATAGGTCTCCAAGGAAGAAGTACTTTTTCCTAACTTTCATATGGAACATGTGACTAGCTGCAAAGAAGAAATATAGTAGAAGGATGTTCAAGCCCATATTTTGATCCATGAACAATCAATCCCAAAACAGATTTCACAATTATACAATCAACATTTATCGGCCTTCCAGTTTGAATACAGTAATTTAAAATAACACTTTCCAATTTTACTTTACTAATTTTCATAGTAGGAAGTAACTTTGCAGAAATAAAGTAATGTCATTGCTTCAACACCGGATTTAAAGATACAGTAGAAAAACTTTCAAATCTGTTGTCTCTTAACTCCCAATCTTCACTTTCATCAGTCAAATAGCGATAAATCTCATTCATATTGTCCCTCGTAGCATCAAAATTTAGATAATGACAGATAGGCACGTTCTCAATCATAAATAAATCATTAATCTTCAAACAAGTGAATGGTATAAACCTGACTTGTACATAGATGAATCCTTGGATGATTCCATGAAGATTTGTATAAAATTCTTTCACAACCGGAACAACTACAGCTGCAGTAGTGTAGCATAACACTTCCCAATGCCTCTAAATAATAATTTCTTTTACACAAGTATTTGGAGTATCTACACCTCTATTCACAAAGCCTCTTTCTTTGATAATCCTCCTCTTCATCATCACCTTGTTAAATAATCACTGCGCCTCGAAACTGATGAATTTTTGTCATTTGAAAACTCAAAATCTCAGAGTTTCTAGGAAATTGGAAACCGTTGGATGCAAATTTGAATATAATACTTTCATTTTTCTGGAGTTTAAGGGGTTAAAAACACGTTTTGGGGAGCTACAAGGACAAAATCCCGCCTAAAACAACCAAAAATCATAATTTCAAACTCTAGGAACCATCTCTAGAACATCAGTGCCGGCGGCGCTCAAACCTTCAAATTAAGTGCATCTCTTTGGATTAGGGCACCGGTGGCGCCAGTGTTCAAAATTGCACCGAACTTTGTTTTGGTCTGAAATATTCTAATTCTTAGATACGAACCAATAGTTTCTAATCTTTCATGATATTTACGAACGAGACTCAATTATTTCTGGCTACATGCACAACTACTAAAACAAGCAAACAAACATAACAAAGATAAAAATGGGTTGCCTCCCATTAGGCACTTGGTTTAACATCGTCAGCCCGATAAATATTCCATTACTCAGGATGAATTAACGTTAAAACCTCTTTAAAATCTGGTCGATACCCTTCAAAATACAGTTTTAATCTATACCCATTTACTTTAAATATTTTTCCAATTTTAGGATCCTTAACATCAAATGCTCCAAAAGTATAAACTTTTATAACAGTAAGAGGTCCTATCCACCTAGTCTTTTGTTTTCCAGAAAATAATTTCAATATTGTACTATATAGCAAAACTTTGTATCCATGTTCAAACTTCTTTCTTATTATCTTCCGATCATGCCATAATTTCATTTTTTCCTTATAAACTCTGTCAATATGATAAGATTCATTTCTAATTTCTTTTAGTTCATTCAATTTCAAAAATATCTTCTCACCTGCATTCTTTAAGTTAAATTCAACTCTTCTATCGCCCAATATGCTTTATGCTTCAATTATATAGGTAAGTGGCAAGTCTTTCCAAATACTAGTCTATAAGGAGACATTCCAAAGGGGGTGTTATAAGTAGTCCTATATGTCCCATAATGTGGTATCTAATCTTACAGATCAGTCTAATTTGTGAAGATCCATAGTTTTCTCCAAAATTCTTTTCATTTAACGATTAGACACTTTTGCTAAACCACTAGGAAGGGGATGATAAGCAGTAGAGATTCTATCAATAATATTATATTTTTCAACCTATCTCTGAATCCTATTTTTCCTAAAATGAGATCCACCATCAGTTCTGATCACTCTCGGCACTCCATATCTCGTAAAAATATTTTTCGTTAAAAACTTTGAAACACTCCGAGTATCATAACTAGGTAAAACAATTGCTTCGATCCATTTTAAGACATAATCAACAACGACCAATATATATAAATTTCTAAATGAATGAGTAAATGGCCCCATAAAATCCAATCCCCATATATCAAAGATCTCAACTTCTAATGTAAAATTTAGAGGCATTTCATTTCTTCTAGAAATATTACCTACTCTCTGACTCGATCACATGATTTTATATATTTGTATACATCTCTAAAAAAAATAGGCTAATAAATTCTAGATTGTAAAATTTTACAAGCAGTTTTATCAGTTCCAAAATGTCCTCTAAATTATGAATCATGACAACTTAGAATAATCAGTTCAGTTTCTTCATATGGCACACATCTAATAATAAGATCCTTAAACTGTTTATATAGATATGGCTCATCCCAAAAGTAGAATTTAGCATCCTATTTAAATTTCTTTTGTTGTTGCCTTGTTAAATCATGTGGCAAAACATCACTTACTAAATAATTCACAATATCAGCATACCAAGACAAATTCCTTTTTTTAATATTGTAAAGTTGCTCATCAGGAAAAGTTTCTGTAATTTCCTTCTCAAATTCAGATAGTTTATAATACTCCATTCTAGAATAATGGTCAGCAATTTGATTATCAGTTCTTTTTCTATCAACAATCACAAAGTCAAATTCTTGCATTAGAAGTATCCATCTGATCAATCTCAGTTTTGCATCAATCTTTTGCATTAAATATTTGATAGCTGATGTCGGCACATTTTTAGGTTGTGTGTTTTATTTTGAAAAGGGGGTCGCCTAACAAAAGTTGTCGGCGAATTTTTTTTTTTTAATTTGATTTAAATAAATAATTTGAAAAGTAGTATTTTATTTTGAAAATAATTTTAAGTTTGAAAATTTTAAGATATGAAATCAAACTGATCTCACATCCCAAATAGTTTGTATAAACGAGCACCGCACCACAAACCGTGTATCTATCCCTAAGGATAGACACACCGCTCGATGGTGGGGCTCGATTAAATAAACTAGAAGATTTGTGACATCCGTTTGGTCCGCGAACCAATTTTATAAGCCGACAAATTCCCTCGCTTAATATGAAAGCATTAAACGTGGTTTATATTATCTCGGGTTCTTTAAAATTCCCTATAAGGGCAAGCCCCTATAGTTAATTACATCTTAAGTGACGAGAATCACCTAAGAAAACTCTCGATAATAATCAATAATTCTCGCTCTCAAGAATTTCAAAGTTTAAGTTTTCAAAGGATTGAATTTTGGAATTTCAATAGGGAATGGATCAAGTTTAGAACATTTTGTTTTGAGAATTCAAAGGAAGAAAGGTAGGAGAAATTACGGATTCGAAGTGAACTTCGGTAATTTCCCGACTATCCTATTGTTTCGGTTTGGATTTAGGAAAGTCCTAATGTTTATTTAGTATTTCAATCTCGCTAATTTTAATTAATTAGTGGCTTATATTTATATGATAGAATCATACAAATAGCCTTGAAGATGTGAGGGTTTATGTCGTACCCAAACAACTACCTCGGAATCCTAAGTCCGGTTAGGGCTTAATTTGCAATGCAAATGCCTAACAAAGAGGTTGAGGATTTATGTTGCACTAGGCAAACTACCTCGAAATCCTATGGCTTTGTTGTTTAATTCTAAGAAAGTTTTGCTGAAGTAGACTCGGTGTTTCGCCGATGACGATGGCCGTGCCGCCCACCCCCGCTCCGAGCTCCTTGTTGTCGCAGAAGTTTTAGTTTTAGAAGTCATAAATCAGGGGATGAGAAAAGTGTTTTGGTTTAGAGAAATCTTAATTACCAAGTGTTTTTTTTACGTTTTAATTAAAATAAATCTTAAAGTTGATTATAACGACACCGGTTAAGATCCCACGGTTCCATCCTTCCGGCATCATTATTTTTATCGGATTCACTTAGTCCAGATGAATTTGTTAAACTCAACTGAATGAGTTCCACACTTTCATTTAGCATCGTGGAAATCCCGTTTCGCAACACGTAGGTTACATCATCCGAGGTATTCCCGATCATCCAACAGACGTTTTAATTTAGTTGTAATTATAATTTTGTGTTCTCGTTTGTGATTAAATTTCGAGTTGTTTTATATTTTGAAATGTCGTGGCGGTGAATTTTATCTTGCAATGACTTTTAACTTAGTTTTGGTTACGCTTTAGGGACTATCCTAAAGGTGTGGGTTTTCATGCAACAGATTGTTTATCATGCAAGAAAAGTAAGTGCAATGCAGCTTAAATAAATTGCAATAATGTAAATTGCAAGAAAATAAATTGCAATAAAATAAAAGCGTACTCTGAGGGTCTTCCCGTCATTCCAAGCCGCACTTAAAACGCAATTAGAATATTTAAGCAAGTTCCTAGGTAAAGCTAAGGGAAGGGGTATGGTTTTCTACCAAATTCCTAATCCTATAGCTTAGTCATTTCCTATGACGTCTAGCTTTCTTGTGTTTTAGCTCAAGACGATTTTCTTCATCAAAGAACAATCGAGTTCAATTGTTCTTATAAATATCCTATCATATCGAGGAAGTGCTTAAGAAGAATCTTAAACATCTTTTCAATACTTCTAGGATTGTTTTAAGTCCAAATGAATTCAATTACACAAATGAATTAATCGTCCGAGGTTTAGTTAAGTTTTGTTATTATCTTACTCAAATGAACTAGTGATGTTCGAATATCCTATAAGTGAAGTAACATTTCATTTAATGTTCTATTTAGGAGTTATGATAACTAAAGCTTTCGAGGGTAAATTGGTATTCAAATAGTTTGCGATTTAGTTTAATTTCAATTAATGGGTTTAAATTTGAATAAGTGTTCAAGTTATTTTAGATTTATTTTGAATTCTTTATGTCTTTCGTGATGTTATATTTAATTCAACTTAATTTAATTTAATTTAATTTAATTGAGTTTTAATTTAATTTAATTCAATTTAATTCAATTTAGTTTCGATTTGATGTTAAATTAAATTAATTTGATTTGATTTAATTTTAATTTAATTTGATTTGATTTAATTTAATTTATTCATTTAATTTAATTTAATTTAATTTAATTTATTCATTTAATTTAATTTAATTTGTTTATTTAATTTAATTTAATTTAATCTTTAATTTAATCCAACTTTTAATTTTAATTTAATTTAATTTAATTTAATTTAATTTAATTTAATTTAATTTTTAATTTAATTTTATTTTTAATTTTAATCGAAATTTTAAAAGAGTTTAATAATTTAATTTTAGTTTAATGATTAAGTCTTTTAATATTTTGAATTTGAGTTATCACTTTAATTAAGAATTGAATATTAATGAGATAATTAATTTAGGGATTTTTAAATTAAAGAATAAATCTCTTCCTAATAATATCTCTATTTTAATAATTCTAATTTTATTATTCTTCCAAATTTAATCAATTATTTAATTAAGGTTTAATTATTTTAAATTGTTTAATGGGTTTCTACCCTTTAATTATTTAAATTTCAATCATCCAAATCAGATCAGGATCAAATATTTTACTTATTAATTTTTATTAAACCTAAAGTTTTAATTAAGGGTTAAAATTTTAATTACCATTTTGCCCTTTAAGCTTAATAATTTCATAACTCACTAAATTGAACTCAAATGAACTTGAAATTTTCATGTGACTTCACTCATATGTCAATAAAGACATGAGAGGAGAAAATGTGATTTTTTTGTATTTAATTTATTTATATAATTATTTTTGGTAGAAAATAGAGATTTCCAAGGAAAATTTAATAACATGACTAAGGGAAAGTTTCTGACCTTAAGAAACTTAGGGGACATTCCTAATGACCAGAGGACCACTTGGACCAATTTTGGTGATTTTTTGAATTATATTATTTTTATTATAATTATTTTAAGTTTTGGAGTGTTAATTAATTTAAAAATAAAATAAATGTTGAAAAATGAATTTTATATTTTTCAAAAATCTCTCTGATATCAAGGAAATCAGAGAATCAAACTTTGCAATTTTCTGATTTTTCTATGATTTATTATAATTATTTTAGTGAAAATGCTAGAAAATACATTTTTTTAATTTTAAAATTACCTTAGAGCTTTAAAATTTAATATCTCACTAAATAAACCTAAGAAAAATATGGGGTTTGTTCCTAAGTGATTAAAATTCAAAATGTGACATTTTGGTGAATTTTATTATTTTTGTGATTTTCATTATTTTTTAATTATTGAAAATATTAAAATAATATTAAAAATCAACTTTTTTAGAAAATTGAAATTTTAATTTTCTTAAATTGCCCTGATATCAGAGAGGCTCCAAAACCAATTTGGTGAATTTTTGAAAGATATTTTGAAAGTTATGAATTTTTAAAGTTTAAAATGGCTAAATCGGCTTAATCAACCCAATTAGTAGGGCTAACCAAGTCCAATCGACCTCAAATTTTTATGGTGGGTTCCTCTGATCCTAAAGGTCAGTGGAGAATTGATTTCAAGTCAATTTGATGTATGGTTAGCTCTAATTAATTAGAGATCCATTTTGGGTGTTTAAGCCAATTAGGGTTGTTTTAAATGAACTAACTCAAAACCTATTTTTCCTAGGGTCCTCTCGGTCATAAGGAACATCACCAAATTTTCCTAGAATTTATTTCACAACATGCTATTTATTGAAATTAAAATACTCAAAACAGTAATATGAATTTGAAAAATCAATAACTTTTCATAGGAATGGCCTCTGACTTTGGAAAATTCAGGGAATGTTCTCAAATCCAGAGGCTTCAAAAGCCCTATGGTCTCATGCCATGGTGAATTGTATACATGCATAGAGAATTAAAAATATGCAGAGAGTAAATAAATTATTAAAAATAAAATACTTCGATGAAATTAAATAATTTCTTTTCGATATTATTCTCCTCTCGTTCACTAAGCAAGAGGGTTTTTTTATTTTATTTTTCTGATTTTTCTACACAAAGTTATGAATTTTCGAAGTTTAGGGAATTAAATAAATCGAAAAATCCCTAATTTTCTATTTATCCACGCGGCGCCGCGTCAACCTCGGCAGCCTCCGAAACGCCGCGCGGCGCGCTCCCATTCGACACCGCCATCCGACTCGGTCGCTCGGGCCCCGCGGTTCTCGTACCATCTCCTGGTCCGACGCCATCTGAGCCGTCCGTCCGCGCGTGTATTGAATGGACGGCATCCGTTCATCGTCCCCTAGTGTCCTCACCCGAGAGCCGTCCACACTAAATCCCTAATATCTCACTCGATACTCAATGGATTTTCATGTTCTTATGCTCTATGGATTCGTCTCGAAGAGACGAACACATCTATACGGTGATCATGCATTGAAATTAAAGCATTTGAAATGGAGAATCTCCGAAGCTCGGGATGAAGAATTAGCTCATACCTTTGCTCGTAGAAGTGCGGCTTCGATCCGAGGGTTGCCGCACCTTCGATTGGATCCCAAGCAAGCTCCGCGATGAAGTCTCCCGGTCCAGTGAATTGTCTAGGTGTGATTTCGACCAAGCCCGATCACAAAGCTTGGAGGCCGGAGCAACCGGGTGGCCCGGAGATGGGGCTTTTGCTGGTGGACACCTTCCCTCGGTCCGGTGAAGGTGTAGAACCAATCAATTCGGGGATTGGCTCACCGTGGAGAAGTGTCCTCGGTTTTGGGCTTGGATTTCAACTCCGAAATCGAGCTCGCGAGGAGAAATGGCAGGGGGATTTCAGTGGGGATCAAGTGCTCGTGTATGGGGAGTAGTCCGGAACAATTTTCGCGAGTTTTCTTAATGTTTTTTCAAAGACCCCTCATGGCCGAGAGGGGTGGTGTTTAAATAGGAGAGGGTGCGAGGGCCTCCCGTGGAGAGTTAGGGCTTGGGATCAGCTGCTTCTGCAAGAGAAGAACAGCTCCAATGGCCACCGGGGATGGGGCAGCTCAGCAGTGAGAATTCCAAGTCGGGCTCACATGCGAGCTCTCGGCCATGGTGTTTTCCGACGACCCGGTGGCTGGCCGGCCGTGCATTGGTCACCATCTTGGTCGTGGAGGTCGTGGTCGGGGCTTAGTGCAATCAATCGGCATTGGCCATGTGTAAAGGGTTCGATTTAGATGGAATGGGGAGGAGCTAATTTTGGGTCCAAATGGGTCCAAGTCATGGATTTAGGTTTGGTTCACCCTCCAAGGCCCGATTTTTGGGTCGAGGGAATCGAGTAAGTCAGCTAGCTTAGTGGGGAGAAGTCACCATCTAAGTACATTTATGTTTAATCAAGGTTTAGAAGAGTCATGAAAAGGCTTAATCTCCCTTAAGGGAATCATTAAAGGACTCCTCCCTTTGCCAAAAATGACATGGTGATGTGTAAAGTGGCTGCCATGGCTTGCATATGGCTTGTGCATGGCTTCTTAGCTCCTTTTGGCTTGGGAAAAGATTGGGTCAATTTCATGAAAATGGATTTTAGGAATTTTTGGTAATTTGATGGAAATTTGTATGAAACTTGATTTGGAAAGATTTGTTGATGAATTTAGGACTTAGGGAATGGCTTTAATTAAGTGGATGGAAAATGGAGATGTCATGTGGGCTTTAGGGTGGATTTTGGGCTTTTGAAAGGGTTTTAGATGCTTTTAAGATGGTTTAGGAAAGTGGGCTTTTGAATTTTAAAATGGATTTTGGGATGAAATTTTGGTAAAAGCTTGGGACAAGTAATTGTTGGGTTTAGCTCATGGATGTGTTATGAGTGACTTGAAGCAAATTGGGAGTGATTTGGTTTGAATTGGGTCGAATTTGGGCTTCTTTGGTGAATGGGCCAATATAGGTCCAAGTGGGCCAAGTTGGGCAAATGTTGGGCTAGGGTTGAAATTGATGTAAAATTAATGTTGAGAAATGTTTATGGGAGTGTTTCAAAGAGGTTTTGACTTTGGTTGGGCTTTGATTTTGGGGTTCGGGCTCATTCGGGGTTAGATTTGGGTTTAGGTCAAAATTGGGCCTTTTAGCTTTGGGTTGAATTTGAGTGGGGTTTGGGTCCAAATTTTGGGTAAATCATGTTAGTTTTTTGCTTGTGGGGATGCTAAGGAAGATTTAGAAAAGATTTGGGGTTAATTGGAGTTGAATTGGGTGAGTTTGGGTTAGGTCTCGGTCATGGGTCCAAATCGGGCTTTAAGGCCAAAAGTGAGATTGGATCCAAATGTCAATTAAATTGACTTGGATTTGGTCTAGATTGATGTTGGGAATGTTGAATTGAAGTTTAGAATTGAATTGACCAGAATTTAGGTCAATTGAGTAGGTTTGGTTTGACATCGGGTTCACTTAGTGGTTAAATGAGTCAAATTGGGGTTTTGACAAAAGTAGGGTAAATTGACAAAATTGGCCCATGGTGTAGTTGAACAAAATGAAATTGGGAATATTTGAGATTTTATGGAATTTTCTGGGAATTTTCTGAATTTTTGGATTTTTGGGTCAAGAGGGGTATTTTGGGTATTTGGAGGGTATTGGGAGGTTTTCTTGGAATTTTTGTTGTTTTTGGGTATGGATGATCAATTTGAGTGGAGAGAAATGTTTAGGAATGATTTTGGAGAATTTTGGGTGATTTGAAAATTTTTGAGAAATTTGGGTAGTTTCAAGGGTTTTGGGTAAGTTAGGCGGGTGTAGGGTCCCGGGGGTCAAAATTTGAAAATTTGAAAATTTGGAAAATTGAAGATTGGGTAAATGTAAGTGGAATAAAATCATTTTGGTTGAGCCATGAAGCCACATCAAGCCCACATGAGCCATGAAGGGACTCATTTGAGGCATCCACTATGTTGTTCCTAACCCTCTTAGCCAAGTGCTTAGAGGTTAAGGACCATCCATGTGAATCACCTACATGAGTCAGGAGGTCAAGTTAGGTATAGGTGTGTGAAAGTGTAGTGTATAGGTGTAGTGTGTGTGTAAGTCAGCCCTTCACTCGCACTGTGCCACCTGTGGTAATCCTAAGGCCAAAGAGTCCCGTAGGAACTCATCCTTTAAACTTCCACATTCGATTTCAACCCTCTAGGTGATTAGGGGTCCTGCATCAAGTTTGTGGAGTTTGCAGGGAGTTAAGAAGTGGTTTGAATTTCTAAAAGGTGGGTCCCAATTCTAGTCCTCTAAGATAGTCAAAGGAAAAGCCTAAGGCTAGATCCTAAGCACTAAAGGGAAGAAGAGAAGACCTCATCAAAAATGAGGTCAACAAATGGACCCCCAATAGGTGTGGTGAGCCGACGGAGCACACCGCGCGTATTGGTGTTGACCGAAGCGATCAGAAAAACCAATACAGATGTCCAAGTAACAAATTTAGGACGAAGTAGAAGAGTTTTCGTTTGGGAGTGTCAAGCATATCTCTGAAACTGGCGATTCCTGAACTCTCGCTGGGGAAAGGAAAAGGAGGTGAATTCCAAATCACATGATCTGGGGGAATTTCGATTTAGATTTCAGTTTGTTTCAATTTAAGTTCGGATGTGTAATTTTAGATTTTGATTTTTTTTTAGATTGAAGTTCGATTTAAAATTAATTTGAGAAAATTTAGATTTGAAACGAGAATTGAAACCTAGGTTCCAATCTCGGATCGCAAAGAAAACCGGAATTTAGGTACCACATCGGAGTGGGAATCGGAGTTTGAGTGTCGATTGAAAAGGATGAGAATCGAATTTAGCACTCGATCTCGAAAGGGATGAGAATTGAAATTTAAGTATCAATCTAGAAAGAGAGTCGAAATTTAGGTATCGACTTCGAAAAAGATGAGAATCAAAATTTAGGTATCGATCTCGGAATGAGAACTAGAATTTAGGTACTAGTCTCGAAATGAGAGCTGGAATTTAGGTACCAGCTCTCGAAAGTTTAGAATTGAAATTTAGGTATCAATTCAAAAGAGAATCGAAATTTAGGTATCGATCTCGAATGAGAGTCGGAATTTAAGTACCGACTCGAAGGAAGAGGACTGGAATTTAGGTACTCAATCTCGAAAATTTTGAATTGAAATTTAGGTATCAATTCGGATGAGAATCGAAATTTAGGTATCGATCTCGAATGAGAACCTGGAATTTAGGTACCAGTCTCGAAATTTTGAATTGAAATTTAGGTATCAATTCGGATGAGAATCGAAATTTAGGTATCGATCTCGGAGTGAGAACTCGGAATTTAGGTACCGAGCCTGGAAATTTTGAATTGAAATTTAGGTATCAATTCGGATGAGAATCAAAATTTAGGTATCGATCTCGAAATGAGAACTGGAATTTAGGTACCAGTCTCGGAAATTTTGAATTGAAATTTAGGTATCAATTCGGATGAGAATCGAAATTTAGGTATCGATCTCGAAATGAGAACTGGAATTTAGGTACTAGTCTCGAAATTTTGAATTGAAATTTAGGTATCAATTCGGATGAGAATCGAAATTTAGGTATCGATCTCGAAATGAGAACCGGAATTTAGGTACCAGCTCTCGGAAATTTTGAATTGAAATTTAGGTATCAATTCTGATGAGAATCGAAATTTAGGTATCGATTCGAAATGAGAACTCGGAATTTAGGTTCCAGTCTCGGAAATTTTGAATTGAAATTTAGGTATCAATTCGGATGAGAATCAAAATTTAGGTATCGATCTCGAAATGAGAACCGGAATTTAGGCACTCAGCCTCAAAAATTTTGAATTGAAATTTAGGTGTCAATTCGGATGAGAATCGAAATTTAGGTATCGATCTCGAAATGAGAACTCGGAATTTAGGTACCGAGCCTCGAAATTTTGAATTGAAATTTACTGTGGAGATTTGGATTTAGCTGGAGATCGAAATGAGATATGAAAGTGTTTCATATCCCATGGGAATCAATCAAAGTCTGATTACTTGGCGAAGGGTACAAACCTATGCCGTCCGGATCAAATTGAGAATTCTTCGTGATTCTGAAATCATCCCGAGAGAGGGTTTCAAGGGAGGTCTAGAATAGATCTTGATTTGAAGAAGGATTGGAGGATTTGAAAAGATGCGTTTAAACCGGAATTTAGTTTCGAGCTTTAAATTTGTTTTGTTTCGTCTCTTTAACTATCCTGTTTTTTGTTGTTTATTTGGTGTTCAAAATTTTTAGATTTTTAAGGAAAGTTTTCTTTTATTCCCCTTTTTTTATTTATTTTATGTTCTTTGTTCGAAGTTCATTTAACTTTAATGGCGTTTCCCAGTCAATTTGCACAAAAGAGGTGAAGGCCAAAAATGTGACATGGTCACTTTCATTCCAATCATGTCGAAGATACATCATATAACTCGATCTCGGAATACACCTCATACAATCCATGTAGACTCAAAACGACTATGCATGATCTTCGTCGATCCATCCAAAGAAGCATCTCGTCAAAAATCCATGTCCGAATAGCAGGTACATGGTCAATAACATCACCTTCCAAGCCACCTCTGGCAAGGATGCCGTACGGATGTACATCGGAGGTGTGATATTTTCCATGTAGCTCACAGCTCGTAACGCCGGAGGCTCTCTAGCTCCGGTCTCGGTCGGAAATGATAAGGTGTCTTCCCGTCGTCCATCCTTCCGAAAGTAACCGAGATTCTCTTCACCGGTACTCCCGGTATGCAATGCTTAGCGATATCTCGCTCCGTTGCCCTTCGGCATCATGACGGAACCTACCGCAAAGGTATCTTCACCGGCCCTCGGAACTCACCCGTGCTCGCTATCCGGAGGTCGATCCGAACATGATGTTACACTCGTTCGAGAAAGAGGCCGTGCGTAAAGGTCCGATAAAGTCGTGGTGATCTATGTGTGGGGGTATGCAGCTCACCCCGCTCGTAGATGTTGATAATGCAATTATTGGGTATGCAATCCGCCGCGCACTCCTTCATGTTATCAATCTCTTTACCATTCTCTCGATGACTAATGGCATCGGATCCAGCTTGCCCATGACGGAGTATTCCCGTGGGTTTCCCTTCCGTCTTCCGCAAAGTTGTAGCAAGCATCCGCATTGTATTGTGATTCTTCCCTTCCCCGGCATCCATCTCCGAGGTTCTGAGTATGTGTTTTCCCTCAGGCGGCCTGCCCGACCCATTCTTTTCAAATCTCGGATGCAATCCACGATCTGCTGTTGTTCATACTCTGAGAATACGTCTGTATGCAGCTCGAGGCCCTCTAGTATATTGATTCTTCTGCCTCTAATTCTCTCGAAGTATTCAAAGGTTTTCTTTTCAACATTCCGCATTCTCTCCACTGCGTACTCGAATAATCCGCAAATGGCGGGGCCTCGGTGACGTATTGTAGGATATACGGCTCAATCCCTTCACGTTCTCCCCCGCATACCTCGGCTCCTCGGGGATGATGTCCGTCGGGACATCCCCCGGGGTTGCTTCGCAACAAGGTCATGCATTACCGGTGGTTCTATCCGATGGCGTGGTAGCCTTCTTTCTTCCGATCCTTTGGAGATTTCCCCGGTCCTTTCGTTATCCTAGGAGCCGGCCTCCTTTCTTTAGGTTCCCGGTGAACCGGTGTCCTCGAAGTGTATGTACCGGCATTAGCAATCGGTCTCGTCGCGCCGGTCCGCAGCCTAGTTTTGTTAACATCTTACGGATACGGCGATTCTTATTTCTTCGTTGTGTTGTCGCGAGAGTAGCTCTCCGAACTTCGAATCTCTCGTGGGCGCGGCGCCGACAAGCTCGCCCTCCGCCGTAGCGACTACGGACTTCATTTTCTTATCTTCTTCAGGCTTGCCTTTCTTTTCTTTGCCGTCGGATCGGTGGCTTGGGCCACCCACTTTCATCACCGTCCGCCCGGCAGCTTCTTCTCGGTCAACTCGGGACCCGGCTCACTTTCCTCGTATCGTAGGCCTCGTCGGTGCAAAATCCGAGTCAATCTCGATTATCGCTCCATCTTTCACCCTCTTTTCATCGAGTGCAAGGCTTACGCCATTCTTAAAGTTCGAGACCAACCGCCCGTTCGACATTTCCCTTCGAAAAGACAAGGAAAAGGATCAGGGGCTGTACTAAGAACAAGAACATTAAGAAAATGTTTATTAAAGACATTTTTTTTATTTCTTTTTTTATTTTTAAATTTAACAGGAATGAAGTAGGATAAGATCAGGGAAGAGATTTTGATTTGGAAAAGAAAACAAGGAAAACTTTATTATCATGATTTTATTTGTTTTAGCACATTTTTTATTATTTTTGGGTTCGGACCCAGTCGTAAGTAATTACTTCGCCCGTGTTTCTTAGGGATGAAGAATTCATTCCTTCGAAACATCGGTAGCGTAATACTTTTTCAAGTATCGTCCGTTGATCGGAAGCATATGTCGTTCTCCCCGGCAATTCACTAGCTAGTAAGAACCTCCCGAGTATACTCGCTTCAACCACAAACGGTCCTTCCCAAGTGGGTTCAAATTTTCCTCCTATCTTGCGGTGTGCAAGGATAGGTCTCTTGAGAACGAGAACTAAGTCACCAACTTTGAAGGTTCTTGGGCGGACCGGCTTGTCATGGGCTTGAACCATCTTAGCTTGGTATAGTTCTAAATTCTGTTGCGCTGCAAGTCTTTTCCCTTCCAGGCTTTCTAATTCTTCTAGTCATAATTTGACGTTCTCTTATGTTGTGATCTTGTTTGCAACTGCAATTCTGAGTGAAGGAAGCTGAACCTCTAAAGGTAGCACTGCCTCGGACCCATACACGAGAGCGTAAGGTGTAGCTTGAGTAGGAGTTCTGAAGGTTGTCCGGTAGGCCCATAAGGCTTCTAACAACTTCTCGTGTCAATTTCTCTTATTATCGTCCAAAGTTTTCTTTAAGATTTGAACGAGAGTTTTATTAAAAGCCTCGCCGAGGCCGTTTGCTCTCGGGTAGTAAATTGTCGAGTATCGCCAGCCGATTCCGTGTCTCCCGACAAAATTGTTGATTTGTGTGCTTCGAATGCCGACCCATTATCCGAGATGATCTCGCGCGGCACTCCGAAACGGTAGACAACTTGGTTCTTGAAAACCGTAGCACGTGGTGTGCTTTCACTTCTCCGAGTGGAACCGCCCGCCCACTGGGAAAAGTAATCCGTAGCCGCAAGAATGAAGCGATGTCCTTTCGAAGATGGTGGTTCTATCGGACCCACTATATCTGTGCCCCAACATTCAAATGGCCACGACGCAATTGTCGGATGTAGCACATTTGGAGGTTGGTGTAGAACCACTCCGTGCACTTGGCATTGGTGACAGCTCTTGGCGACTTTCATGCAATCGGTCATCATTGAGGGCCAGTAGTACCCTAGTCTTTTAATTTTCATTTTCATCTTCGGACCCGACTGGTGAGCGCCACAGCAGTCCCGAATGCACCTCTTTAACAATTTCACGGGCCTCGGACCCGCTTAGGCACCATAGCCACATTTGATCAAAAGACCTTCGTACAATGTGTTGTTTATTAATGCGTAGGACGCAGTTCTTTTCTTGATCCGATGGGCTAGCGACCTATTGTCCGGTAGCTTTCCCGTTTACGGTGTAGTTCATTAATGGCCGTCGCCAATCTTCCGTGTTTTCTCCGTCACTCGCTGCAACCGATTCTTTTTCTTTTTCTCGATTTGTGTATCATGTCTATGTCGAGCCGTGATAGGACCCGACGTCCGTGAACCGACACTTCCACCGATTCATCTTGCAAACAAGCAAATTCTTTTGCGAGACGGCTAAAGCATCTGCTAAAGCATTTTCTTTTCCGGGAATTTTGTAGATCGTCACATTCGAATCTTTTCCAACAATCGTATGGCATACCTGGAAGTATTGCTCGAGTCTTGGCTTTAAAATTTTGTACTCGTCCGTCGATCCGTTGAATGATTAACCGTGAATCCCCGTAGATGTTGATGTCTCGTTATCCCCATTTGAATGGTTAATTCCAGTCCCGTTATGAGGGCTTCATATTCTGCTTCGTTGTTTGTACATGGTTCTGTCAAGTGGTAAGAGTATCTTAACATCCCCCGCTCCGGTGTTATAAAGATTAGCCCGATTCCTACCTTACCGGGCACTATCACTTGTGATTCTTCATCTTGGTGTGCTGAAGATGCTCCGTCAAAGTATAATTCCCAACGTCGATCATCAGGGTCTTCTAGGCTCATTATTTGTTCATCTGGCAAATCGTCATTGAGAGGAGATTCTCGCTCGGCAAAGGGTGTGTTGCGAGGAAGTCCGCTAAGACTTGTCCCTTTACGGCACGAAGAGGCACGAAAGTTATATCGAATTGCAATAATATCATCGACCATCCGGCAAGTCTGCACGGAAAGTGTTGGACGAGTCATCAAGTATCGCAATGGATTAAACTTCGAAATCGAGTCGACCTTATGAGAAAGCATGTAGTGCCCGAGCTTTTGAACGGCGAAGATCGTGGCCAAACAATGCTTTTCAATTGCGGGATACCTTATTTCCGTCGGAAGTAAACGACGGCTTAAATAGTAAAGAGCATTTTCTTTACCCTCATCATCGACCCTGCCAACAGGGCTCCGAGAGAGTCGTCTAAAGCCGCGGTATAAAGTATCGGCGGTCTACCCGAGACCTGGGCCGCTAAGACAGGAGGTGTCATTAAATATTGTTTAATGTCCTCGAAGGCCTTCTCGGCATTTCTCTTCCCAAATAAATTTGGCGTCCTTTTACTAGTGCCGAGAAAGGCCGACACCTACTCGACAAGTTCGAGATAAAGCGTCGAAGATATGCCAACTTCCCTCGAAAAGATCGTAGTTGTTTTAAGGTTTTGGGAGGCGGCATTTCTAAGATAGCTTTAATCTTTTCCGGGTCGATTTCAATTCCACGATGTCGGACAACGAATCCTAAGAATTTCCTGGAGGTGACGCCGAAGGCGCATTTTAAGGGATTCATCTTAAGGTTAAATTGTCTTAATCGTTCGAAAACAATTCTCAAATCATACAGTGTGGTTTTCCTTTACTTTGCTTTTGATGACCACATCGTCCACGTAGCATTCGACTTGATCGTGGATGAGATCATCAAAAATTCTTGTCATTGCTCTCCGGTAGGTCGCCCTCGCGTTCTTCGGTCCGAATGGCATCACCGTGTAGCAATATACTCCGATCGGCGTTCGAATGCCGTAAGCTTTTCATCTTCCGGAGCCATTTTTATCCGGTTGTATCCGAAGATCCATCCATGAATGAAAATATTTCATGCGTCGAAGCAATGTCGATCATTAATTCAGGATCGGTAGAGGGAATTCATCTTTTGGACATGCCTTGTTTAAATCTCTCGAAGTCCACACAAATTCCGATCCGACCATTCTTCTTTCGACTGGCACCACATTGGCTAGCCAAGTCGGGTATTGTTCTTCACGGACAAATTTAGCGTCTATTAGCTTTTTAACTTCGGCTATAACTTGTTGTTCAATTTCTAGACGCATTCTTCTGGCACCTTGTCTGACTGGGACAGAAGTAGGATTCACTCCTAGCTTATGGACTGCAACCTCTGGAGCTAATCCTGGCATCTCATCGTAGCTCCAAGCAAAACAGTCTTTAAATTCCATTAATAACTTGATTATTTCTTCAGAGTCTTCTTTATTGAGTAAGGAGCTAACAAAGGTAGGTCTAGGTTCTTCGCTAGTGCCTAAGTTAACTTCCGTTAACTCATCTATTGTAGATTTAATCTCTTCTTCGAATTCTGGTGGAGCGTCTCCAATTTGTAAATCTTCGAGTTCGTCTGTAGTTTCCATGCAGTTTTCATTAGATTCGCAAGTGACAACCAAGAAAAATTCGGTATCGTAAACTGATCCTACTGTGCCAAATCTGAGTCCATGTTTTGAATTGGGTGGACGACCGGAGTTATTCCATAATTTTTCAAAATGTTGTGATTGACCTTTTGTCCATTATCGAGGTAAGAAACCACGCTGAATTAAATTTTGAACACAGGGAGAGTACCACTCAAAAGGTAATTCCATTAATTCTGATAAAGTGACATCTTCAAATTGTACATTATTTTCGGTTTTGGAGGAAGTAGCACCATGGTAGAATTTGATTGGCTTTGCACCGCCGCTACGTACCTCTTCGACCACCATACCCTCGATCTTATTAGAATGGATCGGGGTCAGGGTCATAGTATGTACATAGTGGTTAATATTCTCATACATTGATTTGTATTCTTCATTCTTTTCATCTTCGAGGGAGATCTTGAATTGCGGCTTCTTCCGACTTATTGTTGCTGATTCTTGCTTGATTTCCTTTTCTTCTTCAGAACTGTCTTCCCAATCAACATTGATGGCTGGTTTCCTCTGTCTAACTGTCCTAACGTCTCTACCACGACCTCGTCCTCGGCCTCGACCTCGGATGCGAGTTGTGGAGAAACCTTCACCATCTCGTCGTAAAGGAGTGGTGAGTGACCGTTGGACTAGAACTTCAGGTTCTTCGTTGTCCTGAACTTTCTTTGCTTCATTTGTCACGGTATCTCTGGAGAAGATTGTTTTCTTCGGCGGTGCATAATAAGTTGCATCTTCATGGATTCCAATTTCATGTACGGAGAATGGTTGTAAGTCACCTTTGATGCTACCTGTTCCCCTCCATCGTAGTATTTGATGCACCGGTATAGAGATGATGGTACCATCCTATTTTCATGTATCCATGGTCGGCCCGATAGAGCGTTGAACGATGTTTCGAATCAATTATGTGAAATTTTGCGGTTGTCTTTGCTAAGTCACCGGTCTTCATTAGTAGCGTTATTGACCCGAGGGCTCTTTCTCCTTTCTGGTTGAATCCTCTTAATAACATTTTGTCGGCCTCGAGCTCACGAGCATCAATTTCCAAGTATGCTAGTGTTCGAAGACTCATTATATTGATTGATGCTCTTGGATCCACCAATACTCTGGAGAGTGTAAACTTCCCAATTAGTAATCGAAATGTACAACGGTCGGTTGTGATCTAGCTGTCCCAAGTAGTAGGTCATTGTCCGTGAAGGTGACACCTCGTCGTTCCTTTAACGAGCAAACCTCATCTAAGGAATCTCCAACCATTTGAGCTAAGCAAATTTCCGGATCAAGTAAGGCCTTGATCGAGCTTCTCTCATCTCCTTTGATAAGATGAGAGCATCGTAAATGCTCGGCTTGGCCGGTAGTTTCCTAAGATGGGCTAGCACGTTGTAGTCCACTTTATTTCCATGTGTCTCGGCTTCTTCTCGAATGGGTATTTCTTCTCGTCGGGGTTGGTTCTTCTTGAACAACCACCGCTTTCCTTTGTCCTTTGGACCCATTCTCGGAGGTAGAACTTTTCCACTTCTTAAGTCGACTTCCGTAATTTCTTCGAATCTAGTGTTGAGCTTGCTTGTGTCTCCTCCCCGAATCGGAATGACGGGCTCTTCCGGATTAGCTTCAGAGTCTGAAGGTTCTAACTCTATTGTGACTAGAGCTCCTTGAAACTCGCAGATAGATTCGTTGCTTGTTGAACTCTCGTAGCCTCCTTGATGGATGTCTTCTTCGTCATCGTGATCGTCGAGATTGTGTATGATTTGAGAATTGTCATTGGTATCGAAATCGATGTCCGGATTGTCGCTAGTTACGTAATCGTTAGAAACGAGTCAAAACGTAGCCAACGCCATCACCCTTATCATTATATGATCCCACCGAAGTGAGCGGATAATCATACGAGTCGGAGGTTCGAGGGATTTCTCCCCGAATCGAAACAACTATCCTAGGATAAGCAGCCCCTAGTCTAGCCTTAGGAGCCTCGGTCCTCTCTTCTTCGTCGATCTTCTTCTTCTCTTCAATCTTCTCCTGTTGAGGTGGTTCTTCTATCGCAAGTGATAGTACCGGCTTAACAGGTTTCGAACTCTGAATTGAAGCTCGCACCGAAGCGGTTTGGATGCTGTCTAAAATCTTTTTCGAAGACCTTGTCCAAGCGGTAGTCCACCCATCGTCAGTCGTATAGGGATCTATCGGAATGATGGGATCAGTTGAGATAACATTGACGGAACCTCCTTGCTGGGGTTCCTTCATGTACTCCTTCGGGATTGTTATATTTCCTTTCCGAAGGTTGTCATTGAGCCAACTTTTGAAGGTAATGCAATCTTCTATCTTGTGCCCGAGCATCCGGTGGTAGGGGCAAAAGTTGGGATCACCTTTCTTGTTGACTTCCTCTGGTCTTTTAGGCTCTGCAGCTGGAAATCTGGAGTCTTCATCAGACTACGGAACATTTTCGAGCATCGCTTCATTCTTGAACGGATATTCCCTGCTCAGAAGTTCCCTTAATGTACGTTGCGGACGAGGCGGTTGTTCATACTGTGGAGATGACTGATAGCTGGGTCGGGGTTGCTGGTAATTCTGTTGAGGTTGTTGCGGCCGTTCGGACGATATTTGTATCGGTTGCTTGCCTTTGTCGACTGCTGCAACGATCCCGGATTTCTTTTCGAAAGTCTTTACAGGCTTTTGCTTGTCCGTCTTGTCGGCGAAACTTAATTGCTTCGCCTCCTCTTGCAAGCTCCCGGCCTTGCTTAACAACTTCTCGAAAGTCTTGATAGTGAATCCTTTGAGGAGAAGTGCTATCGGGCCGTGAATGCTTTTAAGTAAGATGCCGACTGCATGTTGTTCTTGTAGTTGTGGTTCACACTTCATGCTTAAGTTCCTCCATCGAAGTATGTAATCCAGCAGAGTTTCATTCGGCTTTTGTTTCTCTACTACTAAATCACCTATAGTGATGTGGTGCTGAGCTCCGGCAAATCGCTTGATGAAGAGGTTTTCTAGTTCTGAGAACGTCTTCACCGAACCATTCGGTAATTCTGCATACCGTCGAAGGCGATCCCCGACGAGCTGCCGACGAACCGTCGGAAGAGTAACGCATCGCTCCCGCCGCATTGCAACAACGGCACGAAAGTGTGCAACATGCTCGTCGGGGTTTCCGGCTCCATCAAATGTCTTGAACGAGAGGTGGTACGAAGCCTTTTGGGTATTGGACGGCGTCGAATTCTTCCGGGTAAGGTCTACCCGTCCGAATGGATGTCCCGCTCTTTGATTGTGCTAAGGCTTCTCGCACTCGCTGTTCCACCAAGCTCTTGATATCCTTTTCTGGAATCATACTTTGTGTTGTATCTTTCTTCAGTTGATCATCCCCATTGACGGATGTAATCTCCTTTCCTCCGTCTACAATGTGAATGACCTCTGGAGGTGTCTCTCTTTGTGGTTGCACTTGACTCTGGAGAGTGGCTAGTGCTATAGCCATCTCTTCCATCCTTTTCGCCATTTGGGCGATCGTATCGTCTCTTTCTTGAAGTTGTCTTCTCATCACTTCTGGCTCCTCTCTTCTCGCGGTACCGCAGGAGCACCTTGCGAAGCTGATGAAGCTCGTGTTTCGACCATGTTGATTTCTGCATATTCGTCGTCCATGAACTCCGATGAATCAATCTCGTCTCCAAATTTCTCTTCTCTTTCTTTTGCTAATCGTCGGATGTCAGTTCTCAACTTTTCCATGGCATCTTCTAGCGAGTCTTTCTGTGCGTCCTCGCGGTTGTCGTGCGATAGCTGTTGGGTCCCCTTCTCACGAGTCCCCTTTATCGCAGTAGCACTTTCTTCAGATTCAAGTCTCCTGGCGAGACTTTCTTTCTCGGCCGTTGTTTCAATCTTAACTGCCCAGTAGTGGGACGCCATACCATCCTTCTAGCAGTAGAAGGTCTAGGACCAGATGGTCTGTCAGCCAAATGCTGGAAGGTGGTATCCTCCCTAATCTGTAATCCTAAGACGACGACAGGCGGACTAGCCTTCAATCTTTTACTTGGCTTTTCTGTCATGATGGCGGGTTCTATTCGAGGTCCAAGACGGGACTTGACTGGCACCCACCCCACCCTTCGTAGAATCTCCGATACGGGGCACTTTTCCTTCTTTGTTAACTTCTCTATCAAAGTCTGCAGTCGAGCAAACGGCGTAGTTCTAGTCCTTTTCTTGCGGCTATCGTTGTAATATGCGGGCTGAGGCAATGCGGCAGCAATCTTGCGAACATTTTCCTCGTCCTCTGCAGCGGAGAGGGGATGGAACCTGCTTCCTCCCAAAAGTGGTATGTATTCAGGCAGCGGTGTATATTCAGGCAGCGGTGTATATTCGAGCAACGGTGTATATTCGGGCGGTTCCGGATTTCCTCCGGAAAGCAATTTCGACGGCTACGGCTTCTCTAGCGATCCTCCTACTTCGTTTCTTCTTTGGGTCCTTGTCGGTGATGGAATTCTTGAGCTAGACCCGATTTCAAAAACGGAAGGTCTCACGAGAAAGTCCGTACCCTCCATGGTAACGGGTTTACCATAATTCGGATTTCTTTCCCCTTTAATTTGGCGGAAGTCGGGGTAGGTGCGGAAACAACTAGACCGAGTGGGGGTAGTAAGAACGGTCCTCCCGCGGACAGCGAGTACTCCTCTCGGTCGGGATCTTTTGCGGGGAGGAAACTCTCGAGTCGACCTAAGGTTGAACTCGACGGCGGCTTCTCGCTTCGGATACCTTGTTCGTCGAGTGCAAAGAGGGAAACGTCGGTGATCTTGACATTCGTGTTTTCAAATCCTTGTCCAAATCGGATGATCCCATTGTCGGGCAGACTCATCCTTATAGACAGCGAAGTCCAGTCCGTTGGTGAAGGAGAAAATCAGCTTTGGGGCCTCCATTTCTGCAGGGTAGATTCTGGTTGTCAGTCCCAAGTTATGATTCTTCTCATCAGGATGAAAAGAAAGAAATTGAAAAGAGTTCGAACACATTCTTGTTCATGTATTTATAAGAAGGAGTTATTTGTTAAAAGAATCATTTATAAAAGGGTTTGTTTATTTAGAACGGAATGTTCAAAGGTGTAGAGAAGGTAATGAATCCGATTCGGAGTTGGAAATGAGAAGAAAGTCTTATGCAAGACTTCTCGACTCGAAGGATCGCTCCTAAACTAACACCTATTGGGGGTCCACCCCACCTCAGAAATGAGGTAAAAGGATCTCGGAACCTCTCTATTTAGGGGTGTCTAAACAGTGGCTCCTAAATCCGAAAGAATGTTGGCTATACTTGTTCAAGGTAGAAATGAACATAGTACCCCAACGGAAAGAAGGGTAGTTTGACCCACTAAGGACATGGATGCACTACCGACTTTTGAAAGCAGAATTATTTTATTATAATGGAGAGAGGAATAGTCCCCAGCGGAATCGCCAGAAATTGTCGGCACATTTTTAGGTTGTGTGTTTTATTTTGAAAAGGGGGTCGCCTAACAGAAGTTGTCGGCGAAATTTTTTTTTAATTTGATTTAAATAAATAATTTGAAAAGTAGTATTTTATTTTGAAAATAATTTTAAGTTTGAAAATTTTAAGATATGAAATCAAACTGATCACACATCCCAAATAGTTTGTATAAACGAGCATCGCACCACAAACTCGTGTATCTATCCCTAAGGATAGACACACCGCTTGATGGTGGGGCTCGATTAAATAAACTAGAAGATTTGTGACATCCGTTTGGTCCGCGAACCAATTTTATAAGTCGACAAATTCCCTGCTTAATATGAAAGCATTAAACGGGGTTTATATTACTCAGGTTCTTTAAAATTCCCTATAAGGGCAAGCCTCTATAGTTAACTACATCTTAAGTGACGGGAATCACCTAAGAAAACTCTCGATAATAATCAATAATTCTGCTCTCAAGAATTTCAAAGTTTAAGTTTTCAAAGGATTGAATTTTGGAATTTCAATAGGAAATGGATCAAGTTTAGAACATTTTGTTTTGAGAATTCAAAGGAAGAAAGGTAGGAGAAATTATGGATTCGAAGTGAACTTCGGTAATTTCCCGACTATCCTATTGTTTGGCTTGGATTTAGGAAAGTCCTAATGTTTATTTAGTATTTCAATCTTGCCAATTTTAATTAATTAGGGCTTATATTTATATGATAGAATCATACAAATAGCCTTGAAGATGTGAGGGTTTATGTCGTACCCAAACGACTACCACGGAATCCTAAGTCCGGTTAGGGCTTAATTTGCAATGCAAATGCCTAACGAAGAGGTTGAGGTTTATGTTGCACTAGGCAAACTACCTCGAAATCCTATGGCTTTGTTGTTTAATTCTAAGAAAGTTTTGCTGAAGTAGACTCAGGTTTTCGCTGATGACGATGGCCGTGCTGCCCACCCTGCTCCGAGCTCCTTGTTGTTGCAGAGTTTTAGTTTTAGAAGTCATAAATCAGGGGATGAGAAAAGTGTTTTGGTTTAGAGAAGTCTTAATTACCAAGTGTTTTTTTTTACGTTTTAATTAAAACAAATCTTAAAGTTGATTATAACGACACCGGTTAAGATCCCACGGTTCCATCCTTCCGGCATCATTATTTTTATCGGATTCACTTAGCCAGATGAATTTGCTAAACTCAACTGAATGAGTTCCACACTTTCATTCAGACCGTGGGAAATCCCGTTAGCAACACGTAGGTTACATCATCCGAGGTATTCCCAATCATCCAACAGGACGTTTTAATTTAGTTGTAATTGTAGTTTTGTGTTCTGTTTGTGATTAAATTTTGAGTTGTTTTATATTTTGAAATGTTGTGGCGGTGAATTTTATCTTGCAATGACTTTTAACTTAGTTTTGGTTACAGTTTTAGGGACTATCCTAAAGGTGTGGGTTTTCATGCAACAGTACCTGGAGGGTCTTCCCGTCATTCCAAGCTGCACTTAAAATGCAATTAGAATATTTAAGCAAGTTCCTAGGTAAAGCTAAGGGAAGGGTTATGGTTTTCTACCAAATTCCTAATCCTATAGCTAGTCATTTCCTATGACGTCTAGCTTTCTTGTGTTTTGGTTTGAAGACGATTTTCTTCATCAAAGAACAATTAAGTTCAATTATTCTTATAAATATCCTATCATATTGAGGAAGTGCTTAAGAAGAATCTTAAACATCTTTTCAATACTTCTAGGATTGTTTTAAGTCCAAATGAATTCAATTACACAAATGAATTAATCGTCCGAGGTTTAGTTAAGTTTTGTTATTATCTTACTCAGTGAACTAGGATGTTTGAATATCCTATAAGTGAAGTAACATTTCATTTAATGTTCTATTTAGGAGTTATGATAACTAAAGCTTTCGAGGGTAAATTGGTATTCAAATAGTTTGCGATTTAGTTTAATTTCAATTAATGAGTTTAAATTTGGAATAGTGTTCAAGTTATTTTAGATTTATTTTGAATTCTTTAAGTCTTTGGTGATGTTATATTTAATTCAACTTAATTTAATTTAATTTAATTTAATTGAGTTTTAATTTAATTTAATTCAATTTAGTTTGATTTGATGTTAAATTAAATTAATTTGATTTGATTTAATTTTAATTTAATTTGATTTGATTTAATTTAATTTAATTTAATTTATTCATTTAATTTAATTTAATTTAATTTAATCTTTAATTTAATCCAACTTTTAATTTTAATTTAATTTAATTTAATTTAATTTAATTTAATTTAATTTAATTTAATTTTTAATTTAATTTTATTTTTAATTTTAATTGAAATTTTAAAAGAGTTTAATAATTTAATTTTAGTTTAATGATTAAGTCTTTTAATATTTTGAATTTAAGTTATCACTTTAATTAAGAATTGAATATTAATGAGATAATTAATTTAGGGATTTTTAAATTAAAAAATAAATCTCTTCCTAATAGTATCCCTATTTTAATAATTCCAATTTTATTATTCTTCCAAATTTAATCAATTATTTAATTAAGGTTTAATTATTTTAAATTGTTTAATGGGTTTCTACCCTTTAATTATTTAAATTTCAATCATCCAAATCAGATAAGGATCAAATATTTTACTTTTTAATTTTTATTAAACCTAAAGTTTTAATTAAGGGTTAAAATTTTAATTACCATTTTGCCCTTTAAGCTTAATAATTTCATAACTCACTAAATTGAACTCAAATGAACTTGAAATTTTCATGTGACTTCATTCATATGTCAATAAAGACATGAGAGGAGAAAATGTGATTTTTCTGTATTTAATTTATTTATATAATTATTTTTGGTAGAAAATAGAGATTTCCAAGGAAAATTTAATAACATGACTAAGGGAAAGTTTCTGACCTTAAGAAACTTAGGGGACATTCCTAATGACCAGAGGACCACTTGGACCAATTTTGGTGATTTTTTGAATTATATTATTTTTATTATAATTATTTTAAGTTTTGGAGTGTTAATTAATTTAAAAATAAAATAAATGTTGAAAAATGAATTTTATATTTTTCAAAAATCTCTCTGATATCAAGGAAATCAGAGAATCAAACTTTGCAATTTTCTGATTTTTCTATGATTTATTATAATTATTTTAGTGAAAATGCTAGAAAATACATTTTTTTAATTTTAAAATTACCTTAGGGCTTTAAAATTTAATATCTCACTAAATAGACCTAAGAAAAATATGGGGTTTGTTCCTAAGTGATTAAAATTCAAAATGTGACATTTTGGTGAATTTTATTATTTTTGTGATTTTCATTATTTTTTAATTATTGAAAATATTAAAATAATATTAAAAATCAACTTTTTTAGAAAATTGAAATTTTAATTTTCTTAAATTTCCCTGATATCAGAGAGGCTCCAAAACCAATTTGGTGAATTTTTGAAAGATATTTTGAAAGTTATGAATTTTTAAAGTTTAAAATGGCTAAATGGCTTAATCAACCCAATTAGTAGGGCTAACCAAGTCCAATTGACCTCAAATTTTTATGGTGGGTTCCTCTGATCCTAAAGGTCAGTGGAGAATTGATTTCAAGTCAATTTGATGTATGGTTAGCTCTAATTAATTAGAGATCCATTTTGGGTGTTTAAGCCGATTAGGGTTGTTTTAAATGAACTAACTCAAAACCTATTTTTCCTGAGGTCCTCTGGTCATAAGGAACATCACCAAATTTTCCTAGGATTTATTTCACAACATGCTATTTATTGGAATTAAAATACTCAAAACAGTAACATGAATTTGAAAAATCAATAACTTTTCATAGGGATGGCCTCTGACTTTGGAAAATTCAAGGAATGTTCCCAAATTCAGAGGCTTCAAAGCCCTATGGTCTCATGCCATGGTGAATTGTATACATGCATAGAGAATTAAAAATATGCAGAGAGTAAATAAATTATTAAAAATAAAATACTTGATGAAATTAAATAATTTCTTTTCCACATTATTCTCCTCTGTTCACTGAGCAAGAGGGTTTTTTTATTTTATTTTTCTGATTTTTCTACACAAAGTTATGAATTTTTGAAGTTTAGGGAATTAAATAAATCAGAAAAATTCCTAATTTTCTATTTATCCACGCGGCGACGCGTCAACCTCGGCAGCTCCGAAACGCCGCGTGGCGCGCTCCCATTCGACGCTGCCATCTGACTCAGTGCTCCGGGCCCCGCGATTCTCGTACCGTCTCCTGGTCCGACGCCATCTGAGCCATCCGTCCGCGCGTGTATTGAATGGACGGCATCCGTTCATCGTCCCCTAGTGTCCTCACCCGAGAGCCGTCCACACTAAATCCCTAATATCTCACTCGATACTCAATGGATTTTCATGTTCTTATGCTCTATGGATTCGTCTTGAAGAGACGAACACATCTATACGGTGATCATGCATTGAAATTAAAGCATTTGAAATGGAGAATCTCCAGAAGCTAGGGATGAAGAATTATCTCATACCTTTGCTCAGAGAAGTGTGGCTTCGATCTGAGGGTTGCTGCACCTTCGATTGGATCCCAACAAGCTCCAAATGAAGTCTCCTGGTCTGGTGAATTGTCTCAGGTGTGATTTCGACCAAGCCCGATCACAAAGCTTGGAGGTCGGAGCAACTCGGGTGGCCTCGGAGATGGGGCTTTTGTTGGTGGACACCTTCCCTCGGTCCGGTGAAGGTGTAGAACCAATCAATTTGGGGATTGGCTCACTTGTGGAGAAGTGTCCTGGTTTTGGGCTTGGATTTCAACTCCGAAATCGAGCTCACGGAGGAGAAATGGCAGGGGAATTTCGGTGGGGATCAAGTGCTCGTGTATGGGGAGTAGTCCGGAACAATTTTGGCGAGTTTCCTTAAGGTTTTTTCAGCACCCCTCATGGCCGAGAGGGGTGGTGTTTAAATAGGAGAGGGTGGAGGGCCTCCTGGGGAGAGTTAGGGCTTGGGATCGACTGCTCTTGGCAAGAGAAGAACAGCTCCAATGGCCACTGGGGATGGGGCAGCTCAGCAGGTGAGAATTCCAAGTTGGGCTCACATGTGAGCTCTCGGCCATGGTGTTTTCCGGTGACCTGGTGGCTGGCCGGCCAGGCATTGGTCACCATCTTGGTCAGGGAGGTTAGGGCTGGGGCTTAGTGCAATTAATTGGCATTGACCATGTGTAAAGGGTTTGATTTAGATGGAATGGGGGAGGAGCTAATTTTGGGTCTAAATGGGTCCAAGTCATGGATTTAGGTTTGGTTCACCCTCCAAGGCCTAATTTTTGGTCGAGGGAATCGGGTAAGTCGACTAGCTTAGTGGGGAGAAGTCACCATCTAAGTACATTTATGTTTAATCAAGGTTTAGAAGAGTCATGAAAAGGCTTAATCTCCCTTAAGGGAATCATTAAAGGACTCCCTCCCTTTGCCAAAAATGACATGGTGATCTGTAAAGTGGCTGACATGGCTTGCATATGGCTTGTGCATGGCTTCTTAGCTCCATTTGGCTTGGGAAAAGATTGGGTCAATTTCATGAAAATGGATTTTAGGAATTTTTGGTAATTTGATGGAAATTTGTATGAAACTTGATTTGGAATGATTTGATGATGAATTTAGGACTTAGGGAATGGCTTTAATTAAGTGGATGGCAAATGGAGATGTCATGTGGGCTTTAGGGTGGATTTTGGGCTTTTTGAAAGGGTTTTAGATGGGCTTTTAAGATGGTTTAGGAAAGTGGGCTTTTGAATTTTAAAATGGATTTTGGGATGAAATTTTGGTAAAAGCTTGGGACAAATAATTGTTGGGTTTAGCTCATGGATGTGTTATGAGTGACTTGAAGCAAATTGGGAGTGATTTGGGTTTGAATTGGGTTGAATTTGGGCTTCTTTTGGTGAATGGGCCAATATAGGTCCAAGTGGGCCAAGTTGGGCAAATGTTGGGCTAGGGTTGAAATTGATGTAAAATTAATGTTGAGAAATGTTTATGGGAGTGTTTCAAAGAGGTTTTGACTTTGGTTGGGCTTTGATTTTGGGGTTTGGGCTCATTTGGGTTAGATTTGGGTTTAGGTCAAAATTGGGCCTTTTAGCTTTGGGTTGAATTTGAGTGGGGTTTGGGTCCAAATTTTGGGCAAATCATGTTAGTGTTTTTCTTGTGGGGATGCTAAGGAAGATTTAGAAAAGATTTGGGGTTAATTTGAGTTGAATTGGGTGAGTTTGGGTTAGGTTTGGGTCATGGGTCCAAATTGGGCTTTAAGGCCAAAAGTGAGATTGGATCCAAATGTCAATCAAATTGGACTTGGATTTCGTCTAGATTGATGTTGGGAATTTTGAATTGAAGTTTAGAATTGAATTGGACCAAAATTTGGGTCAATTGAGTAGGTTTTGTTTGACATTGGGTTCACTTAGGGTTAAAATGGGTCAAATTGGGGGTTTTGACAAAAGTAGGGTAAATTGACAAAATTGGCCCATGGTGTAGTTGAACAAAATAAAATTGGAAATATTTGGAATTTTCTGGAATTTTTTGGGAAGTTTCTGAATTTTTGGATTTTTGGGTCAAGAGGGGTATTTTGGGTATTTGGAGGGTATTGGGAGGTTTTCTTGGAATTTTTGGTATTTTTGGGTATGGATGATCAATTTGAGTGGAGAGAAATGTTTAGGAATGATTTTGGAGAATTTTGGGTGATTTGGAAATTTTTGAGAAATTTGGGTAGTTTCAAGGGTTTTGGGTAGGTTAGGCGGGTGTAGGGTCCCGGGGGTCAAAAATTGAAAATTTGGAAAATTGAAAATTTGGAAAATTGAAGATTGGGTAAATGTAAGTGGAATAAAATCATTTTGGTTGAGCCATGAAGCCACATCAAGCCCACATGAGCCATGAAGGGACTCATTTCGAGGCATCCACTATGTTGTTCCTAACCCTCTTAGCCGAGGGCTTAGGGGTTAAGGACCATCCATGTGAATCACCTACATGAGTCGGGAGGTCGAGTTAGGTATAGGTGTGTGAAAGTGTAGTGTATAGGTATAGTGTGTGTGTAAGTCAGCCCCTTCACTGCACCGAGCCACCTGGGGTAATCCTAAGGCCAAAGAGTCCCGTAGGAACTCATCCTTTAAACTTCCACATTTGATTTCAACCCTCTCAGGTGATTAGGGGTCTGCAGTCAAGTTTGTGGAGTTTGCAGGGAGTTAAGAAGTAGTTTGAATTTCTAAAAGGTGGGTCCCAATTCTAGTCCTCTAAGATAGTCAAAGGAAAAGCCTAAGGCTAGATCCTAAGCACTAAAGGGAAGAAGAGAAGACCTCATCAAAAATGAGGTCAACAGCTGAATGGTTTGTATGGACTATACATTTAGTTATAATCAAATAAGGTCTGAACTTCTAGAAACCATACATAATATCTAATAATTCTTTTCGTAGTTGTATAATTAATCTGAGCTTCATTAAGAGTTTTACTAGCATATTAAATAACCCTGAACATTTTATCATACATTTGCCCTAAAACAACAACAATCACAAATTCACTGGCATCACACATGAGTTCAAATGATTTCTCCCAATCAGGTGAAACAATTATAGGGGCAGTGATTATTTTTTCTTTTAAAAGTTCAAAAGCATTCAAACATTCTTCATTAAAATTAAATTTCTTATCTTTTTCTAAAAGTTGACACAGAGGTTTAGTAATTTTCAAAAAATCTTTAATATAACGCCTGTAAAATCCAGAATGTCCTAAGAAACTCCTCACCTCTCTCACTGTAGTAGGGGTGGTAATTTCTCAATAACCTAAATTTTTGTAGGGTCAACCTCCATACCAAATTCAGAAATTTTTTTCCCAAGTACAATTCCTCTTACAACCATAAATTGACATTTTCCCAATTTAGAACTAGATTTGTTTTCTCACAAAGCTCCAAAACATTTTCTAAGTTATTCAAACATATGTAAAATGAAGTTCCAAATACAAAAAAATCATCCATAAATACTTCTATTCCATTATCAATCAAATTACTAAAAATTGACATCATACAACTTTGAAACGTTGCAGGTGCATTACATAATCCAAAATCCATTCCTCTAAAAGCAAATGTTCCATAAGGGATAGTAAATGTAGTTTTTTCTTGATTCATAAGAGCAATAGTTAATGATGATAACAAGTATATCCATCCAAAAAGCAATAGTACTTGTGTCTGGTAAGTCTATCCAACATTTGATCAAGCAAAGGAAGAGGAAAGTGATATTTCCTCGTGGCTACATTTAGTTTTCTATAATCGATACAAATTCGTCAGCCATTAACTTATCTTGTTGGTATAATTTCATTCTGTGTCACTCCTCCTTTCTTATGGACACAATGAATAGGACTTACCCAAGCACTGTTTGAAATTGGATAAATAATTCTAACATCAAGCCATTTTAAAATTTCTTTCTTAACTACTTCTTTCATCATTGGATTTAATATCCTTTGCGGATTAACTCTAAGTTTATGTTGTTCATCCAACAAAATTCTATGCATAGAGATCGAAGGACTGATTCCTTTAATATTTGCTAAGGTCCAACCAAATGCCTTTTTGCATCTTTTTAAAGTATCCAATATTTTTTTTTCCTTGATATTCATTTAAATTCGAAGATACAATAACTGGTAAGGTAAATGATTCTCCTAGAAACATGTACTTTAAATGATTAGGAAGAATTTTCATTTTAAGTTCAGGAGGTTTTATGATAGATGGAATTAAACTTTTATCATCACTTTTCATAGTATCCAACATTTCAAGTCTTTCTTGAACATAGTTTAAATATTCATTCTTCATATCATCAAAATCATCTTCAATTTCATTATCATCCTCACATTTCAATTTTTCATATTCAATTTTCTCTTCCAACATCTCTTTAATATGATCATCTCTCAAATAATCACATATTTCCATTCAAAAGCATTCATCATCTTTTTCTATTGAGGGATATTTGATAAATTTAACACTATTAAATGTCACCTCTTGATCATTAACTCTCACAGTTAATTCTCCTTTTTGAACGTCAGTCATAGCTCTTCCAGTGGCAAGAAATGGTCTTCTCAAAATAATTGAGATTTCTTTATCTTCCTCCATATCTAATACAATAAAGTCCACATGAAAGATAAATTTATCCACCTTAACTACTACATCTTCCACAACTCTTTTAGGATAAGTAATGAAACGATCAACTAACTGAAGAGTCACAAAAGTATGTGAAATTTCTTCTATTCCCAATTTTTTGAAAGTTGATGATGGCATAAGGTTAATACTAGCTCCTGGGTCAGATAAAGCTCTTCCAAAAAAATTTTCACCTATAGTAAACGTGATAGTGAAACTAACAGGGTCTTTATGTTTTTCGGGAAGTTTTTTCTGAATAATTGCACTACACTCTCCACTATGTGCAACAGTCTCGTGATCTATGAACTATCTTTTCCTTTTAAGAATATTCTTCATAAACTTCACATAATCAGGCATCTGTTATAATGCGAGGATTTCTAAAAATTTTGTAAATCAGTTATCCCTTTTTTATTTTTTCAATCTTTGAGGAAAAGGTGGTGGTTGTTTTTCTATAGTAATTTTAATTGGTTCAAGCAGATATTCTAAGTCTAGATATATTCTATTAGTTTTTTTCAATTTCCACCTTCTTTTTCTCAGTTTCAACTTCTTTTTGCACTCTCGTTTCTAATTCTTTTCCACTCCTTAATTGAATAGCCTTAATTTGCTCTTTGTTTTGATCTTTTGGATTGATCTCAATATTACTGGGAAGAGTTCCTGAAGGTCTATTATTAAGCGCAGTGAAAATATGTCCTAATTGATTTTCAATGTTCTTAATTGCAACATCTTGAGTTTGTAATTGATTACCCATATTTAAAATTAATTCTTCAGTAAACAACTTCTTTTCCTTAAATTGTGGGTTACTATTAAAACCTGAAGGATAAGAAGGTCTAAAGTTTGTGTTTCCTTGGTTGTTCAAATTTCCTACTGGGTTCATAGAAATTTTTCCCCATTGTGGGTTAACAACATTGTTATTATTCCAGTTAGAATTCAGATGATTCTTCCAACCATAAATATAATAATTCAAATAAGGATTGTTGGGTCTATTATTTATAACATTTAAGGTCTCATAGGGTGTTTGAGATTCTATTATCTGTCCTAATGAAATTTCTTCTAATACTGGGGGTGTTTGAGAATAATTCATTCTGTATTGATCAATATTCTTTAAAACGGCATTAATTTTAGAGATTATCATAGTTATAACATCAGAATCATGAATACTTGCTACCCTCTTAGGTTTTCCCTGTTTAGAGGGCCATTAAAAATTGTTAGTAACCATCTCTTCTATTAACGAATGTGCTCCATCAAAAGGTTTTGACATTAATGATCCACCAGCAGTAGCATCTATAATTGGTCTCAGAGATCCCACTAATCCATTATAAAGTGTTTGAATTATTAACCAGTCTTATAAAGCATGATGTGGGCACTTCCTAAGAAGATCATTAAACCTTTCCCAAGCTTCATATATTGATTCCCATTAGAACTGACCAAAAGATGTAATATCATTTCTTAGCCTCGTAGTTTTTTATTGAGGGAAATATTTTAATAGAAATGTTTCTAAAAGTTCTCCCCAGGTTCTGATAGATTCAGGTGCTAACGAATTTAACCACACCTTAGCTTTATCCCTTAATGAAAAAGGAAAAAGTCTACGTTCGACAGCATCATTCGACACTTCATCGTATTTAAAAGTAGCACACAATTCCAAAAAACTATCAAGATGTGAATTAGGATATTCATTCAATGTTCCTCCAAATTGATTATTTGTTACCATTTTGATAATAACAGGTTTAAGCTTAATTGAATTAGCAGCAATATGAGGATGTTGGATAGTTTAGTGAATTTCGTCTGTTGTTGGGTTTTCATAATCTCTTAAAGGTCTTGGTATATTTTGATTGTTTTCCATTTTGTGAGGATTTTCATATTTTTTTTGTTGTTTTCGAATTTTTCTAACATTACGCTCTAATTCTGAATCGTAAGGCACTAAACTTATGGATCTAATCCTATGCATATAAAGTCACATGGTGTGACTTTTTTAATTTGCCAAAATTTATGAACTCATATTTATATATATATATATATATATATATATATATATATATATATATATTGATTTAGTTTTATAATGAGTCACACAATTAAACACAAGTATACGTATCGCTCAAGTAATACAGGGCTCTAGTGAAGTCCTGAATATCGATCCCATAGGGAGGCTTTAATTTTATAGCGTAGCATAGAAATCACTTATCGAATCACAGCACAATTACAATAAGTTTAATTCTTAAAATAAAGACAAATAGTTTTAATTACTATTTCTACCAAAGTACGTTCTAAACTCTAACAAGTTAACATAACACAAGACTAAATTTATAACAATGTTTAGTTGCAAGAAAGAGTCTTCCTCCTTTCCAATCATAATGTGATGATTATTGCGACACAGATCAGTGATGCAAATGTATTGTGCCAAATAGGAGCATTCATAATCTTTACCCATATTTCAACGTATAAAGAATATTGGCTAATCCTAAGTTTAGTCCTCAAATCTGTGGTTAGGCTGGGAGGATACTGGCTCTCACTCTAGAGCTCCCACTTCCCTTCGCCTGAAGGCTAACTCTTGCTTCAGTTTCCAAACATTAGGACCAAATCGAGGATTTCAGCCTGTCAGTCTGAAATTTCCAATTCTACGCCCATCAAAGTGCATTTTATTGAACTAGCGCCGAATGGAAGTGGGAGCTCTAGAGTGAGAGCCAGTATCCTTTCAGCCTAACCACGAATTTGGGGACTAAACTTAGGATTAGCCAATGCTCTTTATGCGCTTGGACAAGGGTAAAGAATAGGAATGCTTCTATTTAGCACAATACATTTGCATCACTGATCTATGCCACAAAAAATCATCATATTATAATTGTAGAGGAGGAAGATTCTTTCTTACAACTGAACTTTGTTATACTTCAGTCTTGTGTTAGTTTAACATGTTATAAGGTTAGAACGTACTTTGGTAGAAGTGGTAACTACAACTATTTGTTCTTATTTTAAGAATTGAAATTACTTGCAATTGTTTTGCGATTCGAGAAGTGATTTCTGTGCTACACCATAAAATTAATTGCCTCCCTGTGGGAACGATATCCAGGACTCCACTAGAGCTCTATATTACTTGATCGATACGTATACTTGCGTTTAATTTTGTGACTTAATAGAAAACTAAATCAATATATATTAAATCTGAGTTCATAAATTTTGACAAATTTAAAAAGCCACACCAAGTACCAATATCAATAGCCTTCATTTGTTGTTTGCAAAAATTTAATACTGCTCTCTTTAGTTACTTCACTAACGTGATTCGATGGAAGTAATTTTGCAGAAATAAAATAGTCTCATGCTTTAGATTGTACATTTAACAGGAAGTGAAAAAATTTACCGTGTGATTACTCTTGATTTTCCAAACTCCCCTTTCATCAGTAAGGTAGGCAATAACTTCATCAAGCTTTGACTCAGAAACCACAAATGCAGAATACTCATAATTGAACTCGTTCCACAATTGGTATAGTGCATTAATCCTTTCTCGAGTAAATTCAACATTCTTACCTCTAACATATGTGTGCTCATCTGAAGTCTCCCAGAGATTTGCATAAAATTTGTGAATGGCAGGAACAATTGCTACTACGGTGAAGTAGTAGAAAGTCTCTCAGTTATGAGCTGTAAATAGAACCTCCCGAGATTGAAAACACACGCCCCTGAATTGTTTTCTTTTTAATAATCTGTGTATTGTGAATATATTGAGCTTTCAAGTTAACAAATCATCTTGAATCAAAACCTCCCAAAGTCGTTCCTCTTTTCAATCTTGGAACCAAGGTAATTTCTAAAATAAATTACGTAAAATCCAAATAAATGCATAATATCACAAATCAAACTCCAAAAATCAATATACTTGGTAAGAAACTTCTCACCATGGATTCTCTTTAAATTTCTACAAAACCCATCAAATTTTCAGATTTCCAAATTGTACGAAAATCCATGGTGAAAAAAATAAAAATTTATAGGCTAAAGTGAAGCTCTTACCAAGAGAAGATGAAATCCAAATTTTTCTACCCTTGAAATCCTCTTGAATCCAAGTATTAGCAAGCCCTAAGTTGAGTTTCGGCCTTAATCTAGAGGTAGGAGACGAACCAAGCAATAAAAATGGGATTTTAAGGCTGATTTTCATGGTTTTAAGGTGATCTGTTTGTTTTCAAGAAACTAGCACCTCTGGCGCCAAATCTGGTGCCACTAGCACCGACAACAAAAATTTCATATTTCAATTTATTGTGAAATCTACTGTATACCAAACCACGCCAATCTCTAATTAACCTAAATTGCTTTAATATTCATAATTAAACAATCCTTTAATAACATATTTTTCACAAACAATACAAAACATCACATTTATATATAAAATCCACTCGTTTACAAACAAACACTTTTCAAACCACAACATCAAATTCAGCATTAAAATCACACCATAACGACCTGGCGCTGTCAAACACTTAACATTAAACACATATAATGTTTGACAATTAAAATAAAGGAAATCCAACACAAACACATAACACCTAGATGCTCTTATAATTATGAATTCTGTATTTAGAGGGTCTACATATCTTCATCACTCTCATCATCTTGAATGTTTCTCATTGATTGGTGGTGAACATATAAGTTATAAAAAGGATGGTGAAGAAATTTTTCTTTTGAATCTTCTACTTTTCTTAAACATACACATCATACCTTCTTTTATGCGTCCAGTATGTTCAAATTATTCCTTCAGCCTCCAATCTAAATGATCAAAAATATCAAAAATGTTTCCAATTGAATTTATAACATTTTGTACCTCTTTATCCAACTTCTTAATCCTTTTTCAGAATAACATGTGAACAATCAGGAAACAGGGCTGAATAAGAGATGAATTTTGAGACGATTGATCCAAAAGAACGTTCATATTATTTTCCTCTCCATTTCCTATGCAGATACAAAAAATCTCTGGGTCCATGGGCTTCTAAGAGAGAAGCACTTTTTCCTGACTTTCATAAGGTACTTGTGATTGCTATATAGTAGAAATATGGTAGATGGATGTCCCAGCCCCATAAGTCAATCTGTTTATAATCAAACCCAGAACATATTTTATAACTAAATCACCCACATCAATAGGCTTTCCAGTTTAAATATAACAATTCAAGATAGCACTTTCCTTGGTCACTTTACTGATTTTCATGGTATGAAAAATTTTTATTGAAACATAGAAATTCCCTATCTTCGATGCAGGATTTAATAATGAAGAAGAAAAACTTAAATGTTCATTATCTCTTGTTTCTCAATTTGTATCTTCATCGGTTAGGAATTGATAAACTTCATTCATGTTATCTTTTGTAGAGACATAATTGACATAATGGCAAATCGGGATGCTTTCAATCATAAAAAAATCATTTTTTTATTGAAGGAGTTAATGGTGTTGACCCGCCTTGAACATAGATGACTCTCCGTTTAATCCCATGAAGATTAGCATAGAACTCTTTTACTATAGGAATGACTACTGCAGCAGTGGTATAGCATAGCACTTCCCAGTGTCTCTACACAATAATCTCCATCACTTGAGTACTTGGTGTGTTGAATCTTTGATTCACAAACCCTCTGTTGACCTCATTTTTGATGAGGTCTTCCTTTTCTTCTTTTTAGTGCTTAGGATCTAGCCTTAGGCTTTTCCTTTGACTATCTTAGAGGACTAGCATTGGGACCCGCCTTTTAGAAATTCAAACCACTTCTAAACTCCCTGCAAACTCTACAAACTTGACTATAGACCCCTAATCACCTAGAGGGTTGAAATCAAATGTGGAAGTTTAAAGGATGAGTTCCTATAGGACTCTTTCGGCCTTAGGATCGCTCCAGGTGGCCCGGTCCAGTGAAGGGGCCGACATACACTACACTTACACACTACATTTCCACACACTTCCTAAAACCACACCCATACCCAACTTGACCTCCCGACTCATGTAGGTGATTCACATGGATGGTCCTTAACCCCTAAGCCCTCGCTAAGAGGGTTAGTGAACAACATAAGTGAATGCCTCAAATGAGTCCTTTCATGGCTCATATGGGCTTGAAATGGCTTCATGGCTCAACCAAAATGATTTCACCCCACCCAAATTCACCCAATCTTCAATTTCCCAAATTTTCAATTTTTGACCCCCGGACCCTACACCTACTAAACCTACCCAAAACCCTCGAATTACCCAAATTTTCGCAAAATCTCCAAATTACCTAAAATTTTCCAAAATCAATCCCAAACACCTCCACATCACTCAAATTGATCATCCATACCCAAAAATACCAAAAATTCCAAAAATACCCCCCAATACCCTCCAAATACCCAAAATACCCTTCTTGGCCTAAAAATCCAAAAATTCAGAAAATTCCCAGAAAATTCCAGAAAATCCTAAATATTCCCAATTTCATTTTGTCCAACTACACCATGGGCCAATTTTGTCAATTTACCCTACTTTTGTCAAAACCCCCAAATCGACCCATTTTAACCCAAAGTGGACCCAATGTCAAACCAAACCTACCCAATTGACCCCAATTTTGGTCCAATTCAATTCTAAACTTCAATTAAACATTCCCAATACCAATTTAGACCAAATCCAAGTCCAATTTGATTGACATTTGGATCCAATTTCACTTTGGGCCTTAAAGCCCAAATTTGGACCCATGACCCAAACTTAGCCCAAACTAACCCAATTCAACTCCAATTAACCCCAAATCTTTTCTAAACCTTCCTTAACATCCTCATAAACAAAACACTAACATGATTTGCCCAAGATTTTGACCCAAACCCCACTCAAATTCAACCCAAAATCAAAAAGCCCAATTTCGACCTAAACCCAAATCTAACCCAAATAGGCCCAAACCTCAAAATTAAAACCCAACCAAAGCCAAAACCTCTTTGAAACACTCCCATAAACATTTCTTAATATTTATTTTACATCAATTTCAACCCTAGCCCAACATTGGCCCAAGTTAGCCCAATTCGACCTACATTGGCCCATTTACCAAATAAACCCAAATTCAACCCAATTCAAACCCAAACCACCTTAAATCTATTTCAAATTATTCATGAAACATCCCTAAACCAAAACCAACAACTATTTGGCCCAAACTTCTACAAAAATTCCCATCCATGAACACATCCTTAAACTTAAAAGCCCACTTCCCTTAAACCTTCTTAAAAGCCCATTTCCTTCAAAATTCAAAAGCCCAAATCTACCCTAAAGCCCACATGACATCTCCATTTGTCATCCATTTAATTAAATCCATTACCTAAGTCCTAAAGTCACCATCAAATTATTCCAAATCAAGTTTCATACAAATTTCCATCAAAACATCCAAAATTCTTAAAACCCTTTTCATGAAACAAATCAACCTTTTCCCAAGCCAAATGAAGCCATGAACAAGCCATTCTCAAGCCACATGAAGCCATGAGGGCTTTGACTTGTCATTAGTCCATTTATGGCAAGAAGAGGGGGTTCTTTCTTAAACCTCCTTTAACCTTTTTACCTTAATCATGTCACACACTAAACCATGTTTAGCCACCTCATCATGGATGGAGACTTCACCATTCCTTCTAAGCCGACCTAAATGATTCCCTCAGCTCAAAATCGTAGCTTGGAAGGGTGCACCAAGCCCAAAATGGTGGGTTGACCCAAACCAAGCCAAAGTGAGTCTTCTCCCATTCCATTTAAATCAAACTCCTTTACACATGTCAAATCTCAATCGCCTACACTAAACCCCAGCCCCGACCCACCCGACCAAGATGGTGACCATTGCTCGGCCGGCCGGCCACCAGGCCGCCGGAAAACACCATGGCCGAGAGCTCACATGTGAGCCAACATTGAAATTCTCACTTGCCGAGCTCGCCCCATGCCTAGTGGTCACCATGGCCGATCTTCTCCTCACCGCAGCAACTCGATCCCAAGCCCTAACTCCCTCCGAGAGGCCTTCCACCCTCTCCTATTTAAACTCCACCCCTCTCGGCCATGGAGGAGCCGAAACAAAACCTTAAGGAAACTCGCCAAAATCACTCCAGCATCACTCTCTACACATAGAGCACCTGATCCCCACCGAATTCCAGCCCCAATTCCTTCTAGTCGAGCCCAATTTCGAGCTCAAACTTTAGCCCAAAAACCAGGACACTTCTCCACAGGTGAGCCAATTCCCAAATTGATTGGCTCTACACCTTCACCGCACCAAGGGAAGGTGTCCACCACTAAAAGCCCCATCTCCGAGCCACCCAGGTTGCTCCAGCCTCCAAGCTTTGTGATCGGGCTTGGTCGAAATCATATCCAGTACAATTCACTGCACCGAGAGACTTCATCTCGGAGCTTGCTGGGACCCAATCGAAGGTGCAACAACTCTCGGATTGAAGCCACACTTCTCCGAGCCAAGGTATGAGCTAACTCTTCATCCCGAGCTTCGAAGATTCTTCATTTCGAATGCCTTAGTTTCAATGCATGTTAGCCGTATAGATGTATTCGTCTCTTCAAGACGAATCCATAGAGCATAAGAACATGAAAATCCATCGAGAATCGAGTGAGATCTTAGTGATTTAGTGTGGACGGCTCTCGGGCGAGAACACTCGGGGACGATGAACGGATGCCGTCCATTCGATACACGCGCGCACGGACGGCCGGGATTGCGTCGGACTGCGGAGACGGTACGAGAACCGTGGGGCCCGGGCCGCCGACTCGGTGGCGGCGTCGAATGGGAGCGCGACGCGTGTGCGTTCGGAGTCGCCGAGGTTTCGCCGGCGCCGCGTGGATAAAGAGAAAATTAGGGTATTTTCTTATTTATTTAATTTCCTAAACTTCAAAAATCCATAACTTTGTGTAGAAAAATCAGAAAAATAAAATAAAAATACCCCCTTGCTCAGTGAACAGAGGAGAATAATGTGGAAAAGAAATCACTTAATTTAATTAAGTATTTTATTTTTTATGATTTATTTACTCTCTGCATACATTTAATTCTCCATGCATGTATACAATTCACCATGGCATGAGACCATAGGGCTTGAAGCCTCCGAACTTGGGAACATTCCCCGAATTTTCCAAGGTCGGAGGCCATCTCTGTGAAAAGTTATTTATTTTTCAAATGCATGTTGCCGTTTTGAGTATTTTAATTCCAAAAATTAGCATGTTGTGAAATAAATTCTAGAAATATTTGGTGATGTTCCTTATGACCAGAGAACCCTAGGAAAAATAGGACTTGAGTTAATTCACTCGCATTAACCCTAATCGGCTTAAACACCCAAAATAGGTCTTTAATTAATTAGAGTTAACCAGGTATCAAATTGACTTGAAATCAATTCTCCACTGACCTTTAGGATCAGAGGAATCCACCATAAAAATTTGAGGTCAATTGGACTTGGTTAGCCCCACTAATTGGGTTGATTAAGCCACTTAGCCATTTTAAACTTTAAAAATTCATAACTTTTAAAATACTTTTTAAAAATTCACCAAATTGGCTTTGGAGCCTCTCTGATATCAGGGGAACCTAAGAAAATTAAAATTTCAATTTTCTAAAAAATTTGATTTTTAATAATATTTTAATATTTTTAATAATTAAAAAATAATAAAAATCACAAAAATAATAAAATTCACCAAAAAGTCACATTTTGAATTTTAATCACTTAGGAACAAATCCCACATTTTTCCTAGGTCTATTTAGTGAGATATTGAATTTTAAAGCCCTAAGGTAATTTTAAAAAATTAAAAAAATGTATTTTCTAGCATTTTCACTAAAATAATTATTATAAATCATAGAAAAATCAGAAAATTGCAAAATTTGATTCTCTGGTTTCCTTGATATCAGAGAGATTTTTGAAAAATATAAAATTCATTTTTCAACATTTATTTTATTTTTAAATTAATTAACACTCCAAAACTCAAAATAATTATAATAAAAATAATATAATTCAAAAAATCACCAAAATTGGTCCAAGTGCTTCTCTGGTCATTAGGAATGTCCCCTAATTTTCTTAAGGACAGAAACTTTCTTTTGGTCATGTTATCAAATTTTCCTTGAAAATCTCTATTTTCCACCAAAAATAATTATATAAATAAATTAAATACAGAAAAATCACATTTTCTCCTCTCATGTCTTTATTGACATATGAGTGAAGTCACATAAAAATTTCAGGTTCATTTGAATTCAATTTAATGAGTTATGAAATTATTAAGCTTAAAGGGTAAAATGGTAATTAATCTTTAATCCTTAATTAAAACTTTAGGTTTAATAAAAAATCAACAAGTAAAATATTTGATCCTAATCTGATTTGGATGATTGAAATTTAAATAATTAAAGGGTAGAAACCCATTAAATAATTTTAAAATGATTAAACTTTAATTAAATAATAGATTAAATTTGGAAGAATAATAAAATCGGAATTATTAAAATAAGGGATCTTTATTAGGAAGAGATTTATTCTTTAATTTAAAAATCCCTAAATTAATTATATCAACTAATACTCAATTTTTAATTAAAATGATAACTCAAATTTAAAATATTAAAAGACTTAATTAAATTATTAAAATCTTTTGAAATTTCAATTAAAATTAAAAATAAAGTAAATTAAAGATAAATTAAATTAAGATTAAATTAAATTTAATAATTAAATTAAATTAAATTAAACAATTAAATTAAATTAATTAAAATTAAATTAAATTAAATTAAACAATTAAATTAAATTAATTAAAATTAAATTAAATTAAATTAAACAATTAAATTAAATTAAATTAAATAATTAAATTAAATTAAATTAAATAATTAAATTAAATTAAATTAAAAAATTAAATTAAATTAAATAATTAAATTAAATTAAATTAAATTAAATTAAATTAAATAATTAAATTAAATTAAATTAAATCAAATTAATTAAACATCAAATCAAATTAAATTAAATTAAACTAAATATAAAGCAACTTGAACACTATTCCAAATTTAAACCCTTTAACTTAAATCAAATCATTTGAATACTAATTTACCCTCGAAAGCTTTGATTATTATAACTCCTAAATGAAACATTAAATGGAGTGTTACTTCACTCATAGTGATATTCAAATGTCCTAGTTCACCGAGCAAGTTAACAAAACTTAAAACCTCTGACGATCGATTCATTTATATAATTAAATTCATTTGACTTAAAATAATCCTAGAAATATCGAAAAGATGTTTAAGATCCTTCTCAAGCACTTCCTCAATATGATAGGATATTTATAAGAACAATCGAATTCGATTATTCTTCGATGAAGAAAATCGTCCTTAAACCAAAACCCAAAGAACCTAGACGTCATAGAGATGACTAGCATATAGGATTAGAATTTGGTAGAAAACCATAACCTTTCCCTTACCTTTACCTAGGAACTTGCTTAAATATTCTAATTGTGTTTTAAGTGCAGCTTGGGATGACGGGAAGACCCTCCGTGTACGCTTTTATTTTCTTGCAATTTACTTTCTTGCAATTTACTTTATTGCAAATGCATTTTACTTTTCTCGTATGATAAAACAACAGATTGCATGAAAACCCACACCTTTAGGATAGACCTCTAAAACCGAAACCAAAATTAAGTTAAAAGTCATTGCAAGATAAAATTCACCGCCACAACATTTCAAAATATAAAACAACTCAAAATTTAATCACAAACAGTAACACAAAACTACAATTACAACTAAATTAAAACGTCCCGTTGGATGATCGGAATACCTCGGATGATGTAACCTACGTGTTGCTAACGGGATTTCCCACGGTCTAAATGAAAGTGTGGAACTCATTCAATTGAGTTTAGCAAATTCATACGGACTAAGTGAATCCGATAAAAATAATGATGCCGGAAGGATGGAACCGCGGGATCTTAACCGGTGTCGTTATAATCAACTTTAAGATTTGTTTTAAATAAAACATAAAAAACACCCGGAAATTAAGATTTTCTCTAAACCAAAACACTTTTCTCAACTCCCGATTTATGGTTTCTAAAACTAAACCTCCGCAACAATAAGGAGCTCGGAGCATGGTGGGCAAGACGACCATCGTCATCAAGCAAAACTCGAATCTACTTCAAGAAAACTTTCCTAGAATTAAATAACCAAGCCATAGGACTTCGAGGTAGCTTCGCCTAGTGCAACATAAATCCTCAACTCTTCGTTAGGCATTTGCATTGCAAATTAAGCCCTAACCGGTCTTAGGATTCCGAGGTAATCGTCCGATACGACAATAAACCCTCACATTTTCTAGGCTATTTGTTTGATTTTATCATACAAATATAAGCCCTAATTAATTAAAATTGGCAAGATCAAAACATTTAAATAAGTATTAGGACTTTCCTAAACTCAAGCCAAACGATAGGATAGTCGGAAATTACCGAAGTTCACTTCGAATCGGTGATTTCTCCTACCTTTCTTCCTTTGGATTCACAAAACAAAATGTTCCAAAATTTGATCCATTCCCTATCGAAATTCCAAAATTCAATCTTTGAAAACCTTAAACTTTGAAATTCTCGAGAGCAGTAATCATCGATTATTATCGAGAGTTTTCTTAGGTGATTCCCGTCACTTAAGATGTAATTAACTATAGGGCTTGCCTTTATAGGGAATTTTAAAGAACCTGTGTAATATAAACCCCGTTTAATGTTTTCATATTAAGCAGTGGAAACTTGTTCGGCTTATAAAATTGGTTCGCAGACCAAACGGATGTCACTAATCTTCTAGTTTATTTAATCAAGCCCCACCATCAAGCAACGGTGTCTATCCTTAGGGATAGATACACGGTTTGTGGTGCGGTGCTCGTTTATATAAACTATTCGGGATGCGAGGTCGGCTTAATCTCATATCTTAAAACTTTCAAATTTAAAAATTATTTTCAAAATCAAATACTACTTTTCAAATTATTTATTTTAATTAAATTAAAAATTCGCCGACAGATTTCGTTAGCGACCCCTCTTCAAAATAAAACACGACCTAAAAATATGCCGACAGATTTCCGCGACTCACTGGGGACAATTCCTCTCTCCATTATAATCAAATAATTCCGTTTTCAAAAATCGGTAGTGTATCCATGTCCCTAATGGATCAAACTACCCTTCTTTCCGTTGGAATACTATGTTCATTTCTATCTCGAACAAGCATAGCCAACATTCTCTCGGATTTAGGAGCCACCGTTTAGATACCCCTAAACGAAGAGGTTCCGAGATCCTTTTACCTCATTTCCGAGGTGGGGTGGACCCCCAATAAGTGTTAGTTTAGGAGTGATCCTTCGAGTCGGGAAGTCTTGCTTAAGACTTTCTTTTCCTTTCGAATCGATTCCTTACCTTCTCTACACCTTCGAACATTCCGTTCTAAATAAACAAACCCTCTAATAAGTGATTCTTTTAACAAATGATAAATACATGAACAAAGAATGAGTTCGGACTCTTTCAATTCCTTTCTTTTCGTCCTAAAGAAAAGAAGCATAACTCGGGACCGACAACCGAATCTACCTCGCGAAATGGAAGCCCCGAAACTCGATTTTCTCCTTCACCAACTGGATCGGACTTCGCCGTCTATAAGGATGAGCCGCCCGACAATGGGGTCATCCGATTTGGACGAGGATTTGAAAACACGAACGTCAAAGTCACCGACGTCTCCCTCTTCGCACCGACGAACAAGGTATCCGAAGCCGAGGAGCCACCGCTCGAGTTCAACCTTAGGTCGACCCAAGAGTTTCCTCCCCGCAAAGGGTCCCGACTAGGAGGAGTACTCGCCGTCCGCAGGAGGACCTGCTCTCACTACCCCCACCGGTCTAGTTGTTTCGCACCTACCCCGACTTCCGCCAAATCAAAGGGGAAAGAAATCCGAACTATGGTAAACCCGTTACCGCGGAGGGTACGGATCTTCCCGTAAGACCTTCGTCTTCGAAATCGGGTCCAGCTCGAAGATTCCGTCGCCGACAAAGACCCAAAGAAGAAATAGAAATAGAAGGATCGCCGTGGAAGCCGTAGCCGCCGAGATCGCCTTCCGGAGGAAATTCCGCAGTTGCCGTAATATACACCGCTACCGAATATACACCACCGCCCGACTACATACCACTTTTGGGAGGAAGCGAGTTCCATCCCCTCTCCGCCGCAGAGGATGAAGAGAATGTTCGAAAGATTGCCGCCACATTACCACAGCCCCGCATACTACAACGATAGCCGCAAGAAAAGAATCGGAACTACGCCGTCCGCTCGACCGCAAACTTTGGTAGAAAAGCTAGCGAAGAAGGAAAATTGCCCCGTGTCGAAATTCTACGAAGGATAGGGCGGGTGCCGGTCAAATCCCGTCTTGGGCCCCGAGTAGAACCCGCCGTCATGATAGAAAAGCCAAGCAAGAGAATGAAGGCTAGCCCGCCCGTCGTAGTATCGTGGTTGCGGATTAGGGAGGATACCACCTTCCAAGCATTCGGCCGATAGCACCATCCGGTCATAGACCTTCCGTCGCTAGAAGGATGGTGTGGCGTCCCACTACGGGGCAGCTGAGACCGAAATAGCGACCCGAGAAAGAAAGTCTCGCCAGGAGGCTGGAATCCGAAGAAAGTGCTACCGCGATGAAGGGGACTCGTGAAAAGGACCCGCAACCATCGCATGACAACCACAAAGATACACGTAAAGCTCCGCTAGAAGATGCCATGGAAAAGCCGAGAACCGACATCCGACGGTTGGCAAAAGAAAGAGAAGAAAAGTTCGGAGACGAGATCGACTCATCGGAATTCATGGACAATGAATATGCAGAAATCAACATGGTCGAGACACGAGCTTCATCATCTTCTCAAGGTGCTCCCGCAGCCAGCAGAAGAGAGGAGCCGAACCGATGAAGAGACAGCCTTCAGGAAAAGGACGACACGATCGCTCAAATGGCGAAGAGGATGGAAGAGATGGCCGTAGCTCTAGCCACTCTCCAAAGTCAAGTACAACCACATAGAGAGACACCCCGTAAGTCATTCACATCGTAGACGGAGGAAAGGAGATTACATCCGTCAATGGGGATGACCAACTGAAAAGGATACAACACAAAGTATGATCCCCGAAAAGGATATCAAGAACTTGGTAGAACGACAGGTGCGAGAAGCCCTAGCACAATCGAAGAACGGGACATCTATTCGGACGGGTAGACCTTACCCGAAGAATTCGACGCCGTCCAATACCCAAAGGGCTTCGTACCACCTCTCGTTTAAAACCTTCGACGGAACCGGAACCCCCGACAAGCATGTTGCACACTTTCGTGCCGGCTGTTGCAATGCCGGCGGGAGCGATGCGCTACTCTTCCGACAAGCTCGTTAGCAGTCCGTCGTGAATCGCCTTCGACCGGTATGCGGAATTACCCAACGGATCCGTAAAGACATTCTCGTAGCTAGAGAGCCTCTTCATTAAGCGATTTGCCGGAGCTCAGCACCACATCACTATAGGTGATTTAGTGGTAGAGAAACAAAGACCGAATGAAACTCTAGTGGATTACATACTTCGATGGAGAAATTTAAGTATGAAGTGTGAACCACAACTGCAAGAACAACATGCAGTCGGCATCTTGCTTAAAAGCATTCACGGCCCGATAGCACTTCTCCTCAAGGGATTCACTATTAAGACTTTTGAGAAGTTGTTAAGCAAGGCCGGAAGCTTGCAAGAAGAGGCGAAGCAATTAAGTTTTGCCGACAAGACGGACAAGCGTGAAGCCGGTGAAGACTTTCGAAAAGAAATCTGGGTCGTTGCAGCTAGCTGACAAAGGCAAACAACCGATGCAAATACCACTCGTAACGGCCGCAAAGAACCACAACAAAATTACCAAGCAACCCCGGTCCAGCTATCGATCGTCTCCGCAAGATGAACAACCGTCTCGTCCGCAACGTACATCGAGGAGCTTCGAGCAGAGAATATCCGTTCAAAAATGAAGCAAGTACTCAAAGATGTTCCGTAGCTTAATGAAAACTCCAGCATTTCCACTGCCGGAGCCCAAAAGACCGGAGGAAGTCAACAAGAAAGGTGATCCCAACTTTTGCCCCTACCATCGGATGCTCGGGCACAAGATAGAAGACCGCATTACCTTCAAAAGTTGGCTCAACGACAACCTTCGGAAAGGAAATATAACAATCCCGAAGGAGTACATGAAGGAACCCCGTAAAGGAGGTTCCGTCAATGTTATCTCAACCGATCCCGTCATTCCGATAGATCCCTATGCAACCGACGATGGATGGACTACCGCCCGGACGAGATCTTCGAAGAAGATTTTAGACAACATCCGAACCGCTTCGGTGCGAGCTTCAATCTCGCAGTTCGAGACCCGTTAAGCCGGTACTATCACTTGCGATGGAGGAACCACCTCGACAGGAGAAAATCGAAGAGAAGAAGAAAATCGACGAAGAAGAGGGGACCGAGATTCCTAAGGCTGGACTAGGGGCCGCTTATCCTAGGATAGTTGTTTCGATTCGGGGAGAAATCCCTCGAACCTCCGATTTTGTATGATTATCTCGTTCACTTCGGTGGGATCATATAATGATAAGGGTGATGGCGTTGGCTACGTTTTGACCGTTTCTAACGATTACGTAACTAGCGACAATCCGGGCGTCGATTTCGATACCAACAACAATTCTCCAATCATACATGATCTCGACGATCACAATGACGAAGAAGGCATCCATCAAGGAGGCTACGAGAGCTCAACAAGCAACGGCTCTATCTGTGAGTTTCGAGGAGCTCCAGTTACGATAGAGTTAGAGCCTTCGGATTTTGAAGATAATCCGTAAGAGCCGCTCATTCCGATTCGGGAGGAAACACCGACAAACTCAATACTAGATTCGAAGAAATTACGAAGTCAACCTAAGAAGTGGAAAAGTTCTACCTCCGAGAATGGGTCCAAAAGACAAAGGAAAGCGTGTGGTTGTTCAAGAAGAACCAACCCCGCAGAAGACATACCCATTCGAGAAGAAGCCGAGACACAGGAGAACAAAGTGGACTACAACGTGCTAGCCCATCTTAGGAAACTACCGGCCAAACTGAGCATTTACGATGCTCTCATCTTATCAAAGGAGATGAGGGAAGCTCTGATCAAGGCCTTACTTCGATCCGGAAATTCGCTTAGCTCAAATGGCCGGAGATTCCTTGGATGAGGTTTGCTCGTTAAAGGAACAAACGAGGTGTTACCTTCACGTACAATGACCTACTACTTGGGACGACAGATCACAACCGACCGTTGTACATTTCGGCCATAATCGGGAAGTTTACGCTCTCCGTAGTATTGGTGGATCCAGGAGCATCAATCAATATAATGAGTCTTCGAACACTAAGCATACTTGGAAATTGATGCTCGTGAGCTCGAGGCCGACAAAATGTTATTAAGAGGATTCAACCGTAAAGGAGAAAGAGCCCTCGGGTCAATAACGCTACCGATGAAGACCGGTGATTTAGCAAAGACAACCGCAAAATTTCATATAATCGATTCGAAACGTCGTTCAACGCTCTATCGGGCCGACCATGGATACATGAAAACGGGATGGTACCATCATCTCCGCATCGTTGCATCAAATATTACGATGGAGGGGAACGAGTGCATCAAAGGAGACTTACAACCATTCTCCGTACATGAAATTGGAATCCATGAAGATGCAGCTTATTATGCACCGCCAAAGAAAACAATCTTCTCCAGAGATACCATAACAAATGAAGCAAAGAAAGTTCGTGACAACGAAGAACCTGAAGTTCTAGTCCAACAGTCACTCACCACTCCCTTACGGCGAGATGGTGAAGGTTTCTCCACAACTCGCATCCGAGGTCGAGGCCGGGGACGAGGTCGTGGTAGAGACACTAGGACAATCGGACGGAAGAAACCAACCATCAATGTCGATCGGGATGATAGTTCGAAGAAGAAAAAGAAATCAAGCAAGAAGCAGCAACAATAAGTCGAAAGAAGCCGCAATACAAGATCTCCCTCGAAGATGAAAAGAACGAAGAATACAAATCAATGTACGAGAAGATTAACCACTACGTACATACTATGACCCTAACTCCGATCCATTCTAATAAGATCGAGGGTATGGAGGTCAAAGAGGTACGTAGTGACGGTGCAAAGCCGATCAAATTCTACCGTGGTGCTTCTTCCTCCAAAACCGAAAATAATGTACAATTCGAAGATGTCACTTCATCGAATTAATGGAATTACCTTTCGAGTGGTACTCTCCCCGTGTTCAAAATTTAATTCAACATGGTTTCTTACCTCGACAATGGACAAAAGGCCAATCACAACATTTTGAAAAGTTATGGAATAACTCCGGCCGTCCTCCCAATTCAAAGTATGGACTCGGATTCGCACGCAGGGTCGAGTTGACGATACCGAATTTTGCTTGGTTGTCACTTGCAAGTCCAATGAAAACCGCATGGAAACTACGGACGAACTCGAAGATTTACAAATCGAGACGCTCCACCGAATTCGAAGAAGAAATTAAATCCACAATAGATGAGTTAACGGAAGTTAACTTAGGTACTAGCGAAGAGCCTAGACCTACCTTTATTAGCTCCTTACTCAATAAAGAAGACTCCGAAGAAATAATCAAATTGTTAATGGAATTTAAGGACTGTTTTGCTTGGAACTACGATGAAATGCCAGGATTAGCCCCAGAGGTTGCAGTCCATAAGCTAGGAGTAGATCCTACTTCGTCCCGAGTCGTACAAGGTCCTGAAGAATGCGTCCGGAAATCGAACAACAAGTCATACCGAAGTTAAAAAGCTAATAGACGCTAAATTTGTCCGTGAAGAACAATACCCGACCTGGTTAGCCAATGTGGTGCCGGTCGTAAAGAAGAATGGTCGTATCGAATTTGTGTGGACTTCGGAGATTTAAACAAGGCATGTCCAAAAGATGAATTCCCTCTACCGATTCCAGAACCGATGATCGATATTGCTTCGACACATGAAATATTCTCATTCATGGATGGATCTTCGGGATACAACCGGATAAAAATGGCTCTGAAGATGAAAAGCTTACAAGCATTCGTAACGCCGATCGGAGTATTTTGCTACACGGTGATGCCATTCGGACCGAAGAACGCAGGAGCAACTTACCAAAGAGCAATGACAAGAATTTTTGATGATCTCATCCACAATCAAGTCGAGTGCTACGTGGACGATGTCGTCATCAAAAGCAAAGTAAAGGAAAACCACTCGTATGATTTGAGAATTGTTTTCGAACGATTAAGACAATTTAACCTTAAGATGAATCCCTTAAAATGCGCCTTCGGCGTCACCTCCGGAAATTCTTAGGATTCGTTGTCCGACATCGTGGAATTGAAATCGACCCGGAGAAGATTAAAGCCATCTTAGAAATGCCGCCTCCCAAAACCTTAAAACAATTACGATCTTTTCAAGGGAAGTCGGCATATCTTCGACGCTTTATCTCAAACCTCGTCAGTAGGTGTCAGCCTTTCTCGGCACTAGTTAAAAAGGACGCCAAATTTATTTCGGAAGAGAAATGCCGAAGGCCTTCGAAGATATTAAACAATATTTAATGACACCTCCCGTCTTAGCAGCCCCGGCCTCGGGTAGACCGCCGATACTTTACACCGCGGCTCTAGACGACTCTCTCGAGCCCTGTTAGCCTGTGTCAATGATGAGGGTAAAGAAAATGCTCTTTACTACTTAAGCCGTCGTTTACTCCCGACGGAAGTAAGGTATCCCGCAATTGAAAAGCATTGTTTGGCCCCGATCTTCGCCGCTCAAAAGCTCAGGCACTACATGCTTTCTCATAAGGTCAACTTGATTTCGAAGTTTAATCCATTGCAATACTTGATGACTCGTCCAACACTTTCCGACAGACTTGCCAGATGGTCAATGATATTATTGCAATTCGATATAACTTTCGTGCCTCTGCGTGCCGTAAAGGGACAAGTCTTAGCGTACTTCCTCGCAAAGACACCCTTCGCCGGCCGAATCTCCTCTCAATGACGATCCGCCGGATGAACAAATAATGAGCCTAGAAGACCCCGATGATCGACGTTGGGAATTGTATTTCGACGGAGCATCTTCAAGCACACAAAGACGAAGAATCGCAAGTGATAGTGCCCGGTAAGGCAGGAATCGGGCTAATCTTTATAACACCGGAGCGGGGGATGTTAAGATACTCCTACCACTCGACGTAACCGTGTACAAACAACGAAGCGTAATACGAAGCCCTCATAACGGGATTGGAATTAACCATTCAAATGGGGATAACGGACATCAACATCTACGGGGATTCACGCTTAATCATTCAACGGATCACGGACAATACAGAATTTTTAAACCAAGACTCGAACAATACTTCCAAGTATGCCATACAAATTGTTGAATCGATTCCAAATGTGACAATCTACAAAATTCCTAGAAAAGAGAATGCTTTAGCAGATGCTTTAGCCCGTCTCGCAAAAGAATTTGCTCGTTTGCAAGATGAATCAGTGGAAGTGTCAGTTCACGGACGTCGAGTCCTATCACAACTTGACATAGACATGATACACAAATCGAAAAAGAAAAAGAATCAGCATGAAGCAGGATGACGAAAACACAGAAGATTGGCGACAGCCATCGATGACTACCCGCAAACAGAAAGCTACCGGACGATAGGTCGCCGGCCCATCGATCAAGAAAAGAACTCTGTCTTACGCATTAATAAACAACACATTATACGAAGGTCTTTTGATCAAATGCGGCTAAGGTGCCTAAGCTGGTCCGAGGCCCGTGAAATTGTTAAAGAGGTGCATTCGGGACTCCGTGGCGCTCGCCGCCGGGTCCAAAGATGAAGATGAAAATTAAAAGACTAGGGTACTACCGGCCCTCGATGATGACCGACCGCATGAAAATCGCCAAGAGCCGTCACCAATGCCAAGTGCACGGAGTGGTTCTACATCAACCTCCAAATGTGCTACACCCGACAATTGCGTCGTGGCCATTCGAATGTAGGGGTACGGATATGGTAGGTCCGATAGACCCCCCATATTCTAAGGGACAACGGTTCATTCTCGCAGCTACAGACTACTTTTCCAAGTGCGGCAAGGCTCCACTTAGAGAAGTGAAAGCACACCACGTGCTACAGCTTTTCAAGAACCAAGTTGTCTACCGTTTCGGAGTGCCGCGCAGATCATCTCGGATAACGGGTCAGCATTCGAAGCACACAAATCAACAATTTTGTCGGAGACACGGAATCGACCGGCGATACTCGACAATTTACTACCCAAGAGCAAACGGCCTCGCCGAGGCTTTTAATAAAACTCTCGTTCAAATCTTAAAGAAAACCCCGGACGATAATAAGAGAAATTGGCACGAGAAATTGTTAGAAGCCTTATGGGCCTACCGGACAACCTTCGAACTCCTACTCAAGCTACACCTTACGCTCCGGTGTATGGGTCCGAGGCAAGTGTTACCTTTAGAGGTTCAGCCTTCCTTCACTCGAATTGCGCTTGCAAACAAGATCACGACGAAGAAAACGCCGACTACGACTCGAAGAATTAGAAAGCTTGGAAGGGAAAAGACTTGCAGCGCAACGTGAATTTAGAACTATACCAAGCTAAGATGGTTCAAGCCCATGACAAACCGGTCCGCCCAAGAACCTTCAAGGTTGGTGACTTAGTTCTCGTTCTCAAGAGACCTATTCTCGCACACCGCAAGATAGGAGGAAAATTTGAACCCACTCGGGAAGGACCGTTTGTGGTTGAAGCAAGTATACTCGTGAGGTTCCTACCAGCCTAGTGAATTGCCGAGGAGAACGACATATGCTTCCAATCAACTGGACGATACTTGAAAAAGTATTACGCTACCCGATGTTTCGAAGGAATGAATTCTTCATCCCTAAGAAACACGGGTGAAGTAATTACTTGTGATTGGGTCCGAACCCAAAAATAATAAAATGTGCTAAGATAAATAAAATCATGATAATTAAGTTTTCCTTGTTTTCTTTTTCAAATCAAGATCTCTTCCCTCATCTTATCCTACTTCATTCCTGTTAAAATTTCAAAATATAAGAATAATAAGAAATGTATCTTTAATAAACATTTTCTTAATGTTCTTGTTCTTAAGATGACTCTCGATCCTTTTCCTTGTCTTTTCGCAGGAAATGTCGAACGGCGGTTGGTTTTGAACTTTAAGAATGGCGTAAGCCTCGCACTCGATGAAAAGAGGGTGAAAGATGGAGCGATAATCGAGATTGACTCGCATTTCGCACCAGCAGTGCCTACAAGACGAGGAAAGTGACTCGGGTCCCAGCTAACCGAGAAGAACTGCCCGGACGTACAAGGATGAAAGTGGGTGGCCCAAGCCACCAATCCAACAACAAGAAGAGAAAAGCAAACACCGAAGAAGACAAGAAAATGAAGTCCGTAGTCACTACAACTGGAGGGCGTGCTTGTCGCCGCCGCGCCCGCAGAGATTCAAGAAGTTCGGAGGGCTACTCTCACAGCCCACGCAACGAAGAAATAAGAATCGCCGCATCCGTAAAATGTTAACAAAACTAGCCGCGGACCGCCGCAACGAGACACTCGCTAATGCCAGCACATACACTTCAAGGACACCGGTTCACCGAGAACTCGAAGAAAGGAGGCCAGCTCCTAGAATAACAGAAAGAACCGAGGAAATCTCCGTAAGATCGAAGAAAGAAGGCTACCACGCCACCGGATAGAACCACCGAGCAGTGCATGACCTTGTTGCGGTAGCAACCCCGGGGATGTCCCGACGTACATCATCCCCGAGGAGCCGAGGTATGCGGGGAACGTGAAGGGATTGAACCATATATCCCACAATATGTCACAAGGCCTCGCCATCCGCAGATCATTCCGGAATACGAGCCGGAGAGGATGCGGAATGTTGAAAAGAAAACTTTCGAATACTTCGAGAGAATTAAAGGAAGAAGAATCAACATACTAGAAGGCCTCGAGCTACACACCGACGTATTCTCGCAGTATGAACAACAAGAAATCGTGGATCGTATCCGGATCCGAAAAGAATGGGCCGAGCAGGCCGCCCGAGGGAAAATACATACTCGAACCCCGGAGATGGATGCCGTGGAAAGGAAGAATCACAATACAATGCGGATGCCGCTACAACTTTCGTCGAAGACAGAAGGGAAACCCACCGTGGATACTTCGTCATGGGCAAGTAGATCCGATGCCATTAGTTATCAAGAGAATGGTGAAAAGATTGATAACATGGAGGGTACCGCCAGCGATTGCATACCCAATAGCCGCATTATCAACATCTACAAACAGGGTGACCGCATACCCCCACATATCGATCACCACGACTTCGTCGACCTTTCGCACCGGTCTCTTTCTTGAATGAGTGCAACATCATGTTCGGATCCGACCTCCGGATAGCAGGCCCGGTGAGTTCCGAGGGCCAGCAAAGATACCTTTACCGGTGGGTTCCGTCATGATATCGCAAGGTAACGGAGCAGATATCGCAAAGCATCGCATACCAGGAGTGCCAGTGGAGCGAATCTCGCTACTTTCGGGAGGATGGACGACGAAGAAATACCTTACCATTTCCAACCGGACCCGTAGCTAGAGAACCTCCGGCCTTACGAGTCGTGAGTTACATGGGAAATATCACACCTCCAACGTACATCCAATCGGCATCCTTGCCAAGGATGGCTTGGAAGGTGATGTTATCGACCATGTACCTCACTATTCATGACATGGATTTTTTGACAGATGATTCTTTTGATGGATCAACAAAGATCATACACAATCCGTTTTGAGTCTACATGGATTGTATGAAATATATTCCGGATCGAGTCGTACGACGTATTTTCAACATGATTGGAATGAAAGTGACCATGTCACGTTTTTGGCCTTCACCTCTTTTGTGCAAATTGATTGGGAAACGCCATTAAAGTTAAATGAACTTCGAACAAAGAAACAGAAAAGAAAAAAAAGAGAATAAAAGAAAATTTTTTTTTTAAAAAAAAAATCTGAAAAATGACAAACACCAAGTTCACATGAACATTAAATAAACAACAAAATAAAATTTGAACCATTAAAAGATAAACGAAATCAACACAAATCTCAAATTCAATCTTTCCAAATTCGAATCAAATTTCAATCTTTTCAAACTTCAAAATCAAATTCTATCCTTCCAAACTTCCAAATCAAATCTCAATCAAATTCCAAATCCACTCTCGATCAAATTTCAAATTTGATCTTCCCAAATCTCAAATCAAATTCTCAATCAAAATCCAAATCCAATCTCGATCAAGTTTCAAACTTGATCTTTCAAATTTCAAATCAAATCTTAAATCAAGTTTCAATCGAGTTCAAACTCATCCTTCCAAATTTCCAAATTTCCAAATTCAATCTTTCCAGTGCTTCAAGTCTCAATCAAGTTCAAATTCAATCTCTATCAAATCTCAAATCCGATCTTCTAGATCTCAAATCAAATCTCAATCGAAAACATCAAAATTCAAACTTTTGGGTCGAGGATTTTACATCCAAGACTGCACTGCTTTAGGATTCTCTTCCTATTGCACCGAAATACATCAAAATTCAAAACTTTTGGGTCGAGGATTTTACATCCAAGACTCGCACCGCTTTAGGATTCTCTTCCTATCGCACCGAAATACATCAAAATTCAAACCTTTTGGGTCGAGGATTTTACATCCAAGACTGCACTCGCTTTAGGATTCTCTTCCTATCGCACCGAAATACATCAAAATTCAAACTTTTCGAGTCGAGGATTTTACATCCAAGACCGCATCGCTTTAGGATTCTCTTCCTATCGCACCGAAATACATCAAAATTCAAACTTTTCGAGTCGAGGATTTTACATCCAGGACCGCACTCGCTTTAGGATTCTCTTCCTATTGCACTCGAAATACACCAAAATTCAAGACTTTTGGGTCGAGGATTTTACATCCAAGACCGCACTCGCTTTAGGATTCTTTCCTATCAGCACCGAAATACATCAAATCAAAATTCAAACTTTCGAGTCGAGGATTTTACATCCAAGACCGCATCGCTTTAGGATTCTCTTCCTATCGCACCGAAATACATCAAAATTCAAAACTTTTGAGTCGAGGATTTTACATCCAAGACCGCATCGCTTTAGGATTCTCTTCCTATCGCACCGAAATACACCAAAATTCAAAACTTTCGAGTCGAGGATTTTACATCCAAGATCGCACCGCTTTAGGATTCTCTTCCTATCGCACCGAAATACATCAAAATTCAAACCTTTTGAGTCGAGGATTTTACATCCAAGACCGCACCGCTTTAGGATTCTCTTCCTATCGCACCGAAATACATCAAAATTCAAAACTTTCGAGTCGAGGATTTTACATCCAAGACCGCACCGCTTTAGGATTCTCTTCCTATCGCACCGAAATACATCAAAATTCAAACCTTTTGAGTCGAGGATTTTACATCCAAGACCGCACCGCTTTAGGATTCTCTTCCTATCGCACCGAAATACATCAAAATTCAAACTTTTGAGTCGAGGATTTTACATCCAAGACCGTACCGCTTTAGGATTCTCTTCCTATCAGCACCGAAATACATCGAAATTCAAACTTTTCGAGTCGAGGATTTTACATCCAAGACCGCACCGCTTTAGGATTCTCTTCCTATCGCACCGAAATACATCAAAATTTAACCTTTGGGTCGAGGATTTTACATCCGAGACTGCATTGCTTTAGGATCTTTTCCCTATCGCAATGAAATACATCACATCAAAATCAAACTCTTGAGGTTAAGGATGTTACATCCAACACCGCTTTGCTCTGAGATCTCTTCTCATTGCAACGATTCAATCTAATCAATTCAATTTTCTTTCGAGGTTGAAGATGTTACATCTAAAACTTCGAATCCTAATTTTCATTTCAAATCAAATCCCTCAAATTAATTTCGACAAACTTCAATCTAAATCGAAACTCCAAACTAAAATTTAAACTCACACATCAAAACATAAATTGAAGCAAAATAAAATCTAAATCGAAATTCCCCGCATCATGTGATTTGGGATTCACCTCCTTTTCCTTTCCCAGCCGAGAGTTCAAGAATCTCCAGCTCCAGAGATATACTTGACACTCCCCAGCAGAAACTCTTCTACTTCGTCCTAAGTTCGTCACTTGGACATCTGTGTTGGTTTTGTTGATCGCTTCGGTCAACACCAATACGCGCGGTGTGCTCCGTCAGCTCACCACACCTATTGGGGGTCCATTTGTTGACCTCATTTTTGATGAGGTCTTCCTTTTCTTCTTTTAGTGCTTAGGATCTAGCCTTCAGGCTTTTCCTTCGACTATCTTAGAGGACTAGCATCGGGACCCGCCTTTTAGAAATTCAAACCACTTCTAAACTCCCCGCAAACTCCACAAACTCGACTATAGACCCCTAATCACCTAGAGGGTTGAAATCAAATGTGGAAGTTTAAAGGATGAGTTCCTATAGGACTCTTCGGCCTTAGATCGCCCCAGGCGGCCTCGGTCTCGGTGAAGGGGCCGACATACACTACACTTACACACTACATTTCCACACACTTCCTAAAACCACACCCATACCCAACTTGACCTCCTCGACTCATGTAGGTGATTCACATGGATGGTCCTTAACCCCTAAGCCCTCGCAAGAGGTTAGGAACAACATAGATGAATGCCTCAAATGAGTCCTTTCATGGCTCATATGGGCTTGAAATGGCTTCATGGCTCAACCAAAATGATTTCACCCCACCCAAATTCACCCAATCTTCAATTTCCCAAATTTTCAATTTTTGACCCCCGGACCCTACACCTACTAAACCTACCCAAAACCCTCGAATTACCCAAATTTTCGCAAAATCTCCAAATTACCTAAAATTTTCCAAAATCAATCCCAAACACCTCCACATCACTCAAATTGATCATCCATACCCAAAAATACCAAAAATTCCAAAAATACCCCCCAATACCCTCCAAATACCCAAAATACCCTTCTTGGCCTAAAAATCCAAAAATTCAGAAAATTCCCAGAAAATTCCAGAAAATCCTAAATATTCCCAATTTCATTTTGTCCAACTACACCATGGGCCAATTTTGTCAATTTACCCTACTTTTGTCAAAACCCCCAAATCGACTCCATTTTAACCCAAAGTGGACCCAATGTCAAACCAAACCTACCCAATTGACCCCAATTTTGGTCCAATTCAATTCTAAACTTCAATTCAACATTCCCAATACCAATTTAGACCAAATCCAAGTCCAGTTTGATTGACATTTGGATCCAATTTCACTTTGGGCCTTAAAGCCCAAATTTGGACCCATGACCCAAACTTAGCCCAAACTAACCCAATTCAACTCCAATTAACCCCAAATCTTTTCTAAACCTTCCTTAACATCCTCATAAACAAAACACTAACATGATTTGCCCAAGATTTTGACCCAAACCCCACTCAAATTCAACCCAAAATCAAAAAGCCCAATTTCGACCTAAACCCAAATCTAACCCAAATAGGCCCAAACCTCAAAATTAAAACCCAACCAAAGCCAAAACCTCTTTGAAACACTCCCATAAACATTTCTTAATATTTATTTTACATCAATTTCAACCCTAGCCCAACATTGGCCCAAGTTAGCCCAATTCGACCTACATTGGCCCATTTACCAAATAAACCCAAATTCAACCCAATTCAAACCCAAACCACCTTAAATCTATTTCAAATTATTCATGAAACATCCCTAAACCAAAACCAACAACTATTTGGCCCAAACTTCTACAAAAATTCCCATCCATGAACACATCCTTAAACTTAAAAGCCCACTTCCCTTAAACCTTCTTAAAAGCCCATTTCCTTCAAAATTCAAAAGCCCAAATCTACCCTAAAGCCCACATGACATCTCCATTTGTCATCCATTTAATTAAATCCATTACCTAAGTCCTAAAGTCACCATCAAATTATTCCAAATCAAGTTTCATACAAATTTCCATCAAAACATCCAAAATTCTTAAAACCCTTTTCATGAAACAAATCAACCTTTTCCCAAGCCAAATGAAGCCATGAACAAGCCATTCTCAAGCCACATGAAGCCATGAGGGCTTTGACTTGTCATTAGTCCATTTATGGCAAGAAGAGGGGGTTCTTTCTTAAACCTCCTTTAACCTTTTTTACCTTAATCATGTCACACACTAAACCATGTTTAGCCACCTCATCATGGATGGAGACTTCACCATTCCTTCTAAGCCGACCTAAATGATTCCCTCAGCTCAAAATCAGAGCTTGGAAGGGTGCACCAAGCCCAAAATGGTGGGTTGACCCAAACCAAGCCAAAGTGAGTCTTCTCCCATTCCATTTAAATCAAACTCCTTTACACATGTCAAACCTCAATTGCCTACACTAAACCCCGCCCCCGACCCACCTCGACCAAGATGGTGACCATTGCTCGGCCGGCCGGCCACCGTGCCGCCGGAAAACACCATGGCCGAGAGCTCACATGTGAGCCAACATTGAAATTCTCACTCGCCGAGCCGCCCCATGCCTAGTGGTCACCATGGCCGATCTTCTCCTCACCGCAGCAGCTCGATCCCAAGCCCTAACTCCCTCCGAGAGGCCTTCCACCCTCTCCTATTTAAACTCCACCCCTCTCGGCCATGGAGGAGCCGAAACAAAACCTTAAGGAAACTCGCCAAAATCACTCCGCATCACTCTCTACACATAGAGCACCCGATCCCCACCGAATTCCAGCCCCAATTCCTTCTAGCTGAGCCCAATTTTGAGCTCAAACTTTAGCCCAAAAACCAGGACACTTCTCCACAATGAGCCAATTCCCAAATTGATTGGTTCTACACCTTCACCAGACCAAGGGAAGGTGTCCACCACTAAAAGCCCCATCTCCGTGCCACCCGGCTTGCTCCAGCCTCCAAGCTTTGTGGATCGGGCTTGGTCGAAATCATATCCGGACAATTCACTGCACCAGGAGACTTCATCCGGAGCTTGCTGGGACCCAATCGAAGGTGCAACAACTCTCGGATCGAAGCCACACTTCTCCGAGCCAAGGTATGAGCTAACTCTTCATCCCGAGCTTCGAAGATTCTTCATTTCGAATGCCTTAGTTTCAATGCATGTTAGCCGTATAGATGTATTCGTCTCTTCAAGACGAATCCATAGAGCATAAGAACATGAAAATCCATCGAGAATCGAGTGAGATCTTAGTGGATTTAGTGTGGACGGCTCTCGGGCGAGAACACTTGGGGACGATGAACGGATGCCGTCCATTCGATACACGCGCGCACCGGACGGCCGCGATCGCGGTCGGACCAGGAGACGCGTACGAGAACCGCGGGGCCCGGCTGCCGACTCGGGTGGCGGCGTCGAATGGGAGCGCGACGCGTGTGCGTTCGGAGTCGCCGAGGTTTCGCCGGCGCCGCGTGGATAAATAGAAAATTAGGGTATTTTCTTATTTATTTAATTCCCTAAACTTCAAAAATCCATATCTTTGTGTAGAAAAATCACAAAAATAAAATAAAAATACCCCCTCGCTCAGTGAACGGAGGAGAATAATGTGGAAAAGAAATCATTTAATTTAATTAAGTATTTTATTTTTTATGATTTATTTACTCTCTGCATACATTTAATTCTCCATGCATGTATACAATTCACCATGGCATGAGACCATAGGGCTTTGAAGCCTCCGAACTTGGGAACATTCCCTGAATTTTCCAAGGTCGAGGCCATCTCCGTGAAAAGTTATTTATTTTTCAAATGCATGTTGCTCGTTTTGAGTATTTTAATTCCAAAATTAGCATGTTGTGAAATAAATTCTAGAAATATTTGGTGATGTTCCTTATGACCAGAGAACCCTAGGAAAAATAGGACTTGAGTTAATTCACTCAGATTAACCCTAATCTGGCTTAAACACCCAAAATAGGTCTTTAATTAATTAGAGTTAACCAGGTATCAAATTGACTTGAAATCAATTCTCCACTGACCTTTAGGATCAGAGGAATCCACCATAAAAATTTGAGGTCAATTGGACTTGGTTAGCCCCACTAATTGGGTTGATTAAGCCACTTAGCCATTTTAAACTTTAAAAATTCATAACTTTTAAAATACTTTTTAAAAATTCACCAAATTGGCTTTGGAGCCTCTCTGATATCAGGGGAACCTAAGAAAATTAAAATTTCAATTTTCTAAAAAAGTTGATTTTTAATAATATTTTAATATTTTTAATAATTAAAAAATAATAAAAATCACAAAAATAATAAAATTCACCAAAAAGTCACATTTTGAATTTTAATCACTTAGGAACAAATCCCACATTTTTCCTAGGTCTATTTAGTGAGATATTGAATTTTAAAGCCCTAAGGTAATTTTAAAAATTAAAAAAATGTATTTTCTAGCATTTTCACTAAAATAATTATTATAAATCATAGAAAAATCAGAAAATTGCAAAATTTGATTCTCTGGTTTCCTTGATATCAGAGAGATTTTTGAAAAATATAAAATTCATTTTTCAACATTTATTTTATTTTTAAATTAATTAACACTCCAAAACTCAAAATAATTATAATAAAAATAATATAATTCAAAAAATCACCAAAATTGGTCCAAGTGCTTCTCTGGTCATTAGGAATGTCCCCTAATTTTCTTAAGGACAGAAACTTTCTTTTGGTCATGTTATCAAATTTTCCTTGAAAATCTCTATTTTCCACCAAAAATAATTATATAAATAAATTAAATACAGAAAAATCACATTTTCTCCTCTCATGTCTTTATTGACATATGAGTGAAGTCACATAAAAATTTCAGGTTCATTTGAATTCAATTTAATGAGTTATGAAATTATTAAGCTTAAAGGGTAAAATGGTAATTAATCTTTAATCCTTAATTAAAACTTTAGGTTTAATAAAAAATCAACAAGTAAAATATTTGATCCTAATCTGATTTGGATGATTGAAATTTAAATAATTAAAGGGTAGAAACCCATTAAATAATTTTAAAATGATTAAACTTTAATTAAATAATAGATTAAATTTGGAAGAATAATAAAATTGGAATTATTAAAATAAGGGATCTTTATTAGGAAGAGATTTATTCTTTAATTTAAAAATCCCTAAATTAATTATATCAACTAATACTCAATTTTTAATTAAAATGATAACTCAAATTTAAAATATTAAAAGACTTAATTAAATTATTAAAATCTTTTGAAATTTCAATTAAAATTAAAAATAAAGTAAATTAAAGATAAATTAAATTAAGATTAAATTAAATTTAATAATTAAATTAAATTAAATTAAACAATTAAATTAAATTAATTAAAATTAAATTAAATTAAATTAAACAATTAAATTAAATTAATTAAAATTAAATTAAATTAAATTAAACAATTAAATTAAATTAAATTAAATAATTAAATTAAATTAAATTAAATAATTAAATTAAATTAAATTAAAAAATTAAATTAAATTAAATAATTAAATTAAATTAAATTAAATTAAATTAAATTAAATAATTAAATTAAATTAAATTAAATCAAATTAATTAAACATCAAATCAAATTAAATTAAATTAAACTAAATATAAAGCAACTCGAACACTATTCCAAATTTAAACCCTTTAACTTAAATCAAATCATTTGAATACTAATTTACCCTCGAAAGCTTTGATTATTATAACTCCTAAATGAAACATTAAATGGAGTGTTACTTCACTCATAGGATACTCAAATGTCCTAGTTCACTGAGCAAGTTAACAAAACTTGAAAACCTCGGACGATCGATTCATTTATATAATTAAATTCATTTGGACTTAAAATAATCCTAGAAATATTGAAAAGATGTTTAAGATCCTTCTCAAGCACTTCCTCAATATGATAGGATATTTATAAGAACAATTGAATTTGATTATTCTTTGATGAAGAAAATCGTCCTTAAACCAAAACCCAAAGAACCTAGACGTCATAAGAGATGACTAGCTATAGGATTAGGAATTTGGTAGAAAACCATAACCTTTCCCTTAGCTTTACCTAGGAACTTGCTTAAATATTCTAATTGTGTTTTAAGTGCAGCTTGGGATGACGGAAGACCCTCCAGGTACGCTTTTATTTTCTTGCAATTTACTTTTCTTGCAATTTACTTTATCGCAAATGCATTTTACTTTTCTTGCATGATAAAACAACAGTTGCATGAAAACCCACACCTTTAGGATAGTCCCTAAAACCGAAACCAAAATTAAGTTAAAAGTCATTGCAAGATAAAATTCACCGCCACAACATTTCAAAATATAAAACAACTCAAAATTTAATCACAAACAGAACACAAAACTACAATTACAACTAAATTAAAACGTCCCGTTGGATGATCGGAATACCTCGGATGATGTAACCTACGTGTTGCTAACGGGATTTCCCACTGGTCTAAATGAAAGTGTGGAACTCATTCGACTGAGTTTAGCAAATTCATCCGGACTAAGTGAATCCGATAAAAATAATGATGCCGAAGGATGGAACCGTGGGATCTTAACCGGTGTCGTTATAATCAACTTTAAGATTTGTTTTAAATAAAACATAAAAAACACCTGGAAATTAAGATTTTCTCTAAACCAAAACACTTTTCTCAACTCCTCGATTTATGGTTTCTAAAACTAAACCTCTGCAACAATAAGGAGCTCGGAGCATGGTGGGCAAAGACGACCATCGTCATCGCGAAAACTCGAGTCTACTTCAAAGAAACTTTCCTAGAATTAAATAACCAAGCCATAGGACTTCGAGGTAGCTCGCCTAGTGCAACATAAATCCTCAACTCTTCGTTAGGCATTTGCATTGCAAATTAAGCCCTAACCGGCCTTAGGATTCCGAGGTAATCGTCCGATACGACAATAAACCCTCACATTTTCTAGTGCTATTTGTTTGATTTTATCATACAAATATAAGCCCTAATTAATTAAAATTGGCAAGATCAAAACATTTAAATAAGTATTAGGACTTTCCTAAACTCAAGCCAAACGATAGTGATAGTCGGGAAATTACCGAAGTTCACTTCGAATCGGTGATTTCTCCTACCTTTCTTCCTTTGGATTCACAAAACAAAATGTTCCAAAATTTGATCCATTCCCTATCGAAATTCCAAAATTCAATCTTCGAAAACCTTAAACTTTGAAATTCTTGAAAGCAGAATTATCGATTATTATCGAGAGTTTTCTTAGGTGATTCCCGTCACTTAAGATGTAATTAACTATAGGGGCTTGCCCTTATAGGGAATTTTAAAGAACCCGGTATTATAAACCCCGTTTAATGTTTTCATATTAAGCAGGGGAAACTTGTCGGCTTATAAAATTGGTTCGCGTACCAAACGGATGTCACTAATCTTCTAGTTTATTTAATCAAGCCCCACCATCAAGCGATGTGTCTATCCTTAGGGATAGCATACACGGCTTCATGGTGCGGTGCTCGTTTATATAAACTATTTGGGATGCGAGGTCGGTTTAATCTCATATCTTAAAACTTTCAAATTTAAAAATTATTTTCAAAATCAAATACTACTTTTCAAATTATTTATTTTAATTAAATTAAAAATTCGCCGACAGATTTCTGTTAGGCGACCCCTCTTCAAAATAAAACACGACCTAAAAATATGCCGACACCCTCTTTCTTGAATAAACCTCTTCTTCACAAGAATATTATCATATATTTTTTGTGCATCGAAAATGATGAACTTTCTTCTATTGAAAATTTCATATCCAGAAGTTCCTATTGAGTTGGAATCCATAGGATTTGAAAATGGTGAGTTTTTTTTTCGTTTTACTGACTTAAATAACTCCAAAATATAGATTTTGGGAGTTACAACGAAGAAACTACATCCAAAATTGTCAAAAACTACCTTTAGAATCTCTTAGACCATCTTGGTAACTTTGGCACCTCTGGCACTGATTCTCTGTAGTCTGGAGCCTCTGGCGCCATAATAGAATTTTGCACTGTTTTGCTTATGGTCCAAATAACTCTCAAATTTTCCATATAATTTAGTAACTAAAGATGATTAAATGTATTTTCTTAATATCTAAATCTCCAAATTACACAAAATTCATAAAGAGAGCTTAAATATAGATATATATAATATTAGTTATAAAAACAGATTCACATCATTAACAAACATAACTATGGGTTGCCTCCCATATCGTCCCGACATTCCCAAACATTACTCTGGGTGACCCAACATTAAAATCTCTGTAAAATTTGGCCATTGACAATCAAAATATGGTTTCAGTCTGTGCCCATTTACTTTAAATATCTTTCCAATTTTTGGATCTTCAATATTAACAAATCCATAGGGATAAACTTTTACAATAGTGAATGGCTCTGACCACCTAGACTTAAGTTTTCTAGGGAATAATTTCAATCTTGTATTATATAGTAAAACTTCATGTACATGCTCAAATTCTTTTTTATTATCTTCCGATTATGCTATTCTTTTATTTTCTCTTTATATATCCTAGCATTATCATAAGATTAATTCTTAGTTTCTTCAAGCTCATTCCGTTACAACAGTCTTTTCTCATCAGCAATTTTTAAATTAAAATTAAACTCCTTAATAGCCCAATAAGCTTTATGCTCCAATTCTAATGGTAAGGGGCAAGTCTATATGGGAACATTTCTATAAGTGTTTTATAAGCTGTCCTATAAGCCCATATTGCAGTATCTAATCTTGTAGATCAGTCTATTTTTTTAGGATTTACAGTTTTTTTCCAAAATTCTTTTAATTTCACGATTAGATACTTCTGCTAGACCACTAGTCTAGGGATCATAAGTAGTTGAGATCCTATGTATAATATCATAATTTTCAACTAATTTTTCAATTCTTTTATTCCAAAAATGAGATCCTGCATCAGGTAATGATTACTCCCAACAATCCATATCTTGTAAAAATATTTTTGATTAAAATTTTTGAAACACTCCAAGCATCACATCAAGATAAAGTTATTTCTTCAATCCATTTTGATATATAGTATACTGCAATTAATATATATAAATCTCCAAATGAAGGTATAAATGGTCCCATAAAATCCAATACCCAAACATAAAAAATTTCAACTTCCAAAGTAAAATTCAGGGGCATTTCATTTCTTTTTGAAAAATTACCTACTCACTGACTTCGATCATATATATATATATATATATATATATATAACATCTTTAAATAGAGTAGGCAAATAAAATCCAGATTGTAAAATTTTATGAGCAGTTCTATCAATTCAAAAATGACCCCCAACTTCATAATTGTGACATTTTTGAATGATTTCTTTAATTTCTTCATAAGGCACACATCTCTGAGTAACTAAATCTGTACATTGTTTATATAAATATGGGTCATCCCAAAAGTAAAATTTTGCATCATAAATAAATTTCTCTCTTGTTTCTCTGTCAATCCATATGGTAAAACACCTCTAACGATGTAGTTCACAATATCAGCATACCATAATATTTCCCATTATTTAACTGTATATAGTTGGACATCAGGGAAAGTTTCATTAATTCCTTTTTCAAGATCAAATGTTTCCTCTTATTCCAGCCTAGATAAATGATCAGCTATTTTATTATCCATTCCCTTCCTAATTATTACCACAAAATCAAATTCTTTCATTAGAATATCCATCTAGTTAATCTTGGTTTCGCATCCTTCTTTTGCATCAAATATTTTATTGCATTATATGCACAACAAAATTAACTCCAATTAGATATGACCTAAAATTATTAAAAGCATAAACAAATGCTAATAACTCTTTTTTAGTAGTGATATAATTAATTTGAGCATCATGTAAAGTTTTACTATCATAATATATAACTTTAAAAATTCTGTCATATCTCTGCCCTAAAACAGCTCCAATTTCATAATCACTTGCATAACATTAGCTTGAATGATTTCTCCCAATCAGACTAAATAATTATAGGTACATTGATTAATTTTTCCTTTAATAATTTAAAAGCATTAAGGCACCCTTGATTAAAATCAAATTTTGCATCTCTTTCCAAAAGTTGGCATAAAGGCTTAGTAATTTTTAAAAAATCTTTTATATAAACTAAAAAACTTTTGGTCCCCTCTCATAGTAGTTGGTAATTTAGCGATAACATGAACTTTTGTCAGATCTACTTCCATGCCCTTTTCATAAACTTTACGCTCAAGCACAACTCCTCCTGCAACCATAAATTGACATTTTTCTCAATCAATACTAAATTCATCTTTTCACATCATTCTAGAACTTTCTCTAAATGATTTAAAAATGATTCAAATTAAGTTCCAAACACAAAAAAATCATCCATTAAAACTTATATTCCTCTTTCAATTAAATCACTAAAAATTAACATCATACATCTTTAAAATTTTGTAGTTGCATTATATAAACCAAAGGAGCAAAGTAACATAAGGACTAGTAAATGTTGTATTCTCTTGATCCTCAGGAGTAATAAGAATTTGATGATAGCTGGTATATCCATCCAAAAAGCAGAAATATTTGTGCCGATCTAGCTTATCCAACATTTGGTACAAAAAAGTAAAGGAAAGTGATCTTTCGTAGTGGCTTAATTTAATTTTCTATAATCAATGCAGATTCTCCAACCAGTGACTTGACGTGTTGGTATTAATTCATTATTCTCATTTGTTGCAATATTCACACCCCCCTTTCTTAGGAACACATTGAATTGGACTTACCCAAGCACTGTCTGAAATAGGATATATTATTTCAGTGTCTAACCATTTTGAAATTTCTTTCTTGACAACTTTTTTCATCATCGAATTTAATCTCCTTTGAGGATCAGCTTTAGGTTCATGATGTTCTTCCAATAAAATTATGTGCAAACAAATCGAAGTATTGATTCCTTTGAAGTCATTTAATGTCCATCCAAAGGCTTTCTTATATCTTCTTAAGGTTTCCAACAACTTTTGTTCTTGTGATTCAGTTAATTCTGAAGATACAATAACGGGTAATGTGGATAAATCTCCTAAAAAGACATATTTTAAATGTGTAGGAAGTATTTTCATTTCAAGTTAGGAGGTTTCACAATTGGAGGAATAAGATTCCTATTATTATTTGTAGTATCTTGCAGTTCAAATTGTTCCTAAACATAATCCAATTCTTCATTACTCACTTCTATAGATTTATCTTAAATTATATCCTTATCTTCATGCTCTAAATGTTATTCTTAAGTTTTCTTTTTAAATGTATCTGTAAAATATTCATTGCTTAAATGATCATTAACTTCCATTTTGAATTCATCATCTCTTCCTTATGTTGTGCATCTCATTGATTTTTGATATATTAAATGTAACCTCTTGATCACTGAATCTCATTGTTAACTCTCCTTTTTGTACATCTATCAAAGCTCTTTCAGTGGCAAGAAATGGTCTCCCTAAAATGATAAAAATTGCTTTATCTTCATTCATATCTCACACAATAAAATCCAAAGGAAAGATAAATTTATCAACTTTTACTAATACATCTTCTATAACTCCTTTAAGATAGGTAATCTATTGATCAGCTAACTGATAAGTTATAGTAGTAGGGGACATTTCTCCTAAAACCAACCTAATAAAAATCGATAGAGGCATAAGATTAATACTGGCTCCCAAATCACATAAATTCTTTTTAAAAAAATATTTCACCATTAGCACAAGAAATAGTAAAACTTCCAGGATCTTTAAGCCTTTCGGAAAGATTTTTCTAAATTATTGCGCTACACTCCTCACTAAGTGCAACAATCTCATTATTTGTAAAATTCCATTTTTTATTAAGTATATCCTTCATAAACTTCACATAGCTTGACATTTATTCCAAAGGTTTCAACAAATGGAATATTTATAGTTAATTTTCTCAATATTTCTAAGAATTTCGTAAATTGGTTATCTCTGTTATGTTGTTTCAATCTTTGAGGAAATGGAAATGGTAGTCTTTCTACAGTAATTTCCATTAGTTTAATAGGATATTTTGAATCAAGATGAAAATCTTAACTAGACTTTTTATTTTCCACCCCTTCTTTTTCAATGTCAATCTCTTTTTGAACTTTTGTTTCTAATTCTCTTCCACTTGTCAGTTGAATAGCCTTAATTTTCTCTTTAGTTTAATCTTTAGGATTAATTTTAACATTACTAGGCAAAGTTCTTGGAGGTCTTTTGCTAAGTGTAGTAACAATATATCTCAACTGATTTTCCATGTTTCTAATTGTAGCTCTTTGACTTTGTAATTGTGTTCCTTGACTTTGTAATTGATTTCTCATTTGCAATATTAATTCTTCCATTAACAATTTCTTCTCCTTAATTTATGAATTGTTATTAAAACCTGAAGGATAATAAGGTTTACAGTTAGTGTTTCCCTAGTTGTTTGAATTTTCCAATGAATTCATAGGATTGTTCCCCGTTGCGAATTTACAACATTAGAGTTATTATTATACTAACTTAAATTAGGGTGATTTTCCAACCAGGATTATAATAATTTGAATAGGAATTATCAGTTTGGTTATTTATTCCATTTAAAGTTTCATATGATGATTGAGAATCTATCATTTGTCCTAATGAATTTTCTTCAAACACGGGAGGTGTCTGAGAATAATTCATTCCATATTGATCTATCTTCTTTGAAATTACAGTAATTTGAGTAGCAAAAATAGATAGTGCACCCTACGATTAGGAATTAGAACGCACTGTTAGGATAATTAGAAAACTGAGAAAAGAACCTATAAATTCTGAAAAAATGGAAAACAACGTAAACAACCAAAGAATAGAAAATAAACATCAATCTAGACCATTAAGAGATTGCGCTAACCCTACATTAGATGAAATTCACATAACTATCCAAAATCCTAATGTAGCTGCTAATTCATTTGGTGGAACTTCAAATGAAGATCCTAATTTACATCTTGCAAGTTTCTTAGAACTTTGTGCTACTTTTAAATATGACATAGTTTCCGATGATGCTGTCAGACTTAGACTTTTTCCTTTTTCATTAAGGGATAAGGTTAAGGCTTGGTTAAATTTATCAGCACCTGGATCTATTAGAACTTGGGGAGAACTTTCACAAAATTTCTTATCAAAATATTTTCCACCATTTAAGACTGCTAAGCTTAGAAAGGATATCACATCTTTCAGTCAGTATGAGGGAGAATCGATATATGAATCTTGGGAAAGATTTAAAGAAATTCTTAGGAAATGTCCACATCATGATTTACCAGATTGGTTAATTATTCAAACATTTTATAATGGATTAGTAGGATCTCTTAGATCTATAATTGACGCTGCTGCTGATGGATCACTAATATCTAAACCTTTTGAAGAAGCCTATGTGTTAATAGAAGAAATGGCTACCAATAATTTTCAATGGCCTGCTAAAAGGGTAAATCCTAAGAGAGTAGCCAGTATTCATGATTCTGATGCTTTAACTATGATAGTTTCTCAAATTGCTGCTCTTTCAAAGAAAATAAATTAATACATAATGAATTGTTCTCAAACACCTCCTATGTTAGAAGAAAATTCATTAGGACAAATTGTAGAAGCTCAATCTTCATACAAAACTATAAATTTGATAAATAATAGACAAAATAACCCTTATTCAAACTACTATAATCTAGGTTGGAAAAATCATCCAAACTTTAATTGGAATAACCAAGGTAATGCAAATACTGTTAATCCTCAGTGGGGGAACAATCCTGTAAACCCATTAGAAAATATAAACAACCAGGGCAATTCTAATTATAGACTTTCTAATCCACCAGATTTTTATAATAAATCACAATTTAAGGAGAAGAAGTTGTCTATGGAAGAATTAGTTTTGAATATGGGTAATCAATTACAAAGTCAAGGAGCTGCTATCAAAAACATAGAAAACCAATTAGGGCAAATTGCTTCTGCACTAAGAAATAGACCTGTTAGAACTTTACCTAGCAATGTTGAAGTAAATCTTAAAGATCAAGGAAAGGAAAAAATTAAGGTTATTCAATTGAGAAGTGGAAAAGAGTTGAAACAAGTGTTCAAAAAGAAACTGTAGTTGAAAAGGAAAAAGAAGAAACTGAAGGAGAAAACGAAAGTTTATATCCTGATTTTCCTCTGAAACCTATGAAAATTACTGTTGAAAAACCAACGCCACCATTTCCTCGAAGACTAAAGCAACAAGATAAAGGAAAACGATTTGCTAAATTCTTAGAAATTTTGAAAAAATTGCTCAAAAAAAAGGGGAAGTTACTATATCATAAGACGGTTGCACTCAGTGAAGAGTGTAGTGCAATAATTCAGAGAAAGCTTCCTAAAAAACTTAAAGATCCTGGTAGTTTTACTATTCTATGTGTTATCGGTGAAAAATTTTATGGGCGAGCATTATGTGATTTGGGTTGTAGCATAAATTTGATGCCTCTATCAACTTTTAAAAGGTTAGGAATTGGGGAGATATCACCAACTTCTGTAACTCTACATTTAGCTAATCAATCTATTACACATCCTAAAGGAGTTATAGAAGATGTTCTGGTCAAGGTTGATAAGTTTATTTTTCTTATGGACTTTATCATCTTAGATATCGAAGAAGATAAAGAAATTCCAATCATTTTAGGAAGAACATTCCTAGCTATAGGAAGAGCCATGATAGATGTTCAAAAAGGAAAATTTACAATGAGAGTAAATGATCAAGAAGTAACCTTTAACTTCTCAAAGCCAATGAATTATCCTTCAATAGGAAAAGATGATGAATGTTTCAGAATGGATATGTGTGATTATCTGAAAAGAGAATATTTTAAGGAAAATTATGAAGAAAAATAAGATATAGAAAAAGATAATTATGATGAAATTCATAATGAAGAAGCTGATTATATTCAGGAGAAATTTGAAACACTCAATTCAACAGCACCAGAAAATGAAACATTAATTCCATCTAATGTAAGACCCCCTGAACTTAAATTAAAAAATCTTCCAAATCATTTGAAGTATGTATTTTTAGGAGACTTTTCAACATTACCAGTAATTATATCCTCAGACTTAAATTAAATTCAAGAACAGAAATTAATGGATACATTAAAAAATACAAAAAAGCTTTTGGTTGGACCTTAGAGAATTAGTCCTTCGATTTGTATGCACAGAATATTATTAAATGAAGAATATAAACCAAGAATTGAGCCTCAAAGGAGACTGAACCCTATAATGAAAGTAGTTAACAAAGAGATTTTAAAGTGATTAGATACTGGAACTATATATCCTATTTTGGATAGTACTTGGGTAAGTCCAATTCATTGTGTTCCTGAGAAAGGATGAGTAACTGTTGAAGTAAATGAAAATAATGAATTAAAACCTATCAGACAAGTTTCTGGATGGTGAATTTGTATTGACTATCGAAAATTAAATTGCGCGACCCAGAAAGATCACTTTCCTCTTCCTTTTACAGATCAAATGTTAGATAGACTTGTTGGACACAAGTATTACTGCTATCTAGATGGATATACTGGTTACTATCAAATGTCTTTTGCTCCTGAGGATCAAGAGAAAACAACTTTTACTAGTCCTTATGGAAATTTTGCTTTTCGAAGAATGCATTTTGGACTATGTAATGCACCTGCAACATTCCAGAGATGTATGATGGCTAACTTTAGTAAATAAATAGATAATGAAATAGAAGTATTTATGGATGGTTTCTTTGTGTTTGGAACATCATTTGACACATGCTTAAATCATCTTGAAAAAGTTTTGGAGCTATACGAAAGAACTAACTTAGCTCTAAATTGGGAGAAATGTCAATTTATGATTGCAGGAGGAATTGTATCAGGACATAAAATTTCAGAAAATGGCATGGAAGTAGACCCTACAAAAATTCCAAGTAATAGTTAAATTACCACCTCCTACTACAGTGAGAGGGGTAAGAAGTTTTCTTGGACATGTTGGTTTCTACAGGCGCTATATTAAAGATTTTTCAAAAATTACTAAACCTCTCTGCAAACTTTTAGAAAAAGACATGAAATTTTAATTTACTGAAGACTACTTAAATGCTTTTGAATTATTAAAGGAAAAACTAATCACAACACCTGTAATAGTTTCACCTAATTGGGAGAAACCATTTGAATTAATGTGCGATGCTAATGATTACGCTATTGGAGGGGTTCTTGGTCAAAGAAATGATAAAATTTTTAAGGTAATATACTACGCTAGTAGAACTCTTAATGATGTTCAAATTAACTACACAGTTACTGAAAAAGAGTTACTGGCTATTGTGTATGCTTTTGATAAATTTAGATCATATTTAATTGGAACTAAATGTATTGTGCATACTGATCACTCAGTTATTAAATATCTTATGCAAAAGAAGGACACAAAACCAAGATTAATTAGATGGGTACATTTAATGCAAGAATTCAATTTTGTGGTGATTGATAGAAAAGGAACTAACAATCAAATTGCTGATCATTTATCGAGATTGGAATATCATGAATCATTTGATACCGTCAATGAAATTACAGACAGTTTCCCTGATGAAAAATTTTATAATATTAATGAGTGGAAAATATCTTGGTATGCTGATATTGTTAACTATATAGTAAGCAATATTTTGCCACCTATGCTAACTCTGAAGCAACAGAAAAAATTCATTCATGATGCAAAAGCATATTTTTGGGATGAACCATATTTAAATAAGCAATGTAATGATCTTATTATTAGGAGATGTGTGCCTTATGAAGAAACTGAACAGAATATTCAAAAATGTCACAATTCTGAATTTGGACATTTTGGCATTGCCAAAACTGCATATAAAATTTTGCAAACTGGATTTTATTGGCCTACTCTTTTAGAGATCTTTACAGATATATCAAAACTTGTGATAGATGCCGACGAGTAGGTAATATATCTAGAAAAAATGAAATGCCTCTGAATTCATGTTAGAAGTAGAAATTTTTGATGTTTGGGGATTATATTTCATGGGACCATTTATTCCTTCTTTTGGGAACTTATATATTTTAATTGCAGTTGATTATGTATCAAAGTGGATTGAAGCACAAGCTTTACCTCGTTGTGATGCTAAATGTGTTTCAAGATTCTTAATGAAAAATATTTTCACAAGATACGGTATGCCGAGAGTGATTATCACTGACAAAGGATCCCATTTTAGGAATAAATACATTCAAAGATTGGCATAAAAGTTTAATATTGTTCATAGTTCTCTACTGCCTATCATCCCCAAACCAGTGGTTTAGCTCAAGTTTATAATTATGAGATTAAACAAACTTAGAAAAGACTGTAAATCCTAATATGGTAGATTGGTCTACAGACTGGATACTGCATTATGGGCTTACAGAACTGCTTATAAAACTCATATTGGTATGACTCCTTACAGGCTTATATATGAAAAAACTTGTCACATACCAGTAGAATTGAAGCATAAATCAGATTGGGTGATTAAAGAATTTAACTATAATTTGAAAAATACTGATGAGAAGAGATTGTTGCAATTGAATGAATTAGAAAAATTAAGAGATTAATTTTACAATAACGACATAATTTAAAAGGAAAAACTGAAGTTAATGCATGATCGGAAGATTAACCAGAAAGAACCTTGAACCAGGACAAGAAGTTTTGCTTTATAATACAAGGTTGAAATTATTCCTTGGGAAATTGAAGTCTCGTTGATTAGGACCCTTTACTATGACTCAGGTTTACACATATGGAACTGTTGAAAATGAAGATCAGAAGACTGGGAATAGATTTAAATTAAATAGACACAGTTTAAAACCATATTTTGAAGATAAAAGACCAAATTTTAAAGAGGTTTTAATGCTCAATCAACTTGAATAACATCTGCATAGGTCGGGCTAACGACGTTAAACCAAGTGCTTTATGGGAGGCAACCCATAGTTATTTTTATTTGTTGTGTGTTTGTTTGAGTTTATTGTTAGTTTGTAGTAAATTTGAATCCTACTACTTATATTTGACCTTTGATTATCTAGAATTTGGATCCATAGAGAAAATTTGGAACGTAAAAGACCACAGCGTAAAGTGTAAATTTTTGCCTAGAGTGCCGACGACGCGCTCGACGCCACCGACTGTGGGTTTTTCCCGAGAGCCTTGGAATTCAATTGCATAAAGCTCGCTGATGGCGCCTTTGAGGCCGCCAATAGATGGATCGGCGAGTGGGCAATTTTTCGAGTTCAAAATGATGGTTTTTTGTTGTTTTTAACGATTTAGTCCTTTATACACTCCCATGGACGGTTCCTAAATACTTCAAATCCCAAAAACGAATGGAAACCACTTTCAATTCCTCTCTAATGATCTCCAATTCAGTAGATTACCCAAGATTTCAAGTTTACAACTAGAGAAATTTTGTCAGTGTCGAGGCGCAGCGACTTTTCAACAAGGTGATGTCCAAGAGAAGACTAATCAAAGAAAGAGGATTCGTCAATCGAGGATTATGCAATTCTTCGTCACCAATTAAAGAAATAATTGTAAGGCAAAGATAAGAAGTGTTTTGCTATACTACTACCGTAGTAGTCGTTCCAGTGGTTAAGGAATTCTACACCAATTTACATGGAATCAACCAAGGAAGTGTCTATGTGTGAGGTAGGTGGATAACATTCAATTATGGAAGAATTAATGAGTTATACATGCTTGAGAATGTTCTTATCTGCCATTATTTAAATTTCAAGCAGACGAGAGATAATATGAATGAAATATACCAATATTTGACGGACGAAACCGATGGCTAGAAGTTAGAGAAAAAAGGGAAGTTAATTTTTCTGCAACACTTTTAAATCTCGTTTCAGAGAATTGGCACTTTTTCATATCTGCGAAGTTATTGCCGACGATGAAAATCTGCAAAGTCACTAAAGAAAGTGCAATTTTGAATTATTGCATTCAAATGGGATGTTCATTGATATTGGATCAATTATTGTGAAGTCTGTGTTTGGCCTGACCGTCGAAGGATCATCTCAAGAGCTTGGACATCCTTCAACAATTTTCTCAATATGCAGTTTGTTTCAAGTTTCTTATGAGATTTGGGAGAAAATTCTGCTACCCTGGAAACCTTTAGACCCAACTCGTATGTTCCCAGTCAATGATGAGGAGAATGAAAGTGGTGTGATCATGGATCAAGCATCTCAGAATTTTGTTCCTATTCAACCTCTAGTAGAGGACAAGACACCGATGATCTTACACTGAATCAAGAACTGGAGAAGCAGGTACAAATTTTAATGAGTACAGTTAACAATATGCCTGATTTCTTTAATCATATTGATTGGAGGATGAAAGTACATTTTGATCATACTGGGTAATTTGAAGCGAGTCTGATACACTTAATGAAGAATATGGGATGGATTGATGAAGATTCAACAAAAGAATTTCCATTCTAACCTTTTTACAACCTGTTCATCCATGTTCAAGCAATGGGTGATATCAGAGGAGAAACCAGTACAGATTTTGAAGAGTAGTAGAATTGATTTGCTTATTTGTTTAATTATGTTGTGTTTGATTTAAACTTTGTTTATTGTGTTTGCTTTCGCATTTTGCTTTTTAATCTCAGTATAGATGAGATAATGATTGAAATGTTTGTTTTCAGCATTTTGAGTTTTGTGGCTTGGATTGCGACGCTGATTAAATAGATTTAGGTTGAGAAAATACATGTTTATGTGTGTTATGTATTGTGTGTTGTAAACACTTGGATTCTATATAAAATGTGAAGTTTTGTTGTTGTTGTACTTTGATATGTGTTTGGTTTGGTAGTTTGAATTTTCATTCTGGATGTTTGTGATATTTGAGATGATAATTATAATTGTGGACTGAATAGTCTAAATAGTAAACTGTTGTTCTGTGTTGTGAAATACATGTCATGTGTAGTGTAATTAGTTGTTTTTATTTGATGTTTAGTTTTATAAACTTTTTTTAAAATTTCATTACCCCAACAAATTCTAAAGGTTTTTAAATACTAAAGGTCAGTTGAAGTTAGAAATTCTGAGAAGAACCTGCAAATTTCAAAAAGACAAAAATGCCTAAAGTGCAAAGGTATGAATTTTAAATTTAGAATTTTTCTTTCCACCATGTACTATTTCTATTATAGAAAACTTTAAGTTTGGGGGAGGGGAGAGAAATTTTAACTATTATATGTTCTTAAATAACATATTTTCAAAAATTTATTATATGATTTTTTTGATAAAATTTAATTTAGATAACTATGTTTAGATTTTATCTAAATATTATAGAAAATTCAAAGAAATATTTTTTGTAATGAAAATCAGTTTTGTAGGTTAAGATATTTAGCATAAAAGGATCAGACTATAGTTAACTATTTAAAGTAAAGAAAACTATATTTTAAATTATTCAGAATTTTAGAAATTTAGTTGAGAAAAAAAAAGATTGGGATTCAATAATTTAAAAACTATGAAGTACATATAAGGTAAAGGATGTTTGAAAGTTTCAAATTTAGGAAAAGAAGAGTGAAGTTAAATTTATTAACAGGCTATCCAGATATAGTAATCCTCACTTAAAAAAGAAAAGAAAAGAGAAAAAGAAAGAAAAAGAAAAGGATTTAAAAACAATCCCTGAAAAGAAAAGAAAAAGAAAGAAAAAAAGTAAGTGAGGAAAAGCTTGAGGAGATGCCTTAACAAAAATTGGCTTCACTTGGATTAACCTAAAGGGAAAACTAAAAACATTTCTGAACTTATATTTATGACTAGCTTCTCACTTATAGTTTTCTCATGAATTTCTTATCTTCTGAATATTCTAAGTGAATTGATATTGCAACATATAGTCATTCTTGAAATAAATGGACGATTAGAACTCTTAGACTTGATGACTAGATAGCCTTATACCTGCAGAATTAATCTAATTACTTAAAAAAATTTTAAGAATTCTTGTTATAGTATTTATTTAAATCAAAATTATAGTATTTCTGAATTAAAAATTTACCACAATGAATCATAACTTTTATGTAGTACTAAAGATTACTTGAGGACAAGTAATGATAAAAGTTTGTGGGATTTTGACCCAAGGAAAAAGGTTAAGATTTTCATGCCTATTTTATACTGATTTTGATGATATTGCACTTTAAAGAAGGGTACTTTTGGTGTTTTTCTGCAGTATGAAGATTTAAGGACAAAGGAGCAAATTTGGAGAAAAAAGGACTAAAATATGAAAAATTGACCTTGGACGCCGACGGGGTGATTTTCCCGAGAGTTCAAAATATATTCCAAGGGAGGCCGCCGACGGCGGAGGTCGAGGCCGCCAATGACGAGGTCAGTTTAAGGCTATGTTTCTATAAGGCCACCGACAGCGCGCTCGAGGCCGCCGACTGTGGGATCGGCGGTTCTTTCACAATATACGTCGAATCTAGATGATTTTCAAAGGGATGTCTGGAAAACCTTAGAGACTCTTCAACAACTTTAAAAAGAACCATTTTAGGCCGAACAATTGTATTTTTGGAGTCCTCTAAAAGTCACTAAGAGTCTGTAAAAAGTACTATTAGAGATTTCTAATAGTTACTTAGTGTTCTATAGAGAGTCCAGTAGTGTCCATTGTTATTATTAAGTGTTAATTAGTGAGTTCAAATAGAGATTGTAAGGAATTCTTCGAAGGATAGTAAGAGTAGAAGGGAAGTGAGAGATCTCTTCTGCATTGTCGTTTTGAAGGAGAATTTTGTGTACTGTAAAGAAGAATGAGATTCAGAGGAACTTCAAGGAGCTTACTTGGGGAGGAATTTGAGATAATTAGTGTTTATTTTTTTATTTTGTAATACTTTACTTTTATATATGAAATCCAAGTTTTATTGCATCCTCTTCATGAATTCTGAGTAGTTGTTCTATCTTTCTCCTTGTTTTGATATATTTGTGATATGATAAATAGAATTAATGTGCCATAAAAGATTTAAACAAGTTGTGATAATCTTTAACTTAGATATTAATTTACTTTTAATCTAGCCAATTGAATAGTTAAAATCTATTAAGTTAACAACTATAGTAAAGATTACATCTGATATTCAGGAGGTCAAAGTCCTTGGAAGGAAGGTGCAAATAAATAGGGAAATAATATTAATCAGGCGTAGAATTGGAGATTTTAGAGTGACATTCTAAAATCCTCAATTAGGTCATATCGTTTGGGTGTTGAAGTGTAGATTGTTAGCCCTCGGGAGAGGGGAACGTGGGAGATCTGAAGTGAGAGCCGGTATCCTCCCAGCCTAGCCGCAGATTCAGTAACCAAGCATAGGATTAGTCAATGTTCCTTATGCCTGGACCAAAGGGTAAAGAATAGGTATGCTCCTATTTGACATAAAACTATTTTAAAACTAATTCTAATTATTTAATCACTTAAATATCATAACAAAGGAAAAAGATTCTTGCTTATATATTTGAACTTAACTTTAGTAGTATTAGTTAATTGTTAGTAGAACGAGTTTAATTTAAACCTCATATTATTGTCGATTACATATTAGTGACAGATAGGCAATTTCGATTTAGTTGTGATTCTGAATTGATTTCTATAATCCTAGTATGTAGCCTCTAAAATATTTCATGTGGGATCGATATCCAAGACTCCACTAGAACCCTGTATTACTTGAGTGAAACGTATACTTGCGTTTAAAGGTAACTCTGCGATTAAAAGATTATAATATATAATTGTTACTAAAATATAAATTACTCTCCAAGTCAATTTATCGGTATTACTGAGGATTTTGATCTTCTAGTTGTGGTGTTGAATTCTCATATTTTTAAGTATATTAAAAATCACGGTCAATGTGCCGACTTATTATGGAGAATTTGTGATGACCTTTTCACTTTGAACTTCATTTACTTTTGATCTGGCTAATTGAATTGTTAAAACTTGTTAGGAAACATATGTTCCTAAAGGATTATAAGTTCCACAATAAAAGTGAAGGTCACATTCAATGTCCATGAATGAGAGACGTAGTTCATGGGAATTGAGTGCAAATAAATAGGGAAATAAACTTTGAGGGTCTAGAATTGGAGATTTCAGAGTGACATGCTGAAATCCTCAATTTGGTCCTAATTTTTGGAAACTGAAGCGAGAGTTAGCCTTCAGACGAAGGGAAGTGGGAGCTTTGGAGTGAGAGCCAGTATCTAGAGATTGGTGGGAAAATATAATATTATGCATAGAATCTCTACAGCTTATCATCCACAAACTAATGGTTTAGCAGAGGTATCTAATCATGAAATTAAATGAATTTTAGAGAAATTCATTAATCCTGAGAAATTGGATTGATCTGCTAGACTAGACACTACTTTTTAGGCATACAGAACTACTTATAAAACTCCTACAGGAATGTCCCCTTTCAGATTAATTTTTGGAAAAACTTGTCACTTTCCAGTTGAATTAGATTATAAAGCATCTTGGGTGATAAAGAAATTGAATTTAAATTTGAAAAATGCTGGTGAGAAGATACTGTTGCAATTGAATGAATCATATGATAATGATAGAATATATAAGGATATAAAAAATATGGCATGATTGAAAGCTTGTTAAAAAAGAATTTGAACCAGGACAAAAAGTTTTATTGTACAATACAAGATTCAAATTATTTCCTGGGAAACTGAAATCTAGATGGAGATGACCTTTCATTGTCGTAAAAATATATCAGTTTGGAGCTATGATTATCGAAGACCCTAAATCTAGAAGAATATTTAAAGTTAATGGCTAAAGATTAAAACCATATTTTGAAGGTAATAGACCTAATTTTAAAGAGGTTTTAATGTTGGATTAACCTGAATAACTGGAAGTTATGTCGGGCTGACGATGTTAAACCAAGCGCTTTGTGGGAGGCAACACACAGTTATTGAGTGTTTGCATTGTTTGATGTGTTATTTGTATTTGTTTGTTACTTAACTAAGTCTTATTCTTCCTTAATTATCATTAACAAAATATAAAAAGTGAATCGAATCGAAGTTTGGAAAGAATTTGGATGAAGTGAAGTTTGGCGAAATTTGAACTAGCGCCGAACGGCGCTGTTATCAGCGTCGGACCGCGTCGCTATTCAGAAAATAGTTTCTCATATTTAAATTCATGTTTTGGTGGTTCTAGGAAGTAAATCTTCTATTAGAACTCCCAAAAATAGCCTCTAGATGCAGGAACTACCAAAGGAACGAAGAGGAAGATCCCAAATCTTGTCCAAATGAATTTCGACTCGAAGAGGAAGAAAGTTTGCCAGTTTCGAAGTGCAACGTCTATTGAACAAAAATATCTCGAAAATGAGATTGATTAAGGAGCGAGGCTTTGTGAATCGAGATATGAATTCTCCTTCCACTAGAATTAATGAAATTATTGTTCAGAGACGTTAGGCAGTATTGTGTTATACTACTACCGTAGTAGTTGTCCCGGTTGTGAAAAATTTCTATACAAATCTTCATGGAATCAACCAAGGATCAGTCTATGTGCAAGGTACATTTGTCACATTTACTCCTACAAAGATTAATGATTTATACATGATTGATAATGTGTCAATCTGCCACTATTCGAATTTTGCCCCGACGAAGGAAAACATGAATAATATATATAGATATCTGACAGATGAAAGTGGTGAATGGGAGATAAGGGATAACACATATGTAAGTTTCTCGACCACACTATTAAATCCTACGTCAAAACACTTACATTATATTATATGTGCAAAATTACTCCCAACTATAAAAATCAGTAAAATAACTAAGGAGTGTGTTATTATGAACTACTGTATTAAAATGGAGATGTCTATTGATGTTGGCTCGATAATTATTAAATTTATTTTAGGATTGATCGTTCATGGATCAAAGTATGGGTTTGGACATCCTTCCACCATATTTTTCCTTTGTAGTCAATCACAAGTTCCATATGAGAACTGGGAAAGAGTACTTCTACCTTGGAAGCCTATAGACCCAACAAATGCATATAGTAACCAGGCAGTTGATGATATGAATGAAATGAGTATTATTGAAGATCAACCATCTCAGAGGTCAAAACCTATTCCTCCTTACTTTCCTAAAATTTCATAGATCAACTTGAAGAAAATTAAGAAATTAGAGAAGGAAGAACAACACATGATGAATGCAATCAGCAATCTATCTGATTTATTTGATCATCTAGATTGGAGAATGAAGGAGCACTTTGATCATTCTAGATATCTCGAAGGAAGATTGACACGGTTAATGAAAAGGAAAGGTTGGATTGATGAGGATTTTACTGAAGAATTTCCATTTTGTCCATTCTACAATCTGTTTGCTCATGCTTAATCAATTGGAGATCTTAGAATTGATGATAGTTTTGAGGAAGAATGAAGACTTGATTATTATATTTTTTTGTTTGTGTATCTGATTGATTTGTTTTGATTTGCTTGGATGTTATATTTGGACTTGCTTTCTTGTTTGGTTTTCAACATTATTGTGTTATGGTTGTGATTGACGCTGAATTTTAGAATTTTATGGCCTGATGATGTGTAGTATTTAGTGCTATGTGTATGTGTCTGGAACTTAGATTTTATATATGAAAGTGATGTTTTGTGTTGTTTGTGTAAATAATATCATTTGTCATGGCTTTAGAATGTTATTCATTGCTTAATTAAACTAATTAGACGTCGGAGAGGGCTTGAAAATATCAAAATTGCAAAAGAAAATCGGAAGCCCAGTTTTGAAATGGCGCCGAACGACGCTGTCACCAGTGTCGGACCACGCCAAAAGACAGAGAGTTTGGCCATAAGATCAGAAAAATGCGCCGAACGGTGCTGCCGCTAGCACCAGACAATGCTCGACCATAAAAAGGCTTGAAACTCCAAATTTTGTTATTTAACCTTGGGACCCGCCATTTTTTTCCCAAACCATCAACTTCAACCTCCAGCCAAGGCCCATTTTCACACATAGGGCACACTAGCATTTGGATTTGAAGCGATTTCGTGGCCAAAAAAGTTCAGATTTCATCTTCTCTTAGTAAGAGCTACACTTTAACCTAATTTTTTTTTTATTTTGATCGTGGAAATCTTCTAAATTAGGAAGATTTAAAATTTTGAAGTTTTTGGAGAAACTTTGGAGATTTTTCATGGATTTTGAGTTCTTATCTTTTTAAATTTACCTTGGAGTTCATTACATTGCATTTTTAAATTGATTTGGATAAAATTGGTATTTTTAGATAAATGGCTCTAAAAATTTCAAAGGGAAAGAGAAAATTTGAGTATGATGAAAGCAAATTTGTGAATTTCATGGCTTATTCGTGCTTCAGTACATTTCTTAGCAGTAAGAAATGTATTCAATAGAAAACCTTTGAAAATCTTGGAGATATGCTTGAAGAACTTATTGTGAATCGTCAATGGGAGATTTTCTGTTATTTCACTGCTGAAGTGATGCTGGGAATTGTTAGAGAGTCTTATGCAAATCTGTATTATTCTGAGAGTGAATACATACTGATTAGTGGACAAATGGTTGAATTCACCCCTGCTCGTATTAATGCAATTTATCAGTTAAAATTTTTCTTGTTAATATGAAAATTTTCCTATTATGAATGATGCATTGGATACGATTGTGAACTTTTTGACTAATGGAAAAGGGGAGCTGATGATGGTGGAGCTGAAAAGGATACGATTGTGAACTTTTGCCCACCAGCCATCACAGTGAGGTTACTGTAGATAAAGCTGTTCTGAATTGCTGTATTTAGAACATGAAGAATATTAATATTGGGGTTATTGATCATAGAAGTGTCGGCATTATTTTTAGGGTTGTGTGCTTTATTTTGAAAAGTGGTCGCCTAACAGAAGTTGTGTGGCGAATTTTTATTTTAAATTTAATTTAAATATATATAATTTAGAAAGTAGTATTTGATTTTGAAAATAATTTTTAAATTTGAAAGTTTTAAGATATGAGATTAAACCGATCTCACATCCCCAAATAGTTTATATAAACGAGCACCGCACCACAAACCGTATATCTATCCCTAAGGATAGACACACCGCTTGATGGTGGGGCTCGATCAAATAAACTAGAAGTTTTGTGACATCCGTTTGGTTTGCGAACCAATTTTATAAGCCGACAAATTCCCCGCTTAATATGAAAGTATCAAACGAGGTTTATATTACTCTGGGTTCTTTAAAATTCTCTATAAGGGCAAGCCCCTATAGTTAATTACATCTTAAGTGACGGAATCACCTAAGAAAACTCTCGATAATAACCAATAATTCTCGCTCTCAAGAATTTCAAAGTTTAAGGTTTTCAAAGATTGAATTTTGGAATTTCAATAGGGAATGGATCAAATTTTGGAACATTTTGTTTTGTGAATCCAAAGGAAGAGAGGTAGGAGAAATCACCGATTCGAAGTGAACTTCGATAATTTCCCGACTATCCTATTGTTTCGTCTTGAATTTAGGAAAGTCCTAATGTTTATTTGATATTTCAATCTCGCCAATTTCAATTAATTAGGGCTTATATTTGTATGATAAAATCAAACAAATAAATTTAGAAGATGTGAGGGTTTATTGTCGTATCGGACGACTACCTCGGAATCCTAAGACCTAGGTTAGGGCTTAATTTGCAATGCAAATGCCTAACGAAGAGTCGAGGATTTATGTTGCACTGTGCAAGCTACCTCGAAGTCCTATGGCTTGGTTGTTTTAATTCTAGGAAAGTTTTGTCGAAGTAGACTCGTGTTTTGCGATGACGATGGTCGTGCCGCCCACCATGCTCCGAGCTCCTTGTTGTTGCAGAGGTTTAGTTTTAGAAATCAGAAATCGAGAGTCGAGAAAAGTGTTTTGGTTTAGAGAAAATCTTAATTTCCAGGTGTTTTTTATGTTTTATTTAAAACAAATCTTAAAGTTGATTATAACGACACCGGTTAAGATCCCACGGTTCCATCCTTCCGCATCATTATTTTTATCGGATTCACTTAGTCCGGATGAATTTGCTAAACTCAACCGAATGAGTTCCACACTTTCATTTAGACCGCGGGAAATCCCGTTAGCAACACGTAGGTTACATCATCCGAGGTATTCCCGATCATCCAATAGGACGTTTTAATTTAGTTGTAATCGTAGTTTTGTGTTCCGTTTGTGATTAAATTTTGAGTTGTTTTATATTTTGAAATGTTGTGGCGGTGAATTTTATCTTGCAATGACTTTTAACTTAATTTTGGTTTCAGCTTTTAGGGGCTATCCTAAAGGTGTGGGTTTTCATGCAACAAGTTGTTTTATCATGCAAGAAAAATAAACGCTAGTCGTAATAAAGTAAATCGTAATAATGTAAATCGTTGGAAAGTAAATTGCAGGAAAGTAAATCGCAATAATACAAATGCGTACCCTGAGGGTCTTCCCGTCATCCCAAACCGCACTTAAAACACAATTAGCATATTTAAGCAAGTTCCTAGGTAAAGCTAAGGGAAAGGTTATGGTTTTCTACCAAATTCCTAATCCTATAGCTAGTCATTTCCTATGACGTCTAGGTTCTTTGTGTTTTGGTTTAAGGACGATTTTCTTCATCAAAGAATAATCAAATTCAATTGTTCTTATAAATGTCCTATCATATCGAGAAAGTGCTTAAGAAGGATCTTAAACATCTTTTCAATATTTCTGGGATTGTTTTAAGTTCAAATGAATTTAATTATACAAATGAATTAATCGTCCAAGAATTTCAAGTTTTGTTAACTTGCTCGGTGAATCTAGGACATTTGAATATCCTATGAGTGAAGTGACACTTCATTTAATGTTTTATTTAGGAGCTATAATAACTAAAGCTTTCAAGGGTAAGTTAGTATTCAAATGATTTGGTTTAAGTTAAAGAGTTTAAATTTGAATAGTGTTCAAGTTGTTTTTTTTTTTTAAAATTTATTTTCTTTCTGTTTTAGGTGATGTTATATTTAATTCAATTTAATTTAATTGAGTTTTAATTTAGTTTAACATAGTTCAATTTAATTTGATTTGGTGTTTAATTAATTTGATTTGATTTAATTTAATTTAATTATTTAATTTAATTTAATTTAATTTAATTGTTTAATTTAATTTAATTTAATTTTAATTATTTAATTTAATTTAATTTGTCTTAATTTAATTTAATTATTAAATTTAATTTAATTTTAATTTAATTTATCTTTAATTTACTTTATTTTTAATTTTAATTGAAATTTTTGAAAGAGTTTAATAATTTGACTTTAGTTTAATGATTAAGTCTTTTAATATTTTGAATTTGAATTATCATTTTAATTAAGAGTTGAATATTAATGAGATGATTAATTTAGGGATTTTTAAATTAAAGAATAAATCTCTTCCTAATAAATATCCCTTATTTTAATGATTCCAATTTTATTATTCTTCCAAATTTAATCCATTATTTAATTAAAGTTTAATCATTTTGAAATTGTTTAATGGGTTTCTACCCTTTAATTATTTAAATTTCAATCATCCAAATCAGATTAGGATCAAATATTTTACTTGTTAATTTTTATTAAACCTAAAGTTTTAATTAAGGATTAAAGATTTTAATTACTATTTTACCTTTAAGCTTAATAATTTCATAACTCACTAAATTAAACTTAAATGAATTTGAAATTTTTATGTAACTTCACTCATATGTCAATAAAGACATGAGAGGAGAAAATGTGATTTTTTTTCTGTATTTAATTTATTTATATAATTATTTTTGGTGGAAAATAGAGATTTTCAAGGAAAATTTGATAACATGACCAAAAGAAAGTTTCTGTCCTTAAGAAAATTAGGGGACATTCCTAATGACCAGAGAAGCACTTGGACCAATTTTGATGATTTTTTGAATTATATTATTTTTATTATAATTATTTTGAGTTTTGGAGTGTTAATTAATTTAAAAATAAAATAAATGTTGAAAAATGAATTTTATATTTTTCAAAAATCTCTCTGATATCAAGGAAACCAGAGAATCAAATTTTGCAATTTTCTGATTTTTCTATGATTTATAATAATTATTTTAGTGAAAATGCTAGAAAATACATTTTTTTTATTTTAAAATTACCCTAGGGCTTTAAAATTCAATATCTCACTAAATAGACCTAGGAAAAATGTGGGATTTGTTCCTAAGTGATTAAAATTCAAAATGTGACATTTTGGTGAATTTTATTATTTTTGTGATTTTTATTATTTTTTAATTATTAAAAATATTAAAATATTATTAAAAATCAACTTTTTTAGAAAATTGAAATTTTAATTTTCTTAGGTTCCCCTGATATCAGAGAGGCTCCAAAACCAATTTGGTGAATTTTTGAAAAGTATTTTAAAAGTTATGAATTTTTAAAGTTTAAAATGGCTAAGTGACTTAATCAACCCAATTAGTGGGGCTAACCAAGTCCAATCGACCTCAAATTTTTATGGTGGATTCCTCTGATCCTAAAGGTCAGTGGAGAATTGATTTCAAGTCAATTTGATGCTTGGTTAACTCTAATTAATTAAAGACCTATTTTGGGTGTTTAAGCCAATTAGAGTTGTTCGAATGAACTAAGCCAAAATCTATTTTTCCTAGGGTTCTCTGGTCATAAGGAACATCACCAAATTTTTCTAGAATTTATTTCACAACATGCTATTTACTGGAATTAAAATACTCAAAACAAGTGACCTGAACTTGAAAAATCAAGAACTCTTCATAGGGATGGCCTCTCGACTTTGGAAAATTCAGGGAATGTTCCCAAATTCAGAGGCTTCAAAAGCCCTATGGTCTCATGCCATGGTGAATTGTATGCATGCATGGAGAATTAAAACAATGCAGAGAGTAAATAAATCATAAAAAATAAAATATTTGATGAAATTAAGTGATTTCTTTTTCACATTATTCTCCTCTGTTCACTGAGCAATGGGGTATTTTTATTTTATTTTTGTGATTTTTCTACACAAAGATATGGATTTTTGAAGTTTAGGGAATTAAATAAATAAGAAAATACCCTATTTATCTATTTATCCACGCGGCGCCGCGTCAACCTCGGCGACTCCGAACGCACACGCGTCGCGCTCCCATTCGACGCCGCCACCCGAGTCGGCGGCCCGGGCCCCGCGGTTCTCGTATCGTCTCTCGGTCCGACGCAATCTCGGCCGTCCGTGCGCGCGTGTATCGAATGGACGGCATCCGTTCATCGTCCCCAAGTGTTCTCACCCGAGAGCCGTCCACACTAAATCCCTAAGATCTCACTCGATTCTCAATGGATTTTTACGTTCTTATACTCTACTGGATTCGTCTCGAAGAGACGAACACATCTATACGATTAACATGCATTGGAACTAAGGCATTTGAAATAGAGAATCTTCGGAAGCTCGGGATGAAGAGTTAGCTCATACCTTGGCTCGTAGAAGTGTGGCTTCAATCCGAGAGTTGTTGCACCTTCGATTGGGTCCTAGCAAGCTCCGCATGAAGTCTCCCGGTCCAGTGAATTGTCCGGATATGATTTCGACCAAGCCCGATCACAAAGCTTGGAGGCCGGAGCAACCGGGTGGCCCGGAGATGGGGCTTTTGATGGTGGACACCTTCCCTTGGTCCGGTGAAGGTGTAGAGCCAATCAATTTGGGAATTGGCTCACTGTGGAGAAGTGTCCCGGTTTTGGGTGGAATTTCAACTCCGAAATCGAGCTTACGAGAGGAGAAATGGCAGGGGGATCTCACTTGGGGATCAAGTGCTCTAAGAGTGGAGAAGGGTCCGGAACAATTTTGGCGCAGTTTTGGCAAGGTTTGTGCTTGGCTCCTCTTATGGCCGAGAGGGGTGGAGTTTAAATAGAGCTGGTCGGGAGGCCTCCCGGGGGAGTTAGGGCTTGGGATCGACTGCTTCGGTGAGGAGAAGAACGACCATGGTGGCCATTGGGCATGGGGCGGCTCAGCAAGGTGGAATTCCAAAGTTGGCTCACATGGAGGTCTCGGTTGTGGTGTTTTCCGGCGATCCAGGCGGCTGGCTGGCAGGCATGGGTCACCATCTTGACTCGTGGAGGTCGGGCTTCGCAATGGTGAAGTCAATTGGGTTTGGACATGTGTAAAGTGTTTGAATTAAAATGGAATGGGGAGGGGGTCATTTTGGCTTGAAATTGGTCAACCCATTGGTTTGGGTTGGGTTCACCTCCCCATGGCTGGTCTTGGGCTGAGAAGATCAGCTAGGCTAGCAGGTCAAGAGGTGGTGATGTCCTTATCCAAGAATATTTGGATTAAATCTTGGTTAAGGGGAGACATGCTTAAGGTTAATGACTTTTAGGAGATGGTTAAAGGACCTCCTCCTTTTGCCATTAATGGCATGGTCACATGCCAAACTTTCATGGCTTCATATGGCTTGTGAATGGCTCATCCTCGGCTCCATTTGGCTTCGGGAAAAGCTTGGGTCAATTTCATGAAAATGGGTTTTAAGAATTTTGGATGTTTTGATGGAAATTTGTATGAAACTTGATTTGGAATAATTTGATGGTGATTTTAGGACTTAGGTAATGGATTTAATTAAATGGATGACAAATAAAGATGTCATGTGGGCTTTAGGGTAGATTTGGGCTTTTGAATTTTGAAGGAAATGGGCTTTTAGAAAGGTTTAAGGGAAGTGGGCTTTTAAGTTTATGAATGTGTTCATGGATGAAAATTTTTGTAAAAGGTTGGGCCAAATAATTGTTGGTTTAGCTCATGGATGTGTCATGAGTAACTTGAAGCAAATTTGGGGTAGTTTGGGCTTGAATTGGGTTGGATTTGGATTCTTTTGGTGAATGGGCCAATATAGGTCCAAATGGGCCAAGTTAGGCCAATGTTGGGCTAGGGTTGAAATTTATGTAGAATTATTGTTGAGAAGTGTTTATGGGAGTGTTTCAAAGAGGTTTTGACTTTGGTTGGGCTTTGATTTTTGGGGTTTGGGTTCATTTGGGTTAGGTTTGGGCTTAGGTCAAAATTGGGTTTTTTTGATTTTGGGTTGAATTTGAGTGGGGTTTGGGTCAAAATCCTGGGCAAATCATGTTAGTGTTTTGTTTATGGGGATGTTAAGGAAGATTTAGAAAAGATTTGGGGTTAATTGGAGTTGAATTGGGTTAGTTTGGGCTAAGTTTGGGTCATGGGTCCAAATTTGGGCTTTAAGGCCCAAAGTGAAATTGGATCCAAATGTCAATTAAATTGGACTTGGATTTGGTCTAAATTGGTATTGGGAATGTTGAATTGAAGTTTAGAATTGAATTGGACCAGAATTTGGGTCAATTGGATAGGTTTGGTTTGACATTGGGTTCACTTTGGATTAAAATGGGTCAAATTGGGGGTTTTGACAAAAGTAGGGTAAATTGACAAAATTGGCCCATGGTGTAGTTGGACAAAATGAAATTGGGAATATTTGGGATTTTCTGGAATTTTCTGGGAATTTTTTGAATTTTTGGATTTTTAGGCCAAGAAGGGTATTTTGGGTTATTTGGAGGGTATCGGGAGGTTTTCTTGGAATTTTTGGTATTTTTGGGTATGGATGATCAATTTGAGTGATGTGGAGGTGTTTGGGATTGATTTTGGAAAATTTTAGGTAATTTGGAAATTTTGCAAAAATTTGGGTAATTTCGAGGGTTTTGGGTAGGTTTAGTAGGTGTAGGGTCCCGGGGTCAAAAATTGAAAATTTGGGAAATTGAAGATTGGGTGAATTTGAGTGGGGTGAAATCATTTTGGTTGAGCCATGAAGCCATTTCAAGCCCATATGAGCCATGAAAGGACTCATTTGAGGCATTCACTACGTTGTTCCTTAACCCTCTTACCAAGGGCTTAGGGGTTAAGGACCATCCATGTGAATCACCTACATGAGTCGGGAGGTCAAGTTGGGTATGGGTGTGGTTTTAGGAAGTGTGTGGAAATGTAGTGTGTAAGTGTAGTGTATGTCAGCCCCTTCACTGCACGGTGCCAGCTGCAGGCGCTCTAAGGCCGAAGAGTCCTATAGGAACTCATCCTTTAAACTTCCACATTTGATTTCGACCCTCCAGGTGATTAGGGGTCTATAGTCAAGTTTGTGGAGTTTGCGGGAGTTTAGAAGTGGTTTGAATTTCTAAAAGGCGGGTCCCAATTCTAGTCCTCTAAGATAGTCAAAGGAAAAGCCTAAGGCTAGATCCTAAGCACTAAAAAGAAGAAAGGAAGACCTCATCAAAAATGAGGTCAACAAGAAGTATTTTGACAAGATCAAAAGGAAAGGCTACAGGTGGACTAGGACACCCCAACCTAATTCATGTCTTGTGCATTCAGTCAGGTGTAGCAGCTGAAGATAATGATGAGGTAGTCTATCACCTGAAGCCCACTACTAAACTAAATTTGAAAACCTATGAAGCTCATGTAGGATGGAAATAGAGTAAGAAAGCTGATTAGCCTTCTTCTAGTCATGAGAGACCATCTACATCTAGGGAGCCTATTCTACATGATGTTATGGATCAGTTGGAAAGGTTGAACACCAGAGTAGAGGGACTAGAAGTAAGGAACAAGGTAAATGATGATTATCAAGTGCGGTTGAGAGAATATGAGATAGCTTATCTTGACGCACAGATGAGATTTTTCAGGGGAGACACTAGTACTGTATTTCGTACTTACCCTGAGTATACTCCATACCAGCCTGAAGAACCTGATGATGGTGGAGCTCCTGCAGAAGATGAAGATTAGTAATTTTATAGTTTTATTTTCATTTTATTTTGTATATGTGTTTTGTATATGTGATGTACCTGAGACTCTTTCTGATTAGTATCTATGATGTAATGTGTACTTGGTTGTACTTGTAGTAGACTTTAAGTTGATTTGTGATGTATGTAATGTGATAGTAGAGATTTCATATGTTTTGTTTGCTAATTTAATTTATGATAGTAACAGTTGGATGTTAATTTTGTATCCATGGTTTATGTTGCATGTTTTTTAACTTCTTCCCTTACAAATTTCTAACCCATATTTGTGTATAGAAATTCTCTTAATTATTTCAGGCTTTCTGTTCTACTTTTATGAAGAAAAATATGTTTAAACTCAAAGGTATGAAAAGCACAACATATAGAGGTATGAGTTATATGTCTATATCTTTTCTTTCTTCCCATGTTAATTGTATTCAGATAACTGTATTTTGATTTTATTTAAGTATTTTGTAAAGTTGAATGAAAGAATTTGGTAATGAAAAGTCATTTTGTTGGCTAAGATATTTGGTATAAGAGAATAGGATTATAGCCAACTATTCAAAGTATGAAAAATTGTATGTTTGAAATATTAAAAATCTTAAAACCTTATGTGATAGGAAAGGATTGAGACTCTATGAATCATTAATAAGTTAAATAAATGCCTATAAGGTAAAGGAATGTGGTAAGTTTCAAATTTAGGGTGAGAAGGGTGAAGCTCAAAATTATTAAAGGCTATCCAGTTTCAGTAATCCTCACTTAAAAGAAAAAAAAAAGAAAAGAAAAGAAAAGAAAAGAAAAGCAAAAGAAAATAAAAGAAAGAAAAGTGAGGAGAAGCTTGAGGAGATGCCTAATAAAAAATTAGCTTCAATTGGACCTACCTAAAGGGAAAAACTTAATTACTTTCTTGAACTTATATGTGTGGATTAGTTTCCTTACTAGTAGTGTTCTCATAAACTTTTTTTCATGTAATCCATTTAAGTGCCTTAATAGGACAATCTATAGTCATTTTTAAAATGAATAGAATGCTAGAACTCTTAGACTTAATTACTAGATTGGCTTACACCTGCAGAATTTACTTGAATTATTCAAAGATCTTTATGAAAATCTTACTATTATACTTATCTAAATCAAAATTATGGTATTCTAGAAATAAAGTTCATTGCAGTTGATCATTATTTTATGTATTAACTAAAATTACTTGAGGACAAGTAATAGTTAAGTTTGGGGAATCTTGATCCACTGAAAATTTGATAGCTTTTTACTATTCATTTCATACCTATTTTTGATGATATTGCACTTTAAATAAAGGTGTTTTTCATAATTTCATGCAGGTACAATGATTTTAGGCCTTTGAAGTAAAAGGAAGCGAAAAGGAGCAAATTTGGAGCAAAAATGGACAAAAGTACATTTTATTGAATTAGCACCGAACGGCGTTATCACCAGTAATGGACCGTGCTATTTTACAGAGAGTTACGACCGTATTGGAGGAATAATACGCCAAACGGCGCCCTATCCAGCGTCGGACTGCACCCTATCCCGATTTCAAACTAGATTCAATGTATTTGGCCAGATTTTGGAGGGTTCCTTGAGAAAACTCTTGGGAATTTAGTTTTGGCAGAATTTAAACTCCTTTGGAGCCAAGTTTAGAGAAGAGAGAAGAGTTTAGAGTGTAGAGAGAGTTTAGAGATAATGTATTTTCATTTAGTTGAGGAAATCCAAGTTTTGTGTTTTCTCTTCTAAGGAGTGTAAAAAGAGAGGGAAAGTGAGAGATTTCTTCTTCCTTACTTATCTAAAGTGAAAATTGTGTGTTGTTGTGAAGAAAGAAGAGGAGTCAAAGGAATTCTTTGAGATTTGCTTGGGGAAGAGTTTGAGATAAGTTGTCTTTACTTTGCTCTGTTTGTATGACGTTGTTTTTATATATATAATCCACATTGTCATCTTTTCCTCATGAGTCTTGAGTAGATTTCTTTGTCTTTCTCCTTTTCATGTGATGTGTTGATGTTGTGATATGGAAATGATGTGTCGATTTATTATGGAAAATTTGTGATGACCTTTTCACTTTGAACTCATTTACTTTTTGATCTAGCTAATTAAATTGTTAAAACTTGTTAGGAAACATATGTTCCGAAAGGATTATAAGTTCCACAACAAAATTGAAGGTCACATTCAATGACCATGAATGAGAGACGTAGTTCATGGGAATTAAGTGCAAATAAATAGAAAAATATACTTTGATAGGTCTAGAATTGGATATTTTAGAGTGACAGGCTGAAATCCTCAATTCGATCCTAATGTTTGGAAACTAAAGCGAGAGTTAGCCTTCAGGCGAAGGGAAGTGGGAGCCCTGGAGTGAGAGCCAGTATCCTCCCAGCCGAACCACTGATTTGGGGACTAAACTTAGGATTAGCCAATGTTCTTTATACGCTGAAATATGGGTAAAGAATAGGACTGCTCTTATTTGGCACAATACATTTGCATCACTAATATATGTGACAATAATCATCACACTATGATTGGAAAGGAGGAACACTCTTTCTTACAACTGAACTTTGTTATAAATTTAGTCTTGTGTTAGTTTAACTTGTTAGAGTTTAGAATGTACTTTGGTAGAAATAGTAATTAAAACTGTTTGTCTTTATTTTAAGAATTGAACTTGCTTGCAATTGTGTTGTGATTTGATAAGTGATTTCTATGATACGCCATAAAATTAACGCCTCCCTGTGGGATCAATATTCAGGACTTCACTAGAGTCCTGTATTACTTCAGCGATACATATACTTGTGTTTAATTGTGTGACTCATTATAAAACTAAACCAATATATATATATATATCAAAATCTGAGTTCATAAATTTTGGAAAATTAAAAAAGTCGCACCATTGGCCACGCTAGCTAAGACATCATATACATGAAAACTGGCTACCTTCTAAGTGCAACACTTTTAACGGGCCATTGAAAATTATTGGTGGTCATTTCTTCTATTAATTGATATGCTTCATAAAATGGTTCAGATATGAGGGATCCTATTGTAGTAGCATCTATTATGTATCTCAAGTAACCTATCAGTCCATCGTAAAAATATTAAAAGATTAGTCAATCAAGTAGGGCATTATGTGGGCGCTTTAAAAGTAATTCTTTGAACCTCTCACAAGACTCATAAATGAACTCTCGATTGATTAGAGTGAATGAGGTAATGTCATTCCTATTTTTTGGTCATTTTGGATGGAGGAAAATATTTAGTTAGATATTTTTGTGCAAAGTCATTCCAAAGGATTGATCCTAGGGCAAAGGAGTTCAGCCATCACTAAGCTTTATCCCTCAAGGAAAATGGAAAAAGCCTCGGTCTAATGGCATCATTGGGGACACTGTTGTACCTGAATATGACACATAGTTCAAGAAAATTGGCCAAGTGAGGGTTGGGGACTTTAGTGGAAAGTTCCCCAAACTGGTTATTTTGAAACATCTGAATTATGACAGGTCGCAGTTCAAAGGTGTTGGCTTCTACAGGGTAGTTTATGCTCATATGGATTTCTTCAACACATGGGTTGACATACTCCCTAAGTGGTTTCAAGGTATGAGAGTTAGGGTCAGCCATCTCAAGAGGTGTTTCAAAAATTAAGTGTGATCTCCTAAGACGTCTAAATGTGTAATCAATCTCAAGGATAAAATGGGTGAGGTAGGACTTAGCTCCCCTAAATATAAACATGACAAACTCAAAATATGCATTAGACATTCACACTAACCCACTCAAGTTAGTCAACATACTAGCATGAAAATGCAACAAATAATATGAAAGAAAAGGAAAAAATAGAAAATAAATTAACAACAAATTATTTTTGGTTTTTTGCCTTTTTTTATTTTTTTCACCTTTTAATTTCTCAGCACATGCAAACAACCACAACATAAATACATATGAAGCAACAAACAAAATAAAAAAACACAAAACATATAAGAAAGTAAAAAAGCTAAACTTTGGTCCTAAGTTTGTCAACTAAAGTTTTTCTACAAGCAGAAACAACTATTAACATATTTTTTTTGACAAAGGTGCCAAAAACTTGAAGAGCCAAAACTTACTGGGATGTAAGTTGGATGTGCAACGCAAGTGCACTTATTAAGTAGTAATATGACTCAAGAGTATCGCGTATCGATCCCACTGAAAAATTGTAATATTTGTTTCCACAAAAAAAATCTCTAGTTCATTAATTTAGTTAACCTGACTTGGTGTGTATATGAAAGAATTTTATAAGTCCTCAAGTCCTAGCAAAATAGAGTACTTGATAATGAAAGAAAGCAAAAAATAGTGGGAAAAGTTCTTCAATTCTATTAAGATAGATGAGGGTCGTGCCTCTATGCTTCGAGGATCTTGACGATCATGTTTTTCCTTAAATGTTTTTTATGTGATTATTATCAATCGGAGATATAGTGCTCCTTATACCTATGTCTAGGCCAAAACAAGCCTAGAATCCATGAAGTTGAGGATTCTTCAATCTCTATAGCATTCTACACAACTTTTTCTATCTCGTGGAAAAATTGCAAAATTTAAGTGGAATATCTTCACTCTCTCATAATTTTGTGGTTAACCCTTTGTTCCACTATGTAATGGTTAGAGTATGTAGTGCCAAACATTTTAACATCCTATTTAGCCAGACTAAGAGTAAATTAAGATTAGAGGTTAACCAACAACAAAGCCTACAAAAACTCAATGAATACACTTAAGGGAAAAACATTATGAAAAGTTCATGATAAATCTACTGCTCCCTATATCACTGAGACACGAAGAAAAGTAGCCACTCATGATGAAGAAAATCATAGCAAAAACCACCATGTGGGAATCCATAGCAAACAACAAAGATATTAAAAAATTACAAGAAATTGTTCTCTCTGCAAAGTTAGCACCTTTCTCTCTCAACAACTCTCACAACTTACTGACTTCAGTGCACTCCAAGGACACTTAGCGTAATTTTAATTCTTTTTGTAACAAATATATAATATATTCTTTAATCGCAGTGTTACTATTAACACAAGTATACGTATCGCTCAAGTAATACAGGGCTCTAGTGGAGTCCTGGATATTGATCCCACAGAGAATATTTTAGAGGTTATGAACTAGGATTATAGAAATCAATTCAGAATTACAACTTGGAAATCAAAATTTCCTATCTGTCACTAATACGCAATCGACAAAAATTTGAAGTTTTAATAAACTTGTTCTACTAACAGATAACTAATTCTACTAATAAAGTGAAGTTTAAATTATTAAGCAAGAATCTTTCTCCTTTGTTAAGATATTTAAGTGAATGGAAAATTAGAATTAGTTTAAAATGTTGTTGTGCCAAATAGGAGCATACCTATTCTTTACCCATTGGTCCAGGCATAAAGAACATTGACTAATTCTATGCTTGGTTACTGAATCTGCGGCTAGGCTGGGAGGATACCGGCTCTCACTTCGGAGCTCCCATGTTCCCCTTGCCAGAGGGCTAACATCTGCACTTCAGCACACAAACGATAGGACCAAATTGAAGATGTTAGCCTGTCATTCTAAAATCTCCAATTCTACACCAGATGAATATTATTTCCCTATTTATTTGCACCCTACTTCCAAGGACTTTAACCTCCCTGAATCTCAGATGTAATCTTTACTATAGTTGTTGAACTCAACATATTTTAACTAATCAATTGGCCATATTGAAATTAAATTAAGATTTAAGTAAAATATTATCACAACTTTTTTAAACTTTTATTGGCACACTAATTTAATTTACCATTTCACAAAATATCAAAACAAAGAGAAAGACAGAAAAACTACTCAGATTTCATTGAGATGATACAATAAAACTTGGATTTCATATATAAAAGCAAAGTTCTACAAACTAAAGTAAATAAACACAAGTTATCTTCAATTCCTCCCCAAGAAAACTCCTCGAAGTTCCTCTGAATCTCTTCCTTTCTTTGCAGTACGCAGAATTCTCCTTCGAAATGGCAATGAAGAAGAGATCTCTCACTTCCCTTCCACTCTTACAATCTCTCAAAGAATTCCTCACAAATTTCACTATCTAAACTCACTAATTTAACACTAGAAACTCTATATGAACTCAACACAGTTGACTCTCTAATGGATTAGAATGATACGTGGTGGACACAAATGGATGCTAGTGGACCCTTTCTTCGGTCCTAAATTGTTCCTTTCAAAATAGTTGAAGAGTTTCCAAGTTTTTTCTAAGCATCCCTTTGAAAATCATCCACATTCGATGTATTTCGTGAAAGAACAGTCAATCCCGCCATCAGTAGCCTCGAGCTCATCGTCAACGGCCTTCTAGAATACTTAGCCTTGGACCCCTTCTGAATAAGCCCCATCGTCGGCAGCCTCGATCTCGCCGTCAGCGAGCTCCCTTGAAATATATTCTGAACTCTCAGGAAAAACATGCCTTCGGCACCATCAACCTCGCCGTCGGCGCCCTAGATCAAATTTTCATAATTCGGTCCTTTTTGCTCCAAATTCGCTCCTTTTTGCATATTTTCTCTCCATTGTCCTTAAATATTCATACCTGCAGAAAAACATCAGTGCTAGTTAAAACATTAGTGCTAGTTAAATAAGGCAATTCTACTACTCTTTTGAATCAGTGCTAGTTTCTCCTCTGATATCACCCATTGCTTGAACATGGACAAACAGGTTATAAAAAGGTCGAAATGGGAATTCTTCAGTTGAATCTTCTTCAATCCATCCCATCCTCTTCATTAAGCGTATCAAACTCGTTTCAAATTGCCCAGTATGATCAAAATGTTCTTTCATCCTCAAATCGATATGATCAAAGAAATCAAACATATTGTTAACTGTACTCATTAAATTTTGTACCCGCTTCTCCAGATTCTTGATTCAGTGTAAGATCATCGGTGTCTTGTCTGCTACTAAAGGTTGAATAGGAACAGAATTCTGCAATGCTTGATCCATGATCACGCCCATGTCATTTTCTTCATCATTTGCTGGGAACATACGAGTTGGGTCTAATGGTTTACAAGGTAACAGTACCTTTTCCCAAATCTCGTACGATACATGAAACAGACTACATATTGAGAAAATTGTTGAAGGATGTCCAAGCCCTTAAGATGATCCTTGAACGATCAGGCCAAACACAGACTTCACAATAATTGATCCAATATCAATGGGCCATCCCATTTGAATACAGTAGTTTAATATAGCATTTTCTATGGTGACTTTACAGATTTTCATCGTCGGTAATAATTTCGCAGATATGAAAAAGTGCCAATTTTTCGAAACGGGATTTAAAAGTGTTGCAGAAAAACTAACGTACATGTTTTCTCTAACTTCTCAGTCTTCAGTTTCGTCCGTCAAATATTGGTAAATTTCATTCATCTTGTCTCTTGTCGGCATGAAATTCGAATAATGGCAGACAGGAACATTCTCAAGCATGTATAATTCATTAATCATTCCAGAATTAAATGTTATCCACATACCTCGCACATAGTCGCTTCCTTGGTTGATTCCATGTAAATTGGCGTAGAATTCCTTTACCACTGAAACGATTACTGCGGCAGTAGTATAGCAAAATACTTCCCATCTTCGCCGCACAATCATTTCTTCAATTGCTGACAAATAATTGCTTAAACCTCGATTAACAAATTCTCTTTCCTTGATTAACCTTCACTTGGACATCACCTTGTTGAAAAGTCGCTGCGCCTCAGCACTAACGAACTTTCTCCGATTGTACACTTGAAATCTAGGGTAGTCTACTGAATTGGAAGCCATTAGAGAGGAATTAAAGGAAGTTTCCATTTGTTTTTTAGGAATTAAAGTGTTTAGGAACCGTCCATGGAAGTTTATAAGGACGAATTCGCTAAAAACCGCCAAAAATCGTCATTTCGAACTCAAAAAACTACTCACTCGCTGATCTCGCTGTCTGCGGCCTCGATGGCACTGTCGGCGAGCCTTATGCAATTAAATTCCAGAGCTCTCAGAAAAAACCCGTTGTCGGTGGTGTCGATCGCGCTGTCGGCGCCCTAGGTAAAATTTTGGACATTTACGCTGCGGTCAAATACATTCCAAATTTTCTCTATGGATCCAAATTCTTGAATATAAAAGGGCAAATATAAGTAGTAGAATTCATTTTTACTACAAACTAATGATAAACTCAAACAAACACTCAAACAAATAAAGATAAATATGGGTTGCCTCAATAAAGAGCTTGGTTTAATGTCGTCAGCCTGACCTATTCAGGTGTTATTCAGGTTGATTGAGCATAAAAACCTCTTTAAAATTTGGTCTTTTACCTTCAAAATATGGCTTTCATCTATGTTCATTCACTTTAAATCTATTCCCATTCTTCTGATCTTCAATTTCAAAAGCTTCATAAGTGTAAACCTGAGTCACAATAAAGGGTCCTAACCAACGAGACTTCAATTTCCCAGGAAATAATTTAAACCTTCTATTGTAAAGCAAAACTTCTTGTCCTAGTTCAAAGTTCTTCTGGTTAATCTTCCAATCATGCATTAACTTCAGTTTTTTCTTATAAATTTTGTCGTTATCATAAGATTCATTTCTTAATTATTCTAATTCATTCAATTGGAACAATCTCTTCTCACTAGTATTTTTCAAATTATAATTGAATTCTTTAATCGCCCAATATGCTTTATGCTTCAATTATATTGTTAAGTGACAAGTCTTTCCAAAAGTAAGTCTGTAAGGAGTCATACCAATAAGAGTTTTATAAGCAGTCATGTATTCCCATAATGTAATATCCAGTCTCGTAGACGAATCTACTCTACTAGGATTTACAGTCTTTTCTAAAATTTGTTTAATCTTACGATTAGAAACTTCAGCTAAACTACTAGTTTGAGGATGATATGCAGTAGAGAATCTATGAACAATATTAAACTTTTCTTTCAATCATCGAATACATTTATTCCTAAAATGGGATCCTCCGTCAGTGATAATCACTCTCGGCATTTCATATCTTGTAAAAATATTTTTCATTAAGAATCTTGAAACAATTTTAGCATCACAACGAGGTAAAGCTTGTGCTTCAATCCACTTTGATACATAATCAATCGCAATTAAAATATATAAGTTCCCGAATGAAGGAATAAATGGTCCCATGAAATCTAATCCCCGAACATCAAAAATCTCGACTTCTAACATGAAATTCAGAGGCATTTCATTTCTTCTAGATATATTATCTGCTCGTTGGCATCTATCACAAGTTTTGATATATCTGTAAACATCTCTAAAAAGAGTAGGCCAATAAAATCCAGTTTGCAAAATTTTATGCGCAGTTTTGCCAATACCAAAATGTCCTCCAAACTTAGAATCGTGGCATTTTTGAATAATCAGTTCAGTTTCTTCATAAGGCACACATCTCCTAATAATAAGATCATTACATTGCTTATATAAATATGGTTCATCCCAAAAATATGTTTTTGCGTCATGAATGATTTTTTTTTGTTCTTTGCAGAGTTAGCATAGGTGGCAAAATATCGCTTACTATGTAGTTAACTATATCAGCATACCAAGGTATTTTCCACTCATTAATATTATAAAGTTGTTTATCAGGGAAACTGTATGTTATCTCATTGTCGGTATCAGATGATTCATGATATTCTAGTCTCGATAAATGATCAGCAATTTGATTGTCAGTTCTATTTCTATCAATTACCACAAAATTAAATTCTTGCATCAAAAGTACCAATCTAATTAATCTTGGTTTAGTATCCTTCTTTTGCATCAGATATTTAATAGTAGAGTGATTAGTATGCACAATACATTTAGTCCCAATTAAATATGATCTGAATTTATCAAAAGCATACACAATAATCAGTAACTCTTTTTCAGTAACCGTGTAGTTAATTTGAACATTATTAAGAGTTTTACTAGCATAGTATATAACTTTAAAAATTTTATCATATCTTTGACCAAGAACAACTCCAATAGCATAATCACTAGTATCGCACATTAATTCAAATGGTTTCTCCTAGTCAGGTGAAACTATTACAGGTGTTTTGATTAGTTTTTCTTTTAATAACTCAAAGGCATTTAAACAGTCTTTGGTAAATTCAAATTTCTTGTCTTTTTATAAAAGTTGGTATAGGGGTTTGGTGATTTTTGAAAAATCTTTAATATAGCGCCTGAAGAAACCAGCATGTCCAAGAAAACTTCTTACCCCTCTCACTATAGTAGGAGGTGGTAATTTAGCTATTACTTGAATTTTTGCAGGGTCTACTTCCATGTCATTTTCTGAAATTTTATGCTCTAATACAATTCCTCCTGCAACCATAAATTGACATTTCTCCCAATTTAGAACGAAGTTAGTTTTTTCACATAGCTCTAAAACTTTTTCAAGATGATTTAAGCATGCGTCAAATGATGTTCCAAACACAGAGAAATCACCCATAAATACTTATATTCCATTATCAATTATCTTACTAAAGATATACATCATACATATTTGGAATGTTGCAGGTACATTACATAGTCCAAAAGACATTCTTCGAAAAGCAAAAGTTTCATAAGGACTAGTAAATTTTTTTTCTATGATCCTTCATGAGCAATAGGTACTTGATAGTAATCGGTTTATCCATCCAGAAAGTAGTAATACTTGTGTCCAGCAAGTTTATCCAGCATTTGGTCTAGAAAAGGAATAGGAAAGTGATCTTTCCGGGTGGTGGCATTTAATTTTCTATAATCAATACAAATACGCCAACCAGAAACTTGTCTGATATGTATTAATTCATTATTTTGCATTTGCTTCAACAGTTACTCCTCCTTTCTTAGGAACACAATGAATTGGACTTACCCAAGTACTATCCAAAATAGGATATGTAATTCCAGCATCTAACCATTGTAAAATCTCTTTTTTAACTACTTCTTTCATAATAGGGTTTAGTCTCATTTATGGATCAATTCTTGGTTTATGTTCTTCATTTAATAAAATTCTGTGGATACAAATCGAAGGACTAATTCCTTTAATATCAGCTAGAGTCCATCCAAAAGCTTTTTTATATTTTTTTAATGTATCCATTAATTTTTGTTCTTGAATTTCATTTAAGTCTGAGGATACAATTACTGGTTATGTTGAAAAATCTCCTAAAAATACATACTTCAAATGATTTGGAAGATTTCTTAATTCAAGTTCAAGGGGTTTTACAACAAATGTTCAAATGATTTGGAAGATTTCTTAATTCAAGTTCAGGCGGTTTTACAACAGATGGAATTAATATTTTATTTCTTTGTGTTGTTGAATTGAGCGTTTCAAATTTCTCCTGAATATAATCAGCTTCTTAGCTATCAATTTCATCATAGATATCTTTTTTTCATATCTTCTTTTTCTTCAAAATTTTCTTTAAAATATTCTCTTTTCAGATAATCACATAAATCCATTCTGAAACATTCATCATCTTTTTTATTAAAGAATATTTCATTGACTTTGAGATGTTAAAGGTTACTTCTTGATCATTTACTCTCATAGTCAATTCTCCTTTTTGAACATCTATCATGGCTCTTTCTGTATCTAGGAATGGTCTTCCTAAAATGATTGGAATTTCCTTATCTTCTTCCATATCTAAAATGCTAAAGTCCACAGGAAAGATACCTAGACCAGAACAACTTCTACAACTCTTTTAGGATGCGTAATATATTGATCAGCTAACTGTAGAGTTACAAAAGTTGGTGCAATCTCTCTTATTCTTAACCTTTTAAAAGTAGATAAAGGCATCAAATTTATGCTAGCTCCTAAATCACATAATGCTCGCCCATAAAATTTTTCACCAAAAGCACACGGGATAGTAAAAATACCAGTATCTTTAAGTTTTTCAGGAAGCTTTCTCTGAATTATAGCACTACAGTCTTCACTGAGTGCAACGGTCTCATGATCTAGTAACTTCCTCTTTTTGTTGATTATATCCTTCATAAATTTAACAAAATTAGGCATTTTTTCTAAAGCTTCAACGAAAGGAATATTTTTTGACATTTTTTTTCAAAATGTCTAAGAATTTAGCAAATCATTTTCCTTTATCTTGTTGCTTTAGTCTTTGAGGAAATGGTGGTGGTGGTCTTTCAACAGTATTTTTCATAGCTTTCAGAGGAAAATTAGAATATAAACTTTCATTTTCTCCTACAGTTTCTTCTTTTTTCTTTTCAACTACAGTTTCTTTTTGAACTCTTGTTTCCAACTCTTTTCCACTTTTTAATTGAATAGCCTTAATTTGTTCTTTTCCATGATCTTTAGAATTTACTTCAACATTGCTAGGTAAAGTTCAAACAAGTTTATTGCTTAGTGTAGTAGCAATTTGCCCCAATTGGTTTTCTATGTTTTTAATAGCAGCTCCTTGACTTTGTAATTGATTACCCATATTCAAAACTAATTCTTCCATAGATAACTTCTTCTCCTTAAATTGTGAATTATTATAAAAACCTAGTGGATTAGAAGGTCTATAATTAGAATTACCCTGGTTGTTTATCTTCCTAATGGGTTTACAGGATTGTTCCCCCACTAACGATTAACAGGATTTGCATTACCTTGGTTATTCCAAATAAAGTTTGGATGATTCTTCCAACCTGGATTAAATAAGGGTTATTTTGTCTATTAGTTATTAAATTTATAGTTTCGTATGAAGATTGAGCATCTACAACTTGTCCTAATGAATTTTCTTCTAACATTAGAGGTGTTTGAGAACGATTCATTCTGTATTGATCTATTTTCTTTGAAAGAGCAGCAATTTGAGAAAATATCATAGTTAAAGCATCTGAATAGGACTTACCCTTTCAGCGGGCCATTAAAAATTATTAGTAGTCATTTCTTCTATTAAAGCATAGGCTTCTTCAAAAGGTTTAGACATTAGTGATCCACCAGCAGCAGCTTCAATGATAGATCTAAGAGATCTTACTAATCCATTATAAAAAGTTTGAATAATTAACAAATCTGGTAAAGCATGATGTGGACATTTCCTAAGAAGTTCTTTAAATCTTTCCCAAGATTCATATATTGATTCTCCCTCATACTGACTGAAAGATGTGATATCGTTTCTAAGCTTAGCAGTCTTAGATGGTGGAAAATTTTTCAATAAGAATTTTTGTGAAAGTTCTCCCCAAGTTTAAATAGATCCAGGTGCTAACGAATTTAACCAAGCCTTAGCCTTATCCCTTAGTGAAAAAGGAAAAAGTCTAAGTCTGACAGCATCATCAGACACTCTGTTGTATTTAAAAGTATCACAAAGTTCTAAGAAACTTGCAAGATGTAAATTAGGTTCTTCATTTAAATTTCTACCATATTGATTATTTTGTAACATTTTGATAATTGCAGGTTTAAGCTCAAATGAATTAGAAGCTATATCAGGATTTTGGATAGTTAAGTGAATTTCATCTAATGTAGGGTTAACGTAATCTATTAGTGGTCTAGATTTATGTTTATTTTATATTCTTTGATTGTTTATGTTGTTCTCCATTGTTTCAAAATTTATAGGTTCTTTTCTCAGTTTTCTAATTCTCGTAACAATGCGTTATAATTCTGAATCATAGCGTATAAGATTTTCAGAACCAAATTTACACATACAATCAAAATCAGTTCACAGCAAAACAGTTAACTAAATAAGTTGTAATTCTATAAAAAAGTTTTCTAACAGTCCTAAATTGTTCGTTACTCTAATTATGTTATATTCCCCGGCAAGGGTGCCAAATTGACTTTAGTGCACTCTGCGGACACTTAGCGTAATTTTAATTCTTTTTATAACAAATATATAATATATTTTTAATCGCAGAGTTACTTTTAACGCAAGTATACGTATCTCTTAATTAATATAGGGCTCTAGTTGAGTCCGAGATATGGATCCCACAGGGAATATTTTAGAGGCTACTAACTAGGATTATAGAAATCAATTTAGAATTACAACTTGGAAATCAAAACTGCCTATCTGTCACTGACCACAAGAAAATGTATTAAAAAATTCATACCCATTTATATGAAATTGCACTTTAAATAAAGGTATTTTTTATGTTTTATTGCAGGAATGAAGATTTATAGGTAATGGGAGCAAAAAAGATCAAAAAGAAGCGAATCTGGAACAAAAAGGACTAAAATAGATGAAAATTGAACTATCCCGCCGACGGCGAGGAAGAGGCCGCCGTCGGCGAGATTTTCCTGAGAGAATTTGAATATATTACAAAGGAGACCCCCGACGGCGAGATCGAGCCCGCCGACAGCGAGCATGAGCAATTATCCACTCTTTTAGAAGCCCGCCGACGGCGAGATCGAGCCCGCCGACGGCGAGACAGTTGATTCAAGCCAAATACGTTGAATCTGGACGCTTTTTAAAGAGGCACTTAAGCAACCTCTAGAAATATGACTCCTATATATAGAAATGATTTTTGTGTCATAGTGTGTGTCGTTAAGTGTCATTTAAGTGTAATCTGAAAGTCAGTAGTGTGTTAAGAGTGTTTAAGTTAGTGTCTTGGTGAGTATTTGAAGTGTGTTGTACAAAAAGGGAGAGTCAAAGGAACTTCAAGGAGTCTGCTTGGGAAGAAGATTTGAGATAAGTATATTTGTTTATTGTTTTATAACTTTAAATGAAATCTAAGTTTTGTGTTATTCTTCCTATGCATTCTGAGTAGTTTTCTTTGTCATTCTCCTTGTTGATGAGATTTCGTGAAATGAAGAATTAAAGTAGTTGTGCCTAACAATATTAAATAAAGATTGTGATATTCTTTTTACTTAAATCTTAATTTACTTTCAATTTGGCCAATTGAATTGTTAATATATGTTGAATTATCAACTATAGTAAAGATTACATCCAAAATTCAGGGAAGTCAAAAGCCTTGGAAGGAGGGTGCAAATAAGTAGGGAAATATTAATTATCGGGCGTAGAATCGGACATTTTAGTGTGACGTACTCAAAATATTCAATTCGGTCCTATTGTTTGGGAGCCGAAGTGTAGATGTTAGCCCTCGAGCAAGAGGAACGTGGGAGCTACGAAGTGGCAGCAGTATCCTCCCGACTTAACCGCGATTCGGTAACCAAACATAGGATTAGTCAATGTTCTTTGCACTCGGACCAAAGGGTAAAGACTAGGAATGCTCCTATTTGGCACAATATAATTCTAAACTCATTTAATTCTTCATTCACTTAATTCTCTTAACACTTTTCTAAATTGCAATCTTCTATTTAATCTTTAAGTAATAGTTTTTAGTATAAGCTTTCTTAATTTCTGTAAACTAGATTAGTAATTACAATTATTGAATTTAGTCATTAAGTCTCTAACTTCCTTGTGGGATCGATATCTAGGACTCCATTAGAGCCCTTTATTACTTGAGCGATACATATACTTGCGTCGATAAATAAGGGAGGGAGTACAATTACTATTTTACTTGAAAAACATTTATAGAGCTTAGAAAACATATATGCCCTCAAATTTCCGCCCTGCTCTCCCCCGAGCCGGTCAAGTTTTTAGTGTTATTGCTAGGGATTTATATCTCTTAGTAATCGTGCTAAATACTTATATTTATAACAATTACTGTCGTGCGATCAAGTTTTTGGCGCTGTTGTCGGGGAAGCAAAGTAATTATTAAGGTAATCACTAAAATAATTATTAAAGATAATTACTAGAGTAACGGACTATTTTTAAATTTTACTTAAAATTGTATGCATAAATTTGGAACCGAAAGTTTAATACCTTAAGATTCAGAATTAGAGCGCATTATTAAAAGAATTAGAAAACGAAATAAAGAAATTATAAATTTAACTCAAATGGAAAATAATCCAGAAATTGAAAATACAAACCAACCAAGACCTTTGAGAGATTACGCTAACCCTACATTAGATGAAATTCACTTAACCATCCAAAACCCTGATGTAGCGGCTAACTCATTCAAGCTTAAACCTGCAATTATCCAATTGGTATAGAATAATCAATTTAGTGGTTCACCAAACGAAGATCCTAATTTACATCTTGCTAGTTTTTTAGAACTATGTGCTACTTTTAAATATGATGGAGTATCTAATGACGTTGTTAGACTTAGGCTTTTTTATTTTTCTTTAAGGGATAAGGCTAAAATGTGGTTAAATTCATTAGCACCTGGATCTATTAAAACTTAGGGAGAATTATCACAAAAATTTCTATCCAAATATTTTCCTCCTTCAAAAACCACAAAACTTAGAAATGACATAACTTCTTTTAGTCAGTTTGACGGAGAATCAATATACGAAGCTTGGAAGAGATTTAAAGATCTTCTTAGGAAATGCCCACACCATGTGTTACCAGATTGGTTAATTATACAAACTTTTTATAATTGATTGATAGGATCTCTTAGATCTATTATAGATGCTGCTGCTGGAAGATTATTAATGTCAAAACCATTTGATGAGGCTTATTCATTAATTGAAGAAATGGCTATTAATAATTTTCAATTGCCTTCTGAAAGGTTAAATCCTAAAAAAATAGCTAGTATACATGACTCTGATGTAATATCTATGTTAGCTTCTAAAATTGCTGTTATATCCAAGAAATTAGATCATTTTGGAACAAATTATTCTCCTAATACTATAGAAGAAAATTCTTCTGAACAATTTATAGACGCTCAACCTTCATATGAAACTTTAAATGCTATTAATAACCGACCCAATAATCCTTATGCAAATTATCATAACCCTGGTTGGAAGAACCATCCAAATTTTAATTGGAATAACAACTCTGCTAATCAGCAATGGATGAACAACTCAGTAAACCCAGTAGGAAATCCATATAACCAAGGAAATTCTAATTATAAACCTTCTTATCCACCTGGATTTAATAATAATTCTCAATTTAAGGATAAGAAGTTATCTATGGAGGAATTAATATTAAATATCGGGCAACATTTGCAAAAACAAGGTAATCAATTGCAAATTCAAGGTAATCAAGGAGCTACAATTAAAAATATTGAAACTCAACTTGGACATATCGCTACTGCACTTAATAATAGAATTCCTAGAACTTTTCCTAGTAATGTAGAAATAAATCCTAATGATCAAGGAAAAGAACAAATTAAAGCTATACAGTTAAGAAGTAGAAAAGAAGTTGAAACAAAAATGCAAAAAGAAATGGAAAATCAGAATGAGGAAGTGGAAATTAAAAAAGAGAAGAATCAGTAAGATCAAAATGAAGAATATTCACTAATACCTATGAAAATTTTGGTAGAAAGACCACCATCATCATTTCTTCAACGACTAAAGCAAGATAAAAAAGATAAGCAATTTTCAAAATTTCTTGAAATCCTAAAAAAATTAACGGTAAATATTCCTTTTGTAGAAGCATTAGAACAAATGCCTAATTATGTGAAATTTATGAAAGATATTTTAAATAAAAAAAGAAAGTTCACATACAATGAAACTGTTGCACTTAGCGAAGAGTATAGTGCAATTATTCAGAAAAAGCTTCCTGAGAAATTAAAAGATCCTGGTAATTTCACTATACCTTGCGCTATTGGAGAAAAATTTTATGGAAAAGCTTTATGTGACTTAGGAGCCAGCATAAATCATATGCCTTAATCATTTTTTAAAAGATTAGGATTGGGAGAAGTTTCACCTACTTCAGTAACCCTTCAGTTAGTTGATCATTCAGTGACATATCCTAAAGGAGTTATTGAAGATGTGTTAGTAAAAGTGGATAAATTTATCTTCCTAGTGGATTTTATTGTTTTAGATATGGAAGAAGATAAAGAAATACCCATAATTTTAGGAAGACCCTTCTTAGTTACTGGAAAAGCTATGATTGATGTTTAGAAAGGAGAATTAACTATGAGAGAAAATGATCAAAAAGTAACTTTTAACATTGCAAAATCAATGAAATATCCTGCTATAGAAAAAGATGATGAATGTTTTTGAATGGACATTCTTGAACATTTGCAAAATGAAAATTTTAAAGAATACTTTGAAGAAAAACTAGAAATAGAAATATGGAATTAATTGAAGAAACATATGATGAAGAATTAGATTATATACAAGAAAGATTTGAAATGTTGGACAATACAGACAACACTGAAAACAATATAGTTCCGTCGATTATTAAACCTCCTGAACTTGAATTCAAAATTTTACCTACTCATTTAAAGTATGCTTATTTAGGTAACTCTTCAACCCTACCGGTTATTATATCAGCAGAACTAAACATATCGCAAGAGCAAAAACTTCTGGATACATTAAAAAAGTATAAGAAAGCATTTGGTTGGACCTTAGTAGATATTAAAGGAATTAGTCCTTCAATCTGTATGCACAGAATTATTTTAAATAATGAACATAAACCAAGAGTTTATCCCCAAAGGAGATTAAATCCAATAATGAAAGAAATAGTCAAGAATGAAATATTGAAATGGTTAGACAATGGTATTATATATCCTATTTCGGACAGTGCTTGGGTAAGGCCAATTCATTGTGTTCCTAAGAAAGGAGGAGTGATTGTTGAAGCTAATGAAAGTAATGATTTAATACCTATAAGACAAGTTATTGGTTGGCGTATATGTATTGACTATAGAAAATTAAATTTAGCCACCAGGAAAGATCACTTCCCTTTACCATTTTTAGACCAAATGTTAGATAGACTAGCCGGGCATAAGTATTTTTGTTTTTTAGATGGATATACCGGTTATCATCAAATTTTGATTGGTCCTGAGGATCAAGAGAAAACAACATTTACCAGTCCTTATGGAACATTTTCTTTTTGAAGAATGTCTTTTGGATTATATAATGCACTTGCAACATTCCAGAGATGTATGATTTCTATATTTAGTAAATTAATTGAAGATGGAATAGAAGTATTTATGGATGATTTCTCTGTATTTGGAACATCATTTGACGCTTGCTTGAATCATCTTGAAATAGTCTTAGAGATATGCGAAAAAACTTAGTTCTAAATTGGGAGAAATGTCAATTTATGATTGCAGGAGGAATTGTATAGGGCATAAAATTTCAGAAAATGACATGGAAGTAGACCCTGTAAAAATTCAAGCAATAGCTAAATTACCACCTCCTACTACAGTGAGAGGGGTAAGAAGTTTTCTTGGACATGCCAGATTTTACAAACGCTATATAAAAGATTTTTCAAAAATTACTAAACCTCTATGCCAACTTTTAGAAAATGACAAGAAATTTGAATTTACTGATGAATGCTTAAGAGCTTTTGAATTATTAAAAGATAAATTAATCACAGCACCTATAATAGTTTCACCTAATTGGGAGAAACCATTTGAACTTATGTGTGATGCTAGTGATTATGATGTAGGAGCTGTTCTTGGACAAAGATATGATAAAATTTTCAAAGTCATATATTATGCTAGTAAAACTCTCAATCATGCCAAAATTAACTATACAGTTATTGAAAAGAAATTATTAGCAATTGTATATGCTTTTGATAAATTTAGATCTTATTTAATTGGAACTAAATGTATTGTGCATACTGATCATTCTGCTATTAAATATTTAATTCAAATGAATGATACCAAACCACGATTAATCAGATGGATATTATTAATGCAAGAATTTGATTTTGAAATAAGTAATAGAAAAGCAACTGATAATTAAATTGCAGATCATTTATTAAGACTAGAATATTATGAATTATCCGACGCTGACAATGAAATTAAAGACAGTTTTCCTGACGAACAACTTTATAATATAAATGAGTGGAAAATACCATGGTATGCTAATATAGTAAATTATATTGTAAATGATATTTTACCACCCATGCTAACTCTGCAACAACAGAAAAAATTCATTCATGATGCTAAAACATATTTTTGGGATGAACCATATTTATATAAGCAATGTAAGGACCTAATAATTAGAAGATGTGTGCCTTATGAAGAAACTAAACAGATCATTCAAAAATGTCATGATTCTAAATTTGGAGGACATTTTGGGACAGATAAAACTGCTTATAAAATTCTACAATCTGGATTTTATTAGTTTACTCTTTTTAGAGATATTTATAGATATATCAAAACTTGCGATAAATGCCAACGAGTAGGTAATATATCTAGAAGAAATGAAATGCCTCTGAATTTTATATTACAAGTTGAATTTTTTGATGTTTGGGGATTATATTTCATGAGACCATTTATACCTTCATTTGGAAACTCATATATATTAGTTGTTGTTGATTATGTTTCTAAATGGATTGAAGCACAAGCCTTACCTCGTTGTGATGCTAAAAGTATTTCAAAATTTTTAATGAAAAATATTTCACAAGATATGGAATGCCGAGAGTGATTATCACTTACGGAGGATCCCATTTTAAGAATAAATATATTTAGAAATTGGCAGAAAAATTTAACATTATTCATAAGATATCAACTGCCTATCATCCACAAACCAGTGGATTAGCTGAAGTTTCTAATCAAGAAATTAAACGTATTTTAGAAAAGACTGTAAATCCTAGTAGGTTAGATTGGTCTACAAGACTAGACACTGTATTATAGGCATACAGGACTACTTATAAAACCCCGATTGGAATGACTCCTTACAGGCTTATTTATGAAAAAACTTGTCACTTACCAGTTGAATTAAAACACAAAGCATACTGGGCAATTAAGGAATTCAATTACAATTTAAAAGATGCTGGTGAGAAGAGATTATTGCAGATGAATGAATTAGACAAATTAAGAATTGAATCCTATGATAACGATAGAATTTATAAAGAAAAAATGAAATTATGGCATGATCGAAAGATTAACCAAAAAAATTTTGAACCAGGACAAGAAGTTTTACTTTATAATACAAGATTGAAATTATTTCCTGGGAAACTAAAATCTCGATGGTTAGGACCTTTCACTATAACTCAAATATTCACATACGGAGTCGTAGAAATTGAAGATCAAAATACCTGGACATAGATTTAAAGTAAATGGACACGGATTAAAACCATATTTTGAAGGAAGAAGACCAAATTTTAAAGAGGTTTTAATGCTCAGTCAACCTAATTAATAACCAGAATGGATTGGGCTAACAACGTTAAACCAAGCATTTTATGGGAGGCAACCCATAGTAGTCTTTAATTATAATCTATTTACGTGATTTATTAATAATTATAATATAGAATAAATTCTACTAATTATATTTATCTTTATAATCATCACAAAATTAAGTCTATAGAGAGAAATCAGAAAATATTCGGACCTAAGAGAAACTGGGCAATTTTGCCTTAGCTCGCCGACGGCGAGATCGACGCCGCAGACTGCGAGATCAGCACGCCTTATTTCAGTTTAAATTATTAACTATCCCATCGACGGTGAGATCGTTTTCGCCGATGGCAAGATAGTTGAAGAGCAGTTTTTGGGAGTTATTTTGGCGGTTTTTGGCAATTCTAAGTGTTTTTCTCTTTAAAGGACGCCTAGAACTCAAAGTCTTTACATTATACTTCCTAGAAACAAATAGAAACCCCTCAAAAACATAGTATTATGGCATCCAATCCACTTGAAATCACTAAATCTCGAGTGTTTAATCGACGAAAGTTTGTCAGTTATGAGGCCCAGCGGATATTCAACAAAGATATGATGAAGAAGAGATTGATTAAAGAAAGAGGATTCGTCAATAGAGGAGTGGAGAATTCAACAACACCAATTGAGGAGATGATTGTTCGACAACGTTGGGAAGTATTATGCTATACAACTTCTGCAGTAGTCATCCCCGTAATCAAAGAATTCTACTCCAATCTTCATGGAATCAACCATGAAAGCGTATATGTACGAGGCAGATGGGTAACTTTCACTGAGTTGTAGTCAATTGAGAATACACCTGTTTGTCACTATTCCAATTTCGTTCCTACAAGATGTAATATGAATGAGATCTACTGATATTTGACTGATGAATCTGAAGATTGGGAAATACGAGAAGATGGGTACGTTAGTTTTTCTGCATCACTTCTTAACCCCGTCTCTAAGCACTGGCATTTCTTTATTTCTTCAAAATTATTACCCACGATGAGGGTAAATAAAGTTTCTAAGGAGTGTACGATTTTAAATTATTGTATTCAAACGGGATTACCCATCGAAGTTGGATCTATTATTGTGAAGTCCGCCTCAGCTCGATTGTGCATGGATCGATTCATGGACTTCGGACATCCTTCAACAATATTTCGCATTATGTAGCTCGCACCAAGTTTCCTATGAAGCCTAGGAAAAAGTACTTTTGCCTCGGAAACCATTAGATCCTACCGATATGTTTCCTACTTTGGATAACGATAATGATACAAACTATTATCACGGATCAAGCATCTCAAAGCAATCTTTCAATCAAGCCATTTACCGATAAAACTAATCTGATCTTTCGAAAACTCAAAGGATTGGAGAAGGATATACAGAACGTGATGAATTCTATCAATAATATCTCTGATTTATTTGATCATATTGACTGGAGAATGAAAGAACACTTTGATCATTCCGAACATCTCGAGGCTAGTCTCATACGAGTTTTGAGAAAGAAAGGATGGATTGAAGAAGATTCTACAGAAGAATTTCCTTACAGGTCTTTCTATAATCTGTTCGTGCACTTACGTTCTATCGGAGATATCATAGATGATTTTAGTACCGATCCTGATGAGTAGAAGATATTTATTCATATTTATTTGTGTGTTATGCTAGTTTGAATTTAGTTTATTATGTTATTTGCACTTTGGATATTTAATCTTAGTATAGATGAGATTACGTGTTATTTGTTCAGTCTCAGTGTTTTGAGTACTGTGATTTGGATTGCGACGCTAAATTGTGTGTATTAAGATTTTAAAAGTACTTTGTTAGTAATGTAATGTGTGTGAAATTTGTAAACACTTGAATTTCATATATAAAGTTATGATGTTTTGTGTTGTGTGAATTTATGTTTTAAAATAATATCTAATCACAATGAAATGTATTTAATAGATTGATCGGACATTATTGAGGCTTAAAATAAATTAAAAACATTATAAATAAAAAGAACTTAAATTTTCGAAAATCCCGCCGACAGCGAGATCGATCTCGCCGACGGAGAGAATTTTTTCGCCGACAGCGAGATCCCGAAAAACACTATATTTTGACCGATCAACCGTCACTATTCATTGTCCCCTTCCCAAAAACTTCGAAAAATCGACCTAGGGCTTGAGAGATCTTGCATTTGGAGAGATATCAACTCATTTTGACACCAGATTTTATCTTCCCTTGGTAAGAGCTTCCCTCCTATGTAAAAATTTTTTATTTGCACCATGGATTTCTTCCACATTGTGTAATTTTGGAAAATATGAAAATGTGGAGAAAAGACTTGGAAGAAGTTCATGGAACTTGGTTTAGATTGTTTTAAGTCACCTTTGGAAGTCATTTTAGTGTTATTTTGGAGTTTAGTTAAGATTTTTTGTAAATTTGATAGATCGAGAAATGGTTCTGCGACAGAAAGGCGACTGGATTTTGATGAAAAACGATTCATGAATGCTAGATCACAATCAAGATACAACCTCAATATCAAAGCAAGAAAGTGCATTCAGGATAGAGTCTTTAAAAATCTCGGAGGAGAAGTAGAACGAACGATAAGAGAGAGAAGATGGGAGAATTTCTGTTATACAAAGCTGTTGTTGAAGTCGTGAAAGAATTTTATTCCAACCTAACTGAGATAGAAGATGCACAAATAAAGGTTAGAGGATTTTTAGTTGATTTTAATGTTGCAAGAATCAATGCTTTCTACGAAGTACAAGATCTGTGTACCAGCGAATATGATACTTTTGGAACAATGGAAGGACCTCTGGATGAAGTGATTAACTTTCTCACTGATGGGAAAGGAACTTGGAAGATTAAGCAGCGTGAACGGGTAAACTTCCTCTCTCTATGTTAAATGCAACATCTAAGGCTTGGTATTATTTTATTTGCTCTACTTTGTTACCTACCTATCACCATAGTGAAGTAACAAGAGATAGAGCAGTTCTGAATTTCTGTATTCAGAACCAGAAAAGTATTAATGTGGGAAGTATTATTTACAAAAATACATTAGCCACCGCACAAAGTGAAAGTGGAGGAGAACTAGGACATCCTGGTCTAATTTATGCACTCTTCCAATTGTCTGTAGTAGAGGCTAGAGATGATGAGGAATGAGTAGAACCTATGAAACCCATTACCCAGGCAAATATAAAAACCTATGAGTCCCATGAAGGATGGAGATCTAGGACTATGAGCTATGCACCTTCAACTAGTAAGGATATTTCCTCTACCAGTTATGACCCTCCTACCTATAGTTCTCCTACCCTTTATGATTTGATGAATGAAATGACTCGCAGACGGAAAAGTTTTGAAAAATCGAAGAAAATTTGGAGCATATAGATCGTAGAATCGGAGGCTTAGAGCGAAGGCACGATTATGACAAGTGATTATCTCCGCAGACATTCGAGTTCGAGATAGCTCTACTATGATGCCGAGAAGTGTTATCGGAGAGGAGAGCCTGATGTTGTATTTCCTGAGTGCCCTCGTTATACTCATTATCAACCTACTCCACCTGCTGATCAAGAAGATGATGATATTGTTTGGGATTTTAGTGTTGATGATTAGATTTTCTGATTAGATATTTATGTTGCGTGATTGTTTGTTTGTTTTCTTAAATTCAGTATTGATGTTTAGTTCGTGAACTTGGTTTGTTATGTTGTGTATGACATTTTTATATGGTTGTATAAGTTAAATGTATGTAGTTTTTAAATTTTAAATATTTTCATACTGCTATTGTAATCTTGGATTGGATTAGTAAAATGTATGTGGATGTAGTGTGATGTTTTAGTATAAAATATGATAGTATTGTGTAAAACTTCTTTACCCAGCAATATCTTAATATTATATATGTGTAGAAAGTTATTAACAGTACAGGTTAATTAAATGATGGAAAGAACCTGCAGAACTTCAAATAGAAGAAATACCTAAAGCACGAAGGTATGATTTAAATTTATATTTTATTTTCTTTTCACCCCGTATAAATAGATAGAAAACTTTAAGTTTGGGGGAGGGAAAAACAAATAAATTTAAATATTAAATTATTCTCAATTTATATTTTCAAAAATTTATGAAATGATTTTCCGTAGTAATTTTTTAATTCAAGAAACTAGAATTAATTTATGTAATTATTATAGAAGGTCGAACAAAATATTTCTAATAATTAAAATAATTTTGTAGATTAAGATATTTTGTATAAGAGAATAAGAATATAGTTAACTATTTAAAGTAAGGAAAACTATATTTTAAATATGAAAATTCTTAAGTATTTAGTTGAAAAGCAAAAGATTGAAACTCAATGTAAGTAAAAACTTTGAAATACATATAAGGTAAGTAAATGTTTCAAGTTTCAAATTTAGGAAGAGGAAAATGAAGCTTCAAAATTATTAACAAGTTAACCAAAAATAGTGATCCTCACTTGAAAAATGAAAAGAAAAAAAAGTGGATTGAAAATCAATCTAGAATATATATATATATATATATATATATATATATAAGTGAGGAGAAGCTTGATGAAATGTCTTATCAAAAATCGCTTCATTCGAATCAACCTAAAGAGTAAACTCGATTACATTTCGAACTTATATATATGGATTAAGCATTTTACTAAATAGTGTTTTCATGAATTTCTTATCATCTGACTATCTTAAGTAATTTAATATTGCAAAATATAGTCATTCTTGAAATAAATAAAAGACTAGAAATCTTAAACTTAGTGACTAAATAGCCTTATATCTATAGAATTAGTTTAATAGTTTAAAAATATTTCTATTTAGCTTTACCATAATATTTATTTAAATCAAATTCATAGAATTTCTGAATTAAAGTTTTATTACAAATAATCATTACTTTTATGTAGTATCAAAATTACTTGAGGACAAGTAATAGTTAAGTTTAGGGGATTTTGACCAAAAGAAAATGTATTAAGAAATTCATACCCATTTTATATGAAATTGCACTTTAAAGAAAGATATTTTTTATGTTTTATTGCAAGAATGAAGATTTATAGGTAATGGGAGCAAAAAAGATCAAAAAGAAGTGAGTCTGGAATAAAAAGGACTAAAATAGATCAAAATTGAAATATCCCGCCGACGGCGAAGAAGAGGCCGCCGACGGTAAGATTTTCCCGAGAGCATTTGAATATATTACAAAGGAGCCTGCTGACGGCGAGATCGAGCTCGCCGACAGCGAGCATGAGCGGTTATCCATAAAAAGCCCGCAGACGGCGAGACAGTTGATTCAAGCCAAATAAGTTGAATCTGGATGCTTTTTGAAGAGGTGCTTAAGCAACCTTTGGAAATATGACTCCTTCTATATATAGAAATGATTTTTGTGTCATAGTGTGTGTTGTTAAGTGTCATTTAAGTGTAATCTGAAAGTCAGTAGTGTGTTTAAGAGTGTTTAAGTTAGTGTCTTGGTGAGTATTTGAAGTGTGTTGTACAAAAAGGGAGAATCAAAGGAACTTCAAGGAGTCTGCTTGGGAAGAAGATTCGAGATAAGTATATTTGTTTATTGTTTTATAACTTTAAATGAAATCTAAGTTTTCGTGTTATTCTTCCTATGCATTCCGAGTAATTTTCTGTCCTTCTCCTTGTTGATGAGATTTCGTGAAATGAAGAATTAAAGTAGTTGTGCCTAACAATATTAAATAAAGATTGTGATAATCTTTTTACTTAAATCTTAATTTACTTTCAATTTGACCAATTGAATTGTTAATATATGTTAAATTATCAACTATAGTAAAGATTACATCCAAAATTCAGGGAAGTCAAAAGCCTTGAAAGAAGGGTGCAAATAAATAGGGAAATATTAATTATCGGGTGTAGAATTGGACATTTTAGTGTGACAGACTAAAATATTCAATTCGGTCCTATTGTTTGGGAGCTGAAGTGTAGATGTTAGCCCTCAGACAAGGGGAACGTGGGAGCTCTGAAGTGGCAGCCGGTATCCTCCCGACTGCAATCGCGAGTTCGAGAACTAAACATAGTATTAGTCAATGTTATTTGCACCTTGACCAAAGGGTAAAGAATAGGAATGCTCCTATTTGGCACAATATAATTCTAAACTCATTTAATTCTTCATTCACTTAATTCTCTTAACAAGGAGAAAGATACTTTTCTAAATTGCAATCTTCTATTTAATCTTTAAGTAATAGTTTCTAGTATAAGTGTTCTTAATTTTCGTATACTATATTAGTAATTACAATTGCTGAATTTAGTCTTTAAGTCTCTAACTTCCTTGTAGGATCGATATCTAGGACTCCATTAGAACCCTTTATTACTTGAGCAATACGTATACTTGCGTTGATAAATAGGGGAGGGAGTACAATTACTATTTTACTTGAAAAACATTTATAAAGCTTAACAAACATATATACCCTCAAATTTTCGCCCTTCTCTCCCCCGAGCCGGTCAAGTTTTTAGCGTTATTGCGAGGGATTTATATCTCTTAGTAATCGTGCTGAATACTTATATTTATAACAATTACTGTCGTGCGATCAGTCACTAATACGCAATCGATAATAATTTGAAGTTTTAATAAACTAGTTCTACTAACAGATAACTAATTCTACTAATAAAGCGAAGTTCAAATATATAAGCAAGAATCTTTCTCCTTTGTTAAGATATTTAAGTGAATGGAAAATTAGAATTAGTTTAAAATGGTGTTGTGTCAAATAGGAGCATACATATTCTTTACCCTTTGGTCCAGGCATAAAGAACATTGACTAATCCTATGCTTGGTTACTGAATCTGCGGCTAGGCTGGGAGGATACCGGCCTCTCTTCGTAGCTCCCGCGTTCCCTCGCCCGAGGGCTAACATCTACTCTTCGACACCCAAACGATAGATCGAATTGAGGATTTTAGCTTGTCACTCTAAAATCTCCAATTCTACGCCCGATGAATATTATTTCCCTATTTATTTGCACATTACTTCCAAGGACTTTGACCTCCCTGAATCTCGGATGTAATCTTTAATATGATTGTTAAACTCAACATATTTTAACTAATCAATTGGCTAGATTGAAAGTAAATTAAAATTTAAGTAAAAGATTATCACAACTTTTTTAAACTTTTATTGGCACACTAATTTAATTTACCATTTCACAAAAATATCAAAATAAGGAGAAAGATAGAAAAACTACTAAGATTTCATTGAGAGGATACAATAAAACTTGGATTTCATATATAAAAGCAAAGCTCTACAAACTAAAGTAAATAAACACAACTTATCTTAAATTCCTCCCCAAGAAAACTCCTTGAAGTTCCTCTGAATCTCTTCCTTTCTTTACAGTACGCAGAATTCTCCTTCGAAACGCCAATGAAGAAGAGATCTCTCACTTCCCTTCCACTTTTACAATCTCTTGAAGAATTCATAAATTTCACTATCTCAACTCACTAATTTAACACTAGAAACTCTATATGGACTCACTAGACTCGTACACTTGACTCTCTAATGGATTAGAATGACACGTGGTGGACACAAATGGACTCTAGTGGACCCTTTTTTTGGCCCCAAATTGTTCTTATTAAAATAGTAGAAGAGTTTCCAAGTGTTTTCCAATCATCCCTTCAAAAATGGTCCACATTTGATTTATTTCGTGAAAGAACAGTCGATCCTGCTGTCGGCGGCCTCGAGCTCGCTGTCGGGGCCTTCTAGAATACTTAGCCTTGGACCCCTTCTGAATAAGCCCCGCTGTCGGCGGCCTTGATCTCGTCGTCGGCGGGCTCCCTTGAAATATATTTTGAACCCTTGGGAAAAACACGCCATCAGCACCGTCGACCTCGCCGTCAGCGCCCTAGATCAAATTTTTATAGTTTGGTCCTTTTTTGCTCCAAATTCGCTTCTTTTGCATATTTTTGCTCCATTATCCTTAAATCTTCATACCTACATAAAAACATCAAAAATACCCTTCTTTAAAGTACAATATCATCAAAATCAATATAAAATAGGCATGAAATTCTTAACATATTTTCCTTGGGTCACTTACAAAGCAAGGAAAAAAACTCTCTCTATCAGGTTTCCACCAATATAGGAAGATAATCTTCAAGAAAGCCTTTAAAATTTCTCCTAAACTTTATTCTTTCAATCTCTGAGCCAACTTTGATGTAGAACTCCTCTCTGGAAGCCCTAAGGATTAATTTTATAGTAAGAAACAAGGCTTAGGCCATCAAATTTCCTTCATAGAATAATTTTCCGCTTATCGTCGTGGTCACGCCCGTTTCCAGTGTGGTTACTCGCTAGACTACATGCTTTGGTGTGGTCACGCTTGATTGTGGTGTGTTCACACCATCCTACTATTCCAAATGGTGTGGTCTTGCTAATTCTAGTAAGATCATGTCAGCTATGTTCAATAGAGGTGTGTTCACGTTGGCTTTAAGCATGGTCATGCTGCTTCGGCGTACTTTTTTCTTGATATTCTCATTCTAACTTGTTCTTATTCAGCTCCCTCATCCTGCACAAAAAAATGAAAAAAACTTTCTCATGAGTAAATATGTAATAAATAAATAAGAATAACATGTGAAATGTAGGAAAAGTAGAAGGTAAAATTACATAAAATTAATGCATGTTAGCGAGTTAACATGAATGGTGTTTGGTCTATCACCAATGAGGGTGTCGTTTGAATTTCCCAAAGTACTAATGGCATCAAGTCTATGTAGTTTTATTTGGCCCCTTTGACTTTCTTCCTTAAGAAGTTTAGGATAATTTTATTAGCTACTTCAGCCTACTCATTCATTTGAGGGTGATAAACTAATGCAAAATTTTAATCAATTCTCTGACTTGCACAAAAATCTTTTACACGCTGGTCTAAAAACTATGTTTCATTGTCAATGATGATTACTAATGATAATTTGTATCTACAAATGAGGTTTGACAATATTAAATCTCAAATCATCTCAGTAGTGATTTGGGTGAGTGGTTTAGCTTCAATCCACTTCAAAAGTTTATCGATCGATACTTAGAGAAAATTTCACCTGACTTTAGACAATGAAAAAAGACTCAGTATGCCTAATCCCCAATTGTAGAATGGCCAGAGGCTCTATCGATTGAAGCTTCAGAGCTAGTTGGTGATGCAAAGATGCATACTTCTGACATTATTCACATTGGTTCAAAAATTCTTTGGCATATCTGAGGAGAGTAGGCCAAATTACCCTTGCTACTGCATCTGATAAGCTAAAGTTTTGCCTCTGGAGCGGCTCACGTGTTCCCTGAAGTGTACCTCTTAGAGGATTTCTTGTGCTTCGTCTTCCTTCAAACACCTCAAGTACATCAAAGCGGCTGATTGCCTAAAGAGTTTCTCTTCGATCATCAAAGTGGCTTTGATTTTGAAACACCTTGGTCAGTAACATTATGTAAAATTTCTCTAGTCTCTAAGTAGAGGTTGTGTGGATCCATCCATCTCTTTCTTCCTTACCTTCATAGCTTTATGTTCTTTGATTGTTGGTCGAATAAGCTTCTGCGATGCTCCATCTAAATTGATACGTTTAAACAGAATGTCAGCGACATGATTTTCTTCTGAACCATCATGCTCATCCAAAAATTTTTGAATCTTTTGATTTCTTTCTTTGTCTTGGTGAAGCTTCTTACCATTAATTCATCTCTCACCTTAACTTCCCCAATGACTTGTCTCACAACTAGTAAAGAACCTAATTTTACCAAAAAATCTTGATCAACAATTTCATATGTCATACGAAGTTTGGTGATCAAGACTTGATATTCAGCTTGATCATTGATGATGTCGAACTCTATTGAAAATGACTGATAGAGGTGTTCTTTGGTTGGATTGCTTCTTAAAGCAGTACTAGGTTGGCAGTCGCTTTTTTAGAAGCTTTGTCAATGTATAAGGTCCATGTTCGATTACTGATAATAGTTTACTAACTTGATTCCTCTGCCTTACAAAAACCTGCCTAGAAATCAACGATATTCTGAGCTTTGATTATTTTACAAGGTACATGGGCTATATAAAACTCACTGAGCTCCATCGACCATTTTAGCAATCGATCAAAGTGCTCCGACTATGTGAGTACAAACTTCAATGAATGACCAGTGATAATCTGAATTGGATGCATTTGAAAATACAGTTGGATCCTGAAAGCATAAATTATCAGGGTAAGTTTTTTCATAATCGAATACTTGATTTTGCTGCATTTGAGTACTTTGCTAGTATAATAAACAGGGAATTATTTTCTCGCCTCTTCTCCGACCAGTATTGAACTAATAGTCTCTCACCCAACTCCAAGGTATACAAATAGCGCCTCTGTTGGCTTCGTACTTTGTAATAGTGGGGTTTATGATAATGAAATTCTTAAACATCTGAACTCTTCTTCACATTTGAGTGTCCATCAAAATGCTGACTTCTCCTTAGCGTTCTGAAGAATTGTACATCTATCACCTAATTTTAGAGTTGAACCGATTGAGTCCTGCAATTAGACCAGTTAGCTTTTATATTTCTCTAGTGTTTCAAGGGGATGGCATATTTAAGTTAACTTGTACCTTTTCCAGGTTAGCTTTTATTCCCTCGGACATTAATAAAAAGCCTAAGAGTCGATGAACTAAAAGTGAAATTCAATGGATTCAGCTTCATGTTATATTTTTTGAGCATTTCAAACGTTTTATTCATATTTTCTATGTGTTGTTTGGACGATTTAATTTTAACTAGGAAATCGTCCACATACCTCAACGTTCTTTTCCACTTGATTTGAAAAAATTACATCCATCAGGTGTTATTAGGTCGCCCCAGCATTTTTTAGCCTGAAGGACAATACACCAAAACTCTTTATGTAGTAATAAAAGTGGTTTTCTCTATGTTGGTCAGATGAATTTTTGTCTGGTGATAGCCGGAGAAGCATCAAGGAAACTTATCGTGGAGTAACTGATCACTGTATCCACCAGTGTGTTGATCTTTGGTAGTGGATAAGTATCCTTTGGACAGGCAACAATGAGGTTTGTGAAGTCAACGCACATCCTCCATTTGTCACTAGGCTTCCGAACAATCACCACATTCGAGAGCCAAGTTACATATTCGACCTCTCGGATGTAGCCAGCCTCCTTCAATTTGTATACCTTTGTTGTTATCAGCTTGGCCAAAGTTATGGTGGTCGAACTCATCTTTGCTGCACTGATCGACCAGTTGGGCTAGTATTCATTCAATAGCAAGCAACATCAATCGTAATCCATAGCATCTCCGCCGCCATCCAAGTGATGTCATCTTGATGCTCGCAAAGGGTTTGGATAAATAAATTTTAATATCTTGCATCAAAACTTTCACTTATTAGGGAAACTTTATCGGGCTCTTTGTCGTCAGTTGCAAGTACACTGAGGATGGTCCCATTGGTCTCGAGTCCCCATTCCCTTTGGATTTGAATATTGAGTGGCTCACATTGTTGAACGCTCAAAGGTAACAACTCCTCGACTGTTCGAAGTTTCTTAAGACAGTTGTAATCTCTCCATCTCCAAGAAACTTTACATCCACATGGTAAGTTGAAACCACTGCCCGATAGTGACTCGGGAGTGGTTAACTAAATATGGCATTAAAAGTTGGAGGGGACTCAACCACCAGAAAGTCCTCCATGCTTTTGTAATGCTTCTAGTGCTTGCCCCATGAGATTCATAGAGTTATGACACCTAAGCTTCTTTTCTCTCGTTGGAGAAACCAAACAGTGGACCATCTGGTGCTGTTAGTCTATCAATTTTTAGGCCAATTTTGTAAAACGTCATCCTAAATAGGATGTCAAACAAACATTTGGTGTCAATAAAGATACTACCCACCTGGTAGTTATTGATCAATGCAGTAACAATGATCACATCGTTATACAGATTCCCTTTCAATGGGAGATCTACATTTGTATAACATTGAGAGGATGATTACATTTAAATGAAGCAACAAAAAATACCTCACCCAACTAGTGTCTCTTTAGACTAGATCGACGGGACAATTCTTTGCCTCCCCCAAAGAAAGATGAGATGATCCCGATGACATGCGCCTCGTTTGTCTTGGACATTCCATCTTAGGTTTTTTCGGCGGAGGATTTTTCTTATCATTGTGCTTTCCCTTTGACAGTGATGAACTCCTTCAGCTTCTTGGCGTTGATCGATTCCTCCACCAGGTTTCAGAGGTGTCGACACTGCTCTGAATTGTGCCCATGATTTGGATAGTACTTGCAGTACTTGTTTGGATTATAGAGGGTAGGTCCGGCCTTCATTGGCAGTGCTTTTCTGAAATACTTTTTATTCTGTATGTTTGTCAGGCATTGCTTTTCTAAAATACTCCTTAGTTTGTATGGCCTCCACTAGTTCAGCCATCAATACATTTACCCTGCATCTCCAGGTGTACAAGAGGTCGCTTGTAATACTAAGGCAGTTGCTAGTCGGAACTCTGATTTTGAGCAGTGATGGCTCCAATTCTCCCTTGGTTGCTGGGTGTTGTTGTGATGTTGTTGATCGGAGGGATTCTGATTGTTCCTCAACCTGTATCTTTTTCCCTCAGCCTTGCTCTTCTTCGATCGCGGGTCAAGTGATGCCAACTTGGCCAGGGTAAAGTCTATGAAGGACTCTTGGTCGGCGATATGACTGTTAGTCATCTCTAACATCTCAGAAAGAGACTTTGGTTCAAGCATATTCAAATTATACTTGAAACGTTCATCTTTAATCCCTTGTGCCAGAGAAGTCAGGGTTATCAATAATTGAAATCTTGCACTTCTAACATATCTTTCTAAAAAAGAGTAATGTACAACTGTAAGTTTTCATTCTCCCCATGCTTGATCTATAGCAAAGCTTACGTTTTTTTTTCTCGACTTCTGGATATTGGCAAAGTGTGTCAAAAAAAGCTTTCTGAACTTAGCAAAGGTCAGAATGATTCCGATTGGCAAAGCATGAAACCAGCGAATAGTTGATTCCTTGTGTGTCACTAAAAGAGGCGTCACTTTATGGCACCGTCGATCTGCACGATACCGACTGACGGTTCTAAAGATGTCAGGCGGTCGATCCAATCACTCTTTCCCTTCTAAGGATCCATATGGGAAATCCTCAGCTTTGTTGATGGTTTAGCCTCCATAATATGCCGAGTGAAGGTGATTTTATGGGTATGTTGAATTGGTGTGTCGACGTGCTCTATCCAATGTATAACTATCGATGTAGATCCGGTGCTAAGTAATCGTGGGGAATCTCCTTCCCTTTTGGATGTCTGGTAGCTAATGCGTCTGATCGGCATCGGTAGGTGCTCTGGCAAACCCTCTGAGGTTGAGCTCCCCGCATTCAACCCCTAAGAGCATACGCTGATCTTTTCTTTGCATGATTGCCTGTATAAAAGCATTCAACTAGCCCATCATCTATTCTCGTAATTCCTAAACCTATTGAATCTCTCAATTCCACTTTATTGAAATCCATTGCGGTGAGATCTCTCCGCTGTGATTCTCCTTCATAATTGGCTCTGCATCTCGTCTGTGGCGTGTCCACGCTCACCGCACCACATTCTAAGATGTTGAATCTAAAATCTTCTTATTATGGAACACGCTCCAAATATTAGAGCTGAGAGGAGAGAAGTGAGAGAAGAGGAAACATATGAGTGTAAGAGAAAACTACCTAATATCAAGATACAGATTTAAAATCATTACTACACAAATTTATAGGGAATTCACAGTTGTTAAAACATTTTTTATAAACTCTTAAGGTTTATTATTGATTAATTTTTTTATTTTTGGAATTTTATTTGAATGTTTAATAAAAAAATATTTAAATTGAAAATGAAAAACTATTTAAGAAATCATATATCAAAGTGAAATAACCATTACCTGAGCCTTAAGGGGAAACAATACGCAAAGGCACAAAATTATGAAAAAAAAAAAAAGGAACGAATATCTTTTTTAATGAATATATTAAACATAATTTATTGCTTAGTAAAATTTTGAAGAATGGAAAAAGACAGAAAATAAGTGTTTATTTATTGCATATTGAAAAATTATCATTCTATTATTTTTTTTTGGAATAATAGATATATATGTATATATATATATATATATATATATATATATATAATTAAATTAAATTTACATTAAAATAAAAACAAAATTTGGCGCGGATTTGGAGTCCCATTTTCATTATGAACAGTTCCATTAAGTGCGACAGCTTTAAACTTCCCCTCTTATCCATAATATATTATATGGATGCATAGCCAATTCATCACCACTCCTTGCTCGCCAACACAGCATTCACTCCCCCTCCATCCATGGCCGCTCCACTCTCCTTCTTCTTCTTCGTCTTCTTCTTCTTCCTCCTCCTTTCATCCCCCGCTGTGACTTCCCCATCCCCAAACCCATTCACCGAAAAAGCAGCCCTGATCCGTTATTGGAACCGCAAAATCCCCAACAATCTTCCTCACCCCTGGTTCCTACTCTCTAAACTCACCCCTCTTTCAGCCGCCGATGCCACCACATTCTTCAACCTCGCCGCCTCAGATCCTTCACTTCTCTCCTCTCATCTCACCTCCTTCTGCTCCGCCGCTGGTCTTCTCTGCCCCACCGACCTCACCCCTTCTCTCTCCTCCCACCCCCGGGACTCCAGCTTCGGCGAATACCAGTTGAGCAACTTCACCAACTACGGTACTGGCTCCGCCGACGGCCTTTCCTCCTTTAAAAATTACTCTTATAATTTCAACGTACCCCTCGACACCTTCCGCCGCTACGGCCGTGACTCCGCCGGCCACGATGACAAGTTCTCTTTATATGAAATCAATGGCAATGTCGTCAGCGCGAATTTCACCTCTTATGGCACAAACACCGCCGGCGGAACCGACGATTTCTCCACCTACAACGAATTCTCCAATGTACCCGACCTTAAATTTACTAATTACGCCGCAGAAGGCACCGGCCGCGAAGGACTTTTTTCACAGTATACCGTTAATACGAACGTCGGCAACGAGTCGTTCAATAGCTACGGGAGGAACGGCAATGGCGCAACATCTGATTTCAGCACCTATGCGAATAACAGCAACGTGATCGACAGCGCTTTTGCACATTACGGCGAGGAAGGGAATGGGATAAACGATACCTTCACTTCCTATGCAAAGAGAGGCAATGTGCCGGAGAACAATTTCCGGTCGTACGGCGAGGAAGGGAATGGAGTAAACAATTCCTTCAGTTCTTATGGAGATAGCGGGAATGTGCCGGAGAACATTTTCCGGTCGTACGGGGATGGAACCAACGGCGGATTCGATAAATTTAACAGCTATCGGGATCAAACAAACGTGGGAGACAATTTCTTCACCTCATATGAAAGGGGCGGCAACGATGGAACCGCCGACTTCACAAATTACGGAAACTCTACTTTTCCCGGCAGCGATAACTTCAAGGGCTATGGTGAGGGTTCCTTTAATGACCTAATCACATTCAAGGAATACTTCGCCAGTAACACCAGCTTCAAATCCTATGCCAAAACCGGCATTGACTTCAAAGAATATTACAATACCTCTTCGACTTCACCCGCCATCGCAGCAGTGAAACAAGCAGCCGCGAAACGATTCGTCGAGCCGGGGAAGTTCTTTCGTGAAAGAAATCTGAAGAAGGGGACAGTGATGCCGATGCCGGACATTCGCGACAGGATGCCGCCGCGGTCGTTTCTCCCGCGTTCGATCGCCGGTAAGATCCCGTTCTCCGCCGCCTCCGTCGACGGAATCTTCCACATCTTGCCGGACACCGCCATGGGTAAAGCGGTGGATTCCACCATAGCAGATTGCGAGCGTACTCCGAGCCGCGGTGAGACGAAGCGCTGCGCAGCGTCGGCTGAGGACATGATCGACTTCGCCGTCGACGTGCTCGGCGACGACATCGAGGTGAGATCGACGGCGAGCACGAAGGGGTCGAAGGGGAACATCCTCATCGGAAATGTGAGGGGGGTGAACGGCGGTAAAGTTACCCAGTCAGTGAGCTGCCATCAGAGCCTGTTCCCCTACATGGTTTATTACTGCCACTCGGTGCCGCGGGTGCGCGTTTATGTGGCGGAGATCTTGGCCGTTGATACGAAGGAGAAGATCAATCAAGGGGTTGCCATCTGTCACCTTGACACGTCAGACTGGAGTTCGACACACGGGGCCTTCGTGGCGCTGGGGCCCGGTCCGGGGAAGATAGAGGTGTGCCATTGGATTTTTGAAGGGGATATGACGTGGACAGTTGCTGACCGTGCGTGATTTTCAGCCGGGAACCGGTTGAGGATGGAATAAGGCAAAGGGTGGAGGACTACTGTTTCTATTTATGTTTCTATATAAAAATATTATTAAAATATATGTAATGTTTTGGTTGGGGGTTGTACGTAGTCTTCTGCCTTTAAGGTGTATGCCATTTAATGTTTTATTATTTGTAGAGATTATTTTGCTTATTTATTCTGGGAAGATTACGTTTTAGATTACGTTTTATTGTATTTTTTAATAATTCATACATTGAATCTAATATCTCAAGGGATAGCATAAGAGCAGAGAGAAGACAAAGAAAAAGAATGGTCATAGTAATGAACAGTAATGTGTAATCTTTTATTCATGAAATGATCTCCCTATTTATATATGATAGAATATAATGTGGTGAAATTACACTAAATCCCTTGCTTTAATAAAGATATTATAAAATATTCTAGACATTGTACATAAGTAGCTACAGGACTCGGCTACTTTATATCTCTCCTAATATGGCTTGTGAGACCTCAACTTGGTGAGGTCGGTTCAGTTGTATTCATTGCCACCGGTCGGCTAGTCTTGATTGGTTTGGGGTCGGCAACACTGATTTGGTCGGCTAGCTTCTCCGATCGGTCGCTCTGGTGTAGTCGTCGACCTGCGATCCCTAATAAAAGATTCTTGTCAGTAGAATAATGCTATAATATCAAGCAAATGGTGAAATAAATATCAAATAGGTGGTGAAATATCATAATCTAATAGGTCGTCACCTTTTGACAAAGGCATCCAGTGGGATTGTTAGGGTTTTTGATAATATTAACTCTTGATAATGGGTAAGGGATTGTTGGAAGTTCCTGATATAACGACATGATCTGAGGGATTAGCTCCCCTTCGGGTAAGTTTAATAGTGATGATAGGCTCAAACTAACACTTGTCATTTGGGATTAGGTGACCTGGTTCTAATTATAACTTGGTACACCATTCATTTGTTATATCTGCTCAGACAATTGGGACTCCGGGCTTTTTCTCTGTGGGCCATCACTTGATGTGCTTCCTTCTGGACCATGAGAACTCCTCAGGATTAATGCTGACACATTTACTATATACATATTGTCTAATTCTCTTACTTTTTGAAAATCATGCTACAATAAGAACAAGAGAATTTAACAGAAAAAAAACAAAACTTATTTATGACTATTTAATTATTCAATGAATGAACTTCATTAATTTTCATACCCTTAAATCCTATAAATAGGGAGTGGAAAACTCCTTTTCATATTCACTTCACTGCCATCCTTATCTAAGATTGATTAGCTTGCAAGTGTCATCATGGAGAAAGGGCTCACTTCCAAGATCGATCCATACGTCAAGACAGTGTATCTCAAGGCTTTTGAAGAATCGAGGGTGAAAAAAGGAAGAAGAAGATTGTTCATAAAAAAAGGAAAGAGCATAATTAGCATGATTAGGTGGGATCGTCTTGAATTACTCTGTTGTCATTGACAGGAGAATGTTCAAGCAAATGATAGTGGCCGACCGAGCAATCTACTTGTCAATATGTTGGTTTGCAGCCTAGATCCTACCAACTAGTCAAATTGCTTAGAAACTTGTTGGTGCTTCTAGTCCACCTTGTGGGCGTTCGGGAGATATGTTCTATGTCTCGGGTTCAAGAGGAACAAAACTGGGTGGATCGATTCAAACTTGGGGGATAGGATCTACACAAGAGGCTGCTTGAGCAAGCTTATATCTCGGCTAAAGCGACGAGTGACGCCCTTATAAAGTACTTCCTCTCAAACTAATTTGAACGGCATTTGTAAAATCTAATTTTGGAATAAATTTTTAATTTTTTTTCTAGTATAATATGTTGATGTGATTTTTTGCAGTGCGTCTTTGAAATCGATGAGTAATTACACTTTTACCCCCATGACGGTTCAACTTATCCTCCACCCTATAAATAGGTGATTTTTTTTCTTTTTAGTGCTAAGCATTTATATTTTCCTCCTTTGTTTTCTTTTAGTTTATAAACACTATTATCTTTGTGCTTCTTTTGAATGCTCCAAAGTTTTGTTCGCAACTCTTTTGATCAATCATGCGACTGAGTTGTCAACCAGGATGACGGATAAGTGGCTCTTATGCAAAGTACATGGATTTATGATCATGTCGTATAGCTCTGGACCATAGAGGGATACGACCGAGTGACAAATTTATGTGAGGCTAATCTAATTGTTCTCATTTCAGGTCAACCAGTATGGTTTTGCCTATTTCTCAGCTGGCTCCGAGTTTCAACTATTGGGGTTGGAAAATAAAATCAAGCACTGTAAGATGTTTTTCATGCTTGGATTTTCTTCTATCAGCTAGGAATTTTCGACCGTGCTAACATAAGGCATGGTAAAAAAGAAGAAATCCATACCACATCATCCCTGTGTCGAAGGGGTAAGGATTGAGTGGTAGCAACCATCATTATTCTAGTACAGCGAACCATTTGTCCTCAATTGGATACTACTATTGAAGAAGTTTGGGTCAATGATAGAGAAATTCTGGGTGGCTTTTGATACCCGAGAGGCTAGACTTGAGACGGAGTTTGTTGCTCGAAATGTTAAAAAGAACCCCCTGAGCAAAGTCTACTCATGCCGAAATTGTGATGTTTATTGACCAATGGCTATTCGAAATCATTCCTGTCTGACATTACGTTGAAGGTGTTGACTTCGTTTATTATGTATCTGAATTTACTCTTGTTGTTCAACATGTTATCCTCAGTGAATTAACAGTGATTGGAGGAAAGCTAAAAGCTCTCTATCATGTGCAGATTCTTCGGACATGTGTTGCTAAGAGGTAGAAAGGAATTCATGTGTGCTCGAATCAAGTAGTGCAGAAGGAGAGGCTTCAGTAGAAAGAGTGGAAATTCGGCCAGTCAGTCCTCTGTCGGCCGGTCCATCCTTCATTGATCTTAAAGTAAGAGGTGAATTACATTGGCCTTTCAATGTTATCCTGAGCGAAATTGGATCAGAGTAGGAGCCTGAGCCCAAGCCATCTTCCTAAAAGGAGGTACACCGTCGGGACGGGATGGCACATATCACTAATTTGGGTGCCCCACCTCAACTTTCCTAGAAGGGATGGAGGTGTTCAATGCCCAAGTGGGTTCCTTCTCCAGAGGAGGGGGCGAAGGTGTGGACCAGTCCGGACGAGCAGTTTCCCATGACTGACATGAAGATGCGTTGGAATTTCAACTCTCTAATGATGATAATCTATCATTTAGTTATTACTGAGATTATATTGCCCCGAGCCTTTAAGATATCCTCTAGGAGACTTGAATGCCCAGTCTTCTACTAGACAGCTGACCAATATCACCTAATGGCCTGAGGGACTTTTCACTACTAATCGATGGCTTTTGATTGATGAGAGAAATGGAATAATGCCATGGAGGAGGCAAAAACCTTAAATTCATTTCTGAAGGGGGCTTAGAAGTGACCGTTAGCTGCTGTGAAATGGTTAGCAGTAGCCGAAGCTGAAATACTCCACTAGTCGGATTTTTTTTCATTTGCTTTAAAAGAGAATTAAGTTCTGAGGTTTTGTAATAGGGTAGAGTTTTTCTCCCCCAAAGTTGAATTTAATTACACATGTGTAACACTAAAGTAACAAAAAAAATACAAGGAGAGTGAGTGCACTAAAAAAAAGGTAAGGCAATCACATAAATCTCAGAAAGAAAGAGTCGGATAATGCGGTAAAAATCTCAATGTAAGGGTTGCTACTTCATAGAGAAACCTAATTCAAAAGTTCTCCAAGTGAAAATTTAAGCAAATTTCGATGTGAATTTTGAAATAAATGCATATAGTAGAAACATGCATAACACATCATACAACACTTGGTCAACCTCCTAAGATAGCGCTTAGTTTAACATCATCAGTCTGACGGTGTCAGATCTACTACTGGGGTGATATTAGCATTAGACTCCTTTTAGACCTTTCCTCTCTCCTCCGAGGTACAACTTCAATCTTTGTCTGTTTACTTTAAAAATATGATTGGTCTTCTGATCTTGAATGTTGACAGCTATGAATGGGTATACTTTTATTATAGTGAATGGTCATGACCACCTGGACTTTAGTTTTTTTGGGAAATAATTTTAATCGTGAATTGTACAACAAAACCTTCCATCAAAGCTGAAAATTCTTCCTAATTAGCTTCTGATTATACCACTTTTTATTCTCTATTTATAGATTTTGGCATTATCGTAAGTTTCTTGTCTAATTTCTTCCAATACATTCAATTGTATCAAGCTTATCTCTACCACATCCTTCAAATTGTAATTAATTTATTTAATTCCTAATATGCCGTTGTACGGCTTATTTTTTTAGGTTGTGTTGTATTTCGAAAAGGGGTCGCCTACAGAAATTATCGGTGAATTTTTAATTTAATTTAAATAAATAATTTGAAAAGTAGTATTTGATTTTTTGAAAATAATTTTAAGTTTGAAAATTTTAAGATATGAAATCAAACTGATCTCACATCCCGAATAGTTTATATAAATGAACGCCACATCACAAGTTATGTATCTATCCCGAAGAATAGACACATTACTTGATGATGGGGCTCGATTAAATAAACTAGAAGATTTGTGACATCCGTTTGGTCCGCGAACCAATTTTATAAGCCGACAAATTCCCCCGCTTAATATGAAAGCATTAAACGTGGTTTATATTACTTGGGTTCTTTAAAATTCCCTATAAGGGCAAGCCCCTATAGTTAATTACATCTTAAGTGACGGGAATCACCTAAGAAAACTCTCGATAATAATCAATAATTTTGCTCTCAAGAATTTCAAGGTTTAAGTTCTTCAAAGGATTTGAGTTTTAGAATTTCAATGGGGAATGGATCAAATTTGGAAGATTTTATTTTGGGAATTCAAAGGAAGAAAAGTAGGGGAAATCACGCATTCGAAGCGAACTTCGGTAATTCCCCGTCTATCCTATTGTTTGGCTTGGATTTAGGAAAGTCCTAATATTTATTTAATGTTTTGATCTCGCCAATTTTAATTAATTAGGACTTATATTAGTATGACATAATCATACAAATAAATCTCGAAGATGTGAGGGTTTATGTCATATCGGACGACTACCTCGGAATCCTAAGACCTAGTTAGGGTTTAATTTGCAATGCAAATGCCTAACAAAAGGTTAAGGATTTATGTTGCACTAGTGCAAACTACCTCGAAGTCCTATGGCTTAGTTATTTAATTCTAAGAAAGTTTTGCTTGAGTAGACTCGTGTTTTGTCGATGACGATGGCCGTGCTGCCCACTATGCTCCGAACTCCTTGTTGTTGCAGAGGTTTAGAGAAAATCTTAACTTCCAAGTTTTTTTTTATGTTTTATTTAAAACAAATCTTAAAGTTGATTATAACGACACCGGTTAAGATCCCACAGTTCCATCCTTCCGGCATCATTATTTTTATCGGATTCACTTACTCCGTATGAATTTGCTAAACTCAACTAAATGAGTTCCACACTTTCATTTAAACCGTGGAAATACCGTTAGCAACACGTAGGTTACATCATCCGAGGTATTCCCGATCATCCAACAGACGTTTTAATTTAGTTGTAATTGCAGTTTTGTGTTCTGTTTGTGATTAAATTTTGAGTTGTTTTATATTTTGAAATGTCGTGGCGGTGAATTTTATCTTGCAATGACTTTTAATTTAGTTTTGGTTTCAGTTTTAGGTACTATCCTAAAGGTGTGGGTTTTCATGCAACAGTTGTTTATCATGCAAGAAAAGTAAATGCGATGCGATTAAATAAATTGTAATAAAATAAAAGCGTACCTGGAGGGTCTTCCCGTCATCTCAAGCTGCACTTAAACACAATTTAGAATATTTAAACAAGTTCCTATGTAAAGCTAAGGGAAGGGTTATGGTTTTCTACCAAATTCCTAATCTTATAGCTAGTCATTTCCTATGACGTCTAGGTTCTCGTGTTTTAGTTCGAGGACGATTTTCTTCATCAAAGAATAATTAAGTTCAATTGTTCTTATAAGTATCCTATCATATCGAGGAAGTGCTTAAGAAGAATCTTAAACATCTTTTCAATATTGATAGGATTGCTTTAAGTCCAAATGAATTTAATCATACAAATGAATTAATCGTCGGGGATTCAAGTTTTGTTATCTTGCTCAGTGAACTAGGACATTTGAATATCCTATAGGTGAAGTAACATTTCATTTAACATTCTGTTTAGGAGTTATGATAACCAAAACTCTCGAGGGCAAATTGGTGTTCAAATGGTTTGTCATTTAGTTTAACTTCAGTTAAAGGGTTTAAATTTGGAATAGTGTTCAAGTTGCTTTATATTTAACTTCCTTATGTCTTAGGTGATGTTATTTAATTCAATTTAATTTAATTTGGTTTGGGTTCAATTTAAATTTAATTTATTTAATTTAAATTAATTTTAATTTTAACTTCGATTTTATTATTTTTTTTAATTTAATTTAATTTAATTTAATTTAATTTAATATGATTTAATTTAATTTAATTTAATTTAATTTAATTTATTTATTTATTTTTTAATTAATTTAATTTTTATTTAATTAATTTCATTTAATTTTAATTAAATTTAATTTGTTCAATTTAATTTAATTTAATTTATTCGATTTAATTTAATTTAATTTGTTTGATTTAATTTAATTTAATCTTTAATATAATTTTATTTTTTAATTTTAATTTAATTGAAAATTCAAAAGAGTTTAATAATTTAACTTTTAATTTAATTTAATGATTAAGTCTTTTAACATTTTAAAACTTAAATTTGAATTATCATTTTAATTAGGAATTAAATATTATTGAGATGATTAATTTAGGGATTTTTAAATTAAAGAATAAATTTCTTCCTAATAATATCCCTATTTTAATAATTCCAATTTTATTGTTCATCCAAATTTAATTAATTATTTGATTAAGGTTTATTTCAATTATTTTCAAATTGTTTAGTAGGTTTCTACCCCTTTAATTATTTAAATTTCAATCATCCAAATCAGATTAAGATCAAATATTTTACTCTTTAATTTTATTAAACCTAAAGTTTTAATTAAGGGTTAAAATTTTAATTACCATTTTGCCCCTTCAAGCTTAATAATTTCATAACTCACTAAGTTGAGCTTAAATGAACTTGAAATTTTTTATGTGACTTCACTCATATGTCAATAAAGACATGAGAGGAGAAAATGTGATTTTTCTATATTTAATTTAATTATGTAATTATTTTTGGTGGAAAATAGAAATTTCCAAGGAAAATTTAATAATATGACCAATGGAAAGTTTCTGCCCTTAAGAAAATTATGGGACATTCCTAATGACCAGAGGATCACTTGGACCAATTTTGGTGATTTTTTGAATTATATTATTTTTATTATAATTATTTTAAGTTTTGGAGTATTAATTAATTTAAAAATAAAATAAATTTTGAAAAATTAATTTTATATTTTTCAAAAATCTCTCTGATATCAAGGAAATCAGAGAATCAATTTTTACAATTTCTAGATTTTTCTTTGATTTATTATAATTATTTTAGTGAAAATGTTAGAAAATACATTTTTTTTAATTTTAAAATTACCCTGGGGCTTTAAAATTTAATATCTCATTAAATAGACCTAAGAAAAATATGGGGTTTGTTCCTAAGTGATTAAAATTCAAAATGTTACATTTTGGTGAATTTTATTATTTTTGTGATTTTTATTATTTTTTAATTATTAAAATATTAAAATAATATCAAAAAATCAACTTTTTTATAAAATTGAAATTTTAATTTTCTTAAATTCCCCTGATATCAGAGAGAGTCCAAAACCAATTTGGTGAATTTTTGAAAGGTGTTTTGAAAGTTATGAATTTTTAAAGTTTAAAATGGCTTAATCTAATCACCCATTTAAGAGGCTAACCAAGTCCAATCGACTTCAAATTTTTATGGTGGGTTCCTCTAATCCTAAAGGTCAGTGGAGGATTGATTTCAAGTCAATTTGATGTATGGTTAACTCTAATTAATTAGAGATCTATTTTGGGTATTTAAGCCAATTAGGGTTATTTTAAATGAATGAACTCAAAACCTATTTTTCCTAGGGTCCTCTGGTCATAAGAGACGTCACCAAATTTTTCTAGAATTTATTTCACAACATGCTAATTATTGGAATTAAAATACTTAAAACAGCAACATGAATTTGAAAAATCAATAACTTTTCATAGGGATGGCCTCCGACTTTGGAAAATTCAGTGAATGTTCCCAAATTCGCAGGCTTCAAAAGCACTATGGTCTCATGCCATGGTGAATTTCCTATATGCATGGAGAATTAAAATAATGCAGTAGGAAAATAAATCATTAAAAATAAAATACTTCGATGAAATAAAATGATTTTTTTCCACATTGTTCTCCTCTCGTTCACCGAGCAAGAGGGTATTTTTATTTTATTTTTCTCGATTTTGCTACACAAAGTTATGGATTTTCGAAGTTTAGGGAATTAAATAAATCAAAATACCCTAATTTTCTATTTATCCACGCGGCGCCGCGTCAACCTCGGCAGCTCCGAAAGGCCACGCGGCGCGTTCTGGTTCGACGCCGCCATCTGACTCAGCGCTCCGGGGCCCCGCGGTGTCGTTCCATCTCCTGATCCGACGCGATCCTGGCCGTCCGTCCGCGTGTGTATTAAATGAACGGCATCCGTTCATCGTCCCCAAGCGTCCTCACCCGAGAGCCGTCCACACTAATCCCTAATATCTCACTCAATACTCAACGGATTTTCGTGTTCTTATGCTCTATGGATTCGTCTTGAAGAGACGAATACATCTATACGGTGATCATGCATTGAAATTAAAGCATTTGAAATAGAGAATCTCCGTAAGCTCGGGATGAAGAATTAGCTCATACCTTTGCTCGCAGAAGTGTGGCTTCAATCCGAGGGTCGTGTCACCTTCGATCGGATCCCGAAGCAAGCTCCGGATGAAGTCTCCCGGTCTCGGTGAATCTCCTAGTATGATTTCGACCACGCCCGATCACAAAGCTTCGAGGTCCGGAGCAATCGGGTGGCCCGGAGAGGGGGCTTTTGCTGGCGGACTCCTTCTCTTGGTCTCGGTGAAGGTGTAGGACCAATCAATTTGGGGATCGATCCACCGCGGAGAAGTGTCCCGGTTTTGGGTGAAATTTCGTCGAGAAATCGGGCTCGTTGGTGGGATTGGGGCAAATTGTCACCTGGGGATCAACTCGCTCTAAGTATGGAGAGTGTTATGGAATAATTTTGGCGGTGGTTTCAGCAAGGTCCGGTTCAAGCACCTCCCATGGCCGAGAGGGGGTGGTGTTTAAATAAGAGAGGGCGGAGGGCCTTCCAGGGAGAGTTGTGGCTTGGGATCGACCGCTCTCGGCAAGATAAGAAGAGCTATGCTCGTCCATTCGGGTCGAGACAAGTCAGCAAGGGAGAATTGAAATTTTCGGCTCCTCCTAAGGTCTCGTCCATGGTGTTTTCCGGCGATCCAGGTGGCCGGCCAGGCAGCAATGGTCACCCTCAAGTTCAGGTGGGTCGTGGTCGGGGTTTAGTGTAGTCAATCGGCTAATGCCATGTGTAAAGAGCTTGGATCGAAATGGAATGGGGAGAGGCTTATTTTGGGTTCAAATGAGTCAACCCATGATTTTGGGCTAGGTTCACCACCCAAGGCCTGGTTTTGGGTCGAAAAGGATCATTTGGGTCGCCCAAGAGAAAATGGTGTGGTCTCCATCCATGATGAGGCGGCTAAGCATGGTTTAGTGTGCGACATGCTTAAGGTAAAAAAGGATTTAAGAAGGATTAGGAAAGGGGCCCTCCTTTTGCCAAATGTGGTTAGGTCACATGTGAGCAACTCACATGGCTTACATGTGGCTTAAGAGTGGCTTCATGGCTCCATTCGGCTTTGGAAAAAGTTGGCTTCGGTTTCATGAAAATGGTTTTTTAAGGATATTGGGTACTTTTGATGGAATTTTGATAAAGCCTAATTTGGAATGATTTGATTATTGATTTAGGCTTTAGGGATAATTTCAATTAATGGAGTGATGAAAAGAATGTGTCATATGGGCTTTAGCATGAAGTTTGGGCTTTTAGGAAGGTTTAAGAAAGTGGGCTTTTGGTTTGAAAATAAATTTATGGATGGGAATTTTGTGAATGATTGGGCCAAATAAATGTTGGGTTTAGCTCATGGATGTGTCATGAGTGATTTGAAGCAAGTTGGGAGTGATTTGGGTTTGAATTGGGTTGAATTTGGGCTTCTTTGGTGAATGGGCCAATATAGGTCAAATTGGGTTAATTTGGGCCAATGTTGGGCTAGGGTTGAAATTGATGTAAAATTAATGTTGGGAAATATTTATGGGAGTGTTTCAAAGAGGTTTTGACTTTGGTTGGGCTTTGATTTTGGGGTTTGGGCTCATTTGGGTTAGGTTTGGGTTTAGGTCAAAATTGGGCCTTTTAGCTTTGGGGTTGAATTCGAGTGGGGTTTGGATCTAAATGTTGGGCAAATCATGTTAGTGTTTTGTTTTTGGGGATGCTAAGGAAGGTTTAGAAAAGATTTGGGGTTAATTGGAGTTGAATTGGGTGAGTTTGGGTTAGGTTTGGGTCATGGGTCCAAATTGGGCTTTAAGGCCAAAAGTGAAATTGGATCCAAATGTCAATCAAATTGGACTTAGATTTGGTCTAGATTGGTGTTGGGAATGTTTAATTGAAGCTTAGAATTGAATTGGACCAGAATTTGGGTCAATTGGGTAGGTTTGGTTTGACATTGGGTTCACTTAGGGTTAAAATGCAGCCAAATCGGGGTTTTGACTAAAAGTAGGGTAAATCGACAAAATTAGCCCATGGTGTAGTTGAACAAAATGAAATTGGGAATATTTAGAATTTTCTGGAATTTTCTGGAAATTTTCTGAATTTATGGATTTTTGGGTCAAGGGGGGTATTTTGGGTATTTGGAGGGTATTGGGAGGTTTTTTTGGAATTTTTGATATTTTTGGGTATGGATGGTCAATTTGAGTAATGTGGAAATGTTTGGGACTGATTTTGAGGAATTTTGGGTGATTTGGGAATTTTGGAGGATTTCAAGGGTTTTGGTAGGTTAGACGTGTGTAGGGTCCCGGGGTCAAAATCGAAAATTTGGAAAATTAAAGACTAGGTGAATGTTAAGTGGAATGAAATAATTTTGGTTGAGCCATGAAGCCATATCAAGCCCACATGAGCCATGAAGGGACTCATTTGAGGCATCCAATATGTTGTTCCTAACCCTCTTACCAAGGGCTTAGGGGTTAAGGACCATCCATGTGAATCACCTACATGAGTCGGAGGTCAAGCCGAGTATGGTGTGTGAAAGTGTAGTGTATAAATGTAGTGTGTGTGTAAGTCAGCCCCTTCACTGCACCAGGCCACCTGTGGCGGTCCTAAGGCCAAAGAGTCCTATAGGAACCCATCCTTTAAACTTCCACATTTAATTTCAACCCCCAGGTGATTAGGGGTCTACAATCAAGCTTCAGTGAGCTTGCAGGGAGTTAAGAAGTGGTTTGAATTTCTAAGTGGTGGGTCTCGATTCTAATCCTCTAAGATAGTCAAAGGAAAAGCCTAAGGCTAGATCCTAAGTACTAAAAAGAAGAAGAGAAGACCTCATCAAAAATGAGGTCAACAAATGGACCCTCAATAGGTGTGGTGAGCTAACCAAGCACACCGCGCGTATCAGCATCGACCGAAGAGATCAACAAAACCAACACGTATGTCCAAGTGACAAACTTAGGACAAAGTAAGAGTTTCCGCTGGGAGTGTCAAGTATATCTCTGAGACTGGAGATTCCTGAACTCTCGCTGGGGAAGAAAGAGGAAGTGAATCCCAAATCACATGACTTGGGGGAATTAAATTCAGATTTTGTTTCATTTCATGTTCAAGTTTTGATGTGTAAGTTTAGATTTTGAGTTTGAGTTTCAATTTAAATGGAAGTTTTGTCAAGATTAATTTGAAGGGATTTAGACTTGAAATGAAGATTAGAATTTTGTGGTTTTAGATGTAACATCTTCAACCTCAAAAGAAAATTGAATTGATTGGATTGAATCATTATAATGAGGAGAGATCTCAGAGCAATGCGGTATTGGATGTAAAATCCTTAACCTCGAGAGTTTGATCTTTGAGGTATTTCATTGCAATAGGGAAAGAATCCTAAAGCAATGCAGTCTCGGATGTAAAATCCTTAACCCCAAAAGTTTAATTTTGATGTATTTCATTGCGATAGGGAAAGGATCCTAAAGCAATGCAGTCTCGGATGTAAAATCCTCAACCCCAAAAGTTTAATTTTGATGTATTTCATTGTGATAGGGAAAGGATCCTAAAGCAATGCAGTCTCGGATGTAAAATCCTCAACCCCAAAAGTTTAATTTGATGTATTTCATTGCGATAGGGAAATGATCCTAAAGCAATGCGAGTCTCTGGATGTAAAATCCTCAACCCCAAAAGTTTAATTTCGATGTATTTCATTGTGATAGGGAAAGGATCCTAAAGCAATGCAGTCTCGGATGTAAAATTCTCAACCCCAAAAGTTTGATTTCGATGTATTTCATTGTGATATGGAAAGGATCCTAAAGCAATGCAGCCTCGATGTAAAATCCTCAACCCCAAAAGTTTGATTTCGATGTATTTCATTGCGATAAGGAAAGGATCCTAAAGCAATGCGAGTCTCGATGTAAAATCCTCAACCCCAAAAGTTTAATTTCGATGTATTTCATTGCGATAGGGAAAGAATCCTAAAGCAATGCAGTCTCGGACGTAAAATCCTCAACCCCAAAAGTTTAATTTCGATGTATTTCATTGCGATAAGGAAAGAATCCTAAAGCAATGCAGTCACGGACGTAAAATCCTCAACCCCAAAAGTTTAATTTCGATGTATTTCATTGCAATAGGGAAAGAATCCTAAAGCAATGCAGTCTCGGATGTAAAATCCTCAACCCCAAAAGTTTATTTCAAATAGTCATTGACTTTGCAAAGATTTGTAGTGTTGATTTGAAAAGTGTGGAATTTTGGTGTTTCGAGAATTTCATGAAAGTTGTAAAAGACTTTCATGGAAGGAAATAAATTAGGCGGGAATATGTAGATGTTATATATCCCGTTCAAAAGAGTTGATCGGAAGTCACTGATTTGGATTGGATATAATTCCTCGCCATCAGATTCGATCCGCGTCAATGGAATCAACCGCTTCCATCCCGTACAAGGGAGAGAATAGAACGGATTGGATTTCCGATTTGGGAGATCGAGTTTGAACTAGATTGAAATTTGATTTGAGTCCTGGAAAAATTGAATTTGAAATTTGATTGAGATTTGTGTTCATTTTGTTTGTCCTTTAACGATTAAAATTTTATTTTATCGTGAATTTGAAGTTCATCATTTTTCAGATTTTTAAGGAAAGTTTTTTTTTATTCTTTTTTTTTCTTTTCTGTTCTTTGTTCGAAGTTCATTTAACTTTAATGGCGTTTCCTACCAATTCGCACAAAAGAGGTGAAGGCCAAAAATGTGATATGGTCACTTTCATTCCAATCATGTCGAAGATACATCATACAACTCGATCTCGGAACACATCTCATACAATCCATGTAGACTCAAAGCGACTATGTATGATCTTTGTCGATCCATCCAAAAAAACATCTGTCAAAAATCCATGTCTGAATAGTGGGGTGCATGGTCAATAACATCACCTTCCAAGCCATCCTTGGCAAGGATGCCGTATGGATGTACATTGGAGGTGTGATATTTTCCATGTAGCTCACAACTCGTAAGGCCGGAAGCTCTCTAGCTCCGGTCCGGCTTGAAATGGTAAGGTGTCTTCCCGTCGTCCATTCTTCCGAAAGTAACCGAGATCCGCTTCACCGGTACTCCTAGTATGCAATGCTTAGCGATATCCGCTCCGTTGCCCTTCGGCATCATGACGGAACCTACCGGTAAAGGTATCTTCACCGGCCCTCGGAACTCACCCGGGTCTACTATCCGGAGGTCGGATCCGAACATGATGTTGCATTCATTCAGAAAGAGACCGTGCGTAGGGTCCGACAAAGTCGTGGTGATCTATGTGCGGGGTATGCGATCACCCCGCTTGTAGATGTTAATAATGCAGCTATCGGGTATGCAATCCATCGGCAGTACCCTCCATGTTATCAATCTCTTTACCATTCTCTTAATGACTAATGGCATTGGATCCACTTGGCCGTGACGGAGTATTCCCGGAGGGTTTCCCTTCCTGTCTTCCGCAAAGTTGTAACAGCATCCACATTGTATTGTAATCCTTCCTTTCCCTGGCATCCATCTCTGGGGTTCTGAGTAGGTGTTTTCTCTTAGGCAGCCTACTCGGCCCATTCTTTTCAAATCTCGGATGCAATCCACGATTTGTTGTTGTTCATATTCTGAGAATACATCTGTATGTAGCTCGAGGCCTTCTAGTATATTGATCCTTCCGCCTCCGATTCTCTCGAAGTATTCAAAAGTTTTCTTTTCGACATTCCGCATTCTTTCCAGCTCGTATTCGGAATAATCCGCAAATGGCGGGGCCCAGTGACATATTGTGGGATATACGGCTCGATCCCTTCACGTTCTCCTGCATACCTCGGCTCCTCGGGGATGATATCCGTCGGGACATCCTCCGGGTTGCTTCCGCAACAAGGTCATGCATTACCGGTGGTTCTGTTCGGTGGCGTGGTAGCCTTCTTTCTTCGATCTCCGTGAGATTTCCCCGGTTTTTCTCGTCATCCTAGGAGCCGGCCTCCTTTCTTCCGGTACTCGGTGAACCGGCGTCCTTGAGGTATATGTACCTGCAGCTGGCAACCGCCTCGTCGCGCTAGTCCGCCGCTAGTTTGGTTAACATCTTACGGATACGGCGATTCTTATTTCTTCGTTGCGTTCGTCGTGAGAGTAGCTCTTCGAACTTCCTGAATCTCTGTGGGCACGGCGCTGACAAGCTCGCCCTCTCGTCGTTGCGACTACAGACTTGATTTTCTTGTCTTCTTCAGTGTTTGTTTTTCTTTTCTTGCTGCTGGATTGGTGGCTTGGGCCACCCACTTTCATCACCTGTCCGCCGGGCGGTTCCTCTCGGTCAGCCGGGATCCGAGTCACTTTCCTCGTATCGTAGGCTCGCCGGTGCGAAGTCCGAGTCAATCTCGATTATCGCTCCATCTTTCACCCTCTTTTCATCGAGTGCAAGGCTTACGCCATTTCTAAAGTTCAGGACCAACCGCCCGCTCGACATTTCCCCGCGAAAAGACAAGGAAAAGGATCGGGGTCGTACTAAGAACAAGAACATTAAGAAAATGTTTATTAAAGACAGTTTTTATTACTTCTTGTATTTTTAAATTTAACAGGAATGAAGTGGGATAAGATCAGGAAAGAGATTTTGATATGTAAGAGAAAACAAGGAAAACTTTATTATCATGATTTTATTTATTTTAGCACATTTTTTATTATTTTTGGGTTCGGACCCAGTCATAAGTAACTACTTCACCCGTGCTTCTAAGGATGAAGAATTCATTCCATCGAAACATCAGGTAGCGTAATACTTTTTCAAGTATCGTCCATTGATCGGAAGCATATGTCGTTCTCCCTGGCAATTCACTAGGCGGTAGGAACCTCCCGAGTATACTCGCTTCAACCACGAACGGCCCTTCCCAAGTGGGTTCAAATTTTCCTCCTATCTTGCGGTGTGCAAGGATAGGTCTTTCGAGAACGAGAACTAAGTCACCAACTTTGAAGGTTCTCGGGCGGACCCGGTCCGTCATGGGCTCGAACCATCTTAGCTTGATATAATTCTAAATTCTGTTGCGCTGCAAGTCTTTTCCCTTCCAGGCTTTCTAATTCTTCTAGTTGTAATTTGGCATTCTCTTCGTCGTGATTTTATTTGTAACTCGCAATTCGAGTGAAGGAAGCCGAACCTCTAAAGGTAACATCGCCTCGGACCCATACACCGGAGCGTAAGGTGTAGCTTCGAGTAGGAGTTTTGAAGGTTGTCCGGTAGGCCCATAAGGCTTCTAATAACTTCTCGTGCCAATTTCTCTTTTTATCGTCCAAGGTTTTCTTTAAGATTCGAACGAGAGTTTTATTAAAAGCCTCAGCCAGAGCCGTTTGCTCTTGGGTAGTAAATTGTTGAATATCGCCGGCCGATTCCGTGTCTCCCGACAAAATTATTGATTTGTGTGCTTCGAATGCCGACCCATTATCCGAAATGATTCGCGCGGTACTCCGAAACGATAGACAACTTGGTTCTCGAAAACCGTAGCACGTGGTGTGCTTTCACTTCTCTGAGTGGAACCGCCTCGCCCACTTGGAAAAGTAATCTGTAGCCGCAAGAATGAAGCGATGTCCTTTTGAAGATGGTGGTTCTATTGGACCCACTATATCCGTGCCCCAACATTCAAATGGCCACGACGCAATTGTCGGATGTAACACATTTAGAGGTTGGTGTAGAACCACTCCGTGTACTTGGCATTGGTGACGACTCTTGGCGATTTTCATGCGGTCGGTCATCATCGAGGGCCGGTAGTACCCTAGTCTTTTAATTTTCATTTTCATCTTCGGAACCGATCGGTGAGCGCCACAGAGTCCTGAATGCACCTCTTTAACGATTTCATGGGCCTCGGACCCGCTTAGGCATCTTAGCCACATTTGATCGAAAGACCTTCTGTACAAGGTGTTGTTTATTAATGCGTAGGACAGAGTTCTTTTCTTGATCTGATGGGCTAGCGACCTATCGTCCCGGTAGTTTTCCTGTTTGCGTGGTAGTTCATTAATGGCCGTCGCCAATCTTCTGTGTTTTATGTCACTGTTGCAACTGATTCTTCTTCTTTTTCTGATTTATGTATTGTGTCTGTGTCGAGCTGTGATAGGACCTGACGTCCGTGAATTGACACTTTTACTGACTAAGACAGGAGGTGTCATTAAATATTGCTTAATGTCCTCGAAGACCTTCTGGCATTTCTCTTCCCAAATAAATTTGGCGTCCTTTTTAACTAGTGTCGAGAAAAGCCGACACCTACCCGACAAGTTCGAGATAAAGCGTCGAAGATATGCCGACTTCCCTTGAAAAGATCGTAGTTGTTTTAAGGTTTTGGGAGGCGGCATTTCTAAGATAGCTTTAATCTTTTCCGGTCGATTTCAATTCCACGATGTCGGACAACGAATCCTAAGAATTTCTCGGAGGTGACGCCGAAGGCGCATTTTAAGGGATTCATCTTAAGGTTAAATTGCCTTAATCGTTTGAAAACAATTCTCAAATCATACAAGTGGTTGTCTTTTACTTTGCTTTTGATGACCACATCGTCCACGTAGCATTCGACTTGATTGTGGATGAGATCATCAAAAATTCTTGTCATCGCTCTCTAGTATGTTGCTCCTGCGTTCTTCAGTCTGAATGGCATCACTGTGTAGCAATATACTCCGATCGGCGTTCTGAATGCTATAAGTTTTTCATCTCCTGGAGCCATCTTGATCTGGTAGTATCCTGAAGATCCATCCATGAATGAGAATATTTCATGTGTCGAAGCAATGTCGATCATTAATTCTGGGATCGGTAGAGGGAATTCATCTTTTGGACATGCCTTGTTTAAATCTCCGAAGTCCACACAAATTCCGATCCGACCATTCTTCTTTCGATCGGCACCACATTGGCTAACCAAGTCGGGTATTGTTCTTCACGGACAAATTTAGCGTTTATTAGCTTTTTAACTTCGGCTATGACTTGTTGTTCGATTTCTAGACGCATTCTTCTAGGACCTCGTCCGACCGGGACGAAGTAGGATCCACTCCTAGCTTATGGACTGCGACCTCCGGAGCTAAACTCGGCATCTCATCGTAGTTCCAAGCAAAACAGTCTTTAAATTCCATTAATAACTCGATTATTTCTTCGGAGTCTTCTTTATCGAGTAAGGAGCTAACAAAGGTAGGTCTAGGCTCTTCGCTAGTACCTAAGTTAACTTCCGTTAACTCATCTATTGTAGATTTAATTTCTTCTTCGAATTCAGTGGAGCGTCTCCAATTTGTAAATCTTCAAATTCTTCCGTAGTTTCCATGCGGTTTTCATTAGACTCGCAAGTGACAACCAAGCAAAATTTAGTATCGTCAATCGATCCTACCGTGCCGAATCCGAGACCATGCTTTGAATCGGGTGGACGACCGGAGTTATTCCATAAATTTTCAAAATGTTGTGATTGGCCTTTTGTCCATCGTCGAGGTAAGAAACCACGCCGAATTAAATTTTGAACACGGGGAGAGTACCACTCAAAAGGTAATTCCATTAATTCCGATGAAGTGACATCTTCAGATTGTACATTATTTTCAGCTTTTGGAGGAAGGAGCACCACGGTAGAATTTGATTGGCTTTGCACCGCCGCTACGTACCTCTTTGACCACCATACCCTCGATCTTATTAGAATGGATCGGGGTCGTGGTCATAGTATGTACATAGTGGTTAATCTTCTCGTACATTGATTTGTATTCCTCGTTCTTCTCATCTTCGAGAGAGATTTTGAATTGCGGCTTCTTCCGACTTATTGTCGCTGCTTCTTGTTTGATCTCTTTTTCTTCTTCAGAACTGTCTTCCCAATCGACATTGATGACTAGTTTCATCTGTCCAACTGTCCTAACGTCTCTACCACGACCTTGTCCCCGGCCTCGACCTCGGATGCGAGTTGTGGAGAAACCTTCACCGTCTCGCTGTAAGGGAGCGGTGAGTGACTGTTGGACTAGAACTTCAGGTTCTTCGTTGTCCCGAACTTTCTTTGCTTCATTTGTTATGGTATCTCTGGAGAAGATTATTTTCTTCGGGGGTGCATAATAAGTTGCATCTTCATGGATTCCAATTTCGTGTACGGAGAATGGTTGTAAGTCACCTTTGATGCACTGTTCCCCTCCATCGTAGTATTTGATGCACTGATGTAGAGATGATGGTACCATCATGTTTTCATGTATCCATGGTCGGCCCGAGTAGAGCGTTGAACGACGTTTCGAATCGATTATGTGAAATTTTGCGGTTGTCTTTGCTAAGTCACCGGTCTTCATTAGTAGTGTTATTGATCCGAGGGCTCTTTCTCCTTTACGGTTGAATCCTCTTAATAACATTTTGTCACGCTTCGAGCTCGCGAGCATCAATTTCCAAATATGCTAGTGTTCGAAGACTCATTATATTGATTGATGCTCCTGGATCCACCAATACTCTGGAGAGTGTAAACTTCCCAATTGTAACTGAAATGTACAACGGTCGGTTGTGTTCTGCGGTCCCAAGTAGTAGATCATTGTCCGTGAAGGTAACACCTCGCTGTTCCTTTAACGAGCAAACCTCATCTAAGGAATCTCCGGCCATTTGAGCCAAGCAAATTTCTGGATCAAGTAAGGCCTTGATCAAAGCTTCTCTCATCTCCTTTGATAAGATGAGAGCGTCGTAGATGCTCAGTTTGTCCGGTAGTTTCCTAAGATGGGCTAGCACGTTATAGTCCACTTTATTTTCATGTGTCTCGGCTTCTTCTCGAATGGGTATTTCTTCGCCGGGGTTGGTTCTTCTTGAACAACCACCGCTTTCCTTTGTCCTTTGGACCCATTCTCGGAGGTAGAACTCTTCCACTTCTTAAGTTAACTTCTGTAATTTATTCTGACTCTAGTGTTGAGTTTGCTGGTGTTTCTTCCTGAATCGGAATGACAGGTTCTTCTTGATTAACTTCAGAGTCTGAAAGCTCTAACTCTATTGTGACTGGCGCTCCTCGAAACTCGCAGATAGATTCGTGACTTGTTGAACTCTCGTAACCTCCTTGATGGATGTCTTCTTTGTCATCGTGATCGTCGAGATTGTGTATGATTTGAGAATTGTCATTGGTATCGAAATCGATGTTCGGATTGTCGCTAGTTACGTAATCGTTAGAAACAGTCAAAATGTAGCCAACGCCATCACCCTTATCATTATAAGATCCCACCGAAGTTAGCAGATAATCATACAGAGTCAGAGGTTCGAGGGATCTCTCCCCCGAATCCGAAACAACTATCCTAGGATAAGCAGCCCTAGCCTAGCCTTAGGAGTTTCAGTCTTCTCTTCTTCGTAGATTTTCTTCTTCTCTTCAATCGTCTTCTGTTGAGGTGGTTCTTCTATCGCAAGTGATAGTGCCGACTTGACAGGTTTCGAACTCTGAATTGAAGCTCGTACCAAAGCGGTTTGGATGTCGTCTAAAATCTTTTTGAAGACCTCATCCAAGCAGATGAGTCCACCCATCATCGGTTGTATAGGGATCTATCGGAACAATGAGATCAGTCGAGACAACATTGACGGAACCTCCTTTCTGGGGTTCTTTCATGTACTCCTTCGGGATTGTTATATTCCCTTTCCGAAGGTTGTCATTGAGCCAACTTTTGAAGGTAATGCAATCTTCTATCTTGTGCCCAAGCATCCGGTGGTAAGGGCAAAAGTTGGGATCACCTTTCTTGTTAACTTCTTCTGGTCTCTTAGGCTCTGGCAGCTGGAAATCTGGAGTCTTCATCAGACTAAGGAACATTTTTGAATGGATATTCCCTGCTCAGAAACTCCCTTAATGTGCATTGCGGACGAGGCGGTTGTTCATACTGTGGAGACGATTGATAGCTGGGTCGAGGTTGTTGATAATTTTTTTGAGGTTGATGCGGCCGTTCGGACGATATTTGTATCGGTTGCTTGCCTTTGTCGACTGCTGCAACGATCCCGGATTTCTTTTCAAAAGTTTTCACAGGCTTTTGCTTGTCTGTCCTGTCGGCGAAACGTAATTGCTTCGCCTCCTCTAGCAAGCTTCTGGCCTTGCTTAACAACTTCTCGAAAGTCTTAATGGTAAATCCCTTGAGGAGAAGTGCTATCGGGCCATGAATGCTTTTAAGTAAGATGTCGACTGCATGTTGTTCTTGTAGTTGTGGTTCACACTTTATACTTAGATTTCTCCATCGAAGTATGTAATCCACCAAAGTTTCATTCGGCTTCTGCTTCTCTACCACTAAATCACCTATAGTGATGTGGTGCTGAGCTCCGGCGAATCGCTTGATGAAGAGGTTTTCTAGTTCTGAGAACGCCTTCACTGAACCATTCGGTAATTCTGCATACCAATCAAAGGCGATCCCTGACAGGCTGCTGACGAATTGTCGGAAGAGTAATGCGTCGCTCCCGCCGACATTGCAACAACTGGCACGAAAGTGTGCAACATGCTGTCGGGGGTTCCCGGTTCCATCAAAGGTCTTGAACAGAGGTGGTACGAAGCCTTTTGGGTGCGGGACGGCGTCGAATTCTTCCGGGTAAGGTCTACTCGTCCGAATGGATGTCCCACTCTTTGATTGTGCTAAGGCTTCTCGCACCTGCTGTTCCACCAAGCTCTTGATATCTTTTTCTGGAATCATACTTTGTGTTGTATCTTTCTTTAGCTGATCATCCCCGTTGACAGACGTAATCTCCTTTCCTCCGTCTACGATGTGAATGACCTCTGGGGGTGTCTCTCTTTGGGGTTGTACTTGACTTTGGAGGGTGGCTAGGGCTACAACCATCTCTTCCATCCTTTTCGCCATTTGGGCAATCGTATCGTCTTTCTCTTGAAGTTGCCTTCTCATCACTTCCGGCTCCTCTCTTCTGCGGTCTGCGAGAGCACCTTGTGAAGCCGACGAAGCTCGTGTTTCGACCATGTTGATTTCTCGCATACTCATCGTCCATGAATTCCTATGAATCGATCTCATCTCCGAATTTCTCTTCTCTTTCTTTTGCTAGTCGTCGAATATCGGTCCTCGACTTTTCCATAGAGTCCTCTAGTGGTCTTTTCGTGCATCCTCGCAGTTGTCGTGTGATAGCTCACGGGTTCCCTTCTCACGAGTCCCCTTTACTCGTAGTAGCACTTTCTTCGGATTCGAAGTCTCTGACGAGACTTTCCTTTTCGAGTCGTTGTTTCAATCTTAACTCGTCCAGGTAGTGGGACGCCATACCATCCTTCTAGCGGCGGAAGGTCTAGGACCGGATGGTGCATCGGCCAAATCTTTGGAAGGTGGTATCCTCCCTAATCGGTAATCCTGAAACGACGACAGGAGGACTAGCCTTCATCATTTTATTTGGCTTTTCTGTAACGATGGCAGGTTCTACTCGTGGTCTAAGACGGGATTTAACTGGCACCCGCCCTATCCTTCTTAGAATCTCCGATACGGGGCATTTCTCTTTCTTTGCTAGCTTCTCGATCACAGTCTATAGTCGGGCAAATGGTGTGTTCCTAGCCCTTTTCTTTCTGCTGTCGTTATAGTATGCTGGTTGAGGTAATGTAGAAACAATCCTGCGGACATTTTCCTCGTCAGCTGCGGCGGAAAGGGGATAGAATCTACTTCCTTCCAAAAGGGGTGTATCTTCAGGCAATGGTATGTATTCAGGTAGTGGTGTGTACTCAGGGATTTATGGGATTTCCTCCAGAAAAGCAACTTCGGCGGCTCGGCGCTTCACAGCGATCTTCCCGCTCGTTCCTTCTTTGGGTCCGTGTTAGTGATGGAATTCTTGAGCTGGACCCGATTCAAAAACGAAGGTCTCACGAGAAGGTCCGTACCCTCCACGGTAACGGGTTCACCATAGTTCGGATTTCCTTCCCCTTTAATTTGGCGAGAGTCGGGGTAGGTGCGAGACAACTGGACCGGTGGGGGTAGCAACAACGGTCCTTCACGTGGACGAGCGATGCTCCTCTCAGTTGGAATCTTTTGCAGGGGAGGAAACTCTCGAGTTGACCTAAGGTTGAACTCGATCAGCGGCTTCTTAGCTTTAGATACTTTGTTTGTCAGCGCGAAAAAGGAAACGTCGGTGATCTTGATATTTGTGTTCTCGAATCCTTGTCCAAACTAGATGATCCCATTGTCGGGCAGCTCATCCTTGTAAACAGCGAAGTCGAGTCCATTGGTGAAGGAGAAAATCAGCTTTGGGGCTTCCATTTCGCGCGGGTAGATCCCGATTGTCGATCCCAAGTTATGCTTCTTCTCATTAGGATGAAAAGAAAGGAATCGAAAAGAGTCCGAACACATTCTTGTTCATGTATTTATAAGAAGGAGTTATTTGTTAAAAGAGCCATTCATTAGAGGGTTTGTTTATTTAGAACGGAATGTTCAAAGGTGTAGAGAAGGTAATGAATCCGACTCAGAGTTGAAAAGGAAAAGAAAGTCTTATGCAAGACTTCTCGACTCGAAGGATCGCTCATAAACTAACACCTATTGGGGGTCCACCCCACCTCAGAAATGAGGCAAAAGGATCTCGGAACCTCTCCGTTTAGGGGTGTCTAAACAGATGGCTCCTAAATCCGAGAGAATGTTGGCTATACTTGTTCAAGGTAGAAATGAACATAGTACCCCAACGGAAAGAAGGGTAGTTTGATCCATTAGGGACATGGATGCACTACCGATTTTTGAAAGCAGAATTATCTGATTATAATGGAGAGAGGAATCGTCCCCAGCGGAGTCGCCAGAAATTGTACGGCTTATTTTTTTAGGTTGTGTTGTATTTTGAAAAGGGGTCGCCTACAGAAATTGTTGGCGAATTTTTAATTTAATTTAAATAAATAATTTGAAAAGTAGTATTTGATTTTTTGAAAATAATTTTAAGTTTGAAAATTTTAAGATATGAAATCAAACTGATCTCGCATCCCGAATAGTTTATATAAATGAACGCCACATCACAAGTTATGTATCTATCCCGAAGAATAGACACACTACTTGTTGATGGGGCTCGATTAAATAAACTAGAAGATTTGTGACATCCGTTTGGTCTGCGAACCAATTTTATAAGCCGACAAATTCCCTTGCTTAATATGAAAGCATTAAACGGGGTTTATATTACTCAGGTTCTTTAAAATTCCCTATAAGGCCAAGCCCCTATAGTTAATTACATCTTAAATAACGGGAATCACCTAAGAAAACTCTCGATAATAATCGATAATTCTGCTCTCGAGAATTTCGAGGTTTAAGTTCTTCGAAGGATTTGAGTTTTAGAATTTCGATGGGGAATGGATCAAATTTGGAAGATTTTATTTTGGGAATTCAAAGGAAGAAAAGTAGAGGAAATCACGGATTCGAAGCGAACTTCGGTAATTCCCCGTCATCACTATTGTTTGGCTTGGATTTAGGAAAGTCTAATATTTATTTAATGTTTTGATCTTGACAATTTTAATTAATTAGGACTTATATTAGTATGACATAATCATACAAATAGCCTCGAAGATGTGAGGGTTTATGTCGTATCGGACGACTACCTCGGAATCCTAAGACCGGTTAGGGTTTAATTTGCAATGCAAATGCACTAACAAAAGGTTGAGGATTTATGTTGCACTAAGCAAACTATCTCGAAGTCCTATGGCTTAGTTATTTAATTCTAAGAAAGTTTTGCTGGAGTAGACTCAGGTTTTGCTGATGACGATGGCCGTGCTGCCCACTATGCTCTGAACTCCTTGTTGTTGCAGAGGTTTAGAGAAAATCTTAACTTCCAAGTGTTTTTTTATGTTTTATTTAAAACAAATCTTAAAGTTGATTATAAAGACACCGGTTAAGATCCCACGGTTCCATCCTTCCGGCATCGTTATTTTTATCGGATTCACTTAGTCCAGATGAATTTGCTAAACTCAACTAAATGAGTTCCACACTTTCATTTAGACCGTGGGAAATCCCGTTAGCAACACGTAGGTTACATCATCCGAGGTATTCCCGATCATCCAACAAGACGTTTTAATTTAGTTGTAATTGTAGTTTTGTGTTACGTTTGTGATTAAATTTTGAGTTGTTTTATATTTTGAAATGTTGTGGCGATGAATTTTATCTTGCAATGACTTTTAATTTAGTTTTGGTTTCGGTTTTAGGTACTATCCTAAAGGTGTGGGTTTTCATGCAACGGTTGTTTATCATGCGAGAAAAGTAAATGCGATGCGATTAAATAAATTGCAATAAAATAAAAGCGTACTGGAGGGTCTTCCCGTCATCCCAAGTTGCACTTAAACACAATTTAGAATATTTAAGCAAGTTCACATGTAAAGCTAAGGGAAGGGTTATGGTTTTCTACCAAATTCTAATCCTATAGCTAGTCATTTCTATGACGTCTAGGTTCTTGTGTTTTGGTTTGAGGACGATTTTCTTCATCGAAGAATAATTAAGTTCGATTGTTCTTATAAGTATTCTATCATATTGAGGAAGTGCTTAAGAAGAATCTTAAACATCTTTTCAATATTGATAGGATTATTTTAAGTCCAAATGAATTTAATCATACAAATGAATTAATCGTCCGGGGATTCATGTTTTGTTATCTTGCTCAGTGAACTAGGACGTTTGAATATCCTATAGGTGAAGTAATGTTTCATTTAACGTTCGTTTAGGAGTTATGATAACGAAAACTCTCGAGGCAAATTTGTGTTCAAATGGTTTGTGATTTAGTTTAACTTCGATTAAAGGGTTTAAATTTGGAATAGTGTTCAAGTTGCTTTATATTTAACTTCTTTATGTCTTAGGTGATGTTATTTAATTCAATTTAATTTAACTTCAATTTAATTTAATTTGGTTTGGGTTCAATTTAAATTTAATTTATTTAATTTAAATTAATTTTAATTTTAACTTGATTTTATTATTTTTGTTTAATTTAATTTAATTTAATTTAATTTAATTTAATATAATTTAATTTAATTTAATTTAATTTAATTTAATTTAATTATTTATTTTTTAATTAATTTAATTTTTATTTAATTAATTTCATTTAATTTTAATTAAATTTAATTCAATTTAATTTAATTTTTTCAATTTAATTTAATTTAATTTATTTGATTTAATTTAATTTAATTTGTTTGATTTAATTTAATTTAATCTTTAATATAATTTTATTTTTTAATTTTAATTTAATTGAAAATTCAAAAGAGTTTAATAATTTAACTTTTAATTTAATTTAATGATTAAGTCTTTTAACATTTTAAAACTTAAATTTGAATTATCATTTTAATTAGGAATTAAATATTATTGAGATGATTAATTTAGGGATTTTTAAATTAAAGAATAAATTTCTTCCTAATAATATCCCTATTTTAATAATTCCAATTTTATTGTTCTCCAAATTTTATTTATTATTTGATTAAGGTTTATTTCAATTATTTTCAAATTGTTTAGTAGGTTTCTACCCCTTTAATTATTTAAATTTCAATCATCCAAATCAGATTAAGATCAAATATTTTACTCTTTAATTTTATTAAACCTAAAGTTTTAATTAAGGGTTAAAATTTTAATTACCATTTTGCCCCTTCAAGCTTAATAATTTCATAACTCACTAAGTTGAGCTTAAATGAACTTGAAATTTTTTATGTGACTTCACTCATATGTCAATAAAGACATGAGAGGAGAAAATATGATTTTTCTGTATTTAATTTAATTATGTAATTATTTTTGGTGGAAAATAGAAATTTCCAAGGAAAATTTAATAATATGACCAAGGGAAAGTTTCTGCCCTTAAGAAAATTATGGGACATTCCTAATGACCAGAGGACCACTTGGACCAATTTTGGTGATTTTTTGAATTATATTATTTTTATTATAATTATTTTAAGTTTTGGAGTATTAATTAATTTAAAAATAAAATAAATTTTGAAAAATTAATTTTATATTTTTCAAAAATCTCTCTGATATCAAGGAAATCAGAGAATCAATTTTTACAATTTCTAGATTTTTCTTTGATTTATTATAATTATTTTAGTGAAAATGTTAGAAAATACATTTTTTTTATTTTAAAATTACCCAGGGCTTTAAAATTTAATATCTCATTAAATAGACCTAAGAAAAATATGGGGTTTGTTCCTAAGTGATTAAAATTCAAAATGTGACATTTTGGTGAATTTTATTATTTTTGTGATTTTTATTATTTTTTAATTATTAAAATATTAAAATAATATCAAAAAATCGACTTTTTTAGAAAATTGAAATTTTAATTTTCTTAAATTCCCTGATATCAGAGAGAGTCCAAAACCAATTTGGTGAATTTTTGAAAGGTGTTTTGAAAGTTATGAATTTTTAAAGTTTAAAATGGCTAAATAAGCTTAATCGACTCATTTAAGTAGGGCTAACAAGTCCAATCGACTTCAATTTTTTATGGTGGGTTCCTCTGATCCTAAAGATCAGTGGAGGATTGATTTCAAGTCAATTTGATGTATGGTTAACTCTAATTAATTAGAGATCTATGTTGGGTGTTTAAGCCAATTAGGGTTATTTTAAATGAATGAACTCAAAACCTATTTTTCCTAGGGTCCTGCTGGTCATAAGAGACATCACCATATTTTTCTAGAATTTATTTCACAACATGCTAATTATTGGAATTAAAATACTTAAAACAGCAACATGAATTTGAAAAATCGATAACTTTTCATAGTGATGGCCTCGACTTTGGAAAATTCGGGGAATGTTCCCAAATTCGGAGGCATCGAAAGCCACTATGGTCTCATGCCATGGTGAATTTCCTATATGCATGGAGAATTAAAATAATGCAGAAGGAAAATAAATCATTAAAAATAAAATACTTGATGAAATTAAATGATTTCTTTTCCACATTATTCTCCTCCGTTCATCTGAGCGAGAGGGTATTTTTATTTTATTTTTCGATTTTTCTACACAAAGTTATGGATTTTTGAAGTTTAGGGAATTAAATAAATCGAAAATACCTCTAATTTTCTATTTATCCACGCGGCGCCGCGTCGACCTCGGCGACTCCGAAAGGCCGCGCGGCGCGTTGCGGTTCGACGCCACCATCTGACTCAGCGCTCCGGGGCCCCGCGGTGTCGTTCCATCTCCTGATCTGATGCGATCCTGGCCGTCCGTCCGCGCGTGTATTAAATGAACGGCATCCGTTCATTTAATACAAGCGTCCTCACCCGAGAGCCGTCCACACTAAATCCCTAATATCTCACTCAATACTCAACGGATTTTCGTGTTCTTATGCTCTATGGATTCGTCTTGAAGAGACGAATACATCTATACGATGATCATGCATTGAAATTAAAGCATTTGAAATAGAGAATCTCCGGAAGCTCGGGATGAAGAATTAGCTCATACCTTTGCTCGGAGAAGTGTGGCTTGATACGAGGGTTGTGTCACCTTCGATTGGATCCCGGCAAGCTCCGGATGAAGTCTCGTGGTCCGGTGAATCGCCTAGGTATGATTTCGACCACGGCCGATCACAAAGCTTGGAGGCCGGAGCAAGCGGGTGGCTCTGGAGAGGGGGCTTTCGCTGGTGGACTCCTTCTCTTGGTCTGGTGAAGGTGTAGGACCAATCAATTTGGGGATTGATCCACTGTGGAGAAGTGTCCTGGTTTTGGGTGGAATTTTGACTGAGAAATTGGGCTCTGTTGGTGGGTATTAGGCCAAGTGTCACTTGGGGATCAAGCTCGCTCTAAGTATGGAGAGTGTTCTGGAAAAATTTTGGCAGGGTTTCAGTAAGGTCTGGTTCAGCACCTCCCATGGCGGAGAGGGGGTGGTGTTTAAATAGGAGAGGGTGGAGGGCCTTCCAGGAAGAGTTAGGGCTTGGGATCAGCTGCTCTTGGCAAGAGAAGAAGAGCTATGCTTGTCCATTTGGGTTGAGACAAGTCGACGAGGGAGAATTGAAATTTTCGGCTCCTCCCGAGGTCTCGGCCATGGTGTTTTCCGGCGATCCAGGCGGCTGGCCGTGCGAGCAATGGTCACCTCGAAGTTTAGGTGGGTCGGGGGCGGGGTTTAGTGCGGTCAATTGGCCGATGCCATGTGTAAAGAGCTTGGATTGAAATGGAATGGGGGGAAGGTATCTTGGGTTCAAATGAGTCAACCCATGATTTTGGGCTAGGTTCACCACCCGAGGCCCGGTTTTGGGCCGAAAGGGATCATTTGGGTCGCACGAGAAAATGGTGTGGTCTCCATCCATGATGAGGTGGCTAAGCATGGTTTAGTGTGTGACATGCTTAAGGTAAAAAGGGTTTAAGAAGGATTAGGAAAGGGGGCCCTCCTTTTGCCAAATGTGGTTAGGTCGCATGTGAGCGACTCGCATGGCTTACATGTGGCTTAAGAGTGGCTTCATGGCTCCATTTGGCTTTGGAAAAAGTTGGCTTGGTTTCATGAAAATGGTTTTTTAAGGATATTGGGTACTTTTGATGGAATTTGGATAAAGCCTAATTTGGAATGATTTGATTATTGATTTAGGCTTTAGGGATAATTTCAATTAATGGAGTGATGAAAAGAATGTGTCATATGGGCTTTAGCATGAAGTTTGGGCTTTTAGGAAGGTTTAAGAAAGTGGGCTTTTGGTTTGAAAATAAATTTATGGATGGGAATTTTGTGAAGGATTGGGCAAAACAAATGTTGGGTTTAGCTCATGGATGTGTCATGAGTGATTTGAAGCGAAGTTGGGAGTGATTTGGGTTTGAATTGGGTTGAATTTGGGCTTCTTTGGTGAATGGGCCGATATAGGTCGAATTGGGTTAATTTGGGCCAATGTTGGGCTAGGGTTGAAATTGATGTAAAATTAATGTTGGGAAATATTTATGGGAGTGTTTCAAAGAGGTTTTGACTTTGGTTGGGCTTTGATTTTGGGGTTTGGGCTCATTTGGGTTAGGTTTGGGTTTAGGTCAAAATTGGGCCTTTTAACTTTGGGTTGAATTTGAGTGGGTTTTGAGTCTAAATGTTGGGAAAATCATGTTAGTGTTTTGTTTGTGGGGATGCTAAGGAAGGTTTAGAAAAGATTTGGGGTTAATTGGAGTTGAATTGGGTGAGTTTGGGTTAGGTTTGGGTCATGGGTCCAAATTGGGCTTTAAGGCCAAAAGTGAAATTGGATCCAAATGTCAATCAAATTGGACTTGGATTTGGTCTAGATTGGTGTTGGGAATGTTTAATTGAAGTTTAGAATTGAATTGGACCAGAATTTGGGTCAATTGGGTAGGTTTGGTTTGACATTGGGTTCACTTAGGGTTAAAATGGGCCAAATTGGGGGTTTTGACAAAAGTAGGGTAACTTGACAAAATTGGCCCATGGTGTAGTTGAACAAAATGAAATTGAGAATATTTGGGATTTTCTGGAATTTTCTGAAAATTTTCTGAATTTCTGGATTTTTGGGTCAAGGGGGTATTTTGGGTATTTGGAGGGTATTGGGAGGTTTTTTTGGAATTTTTGATATTTTTGGGTATGGATGGTCAATTTGAGTAATGTGGAAATGTTTGGGACTGATTTTGAGGAATTTTGGGTGATTTGGGAATTTTGGAGGATTTCAAGGGTTTTGGGTAGGTTAGGCGGGTGTAGGGTCCCGGGGGTCAAAAATTGAAAATTTGGAAAATTGAAGATTAGGTGAATATTAGTGGAATGAAATCATTTTGGTTGAGCCATGAAGCCATATCAAGCCCACATGAGCCATGAAGGGACTCATTTGAGGCATCCGATATGTTGTTCCTAACCCTTAGCGCGAGGGCTTAGGGGTTAAGGACCATCCATGTGAATCACCTACATGAGTCGGGAGGTCAAGCCGAGTATAGGTGTGTGAAAGTGTAGTGTATAAATGTAGTGTGTGTGTAAGTCGGCCCTTCACTGGACCGGGCCGCCTGGGGCGGTCCTAAGGCCCAAAGAGTCCTATAGGAACCCATCCTTTAAACTTCCACATTTAATTTCGACCCCTAGGTGATTAGGGGTCTACGATCGAGTTTGTAGAGTTTGCGGGGAGTTAAGAAGTGGTTTGAATTTCTAAGTGGTGGGTCTCAATTCTAATCCTATAAGATAGTCAAAGGAAAAGCCTAAGGCTAGATCCTAAGTACTAAAAAGAAGAAGAGAAGACCTCATCAAAAATGAGGTCAACAGCCGTATACTCAAATTTGACAGACAGATGACAAGATTTTCCAAAATTCAATCTGTAAGGTGATAATCCTATGGGTGTTTTAAAAACAGTTTGGTAGGACCATTGTGCTTCATCCAATCCAAGTGACCAATCTTTTCAGCTGAGGTTAACAGTTTTCTCTAAGATCCTCTTGATTTTCCTATTGGATACCTCAATTAACTCATTAGTCTGAAGGTGATAGACAATAGAAACTTTATGAGTTATTCCAAATCTGACTACCAATATCTCCTTCTTTTTGTTACAAAAATGACTACCTTCATCACTAATGATCACCCCAGGTGTTCCAAATGGACTGAAAATATACTTCTTCAAAATTTTCAGAATACTTTAACTTTCACAATTTGGCAGTGCAACAGCTTTAATCCACTTGAAAACATTATCTACCGCTACCAATAGATGGTGTAAATTGTTCCATTAAGCCAATCCCCCACACTCAAAGATTTTCTCTTCCAAATTTACATTCAAGCGAATCTAATCTCTCCTTGAAAGTTTTCCTACCCACTGACACCTATCACAAGATTTGGCATATTCATTCACATCCTTAAACAGGTTAGACCAATAAACTCCATATTGCAAAATCTTAATGACACTTCTAAGACTTCCAAAATGCCCTCCCGACTTTGAATCGTGACAGCACTTAATAATTTTGTCGACCTCTTTCAATGGTACATACCTAAGAATTTGATCCTTAAATCTCCTAAAGAGGTAGGGTTCATCCCAATAGTAGAATCTGGCTTCTGAAAGGAACTTGTTCCTCTGGTGGGTCGGACCGTAAGGAAAGATCCTGTTGACAATGAAGTTTGTTTTGTCAGCACACCATGGGGTGTGCGCCTCAAAAATGACAAGGAGTTGCTAATTAGGAAAGTTATCAATTATGTCAATAAAACATTCCCAAGAATCCCCATGCTAGAGCATGAACAAGTGATCTGATATCTGGTTTTTTTGTACCTTTTTATCAACAATATCCATATCAAATTGTTGTATTAAAAGAACACATCGGAACAAGCATGCCTTGACATGCTTCTTAGCTACAAGATATCTGATAATAGCATCATCAGTGTATACCATGACTTGTGTGCCTATCAGGTAGGACCTAAACATATTAAAAATAAATACTATGGTCAATAAATCCTTATCTGTGGTGGTTTAACTCACTTGGGCATCATTGCGTGATCTACTAGCACTGTAGATAGCTTGGAAAACCTTGTCTCTTCTTTGGCCTAGAAACGATCCTATGACATATTCATTCGCATTGCACATTAACTTTAAAGACGTAGTCCAATCAAGTGACACAATTACTGGTGCGGTGACTAATTTGGATCTTTGTGTCTCAGAAGCAGTTAGGCAAGTCTCAACAAAATCAAAATGCACATCTTTTTCTAGTAGGTGACATAAGGGCTTGGTGATCTTGGAAAAGTCTTCAATTTGCATTCAGAAAAATCCTGCATGTCCAAGAAAACTTTTAATCCCTCTAATTGACATGGTTGGTGGAAGTTTTTTGATCACCTGAATTTTAGCTGAGTCCCATTTTATTCATTTTTCAAAAACTTTATTCCCCAAAACATTTGCTTCAATTAGTATAAATTGACATTTCTCCTAATTTAGCTCTAGATTAGTTTCTTCACACCTATGTAATACTTTTGCAACATGATTTAAGCATGAGTCAAAGGAATTACCAAAGACCAAAAAGTCATCTATAAAAATTTTTAATCTCGGTCTCAATCAAATCTGAAAAGATAGACAACAAGCATCACTGGAAAGTGTCTGGCACATTGCATGGTCTTAAGAAAATCCTTCTAAATGTAAAACTCCCATAGGGGCTGATAAAATTAGTCTTGTCTAGGTACTCTAGGGCAATGGGAATCTAATGGTTTCCGGGATAGCTATCCAAAAAGCAGTAGAAAGGGTGTCTTACCAGCCTGTCCAACATTTAATTTAGAAATGGAAAGAGAAAATGATCCTTCCTAGTGGCCAAGTTTAGGCTCATATAGTCAATGCATATCCTCCATCCAGTGACATTCTTGGTGGGTATCGACTCATTCCTCTTATTTTCTATAACTGTCACACCCCCTTTTTTGGATACACAATGAATGAGACTGACTCATACACTATCTGAGATGGAGTAGATAATGCATGCATCAAGCCATTTCAATATTTCATTCTTCACCACCTCTTTCATTACAGGTTTTAATTTTCTCTAGAGGCCGGCCTTAGGTCTGTATCCCTCTTCCATCAAGATTTGATGCATGCAAAGGGAGTTGATGATACCTATTTTGTATGTTATGGTCCACTCAATTGCTTTCTTAAACATCCTAAGTACCTTCAGTAATTTTCCCACTTACTCCTCACTCAAATCTGCTAAAATGATCACAAGTAAGTTCGAGGGTTCCCCCAAGTAGACATATTTGAGGTTGCAAGGCAAGGCTTTTAGTTCTAGCTTAGGAGCTCCCTCTATGGATTACACATGTGGTTAAACATTGTGACCCGACCCGCAATAACGTAGTTATATTTGCTTCCAAAAGATGGCCAAAAACTTGACCCGATTTATAAATAGCGACTAGTGTATAAAATCAAAATGTTGTAAAATTTTAGAAAATCTTTTACACACTAGGGGTACTACGCAAGTATACGTATCGTTTCAAGTAATATAGGGTTTTCTTTTATAACTCGAGTATCGATCCACGGGAAAAATTATAGTAATAAATTTTCTAAATATTATATTTCAAAAATATTTTTTTATCTTTTAATTTAACTATAATTACTTATTAATTTACTAGATGCGAAATAAAGAAAACAATAATAAGAAAATGATTTATGAAAACTATATAAAATAAACAACTTTATTCCACTTTAATTAATGCTAAGATTTTTAAGATAATTTAATATTCATTGGAGAATTTGATTTATGGTATTGTGCAGAATAGAAGCATTCATATTCTTTACCGCTTTGATCCGGACGCAAAGAACATTGGTTAATTTACATATCGAGTCGGATGTATTGTTAGTAAAATGGGTTAATGCAGACTCACACTTACTAGATGTCCAAGGGTGGCTATGGTCGGCCCTACTAGTGACACTTTCCTAATCTATAAATCAAATTATAAGAATTTAGTTTGTCACTCTAAAAACTTATCAATTCTACGCTCATTAAATCTTATCTTCATATTTATTTGCACTTCACATTGAATAGCCCGCACATGGCCTTCGACTACCCAAGGATTCATGTGACATTTACAAGTTAAGAGTTCTTCTCCTTCAGGTCTCAAAACTCTTCGACATGTTTTAACGATTTAAATGGCCAATTTAAAAAGTAAAGTAAAATCAGGTATTAATGTCATCACAATGTTTTGAAAATATGTTGAATTTTAATTCTCCATCGAATCTTTATATTATCTTATCTATCTCTTCATAATTGAAGGAAAAAAGTAAACTAACTACTCAGAACACATTGAATATAAACAGCAAAACATAATAAATAAACTTTGATTCAAATATAAAATACTTATCTCAAATATTCCTTCTACAGATCTTCTGATTCCTATAGACTCCACAGTGTAATGAACTCCAGATGCAACAACTTGAAAATAAACTCACTAAATTAAACAAAAGTGGCCCTAAATTTATCTTTCTATTTCTCTCTCTAAGGATGAGAGGTCCTTAAGTGGATAAGAGAAAGGGTTACAATGGGAGGGGCACGTTTTACGAAGAATTGACCCTTATTTATAAGCTTCGAGGGTTGCCTTGAGGCACATCTTCAAAACATGCCCACATTCGATGAATCTTCTAGAAGGTACGTCGGCGCCTAGGCGCCGGAATGCGGCGCTAGGTGCCGGATACGCGTTCGATTCTTCGCACCTCTTCACTTTGGCTCGCACCTCTTCGCGATTAAAACCGTTTTGGAGCGTCCAGATGCAATGTATCACATGTCCTATTATCGGAACAATTGCCGGTCTTCTAGAATGTCCGATAACCGCTCACTCGGTCAAAATAACCGTTCGAACGTCGTCAAAAACTTGACGGTTTACGTATCGAGTACGGCGCTTAGGCCCGACTTCGGCGCTGGCGCCGACCATATTTTTTATACTTTTTGTATTTTGCTCCATTTTTGCTCCTTTTTGCTCCTTTTTGCTCATTTTTCCTTTTTAGACCTTTTTACATCACCTACATCCAAAAACACAAAAAATACCTTTCATTAAAGCATAATATCCTTAGAAATTGATAAGAATTAAGACATAAAGAAATATGTATTTTTTTATATATCAAAATCCACTGAACTTAAATGTTACTTGTCCTCGAAGTAACTCTTTCTACTATATAAAATATATAACCTTTGGAATAAAAGATAAATATTTAAGATTCCTTATAATTTTTTATTTTATAAAGTTTTTAGTAAATTATTAACCCAATTTCACTAACTAGGTTTAATTTTAAGAATTTAAAGATTATTTAACTACCAAATCATAAGATTTCAAACTTCTCATTCATTTTGAAAATAATATAAGTCTATTATATTAAGATCTCATAGATTATTTACAAGAAAAAGATCTTCTTGAAAAATCTTTTCTAAATAAATATTCATGTATAAAAATTAAGTAAAATATGTAACTAGTTTTATTCATATAAGATAATTCAAGTGAAGTCAATTTTTTATTAGGCATTTCCTCAAGCTTCTCCTCTCTTCTTTTTTTCTTTTTCTTTTCTTTTCTTCTTTTCTTCTTTTTTTTTTCTTTTTTTTAATATATATAGAGAGGATTTCTATATCTAGATAGTCTGTTAATGGTTTTGAACTTCATTATCCTTAACTTATATTTTCAAAACTTATACATTTCCACTTAATTATTATAACATAAATAAGAATTCAAAAAGATTTCCAATCTTTTCTTTTTCAAGTGATAATTTTTTATTACTTAATATTTCTAAAATTCTATTATTTCTATCATGAATAGAAAAATTCTTTAATCTTATTCTTCTTTAAGTTAAATAATTATATTCTTAAAATCAATCAAAGTTATTAAAATATAGGTTAATTTCACTAAATAGTTTATAATTTCAAAAATAAAAGTGATCTCAAATAAATTCTTCATTCCTTAAGTTATGTTAAAAAGTTTTTATTTTTAAGAAAATATTAGCTCTTTAAGGACAAATAAAATTTAAATTTGAATGTATTTTCCCTTCCCCCAAACTTAAGTTTTGGTATACTTATGATAATGTGAAAGTATGAGAGAAAGAAATCATAAGAATTTTTATAAGTATGTAAAAACAATCTTAAAAAGAAAAATTAACTTCTACTCATGCTTTTATGAATAATTAAGATAAAATTGAAGCATGTATATAAAAAGTAAGCGAGGCTAATTTTTATGATTATACTAATTTTGAAACAAAATTAAAGCGAGCAAAATTACTAATTACTAAACGAGTAGATTAAAACAAACATATAAATTAACTACAACTTCAGTCTCAACACAATATACTAAGAATATTTTAACAACGGAATCTTAACACTAATCGATCCACACGGATATTTAAACAAATCAACATACATCACACACAAAACTAAACAAACAATCCAAACAAAACAAACTAACAAAGTAGCTCATCATAAAGATCTATAGCTACTAATCACTAGTTGTAGCCTCATCATCATCATCATCACCGAAAGGAAAATTCTACGTCCTTAGGATCGACAAATGGTGTGAAACTAGGAAAAGTAGGGAAACTAACATCATGTTCACCCTTCGGAAATCGACTAGGGCTTCATCATACTCGGCATCATAACTACTCTTCCTGCGGGTATAATCGGATAAATGATCCAGTTTCCTATCGATAGTATCGATCCTGCAGGTGAGTTTGAAATAACTCCTGATCTTGCTTTCTAAAGCCGATCATGCATTGATTCCCGAAACTTGATGGTGGCTCGGCGAAGTAGAGGGTCGAGAAGTAGAAGGTCTACTGGAGTATGTGCGAAGTAGAAGGAGCGGTCGATCTCTTCCCTCGAAGACGATCATAGATACTAACACTCTCCACCCGATTGGCTTGGTAGACTTTAACTTGTCCTCGAAATATCGGTGGTAACTCCATTACTAACACATAATGAATAAATCGAGAGATGGGAATCCCGATCCGACGGAAGTCGTTGGATCTCGCGGTAGAATCCGCAGAATCATAAATAATACTGCCGACATCGATAGGCTTCCTCTCACGAATGCGATAGTTTAAGATCGCTCGATCTCTAGTCACTTCACTCGGGTGGTTGGAAGGTAACAATCTTGCGGAAATAAAATAGTGTCATGCTTTAGAAATACCATTTAATTTGGAGGATTTGAAGTATACCCTTTTTCCGTTCTTGATCTTCCAAGATCCAGTACCGTCAGTCAAATAAGCAATGATCATATCCAGAATCTCCCTCGGATGGTGATAATCCAGAATAATAGCATTCAATAGTTGGTGGCAGGCCATAAAATATATTGATTTTTTCAGGACTAAATCCTACTCCAATACCTCTGACAAAGACTTCATAATCTTCGGCATCCATGAAATTTGCATAAAACTCTCGAACAATAGGGATAACAGCAACAACAGTAAAATAACAGAATCGTTGTCAATTGTGTGCAACGATAGTATTTTCGATCATTTCTCCAGGATGATAGAAACTTCGTTCTGAAATAAACTTTCTGGACGTCGCAAATTCGTGGAAGCGAAAATGCGCAATCGCAGTAGAAAATTTGCTGCTATCAAAATTATCTCGTGCCTTCCCGCGTTTAGATTTTGGAGCCATCTAAACATAAAAGAAAACAAGAACAAGTTTAGGAATCAAAGATTTAAACTCTTTTTAAGTTTATAAAACTTAAAATAAGTTTAAAAATCCAAAGAAATCACTAAAAACCAAAATTGTTTTTTCAAAATTTCAGTTCTTAGCAAAACTAGGGAAATCTATGGTGAAAATAAAAAATAAATGGTATAAAGTGTAGATCTGACCTTGAGACGAAGAAATCGAGTGGTTTCGCGCTCAAATCCTTGATGTTTTGACCTCAAAATGGATCTAAAAGGTGTATTTTCGCGAAAATGGGGAAGAAGATGAACCTTAGGCGTCAAAAATGGCTTCTGGGGGTTATTTAAGTAAATTTTCGGGTACATGCCGAACTGGCGCTTAGGCTCCTAATTCTGGCGCCTAGTCCCCTTACCGATCATTGTTGTCACTTGTTGACTGCCGCCGCCATGAGGGATGCCTTGGGTTGCCACTCGCCACAGACGTCGTAGCCACCAATTAGTCGCCATTGTCGCTCGTCACCATTAGTCTCCACCACCATTATTAGCCCCCGATTGCCATCTACTACAAGCGTTGCAACCATCGCCATTGTCGTCGCTATTATCTATTATGTTTTCATTGATTTTATTTTTCTTAAAACCAAAGACTTTTGCATTTTACTTAACACCAAACCAAATAACATTAAGTATTTTAAATACACTACATTTCGTTGTACTTATATTCCTTTTACACCAAATTTCGTTTTCAACAAACCAAACAACCTCCAAAGATTGTTGCCACTCACTGCAAGTGTCGCGACCACCGGTCATAGCTGTCGCCATCGTCAATTATGTTTTACATTGATTTTACTTTGCTTTAAACCAAGTATTTTTGCATTTACTTTACACTTGCATTTACTTTACACCAAACCAAATAATCTGAAAGTATTTTAAGTACACTACATTTCAATTACACTATGGGAATGTTGAAAATACAAACCAACCAAGACCTTTGAGAGATTACGCTAACCCTACATTAGATGAAATTCACTTAACTATCCAAAACCCTGATGTAGCGGCTAACTCATTCGAGCTTAAACCTGCAATTATCCAATTGGTATAGAATAATCAATTTAGTGGTTCACCAAATGAAGATCCTAATTTACATCTGTTGACCTCATTTTTGATGAGGTCTTCTCTTCTCTCTTTAGTACTTAGGATCTAGCCTCAGGCTTTTCCTTTGACTATCTTAGAGGACTAGAGATGGAACCTACCCCTTTAGAAACTCAACCACTTCTTAACTCCCCGTAAACCCCACAAGCTCGATTGTAAACCCCTAATCACCTAGAGGGTTGAGATCAAATGTGGAGGTTTAAAGGATGAGTTCCCATAGGACTCTTTGGCCTTAGGATCACCTCAGGTGGCACAGTGCAGTGAGGGTTGACTCGAACAAATTACACTTTTACACACATTCAAAATCCTAAAACTATTCATGCCTAGCTTGACTTCCGACTCATGTAGATAATTCATATGGATGGACCATAACCCCTGGGCCCTCGGTAAGAGGGTTAGGAACAACGTAGTGAATGCCTCGAATGAGTCCTCTCATGGCTCCTATGGGCTTAATATGGCTTCATGGCTCAATCGAAATGATTCCATTTCACTCACATCAGCTCGATTTTTTTTTTCAAAATTTCAATTTTTGACTCGGGGCCAGGACCCACCAAACCTACTTAAAAGCCTCGAAACTACCCAAAACCACATAAATTTACAAATCACCCAAAATTTTCCAAAATTAACCTTGAACATTTCTCCACCAATCAAATTGATCATTTACAGCCAAAAATACCAAAATTTCCAAAAATACCCCCAATACCCTCCAAATTACCAAAATGCCCCTCTTGACCCAAAAATCCAAAAATTCCAAAAAAATTCCCAAAAAATTCCAAAAAATCCCACATATTCCCAATTTCATTTTGTTCAACTACACCATGGGCCAATTTTGCCAATTTATCCCACTTTTACCAAAACCCCCAATTTAGCTCATTTTAAACCCAAATGAACCCAATGTCAAACCAAATCACCCCAATTGACCTCAATTTTGGTCCAATTCAATTTTAAACTCAATTAAATATCCCCAATATCAATCTAGATCAAATCCAAGCCCAACTTGATTGACATTTGAATCCAATTTCATTTTTAAGTTTAAAGCCCAATTTTGACCCATAACCCAAACTTAGCCCAAACCAACCCAACTCAACTCCAATTAACCCCAAATATTTTCTAAACCTTCCCTAACATCTCCATAAACAAAACAATAACATAATTTGCCCAAAACTTGAACCCAAACCCCACTCAAATTCAACCCGAACCCAAAATCCCCAATTTAGCCTAAACCGAAGCTTAACCCCGACTTAGCCCGAATCTCGAAATTGAACCTCAACCAAAGTTGAAAAATCTTTGTAACACACCTATAAACATTTCTCAACATTAATTTTACATCAAAACCAACTTTAGCCCAACCTTAGCCCAAGCTAACCCAATTTGACCCATTTTTGTCCCCTTACGAAAGAGACCCAAGTTCGACCCGATCCAACTCCAAGCCTTACCAGATTGACTTCAAATAACTCATGAAACATTCCTAAGACAAATTCGACACTCATTGGGCTCAACCATTACAAGGCTCCTCATCCTAAAAATCCATTTTAAAATTTAAAAGCCCATTCCCTTAAGCCATTTTAAAAGCACCACCTTTGCCAAATTTTAAAAGCCCGAAAATTCATCCAAAGCCCATATGACACTCTTCCTCATCATACATTCAATTTAAAATCACCTCTAAAGTCCTAATTTATCATCAAATCATTCCAATTTTAGCCACATGACAATCTCCTTAAAATTCATCAAAAATGCCTAAAACCCATTTCTATGAAACCAAGTCAAGCCATCCTAAGCCATAGGCAAGCCATGAAGCCATGCATGAGCCACATGGAAGCCATGAAAGCCCCTTTACATTTCACCATGCTATCTTGGGAAAAAGGAGGAGGTTCTTTCCATATTCCCTTAGAGTGATTAACCACTCCCATGATTCCCCTAAACCATGCTTAGGCCTAATTATACTTGGATGGTGACTTGACCCTACTTATTAAGTCGAACCAAACAACTTTCTCTTCGACCTAAGCAAGCCATAGGGAGGTGAACCTAGCCCAAAACCATGGGTTGACCCAAACCAAGCCAAAATCATCCCCTCCACATTCCACTTCAATCCAACTCCTTTACACATGACCGACTCCGATTGACTTCACCATTGCCAAGCCACTGCCCTCATCGGTCGAGATGGTGACTCGACCCTGCTTGGCCGGCCACCACGGCCGCCGGAAAACACCATGGCCGAGACCTTGGGAGGAGCCGAAGTTTGGAATTCCCACTGTCGAGGCTGCCTCATGCCCGATGACCATTGGAGTTGTTCTTCCCTTGCCAGAGCGGTGATCCCGACCATTAACTCCCCACGGAAGCCATGGCCATGGCTATTTAAACCGACCATTCCTCTTGGCAAAAAGATTGGGTCGAACCGGACCTTCACGAGAATCCCTCCAAATTCCTCACAAAGCTTCCCCAGCGAAGATCAATCCATCCCCACTTGTTCTCCCGCCCTAACTCCCACTGATTGAGCTCGATTTTGGAGCTCGATTCTCGAGCCGAACGAGGACACTCCCGAATCCTCCACCAAAATCAAATTAAGCTCACCCACACACCTGAAGACCAAGAGAAGGAGTTCCCAGGTGAAAGCCCCTCTCCGGGCCACTCATTTGTTACTAGCCTCCGAAGGTTGAAATCGGGTACGGTGGAAATCGAGTGCAGGCGATTCCTCGGAGCCGGAGACTTCATCCGGAGCTTGCTTGGACTCGATCGAAGGTGACACAACTCTCGGATCGAAGCTTCACTTCTCTGAGCAAAGGTATGAGCTCTCTCTTCTTCCCGAGCTTCTGAACATTCTCTATTTTGATTGAGTTAATTTCATGCCACATAAAACATATTGATATGTTCGTCTCTTCAAGACGAATCCATAGAGTATAAGAACATAAAAATCCATTGAGAATCGAGTGAGATCTTAGAGTTTTAGTGTGGACGGACACGGGTGCACACCAGTCGTAGACAATGACCAGGAGCCTTTGGATCGCGCGTGTATCGAGCGGACGGCTCAGATGGCGTCGGACCAGGAGATGGTACGTGAACCGCGGGCCCCGTGGCAGCTGACTCAGATGGCAGCTTCGAATGGGAGTGCGCCGCGTGGGCTTTCGGACATGCCGAGGATGACAGGGCGTCACGCTGGATAAGTAGAAAATTAGGGAATTTTCTTATTTATTAAATACCCAAAACTTCAAAAATGCATAACCTTGTGTAGAAAAATCATAAAAATAAAATAAAAATACCCTCTTGCTCAGTGAACAGAGGAGAATAATGTGGAAAAGAAATCAAGTAATTTCATCGAGTATTTTATTTTTAATGATTTATTTACTCTCTGCATTGTTTTAATTCTCCATTTGCATAGGAAATTCACCATGGCATGAGACCATGGGACTTACGAAGCCTCGAACTTCGGAACATTCCTCGAATTTTCCAAGGTCGGAGAGCCATCCTATGAGAAGTTATTGATTTTTCAATTACATGTTACTGTTTTGAGTATTTTAATTCCAATAATTAGCATATTGAGAAATAAATTCTAGGAAAATTTGGTGATATTTCTTATGACCAGAGGAACCTAGGAAAAATAGGTCTTGAGTTAATTCAATTCACATGGAACAACCCTAATTGGCCTAAACACCTAAGTTGAACTTTAATTAATTAGGGTTAAATACACATTAAATTAACTTGAAAATAATTCTCCACTGATCTTTAGGATTAGAGGAACATCACATAAAAATTCGAGGTCAATTGGATTTGATTAACCTCATCAAATGGGTTGATTAAGCCTCTTAAGCCAAATGGATAAAATTAAATTTTAAAAATTCATAACTCACAAAATACTTTTCAAAAATTCACAAAAATGGTTATGGAGCTTCTCGATATCGGAGGGACTTAGGAAAATTAAAATTGTAATTTTCTAAAAAAGTTGATTTTTATCATTATTTTAATATTTTAATAATAAAAAAATAATAAAAATCATAAAAATATTAAAAATCACCAAAATGTCACATTTTGAATTCTAATCACTTAAGAACAAACCAAATATTTTTCCTAAGTCTCTAGGATAAGATATTGAATTTTAAAGGCTTAAAACAATTTTTTGAATTAAAAAAAAGATTTTCTTTAACATTTCCACTAAATTAATTCTAATAAATCAAAGAAAAATAAAAAAAATATATAAAATTTTGTTCTCTGATTTTCCTGATATCATAGAGATTTTTCAAAAATATAAAACCAATTTTTCAACTTCAATTTTATTTTTAAATTAATTAATACTCCAAAACTCAAAATAATTCTAATAAATAAAATATAATTCAAAAAATCACCAAAATTGGTCCAAATGGTTCTCTGGTCATTAGGAACATCCCATAATTTTCTTAAGGATAGAAACATTTCCTTGGTCATGTTATTGAATTTTCCTTGAAAACCCCTATTTTCCATTAAAAATAATTACATAAATAAATTAAATACGAGAAAAATCACATTTTCCCTCTAATGTCTTAATTGAAATGTGAGTGAGGTCACATAAAAATTTCAATTTCATTTGAGCTTAGTTTAGTGAGTTATAGAATTATTAAGCTTGAAGGGCAAAAGGGTAATTAAAAATTTCAACCCTTAATTAAAATTTTAGGATTAATCAAAAAGGGGAGAGTAAAACATTTGATTCTAAACTGATTTTGGATGATTGAAACTTAAATGATTCAGGGTAGAAACCTACTAACCATTTTTAATATAATTAAAATAAAATTTTAATTAATTAATTAATTGAAATTTTGGAAGAATAATAGAAATTGGAATTATTAAAGTAGGGATATTATTAAGAGGATATTTATTCTTTAATTCAAAAATCCTAAATAAATCACTTCAATAATACTTAATTCTTAATTAAAAAATTAAAAGAATAATCTCAATTAAAAATTAAAACTAACATTAAACTAAAATTAAGTTTAAACTAAATTAAAAATTAAATTAAATTAAAATTAAATTAAAATTAAACTAAACTAAATTAAAGTAAATTAAAATTAAATTAAATTAAAATTAAAACTAAATTAAATTAAATTAAAATTAAAAAAATTGAAATTAAATTCAATTAAAATTAAATTAAAACTAAACTAAATTAAATTAAATTAAATTAATTAAATTAAAAATTAAATTAAAGTTAAAATTAAACTAAATTTAAATTAAAATTAAATTAAATTAAATTAAATTAAACCAAATTAAATTAGAATTAAAATCAAATCAAATTAAACTAAAATTAAAATAAATTAAATTAAAATTAAATAGAATTAAATTAAATCAAAATCATTTAACAACAAACCTAAATGAAATCATTAAGAATTAAATCTAAAATAACTTGAACACTATTTCAAACTTAAACTAATTCCTATAATTAAGTCAAAATTGAAATTAAATCATTAAGTTTAAATCATTAAAATACCTAATAAATTGATTTGTCCTTTCAAAGCTCTTATTATTATAACTCTTAAATGAAGTATCAAGTGAAGTGTTACTCCACTTATAGGACATTCAAATGTCCTAGTTCACTGAGCAAGAGAACAAAACTAAACCCCTGAATGATTAATTCACCTGTGTAACTAAATTTACTTGGGCTCGAAACAATCCCAGAAATATTGAAAAGATGTTTAGGACTCGTCCTAAAAACTTTCTCAATATGACGGGATGTTTTAGAAGAACAATTGAATCTAGTTGTTCTTTGATGAAGAAAATAATCCTTAAACCAAACTAAGAACATAGACGTTATAGGAGATGACTAGTTATAGGATTAGGAATTTGGTAGACAACCAAAACCATTCCCTTAGCTTTACCTAGGTATCTGTTGAAATATTTAAATGCCTAAACATGTGTTTTAAGTGCAACTTAGGATGACGGGAAGACCCTCTAGGTACGCTTTTATTTTATTGTAATTTACTTTATTGTAATGTACTTTACTTTTCTTGCATGTTAAATAAAGCTGTTGCATGAAAACCAAAACCTTTAGGATAGTCCCTAAGCCGAAACCAAAACTAAATTAAAAGTCATTGCGAAGATAAAATTCACCGCCACAACATTGAAAATATAAAACAACTCAAAATTTAATCACGAACCGAACAACAAAACTACAATTGCAACTAAATTAAAACATCTCGTTGAATGATCGGGAATACCTCGGATGATGTAACCCGCGTGTTGCTAACGAGATTTCCACGCGGTCTAAATGAAAGTGTGGAACTCATTCAGTTGAGTTTAGCAAATTCATCTGGACTAAGTGAATTCAATGAAAATAACGGTGTCGGGATGACGGAACCGTGGGATCTTAATCTGTTCTGTTTAATCAACTTTAAATTTGTTTTAACTAAAACACTAGAAACACTTGGATTTTAAGATTTTCTCTAAACCAAAACACTTCTCTCATCTCCTGATTTATGACTTCCAAAACTAAACGTCTGCAACAACAAGGAGCTCGGAGCATGGTGGGCAGCACGGCTATCGTCATCAGCAAAACTCAGATCTACTTCAGCAAAACTCTCCTTAGAATTAAATAACCAAGCCATAGGACTTTGAGGTAGTTTTCTTAGTGCAACATAATTCCTCAACTTTCGTAGGCATTTGCATAATCATATTATGCAAATTAAGCCCTAACCGGTCTTAGGATTCTGAGGTACTTGTTTGGTACGACATAAACTCTCACATCTTCAAGGCTATTTGTATGATCATGTCATACAAATATAAGTCCTAATCAATTAAAAATGGCAAAATTGCAACATTAAATAAACTCCCAAATTGAAGCCAAACAATAGGATAGTTTAAGAAGTTACCAAGATTCTTCTTGGATCTTCAGCTTCTCCTACTTTTCTTCCTTTGAACTCCTAAAATAAATTGTTCCAGATTTGATCCATTCCCTATTGAGATTTCTAAAATTCAATCCTTTGAAAAACTTAAACTTTGAAATTCTTGAGAGCAAAACCACTAATCATTATCGAGAGTTTTCTTAAATGATTCTCATCATTTAAGATGTAATTAACTATAGGGGCTTTCCCTTATAGGGAACTTTAAGAACCGAGTAATATAAACCCTGTTTAATTCATTTATATTAAGCGAGGAACTATCGGCTTATAAAATTGGTTCGCGGACCAAACGGGTGTCACAAATCTTCTAGTTTATTTAACCGAGCCCCATCATCAAGCAGTGTGTCTATTCTTCGGGATAGATGCACGGTTTGTGGTGTGGTGCTCGTTTACATAAAATATTCGGGAGGTGAGATCAGTTTGATTTCATATCTTAAAATTTTCAAACATAAAATTATTTTTAAATCAAATGCTACTTTCCAAATTATATATATTTAAATTAAATTTAAAATATGAAAATTCGCCGACAATTTCTGTAGGAGACCCCTTTTCAAAAATACAATATTCAATCTAAAAATATGCCGACAATTTCTGGCGACTCCGCTGGGGACTAGTTCCTCTCTCCATTTTGATCAGATGGTTTTGCTTCCATAAATCGGTGGTGAGTCCATATCCCTAGTAGACCAAAACTATCATTCCTCCGTTGGAACACCTCGTTCATTTCTGTCTTGAACGAGTATAACCAACTCCTCTCGGATTTAGGAGCCACTGTTTAGACACCCATAAACAGAGAGGTTCCGAGATCCTTTTACCTCTTTTCTGAGGTGGGGTGGGCCCCCAATAGGTGTTAATTTAGGAGCGATCCTTCGAGTCAAGAAGTATTGCATAAGACTTTCTCTTCCTTTCCAATTTTAAATCGTGTCCTTTACCTTTTCTATAGCCTTTTTTCCTTTAATCGTTTTGTTTCTAAAAAACGAAACTTCTAATAAACAATTTCTTTTAAAAATTACAAATACACTAAGATAAACGAAAATGTGTTTGGACTCTTTCTTTTTCTTCCTAAACTTTACGATGAAAAGAAGCATAATTCGGGACTGACATTCGGAATCTGCCCGCAGAAATGTACGCCCCAAAGCTAATCTTCTCCTTCACCGATGGAATGGACTTTGCCGTTTACAAGGATGAGTCGCCCGACAATGGAATCATCCGTTTCGGACAAGGATTTGGCAACACGGATATCAAGTTTGCCGATGTCACTCTCTTCGCATTAATGGACAAAGTGTCGAAGCCGAAGAGCCCGTGATTGAGCTCAATCCGAAATCAACTCGAGAATTCCCTCCCACGCAAAGGGTTCCGGTGATAAGAGTACCACTTGTTCGTAGGAGGACCGTCGTCTCTACCCCCACCGGTCTAGTCATCTCGGCACCTACCCCGACTTCGCAAGGCGAAGGGGAAGAAAATCCGAGTACGTGATGAGCCTGTCACCGTGGAGGGTGCAGACTTTGCTACAATACCATCTATTTTTGAGATTGGGTCCAGTTCAAGAGTTGCACCCCTAACTCGGACTCAAAGGAGAAATAGAAGCAGAAAGATCGCCAAGAAATCTAGAGTTGCTGAAGTTGATTTTCTAGAAGAAATTCCTGAAGAAAGAGAAGAAGCTGCTCGAGTATATACCTACGATAGAAGGAGCGAGGTTTCCCCCTCTCTGCTGCATCAGATGAAGAGGATGTTCGTAGGATCGCCACTGCATTACCCCGACCTGCATACTACAACAATTACAAGAGGAAAAGGGATAAGACTACGCCATTGGCTAGGCTGGAAGCTGTAATAGAAAGATTGTCAAAGAAAGAAAGATGCCCTGTGTCAGAAATCATAAGAAGGATAGGACGGGTGCCAGCTAAATCCCGCCTCAGACAGCGAATAGAACTTGTTGCTGCCACAGAGAAACCAAAGAAGAAGATAAAAGCCAGTCCGCCCGTTGTTGTATCGGGTCTACAGATTAGGGAGGATACCACCTTCCAGCATATAGCCGACAGACCATCCGGTCCTAGGCTTCCAGCTGCAAGAAGGATGGTATGGCGACCTACTACTGGCGAGTTAAGACCAAAGAAATGCCCTGAGAAGAAAATTCTCGTCAGGAGACTCGAATCAGAAGAAAGTACTACTGCAATAAAGGGGACTCTCGGAAAGGAAGTTTAACAACCGTCACGAGACAATTGCGAGACCGTGCGAAAAGGGCCACTGGAGGATGCCATGGATAAGTTAAGGACCGACATCCGACGGTTAGCAAAAGAAAGAGAATAAGAACTAGGAGATGAAGTTGACTCATCAGAGTACATGGATGAGGAGTATGTCGAGATCAACATGGTCGAGACACGAGCATCGTCAGCTTCACAAGGTGCTCCGGCCACTGCAGAAAGAGATGAACCAGAAGTGTTGAGAGCACAACTTCGGGAAAGAGATGATACAATTTACCAGATGGCAAAGAGGATGGAAGAGATGGCTGCTACCTTAGCCACTCTCCAGAGTCAGGCCCAGCCTCAGAAAGAGACGCTCCCAGATATCATCCATATTGCGGATGGAGAAAAAGAGATCACATCCGTCAATGGGGACGAGCAACCAAAGAAGGATTCTACACAAAGCATGATTCCGGAAAAGGATATTAAAAATATGGTAGAACGAGCGAGTGCGAGAAGCTTTAGCACAATCCAAGAATGGAGCATCTATTCGGACGGGTAGACCTTACCCCGAGGAGTTCGATGAAGTCCGATACCCGAAAGGCTTCGTACCACCTCTGTTTAAGACTTTTGATGGAACAGGAAACCCCCGGCAACATGTTGCACATTTTCGTGCTAGTTGCTGCAATGCCGGTGGGAGCGACGCTTTACTCTTCCGTCAGTTCGTCAGCAGTTTGCCAGGGATTGCCTTTGACTGGTAGAATTGCCAAACGGCTCAGTGAAGACTTTTTCAGAACTGGAGAATCTCTTCGTTAAAAGATTTGCCGGAGCTCAGCACCACATCACTATCGGTGACCTAATGGTGGAGCAGCAAAAGCCGAACGAGACTTTAGTGGATTACATACTTCGATGGAGAAACTTAAGCATGAAGTGTGAACCACAGCTTCAAGAACAACATGCGATCGGTATCCTGCTTAAAAGTATCCATGGCCCGATAGCACTTCTCCTTAAAGGGTTTACAATCGAGACTTTCGAGAAGTTGCTTAGCAAGGCCGGGAGCTTGCAAGAAGAGGCAAAGCGAGTTAAGTTTCACGGACAAGAACGATAAGCGAAACCTGTGAAAACATTCGAAAAGAAATGCTGGAATCGTCGCGGTAGTAGATAAGGGCAAGCGACTCGGTTTAGATACGATCGGAGCGGCCACGGCCTGGTTATCGATCACCACGACGGACTTATCGACAACCTCGGCGAAGGTTATCGGCAACCTCGTCCGAGCTATCGGTCGTCTCGGCATTATGAACAACCGCCTCGTTCATCGCGTACCTTAAGAGAACTTCTAAATAAAGAATATCCATTCAAAACGGAAGCAGTAGCGAAGATGTTCCGCAGCTTAATGAAGACACCGGATTTTCAGCTGCTAGAGCCCAAGAAGCCGGAAGAAGTCAATAAGAAAGATCATCCGAACTATTGCCCTTACCACCAGATGCTTGGACATAAGATAGAAGATTGCATCACTTTCAAAAGTTGGCTTGATGACGATCTCCGAAAAGGAACATAACGATCCCAAAGGAATACATGAAGGAACCCAGAAAGGAGGTTCCTTCAATGTTATTTCAACGGATCTCATTGTTCCGATAGACCCTTACACGACTGATGATGGATAGAGTACTGTCTGGACAAAATCATCGAAGAAAATTTTGGATCACATCCAGGCCGCTTCGGTACGTGCTTCAACTCAGAGTTTGAGACCTGTCGAGCCGGCACTATCACTTGCGATTGAAGAACCGCCCCAGAAGGAGGAGAAGATCGTGGAAGAAAAGAAGACCGAGGCTCCGAAGGGTAGACTAGGGGCTGCTTATCCTAGGATGGTTGTTTCCGATTCGGGGGAAAAATCCCTCGAACTCCTGACTCTGTATGATTATTTGCTCGCCCCGGCGGGATCTTATAATGATAAGGGTTATGGTGTTGGCTACGTTTTGCATGTTTCTAACAATTACGTAACTAGCGACAACCGACTTAATCCGGATCTCGATTCGAATACAAATAACGATTCTCAAATCATACACAAATCTGATGACCACGACGAAGAAGATGTTCACAAAGGATGCTACGAAAGCTCGACAAGCAACGAGTCCATTTGTGAATTCTGAGGGTCTCTGATCGCGATAGAATTAGAACCATCAGATACCGAAGCAACTTCAGAAGAGCCAGTTGTTCCAATTCAAGGGGATACACCGGCGGATTCAACACCAAATTCGAAGAGATAACTGAAGTAAATTTAAGAAGTGGAAAAGTTCTACCCCGAGAATGTGTCCGAAGGATAAAGGAAAGTAGGTGGTTGCTCGGGAAGAGCCGGCCCGGCAGAGGAATTGCCGATTCGGGAAGAAACCGAGGAACATGGTAATAAAGTGGACTATAATGTGTTAGCCCATCTTAAGAAGCTACCGACCGAACTAAGCATATACGATGCTCGATCTCGTCAAAAGAGATGAGGAGGCTGCGATCGAGGCTTTACTTGATCCGGAGATTTGTTTAGCTCGAAATGGCCGGTAATTCCTTCGACGAGGTTTGCTCGTTAAAAGAATACGAGGTGTTACCTTCACGGACAATGATCTATTACTGGGAACAGCAGATCACAACCGACCGTTATACATTTCAGTCACTATCGGAAAGTTTACGCTCTCAAGAGTGTTGGTTGATCCGGTAGCATCAATCAACATAATGAATCTTCGGACACTAGCATATTTGGAAATTGATGCCCGCGAGCTTAAAGCAGACAAGATGCTATTAAGAGGCTTCAATCAAAAAGGAGAAAGAGCTCTTGGATCGATCACACTACTAATGAAGACTGGTGATTTAGCAAAGACAACCGCAAAATTCCACATAATTGATTATGAGACATCGTTCAACGCTCTACTGGGTCGACCGTGGATCCATGAAAACTGGATGGTACCGTCGTCTATGCACCAGTGCATAAAGTATTACTAAAAAGGGGAACAGTGTATCAAAGGAGACTTGCAACCATTCTCCGTACACGAGATTGGAATTCATGAAGATGCGTCCTACTACGCACCCCCGAAGAAAACAATCTTTTCCAGAAATACCATACCGAATGAAGCAAAAGAAATCCGAGACGACGAAGAACCTGAATTTCTAGTTCAACAGTTACTCACCACTCCCTTACGGCGAGATGGTGAAGATTTCTCCAGAACTCGCACCCGAGGTCGAGGCCGGGGACGAGGACGTGGAAGAAATGTTAGAACAGTTGGACAAAAAAATCGGTCATCGATGTTGATTGGGAGAGCACTTCCGAAGAAGGAGAAGAAATCAAGAAAGAAGCAGCGACAATAAGTCAAAAGAAACCCCAGTTCCAGATCTCTCTCGAAGATGAAAAGAATGAAGAATACAAATCAATGTACGAGAAGATTAACCATTATGTACATACTATGACCACGACCCCGATCCATTCTAATAAGATCGAGGGTATGGTGGTCGAGGAAGTGCATGGTGGTGGTACTTAAGCCAATCGAGTTTTACCGTGGTGCTTCTTCTTCCAATAATGAAAAAGATGTACAATTTGAAGATGTTACTTCTTCCGAATTAATGGAATTACCTTTTGAGTGGTACTCTTCCATGTGTTCAAAATTTAATTCGACGTGGTGTCTTACATCGACAATGGACAAAAGACCGATCAAAACACTTTGAAAAATTATGGAATAATGTCTGGTCGGCCTCCCAATTCAAAACATGGTCTCGGATTCGGCACAGTAGGATCAGTTGACGATACGGGATTTTGCTTGGTTGTCACTTGCGAACCTAATGAAGACTGCTTGGAAGCTTCAGAGGATCTCGAAGATCTACCAATCGGAGATGCTCCACCAGAATTCGAAGAAGAAATCAAATCTACAATAGATGAGTTAATGGAAGTTAACTTAGGTACTAGCGAAGAGCCTAGGCCAACCTTTGTTAGCTCCTTACTCAATAAAGAAGATTCCGAGGAAATAATCAAGCTACTAATGAAATTCAAGGACTGTTTTGCTTGGAGTTACGACGAAATGCCAGGATTAGCTCCAGAAGTCGCAGTTCACAAGTTAGGAGTAGATCCCACTTATGTTCCAGTCAGACAAGCTCCCAGAAGAATGCGTCTAGAAATTGAGCAACAAGTAATAGCCGAAGTTAAGAAGCTACTAGACGCTAAATTTGTCCGTGAAGAACAATACCCTACTTGGTTAGCCGATGTGGTACCGATCGAAAGAAGAATGGTCGGATCGGAATCTGCGTAGACTTCGAGATTTAAATAAAGCATGTCCAAAGGACGAATTTCCACTACCAATCCCAGAATTAATGATCGATATTGCTTCAACACATGAAATATTTTCATTCATGGATGGATCATCGGGATACAACCGGATAAAGATGGCACCGGAAGACGAAAAGCTCACGGCATTCGAACGCCGATCGGAGTGTATTGCTTACACGATAATGTCATTCGGACTAAAGAACGCAGGAGCAACATACCAAAGAGCAATGACGAAGATTTTTGATGATCTCATTCACAACCAAGTCGAGTGCTTACGTGGATGATGTGGTCATCGAAAAGCAAGTGAAGGAAAATCACATGTATGATTTGAGAATTGTTTTCGAGTGACTAAGACAATACAACCTTAAGATGAATCCCTTAAAATACGCCTTCGGCGTTACCTCCGGGAAATTCTTAGGATTTGTTGTCCGACATCGCGGGATTGAAATCGATCCGAAAAAGATTAAAGCTATCTTAGAAATGCCACCTCCTAAAACCTTGAAACGACTACGATCCTTTCAAGGAAAGTTGGCATATCTTCGATGCTTTATATCGAATTTGTCAGGAAGGTGTCAGCCTTTTTCTGCTTTGGTTAAGAAGGATGCCAAGTTTACTTGGGACTCCAAATGTCAACATGCCTTCGATGACATCAAACAATACTTAATGACACCTCCTGTCTTAGCAGCCCCAGTCTCAGGTAGATCGTTGATACTTTATACCGCGGCTTTAGACGACTCCCTTGGAGCCCTGCTAGCCCAGGTCAATGATGAGAGAAAAGAAAATGCTCTTTACTAGTTAAGCCGTCGTCTAATTCTGACGGAAGTAAAGCATCCTCCTATTAAGAAGCATTGCTTGGCCCTGATCTTCGTCACACAGAAGCTCAGACATTACATGCTTTCTCATAAGGTCAACCTTATTTCGAGAGTTAATCCGTTGCAATACTTGATGACCCGACCAACGCTTTCTGGCAGACTTGCCAGGTGGTCGATGATACTATGTGCAATTTGACATAACTTTCGTTCCTCTTCGCGCCGTAAAGGGACAAGTTCTGGCCGACTTCCTTGCGGCACACCCTTCACGGCGGATTCGACTCTCGACGACGATTTGCACGACGAGCGGATAATGAGCCTAGAAGACCCTGATGATCGACGTTGGAAATATACTTCGACGGAGCATCCTCAGCACAGAAGAACAAAGAATTGCAAACGATAGTTCCCGGTCTTTATAACACCGGAGCGGGAGATGTTAAGATACTCCTACCACTTAACGGAGCCGTGTACAAACAATGAGGAATAATACGAAGCCCTCATAACAGGACTAGAACTAACCATTCAAATGGGAATAACGGACATCAACATCTACGGAGATTCTCGGTTGATCATTCAACGAGTCTCCGGACAATACGAATTTTAAAGCGAAGACTCGAGCAGTACTTTCGGTATGTCATGAAGCCGTTGGAACATATTCGAATGTAACGATCTACAAGATCCCCGTAAAAGAAAATGCTCTCGCGGATGCGCTAGCTCGCCTTGCAAAAGAATTTGCTCATCACAAGATGAGTCGATTGAAGTGTCGGTTCGGGGACAACGGGTTCTATCACCGCTCGACATGGATATGATATAGAAATCGAAAAAGCGAGAGGAATCGATTGCAGCAATAACAGAAAACACAGAAGATTGGCGTCAACCGCTAATAGACTACCTGCGAAACAGGGAAATCACTGGACGATAAGTCATTAGCCTATCAAATCGAGAAAAGAACTGCATCTTACGCATTAATAAACAATACATTATACGAAGGTCTTTTGATCGAATGTGGTTAAGATGCCCGAGCGGGTCCGAGGCTCGTGAAATTGTCGAAGAAGTACACTCGGGACTGCGTGGCGCTCATCAGTCGGGTCCGAAAATGAAAATGAAGATTAAAAGACTAGGATACTACTGGCCCTCAATGATGACCGACTGTATGAAGATCGCCAAGAGTTGTCACCAATGCCAAGTGTATGGAGTAGTTCTACATCAACCTCCAAATGTGTTACATCCGACAATCGCGTCGTGGTCGTTTGAGTGTTGGGGCATAGATATAGTGGGTCCGATAGAACCGCATTCTTCAAGAGGACATGGCTTCATCCTTGCAGCTACAGACTACTTTTCTAAATGGGCAGAAACTATACCACTCAGGGAAGTGAAATCCATTGCAGTGAGATCTCTCTGATGTGATTCTCCTTCATAATTGGCTCTGCATCTCGTCTGTGGCATGTCCACGCTCACCGCACCACATTCTAAGATGTTGAATCTAAAATCTTCTTATTATGGAACACGCTCCAAATGTTAGAGCTGAGAGGAGAGAAGTGAGAGAGAGAGAACTTACGAGTGTAAGAGAAAACTACCTTATCTCAAGATACAGATTTAAAATCATTTCTACACAAATTTATAGGGAATTCACAGTTGTTAAAACATTTTTTATAAACTCTTTAAGTTTATTATTGATTAAATTTTTATTTTTGGAATTTTATTTCAATGTTTAATAAAAAATATTTAAATTGAAAATGAAAAACTATTTAAGAAATCACATATCAAAGTCAAATAACCATTACGTGAGCCTTAAGGGGAAACAATACGCAAAGGCACAAAATAATGAAAAAAAAAGGAACGAATATTTTTTTTAATGAATATATGAAACATAATTTATTGCTTAGTAAAATTTTGACGAATGGAAAAAGACAGAAAATAACTGTTTATTTATTGCATATTGAAAAATTATCATTCTATTCTTATTTTATTTGGAATAATATATATATATATATATATATATATATATATATATATATATATATATATATATATAATTATATTAAATTTACATTAAAATAAAAACAAAATTTGGCGCGGATTTGGAGTCCCATTTTCATTATGAACAGTTCCGTTAAGTGCGACAGCTTTAAACTTCCCCTCTTATCCATAGTATATTATATGGATGCATAGCCAATTCATCACCACTCCTTGCACGCCAACACAGCATTCACTCCCCCTCCATCCATGGCCGCTCCACTCTCCTTCTTCTTCGTCTTCTTCTTCTTCCTCCTCCTTTCATCCCCCGCTGTGACTTCCCCATCCCCAAACCCATTCACCGAAAAAGCAGCCCTGATCCGTTATTGGAACCGCAAAATCCCCAACAATCTTCCTCACCCCTCGTTCCTACTCTCTAAACTCACCCCTCTTTCAGCCGCCGATGCCACCACATTCTTCAACCTCGCCGCCTCAGATCCTTCACTTCTCTCCTCTCATCTCACCTCCTTCTGCTCCGCCGCTGGTCTTCTCTGCCCCACCGACCTTACCCCTTCTCTCCCCTCCCACCCCCGGGACTCCAGCTTCGGCGAATACCAGTTGAGCAACTTCACCAACTACGGTACTGGCTCCGCCGACGGCCTTTCCTCCTTTAAAAATTACTCTTATAATTTCAACTTACCCCTCGACACCTTCCGCCGCTACGGCCGTGACTCCGCCGGCCACGATGACAAGTTCTCTTTATATGAAATCAATGGCAATGTCGTCAGCGCGAATTTCACCTCTTATGGCACAAACACCGCCGGCGGAACCGACGATTTCTCCACCTACAATGAATTCTCCAATGTACCCGACCTTAAATTTACTAATTACGCCGCAGAAGGCACCGGCCGCGAAGGACTTTTTTCACAGTATACCGTTAATACGAACGCCGGCAACGAGTCGTTCAATAGCTACGGGAAGAACGGCAATGGCGCAACATCTGATTTCAGCACCTATGCGAATAACAGCAATGTGATCGACAGCGCTTTTGCACATTACGGCGAGGAAGGGAATGGGATAAACGATACCTTCACTTCCTATGCAAAGAGCGGCAACGTGCCGGAGAACAATTTCCGGTCGTACGGCGAGGAAGGGAATGGAGTAAACAATTCCTTCAGTTCTTATGGAGATAGCGGGAATGTGCCGGAGAACATTTTCCGGTCGTACGGGGATGGAACCAACGGCGGATTCGATAAATTTAACAGCTATCGGGATCAAACAAACGTGGGAGACAATTTCTTCACCTCATATGAAAGGGGCGGCAACGATGGAACCGCCGACTTCACAAATTACGGAAACTCTACTAATCCCGGAAGCGATAACTTCAAGGGCTATGGTGAGGGTTCCTTTAATGACCTAATCACATTCAAGGAATACTTCGCCAGTAACACCAGCTTCAAATCCTATGCCAAAACCGGCATTGACTTCAAAGAATATTACAATACCTCTTCGACTTCACCCGCCATCGCAGCAGTGAAACAAGCAGCCGCGAAACGATTCGTCGAGCCGGGGAAGTTCTTTCGTGAAAGAAATCTGAAGAAGGGGACAGTGATGCCGATGCCGGACATTCGCGACAGGATGCCGCCGCGGTCGTTTCTCCCGCGTTCGATCGCCGGTAAGATCCCGTTCTCCGCCGCCTCCGTCGACGGAATCTTCCACATCTTGCCGGACACCGCCATGGGTAAAGCGGTGGATTCCACCATAGCAGATTGCGAGCGTACTCCGAGCCGCGGTGAGACGAAGCGCTGCGCAGCGTCGGCTGAGGACATGATCGACTTCGCCGTCGACGTGCTCGGCGACGACATCGAGGTGAGATCGACGGCGAGCACGAAGGGGTCGAAGGGGAACATCCTCATCGGAAATGTGAGGGGGGTGAACGGCGGTAAAGTTACCCAGTCAGTGAGCTGCCATCAGAGCCTGTTCCCCTACATGGTTTATTACTGCCACTCGGTGCCGCGGGTGCGCGTTTATGTGGCGGAGATCTTGGCCGTTGATACGAAGGAGAAGATCAATCAAGGGGTTGCCATCTGTCACCTTGACACGTCAGACTGGAGTTCGACACACGGGGCCTTCGTGGCGCTGGGGCCCGGTCCGGGGAAGATAGAGGTGTGCCATTGGATTTTTGAAGGGGATATGACGTGGACAGTTGCTGACCGTGCGTGATTTTCAGCCGGGAACCGGTTGAGGATGGAATAAGGCAAAGGGTGGAGGACTACTGTTTCTATTTATGTTTCTATATAAAAATATTATTAAAATATATGTAATGTTTTGGTTGGGGGTTGTACGTAGTCTTCTGCCTTTAAGGTGTATGCCATTTAATGTTTTATTATTTGTAGAGATTATTTTGCTTATTTATTCTGGGAAGATTACGTTTTAGATGGCATCGTTCTCGGAACAATATTTTGTTCTATTGAGGGAATATGAATGCATTTTTGTTTTAAATATGAATATTATATATAGAAAATCAATCATAATTTCTTTTATATTATTTTAAAATATATTTTATAATTTTAAAATTTATTCGAACTTTGAGATTTGATTAGAGTTCTTTGTTTTTGTGGATGGGGTTTTTGAAAGGCTCGGTAAGATTGGTGATTAAGTTTTGTAGGGTCAAGCCCATCATAATCATGATAAATTTATTTTTATAGTAAATAAAATTATTATTTTATTTTATTAACACTTTTATATGCCTAGTATTTATTAAAATTTATAAGATTTATTACTTTAATAATTCTTATGTTGAATCTAAATTTGCATGTGAACAATATCTCAAGGGATAGCGTAAGAGTAGAGAGAAACGGAAAAATGATAGTGCATAGTAATGAACAGTAATGTGTAACATTTTATTCATGAATCGATCTCCTTATTTATATAGGATAGAATATAATGTGGTGAAATTTCACTAATACCCCTGCTTTAATAGAGATGTTATAGGATATTCTAGACATTGCACATAAATAGCTACAGGACTCAACTGCTTTATCTCTCTCCTAACAGGGATTGTGAGACATCAACTTGGTGAGGTCGGTTCAATTGTCTAGACATAGTCATTACCGGTCAGCTAGTCTTGATTGGTTTGGGGTCAACAACACTAATTTGGTCGACTAAGCTTCTTCGGTCGGTCGCTCTGGTGTAGTCGTCGACTTGCGATCCCTAATGAAAGATTCTTGTTAATAGAATAATGCTAGAATATCAAGCAAATGGTGAAATAAATATCAAGTAGGTGGTGAAATATCATAATCTAATAGGTTGTCACCTTTTGGCAAAGACATCCAGAGGGATAGTTAAGGTTTTTGATAATATTAACTCTTGATAATGGGTAAGGGATTGTTGGAAGTCCGTGATATAACAACATGATTTGAGGGATTAGCTCCCCTTCGAGCCAGTTTCATAGTGATAATAGGCTCAAACTAACACTTGTCATTTGGGTTCAGGTGACTTGGTTCTAATTATAACTTGGTAAACCATTCTTTTGTTATATCTGCTCAGACAATTGGGTCTCCGGGCTTTTTGTCGGTGGCCCATCGCTTGATGTGCTTCCTTCTGGACCATGAGAACTCCTCAGGATTAGTGCTGACACATTTTCTATATACATATTTTCTAATTCTCTTACTTTTTGGAAATCATGCTACAATAAGAACAAGAGAATTTCAGAAAAAAAACAAAACTTATTTATGACTATTTAATGATTCAATGAATGAACTTCATTAATTTTCATACCCTTAAATCCTATAAATAGAGAGTGGAAAACTCCTTTTCATATTCACTTCACTGCCATCCTTATCTAAGATTGATTACCTTGCAAGTGTCATCATAGAGAAAAGGCTCACTTCCAAGATCGATCCATACGTCAAGACAGTGTATCTCAAGGCTTTTGAAGAATCGAGGGTTCTATTCCATTCGAAGGTAAACAGAGGAAGAAGAAGATTGTTCATAAAAAGAGGAGAGAACATAATTAGCATGATCAGGTCGGATCGTCTTGAATTACTCTGTTGGCATTGACAGGAGAATGTTCAAGCAAATGATTGTGGCCGACCGAGCAATCTACTTGTCAAAATGCTGGTTCTTTCTCCTATTGTAGCCTAGATCCTACCAACTGGTCAAATTGCTTAGAAACTTGTTGGTGCTTCGGATCCACCCGGGGCACAAGAAACTGTTGGTGCAATGCCACCGCCTGGGATGCAGGAGAAGGTTGATGCTTTGCTAATGTCTGGTGAGGGTGACGTCTTGTATACATCATCTGAGTTTGACTGAATACTTGGTATGAGGTGCTTCAATCTTGTTTGTCTAATTTTTATTTTTTCCTGAAGTTCTTAATTTTATTCCTAACATTACCTCTTGGTGCATCCCATTTGGTTCTAGAGGCTACGAGCGTTGATTCACTTTTGGCGGATGTTAGCAGAGGTTCGGTCATGGTGCTAGTGATTGCGGCTTAGGGACCAGCGGGGAACAGCCGACTCTAAGGATGATGGGTTAACAATCTGAACGATTCTTGAGAGGCACAAGAGGAAACAACCTATGGATGTCAGATGTTTGCAGGATTGTTAACGCATGGTCTAGGTGAGATAGAATAATCTTTTTCTCATGTAGCTAAGATTCCTGCAGACAAGCAGACATGCAGGTTGCTTACTCATCTACTCTTCATGCAGAAATGGTTGCCTTTCATGCAGAGATGACCTCCCTTCAGGTGAAGGTGGTCTTCCTTCATGTCGACCTGGGGGGCGTTCGGGAGATATGTTCTATGTCTCGGGTTCAAGAGGAACAAAACTAGGTGGATCGATTCAAACTTGGGGAATAGGATCTACAAAAGAGGCTACTCGAGCAAGCATATATCTCGATTAAAGCGACGAGTGACCCCCTTATAAAGTACTTCCTCTCAAACTAATTTGAATGGCATTTGTAAAATCTAATTCTGGAATAAAATTTTATTTTTTTTTTCTAGTATAATGTGTAGATGTGATTTTTTGTCTGTGCGTCTTTGAAATCGATGAGTAGTTACACCTTTACCCCCATGACGGTTCAACTTATCCTCTCACCCTATAAATAGGTGATTTTTTTTTCTTTTTAGTGCTGAGCATTTATATTTTCCTCCTTTGTTTTCTTTTAGTTTATAAACATTATTATCTTTGTGCTTCTTTTAAATGCTCCAAAGTATTGTCCGCAACTCTTTTGATCAATCATGCGACTGAGTTGTCAACCATGATGCCATGACAGGTGGCTCTAATGCATAGTACATGGATTTATGATCATGTCGTATAGCTCTGAACCATTGAGGGATACGACCGAGTGACAAATTTATGTGAGGCTAATCTAATTGTTTTCATTTCAGGTCAACCAGGATGGTTTTTCCTATTTCTCAGCTGGCTCTGAGTTTCAACTATTGGGGTTGGAAAATAAAATCAAGCACTATAAGATGTTTTTCATGCTTCGATTTTCCTCTACCAGCTAGGAATTTTCGACAGTGCTGACAGAAGGCATGGTAAAAAAGAAGAAATCCATAACACATCATCACTGCGTTGAAGGAGTAAGGATTTAGTGGTAGCAACCATCATTATTCTAGTACAACGAACCATTTGTCCTCAATTGGATACTACTATTGAAGAAGTTTGGGTCAATGAAAGAGAAATTTTGGGTGGCTTTTGATGCCCGAGAGGCTAGACTTGAGACAGACTTTGCTGCTCGGAGTGTTAAAAAGAACCCCCTGAGCAAAGCTACTTGTGTCGAAATTGTGATGTTTGTCGGCCAATGGCTATCTGAAATTATTCTTGTCTGACATTACGTTGAAGTTGTTGACTTTGTTTATTATGTATATGAATTTACTCTTGTTTTTCAAAATGTTCTCATCAGTGAATTAACAGTGATTGGAGGAAAGCTAAAAACTCTCTATCAGGTGCAGATTCTTTGGACATGTGTTGCTAAGAGGTAAAAAGGAATTCAAGTGTGCTCGAATCAAGTAGTGCAGAAGGAGAGGCCTCAGTAGAAAGAGTAGATATTTGGTTAGTCGGTCCTCTGTCGGCCGGTCCATCCTTCATTGATCTTAAAGTAAGAGGTGAATTAGATTGACCTTTCACTGTTATCCTGAGCGAAATTGGATCAGAGCAGAAGCCTGAGCCCAAGTCATCTTCATAAAAGGAGGTACATCGTTGGGACGGGATGGCACCTATCACTAATCTGGGTGCCCCACCTCAACTTTCCTAGAAGGGATGGAAGTGTTCAATGCTCAAGTGGGTTCCTTCTCCAGAGGAGGGGGCGAAGGTGTGGACCAGTCCGGACGAGCAGTTTCCCATGATTGACATGAAGATGCATTGGAATTTCAACTCTCTAATGATGATAATCTATCATTTAGTTATTACTAAGATTATATTGCCCCAAGCCTTTAAGATATCCTCTAGCAGACTTGAATGCCCAGTCCTCTACTAGACAGCTGACCAATATTATCTAATGGCCTGAGAGGCTTTTCACTACTAATCGATGGTTTTTGATTGATCGAAGAAATGGAGTAATGCCATGAAGGAGGAAAAAACCTTAAATTCATGTCTGAAGGGGGCTTAAAAGTGACCGTTAGCAGCTGCGAAATGGTTAGCAGTAGCCGAAGCTGAAATACTCCACTAGTCAATTTTTTTTTTTTTCATTTGCTTAAAAAGAGAATTAAGTTCTAAGATTTTGTAATAGGGTAGAGTTTTTCTCCCCCAAACTTGCATTTAATTACACATGTGTAACACTGAAGTAACAATAAAAATACAAGGAGAGTGAGTGCACTAAAAATAAAGGTAAGGCAATCACATAAATCTCAGAAAAAAATAGTCGGATAATGCGGTAAAAATCTCAATGTGAAGGTTGCTACTTCATAGAGAAACCTAATTCAAAAGTACTCCATGTGAAAATTTAAGCAAATTTCGAAATGAATTTTGAAATAAATGTATATAGTAGAAACATGCATAACACATCATATAACACTTGGTCAACCTCCCAAGATAGCGCTTAGTTTAACATCATCAGTCTGACGGTGTCGGATCTACTACTGGGGTGATATTAGCATTAGACTCGCTTTGGACCTTTCCTATCTCCTCCTAGGTACAACTTCAATCTTTGTTTGTTTACTTTAAAAATATGATTTGTGATCTGATCTTGAATATCGATAGCTATGAATGGGTATACTTTGATTACAGTGAATGGTCATGACTACGTGGACTTTAGTTTTTTTAGGAAATAATTTTAATCGTGAATTGTACAACAAAACCTTCTATCAAAGTTAAAATTTCTTCCTAATTAGCTTTTGATTATACCACTTTTTATTCTCTATTTATAGATTTTGGCATTATCATAAGTTTCTTGCCTAATTTCTTCCAATACATTCAATTTTATCAAAACTTATCTCTACCACATCCTTCAAACTGTAATTCATTTATTTAATTCCTAATATACCGTATAACTTAAATTTGACGGGCATATGACAAAATTTTCCAAAATTTAATTTGTAAGGTGATAATCCTATGGGTGTTTTAAAAACAGTTTGGTAGGACCATTGTGCTTCATCTAATCCAAGTGACCAATCTTTTCGGCTGAGGTTAACAGTTTTCTCTAAGATCCTCTTGATTTTTCTATTGGATACCTCAATTAACCCATTAGTCTGAAGGTGATAGGCAAAAGAAACTTTATGAGTTATTCCAAATCTGACTACCAATATCTCCATCTTTTTGTTACAAAAATGACTACCTTCATCACTAATGATCACCCCAGGTCTTCCAAATTGACTGAAAATGTACTTCAAAAATTTCAGAATATAACTTTCACAATTTGGCAGTGCAACAGCTTTAATCCACTTGAAAACATTATCTGCTGCTACCTATAGATGGTGTAAATGGTTCCATAAAGTCAATCCCCACACTCAAAGATTTTCACTTCCAAATTTGCATTCAAGGGAATCTAATATCTCCTTGAAAGTTTGTCTACCCACTAACACCTATCACAAGATTTAACATATTCAATCACATCCTTAAACAGGTTAGACTAATAAACTCCATATTGCAAAATCATAATGACACTTCTAAGACTTCCAAAATGCCCTCCCGACTTTGAATCGTGACAGCACTTAATAATTTTGTCGACCTCTTTCAATGGTACATACCTAAGAATCTAATCATTACATCTCATAAAGAGGTAGGGTTCATCCCACTAGTAGAATCTTGCTTCTGAAAGGAACTTCTTCCTCTGGTGGGTCGGATCGTAAGGAACGATCATGTTGACAATAAAGTTTGTTTTGTCAGCACACCATGGGGTGTGCGCCTCAGAAATAACAAGGAGTTGCTCATTAGGAAAGTTATCAATTATGTCAATAAAACATTTCCAAGAATCCCCATGCTAGAGCATGAACAAGATATCAGGGTTTTTGCACCTTTTTTATCAAAAATCTCTAAATCAAATTGTTGTATTAGAAGAACACATCGGATTAAGCATGCCTTGTCATGCTTCTTAGCTACAAGATATCTGATAATAGCATGATCAGCGTATACCATAACTTGTGTGCCTATCAGGTAGGACCTAAACATATCAAAAATAAATACTATGGTCAATAAATCCTTCTCTGTGCTGGTTTAATTCACTTGAGCATCATTGAGTGATTTACTGGCACTGTAGATAGCATGGAAGACCTTGTCTCTTCTTTGGCCTAGAAACGATCCTATGACATATTCATTCGCATTGCATAGTAACTTTAAAGGCGTAGTCCAATCAGGTGACACAATTGCTGGTGTGATGACTAATTTGGATCTTTTTGTCTCAGGAGCAGTTAGGTAAGTCTCAACAAACTAAAAATGCACATCTTTTTCCAGTTGGTGACATAAGGGCTTGGTGATCTTGGAAAAGTCTTCAATGTGCATTCAGTAAAATCCTGCATGTCCAAGAAAATTTCTAATCCCTCTCATCGACATGGTTGGTGGAAGTTTTTTGATCACCTGAATTTTAGCTGAGTCCCACTTTATTCATTTTTCAGAAACTTTATTCCCCAAAACATTTCCTTCAATTACTATAATTTGATATTTCTCTTAATTTAGCTCTAGATTAGTTTCTTCACACCTCTGTAATACTTTTGCAACATGCTTTAAGCATGAGTCGAAGGAATTACCAAACATCGAAAAGTCATCTATAAAGTTTTTTAATTCGGTCTCAATCAAATCTGAAAAGATAGACAACAAGCATCACTGGAAAGTGTCTGTCACATTGCATGGTCTCAGGGGCATCCTTCTAAATGTAAACTCCCATAGGGGCTAATAAAATTAGTCTTGTCTAGGTACTCTAGGGCAATGGGAATCTCGTGGTTTCCAGAATAGTTATCCAAAAAGCAGTAGAAAGGGTGTCTTACCAGCCTGTCTAACATCTAATCTAGAGATGGCAAGAGAAAATGATCCTTCCTAGTGGCCAAGTTTAGCTTCCTATAGTCAATGCATATCCTCCATCCAGTGACATGTATCGACTCATTCTTCTTATTTTCTATAACTGTCACTCCCCCTTTTTTGGATACACAGTGAATGAGACTAAATCATACACTATCTGAGATGGAGTAGATAATGCATGCATCGAGCCATTTCAAGATTTCATTCTTCACCACCTCTTTCATTACAGGTTTTAATTTCCTCTAAAAGCCAACCTTAGGTCTGTATCCCTCTTCCATCAAGATTTGATGCATGCAAAGGGAGTAGATGATACCTTTTATGTCTGTTATGGTCCACTCAATTGCTTTCTTAAACAGCCTAAGTACCTTCAGTAATTTTCCCACTTACTCCTCGCTCAAGTCTGTTGAAATGATCACAAGTAAGGTTGAGGGTTCCCCCAAGTAGGCATATTTGAGGTTGCAAGGCAAGGCTTTTAATTCTAGCTTAGGAGCTCCCTCTATGGATTACACAAGTGGTTTGACATTGGTGGCAGTGTCCAAATGTTCAAATCTTTCCCTGTAAGATCTATGATTCCTCTCAAGTAATAGAGAAAATTCTTCCATGTGTGTCTCATACTCATCCTCAATTTATGTTGGCTCTATGAGGAATTCTTCTAGATTATCCACAAATTATATGGTCACTACATGGTCCACTATGTCAATTCTATGGCATTGATCTTCACTCAAATCACTAGGAAACCTCATTGAGTTTGAAATGTCAAAGGTGTCTTCTTTATCATTCACTCTCATGTTCAATTTTCCTTCTTGAACGTCAATCATTGTCCTTCCAATAGCTACAAATGGTCTTCTCACTATCAAAAGTATTTTTTTATCTTCTTCCATATCCAACACTACAAAGTCAGTGGAGAACATTAATGTGTCCACCTTCACAAGCACATCCTCAATGATTCCTATAGGATAGGCTAAGGATCGGTTCGCTAACTGTAAGGTTAAATAGGTTTCCTGAACATTTCCTAACTCAAGTCTTTTGAAAGTGGACAATGGTATCAGGTTAATGCTGACTCCTACGTCACACATAGCTCTTTCCAAAAGTCTTTTTTACCTCTTACACAAGGAATGGTAAAGCTTCCTGGGTCTTTCATCTTTCAAGAAAGTTGTTAACCTCATTTTTAGGTGAGATCTAGTCTTCCTCTTAGGACTTAGGATCTAGGCATAGGACTTTCCTATTGATTGTCCTAGAAGTCTAGTGATAGGACCCACACCACTTAGAAATGTAAACCATTTCGTGATCTTTTTAAAAGTCGCATGGGTGGTCTTAAATCCTCAATGATTGATTGAGTTAATTGAGACCAACAAGTTGAAGCCTCATAAAATGAGTTCCCTCAGGATCATGGGGCATTAGGAACACCCTTTTTTACCATAAGTGGCTTGCGCACTTCGCACTCACTCCACTTCACACTTCACTTGCAGTTCACTTGCATTTCACTCCCCTTCACAAAATTTGCCCCAAATCTACCCCCAAATTTCTCAGAATTATCAAAATTAAATTTAAACTTCAAACCCAATTCTCATGAAACCTAAATTCAAAGCTACATCAATCCCACATCAAATTCCAACTCAATTCCAAAATTAACTCAAAATTACCTAAATCTAATTTTGCTCAAGTCCAAACTAAAGTTCACATTGAACCTCCCAAAATCCAATGTCTAATCCAATTCCACCAAATTTTAAGCTCAAAATCCAAAACTAACAATTTCAAACCCAAATTTATTTCAAGCCCATTTGAACCCATGTCCCAAGTCCAATTTTGCCAAAATTTAGAGCCTAAAATTTATCATAAAAATTTCTAAAAGCTCTCCAGCCCATCAACTGTGTTGTGCCATGTGTGCATTGATGGAATGGAATTTAAAGGGAGTTTAGGCTAGGTTTGGGCTCGATTCAGGCTAGCTAAGCGAAAACTCCCGTTTTTCTCAATTTCGCGGATAATAACAACCATGGCCGTGTAATACGCGTGCAATAACACCGCTTTCACTCAATTCCTTGCAAATAACACTTCAAAAACACCGAGGTAACCCAATAAAACCACTTGAAGCCACGCAAACCTCCAAATAATACCACTTGAAATTGCAAGCACGAGACTGTAATAACACTTCAATAACACCGCGGTACAACCATCAATAATAACTTGAAGCTAAGGCCTCGGAATCGTAATAACACCACAATATCAGGATAACCGTAATAAGGCCACAATAATACCACTCGAAGCCACGGCCGCCGTACAACCTTCAAATGATCCTTTTTATCTATTATGTTGGTCTTCTTCTCTAACTTATCAGGATAACGCACATGGGTAGCTACCTAATCCTCCTTTTAGCGTAAACAATTAACTTTTTATAACACCTTATTTTGGAAACTGCTCCTCATTAATGCTTCTTTTGGGGCACCTCATTTTTAGTAACATTTGTGAGATTATTTGGTAATGAAGCGAGCTAACAAGGACTGTTTATTCATCTCAATGGAGTTTGTCCTCAAGGTCCCTATGTATGTAGGTCCGAGTTGATCTCCTAAGCAAGTTGGTTGAGCTGTCGTGGTAGAGTAGTTGAGACCGACAATCTTGGGTGAGCTTATCCTATCTAGTTTTTTGGTCAAAATTCTTGGATGGATTGATGTGGCTAAACAAAATCTACAGATCGACGGGCTGACTAGTTTCATCCCTTAAAACATGATCTAGGAATTTTTAATCATAGATCATCAAAATAGGGGAGAAGGTAAAATGTGGTTTAATTGACTCCATTATGATATGGTCATGGATAGAGTTAAAAAATAATCTTATTATGCAAGGCTGATACTGGATCATTATATATATCAACCGTTTAGACTTAGATTATTTTTTTACATTTTAGGGGATTTAATTGCAATTATGTGCAAACCACATATGCAAAGCCTACAACACAAAATATCTTAATTGAAGCCTATGTTTTCGATTAATGAACTAAGGTGAATTTCATACCCTTATACCTCAAATTTATGCATTAGATTGTAATTTAGGCTTCATCTAAAAATGGAGTAGAGAACCAGAAAAGAAAAAATAATCTACTTGATAAAGTTTCGGTTAGTTTAATCTAGAAACAGTTTATTTATCTAAGGCCTCACTTTCTCTCCCTTTAATAGAATATCACATCTTAAAAAGTTTAAAAATTGTTCATAAGACATCAGAATATGGCAAAATGTCTCAGCCTATCCAACTTTAAGCTGAAATGATGGCTATAAATAATGACAAAATTAAGAAAAAATCATTGTAAACTTATTGACAACATGCATGTAGATGAATGTTGTTCACCCAAATAAATTTAAGAAAAAACATATAAGTATTTGGTACGAATACATCTTCGTAACATTCAAAATAGTAGGGCAAAAAATCAACCAAATCATCTTCGGAAATGTGAAATCTACTTGACACTTTGAGATCTCGTTTGACTATATAAGTATGCTACTGATAGCCAGCAAAGACATAAAATGGATACCATACTTGTGAAGAGCTAGCTAGATCTTAAGATTCACAAGAGTAGATAATAATCCCACATTGGAAGTGAAACAAAAGTTAAATTCCAAATATATAGTGATAGCTTCTACTAATAAGCTTGTTTTTGCCTAGATGGATATTCATTCATAAATATAATGACCTCAACTTGGACCTCTCATGTTACATTCCTCAAATATCATTAACCTTCCACAATTCTACATATTACTATATAAACATTTCATCCTTTCAAATTTACCCTTCAATATCATAATTATATCAACTTTATCCTTAATAGTTATTTCTAAATAATCAAATTGAGAATAACCGTCCAATAAGTGATAATTCTTCCTTCAAAATGGTTTTCAAGGAGAAAATGGGGCAAAAGTGGGGATTGACGCAGCGCCAGCATTTTAATGTGACATAATTCACACGACTAAATGATATGAAAAATATAAAAGTAACTACTATGTCATGCAACATAATTGATGTCAGAATTTTTGTACATATCAACAATAAAATATATCAAACCTCGATGTCTGAATAATATCAAAATAGACTGAAAGGAGGCCTCAGTTTTGATAAAGTAATATTAGGGGTACTTTTAAAGTGATTAACATATTAGGGTTTTACACGAGTAAATGTAAAAAAATTTAGGTGTTAGATATACAAATAACTATGAATTTTGTGGTATGTATGTAAGTCCCCTTTATTTTAATTATATCGTTATCAAGTTCACAGTATAGAATATTAGTATTTAGTTCATATTAATAAAATAAAGGGGCATGTAAATACATACCATCCAATTCATATGTATTGCATATCTAACACCTAAACTTTATCTTTTACATTAATACCACCAAAATCATTCATATCACATCCAAACTACTACTATTTTATTTGAAAAGTAGATTACAACGTGTCATGCATAAATATGATGGCATATATATATTTGTGTGTGTGTGTGTGCCGCCAACCGTTTGAATCACCCTCTGGCCAGTTTGTCGGTAATAGTTAGGCACATGAGGGTGATTAGGAGCTCGTATAATAACCACCGGCCATTCTTTAATTAATATATGTGTGTGTGTGTGCACGCCGCTCGTCGTGACTCTTTAGTAGTGCAGCCTTGTGTAAGTCCCCTGAGGTCACGGGTTCGATCCCGCTTGAGTGCATCTACCTTGTAGTGTGTGATCGAGTAGTTAGGCACATGAGGATGGTTAGGGGCTGATATCATAGCCTCCGACCATTCTTTTACTATATATATAGCAATAGATATGTATCTACTAGTATGTGGGAAATTCACTAATCAGATAAAAGTGAAAGTTACAAAATTCTAAAGTAGGGGATACCCAAATTGTCCCCTACCAAAACTAAAGAAAGAGTTGGGATTTTGCTTATTACAATTTCATCATTAAGATTTCCTAAGTTAGCAAGCCAGTTGACAAGCCTGTTTCCTACTCTAGGAATGTAAGAATATATGCTATAGATGGCAACACCAAGGGATTTGATTTTGCTGATCTAATGTGTCGAGTTCCAAGGTGGCTCTACCTGGTTCATCAAAATTTGTATCAGTGTTTGGGAGTCAAATTCAACGTCAAAATGTTTCCAATTTCCATTAACAACAATGTGGAGAGCCCAGTAAACAGTTATGGTTTCAGCTTCAAGTGCATCTTGTGCCAAAGTTGGAGATTGGAAATATATTTGACAGTTGCTCAAATAATCTCTGGAAACATCACCATTTCTTGCATCTTCATGGAGAAAGCTGCCATCAGTACTCACTTTTATCCAATGGTCGAGCGGTTTTTACCAATACACCTTAGAGACCAAGGGTTTTGAGTTCAGTGGGTTTATACTGACCATAACTATGCAAATATTTGAGAAGTGCATGTGTTGCATGAGTTCAGAAGATAGGATATGCAATGGTTTGCCACTTGATAAGTGGTTAGTTTCCTGCCCTCATATTTAAGTTGATTCCTTGCCATCCAACAAAACTATGCAACAATGATATGTAAATACATAGAAATTGAGTGGTATGTATGTAAATATTCCTAAAATAAATAATAGTTAGTTCACATATATCATATTTGGCATGAAAAAAATATATCAATCTAATCAATTTGATGAGAACAGTCAATAGAGAGGATAAGCACTATTTTATTTTCAAGTGACTTTGATTCGTATTGAAGCACACGCTTTTAATTTAAATATTAACTTCACCAAACACTATAGTACAAAACAATAATTGGTAACCGTGTAAAACTTAATAGCAGCAGCAACCAACCTTCCCGTAGCTGTTACGTCGTCCAGCTTCAATTAATGCAACGGGCCCGCCTCAGCATATCATTGTACATTACATCAAACAAGCTCTTGGCTGCCAACTAAGGCATTGCCTCCTAAAGCATTTCAACAAAAGCCTTCCACTGGTTCCACTAACCTTCAGCACTTATCAGCCTGATTTGTTGTTCCAGATCAAAAATCCACAACGCGTTGCCTTTTAAGATATTGTCATCCAGCCTTTACAAAGAATGAAGTCACTTCTACCTTGAATACTATTCTTTAATATAAATTGAACAAGTTTTTTTTTTTTTTTTCTTATTTCTCACGTTTTGTCCGCTTATCCAAAAACGCGATTGGGTTTTTACACTAAACACAGGCCGTGAGTCGAACCCCGCGGGCCGCGTTTCAGGATAAACTGCTTATCCTGAAATCATAAGCTGCCCCAAACGCACCCTTAATCATGAAGCCGTTTACGGCCTTGGTTTTGTTTTTTATTTTAGGTGGCTTATATCACCTTTAAATTGTGTGCTTCTTTTATTTTGTGAATATAGATGTGAAGCATTCTTCTCTTCAAAATTTCAGCATTATATTAGAGCCACTCTTCTCTATCTTCCATCATTCTCCATTTCCATATTTCTCTATTTTTCACATTTTCATAGGCTAAAGATATTTTTTTATTTAAGCCATGATTAACAAAAAAAATAAAACTTTCTTGAAAAGAAGATCCTCCTTCCGTGTCTCTGGCCATGAATCAAGATTCCAGATCCCATAGCTAAATTAGCATCCAAGAAACCTTCTCTAAATTATTGATTATCCAATTCAAACAAAATTTTTTTTGCACCTAAATTCACCATTAGTGCACTTGCTCAAAAAGCTGAGGTCTCATATGCCCATCAATTTCCAAAACAGAAATCACAGCCTTTGACCGCAGACTCTGGAATTTAAATAATTTTGCTCCAAGAAACCATCTCTAAATTGTTAAATTATCTAATGCCAGCCAAAAATTTTTGCACCTAAAAGGAATTTTCGTGTAATTGCTCAAAAAAATGTGGCCTTAAATACCTTCAATTTCCAAGATGAAAATCCTCAATCTTAAATCATGAACTTTGAACCTTTTGATTATATGATGGAGAATGACTCCTTGCTTCAAAATATTCATCTGTGTTTAACAGGCTATTCTTCAAAATTGCCGTATTTAAGAGGCTATTATTCAAACTTGCCAGCGGATCAACACTGCAAGTACGTAACTGCATTTGAGATTATCAATACACTAGCTCTCACGATCTTAACACAATTAACCAGGTCCCTAAACTTTCTTCTTACTTATTATCAATCAATAAATTACCAAGTGTACCAACTATACTATTTTTTTTCTTGCTCGTTGAAAAATTCCAAGATATGGGCATGAGAAGGATAATTGGCAAGGCAAATAAATCTGTCTCTTAAATTGTGAAGGGAATCATGAAAAGAAGATTGCATAATATATTCAACCCTCTGATGAAAGCTCAATCCTATTGTGGCGCTTTCATCTATTTCACCCAAATTCGTACAACTAAACAAAATCATTTCCCTCTTTTTTCAGGAACATAAATTTTTGAAGTGTAATCAAGGTATTTAAACATTGTCAAACTTTCTACCTTAGTCATTTACAATAATCTATAGTGATATTTGAGATTTATCACATGTAAATAATACCTCAAGTAAACTTTTGTTCCCAGTCACGCTAAAATTACTTAGAATTTTCTGATTAAAAAATAATTCTGAACCTGTTTGCATTCTTCTCAAACTTTATTGCTTTATAAAGAAGCACTTCTAAATCCAAATTAATTCCGCAGAACCAGGAAGGGGAAAGAATGTTTTCTTCATCGGGAAATACCTCCAATAAAGAATTATTCATCAAGCATCTTGTAACCATATTCCTCAACAAAATAAGATACAATAAAGGAAAAATAGAAACCTTTAGAACCCTTCAAAAGGTTGCAAAATCGATTATGATAACAAGCAATGTCCTAAAATATTATTAGAGAGAAACTAATCTTATTGTTGCATATCTCATTAATCTTAAACCGCCGTGATTCTAAAATTTAAATCCCATTATCAAGCCCTCAACCATGCCTATCCTACAAATAGACTTATCTTTGTCATTCCTATCAAAATGTTTGCCTACTCAGCCAAATTAGATCCAGAAGCTATAAATTATTATTATTTTTAAGTGCCTGCTTTGCTCACCAACAATACAAATAATATTTTTACGGTACTAAAATACAACACTACCACATCTTTCTTCCATAAATCCCACATTCAGGGGAAGGATATCAAATCACTCTATCAATATGAGTTTTGGTAGATTATATAACATATATTACTAGCATCCCATACCACACCTCTTTCAAGCTTATATGAATACAACTTTCAAAATCACATATTCCTGAAAACAATAAAATTTTGCCACCATTGTAGAAACAAATATTTCTGTTGAACCAGCTCCAATGACTAACCCACGTCTTCAGATTGATTTACAAGGTCAACGCAATACTGATTAAGATAATGATCTCATATTTTTTAAAACTAAACACAGCTCAATCAAGAGATGACTGTAATACTGGGTCAATAAATTGAATCTTGGGTAGCTTGAACTGAATTTTGAAAACATCTAGAAGAAATGAAAGTATGATAACTTAAATTTTCAACATGGCTATAATCCAAACATATTCCGGAGATCATACAAATCGAAAAACTAGTAAAAAGTAGCAGATAAAAACGAAAAGAGTTAATACTTCCCTGTATAATGTTTTATGTAGAAAAAATCCTTAAATGCCCATGTGCGTTGAGCACATAATAAATTTAAGTGAAGAAATTAGAAATGAGGATTTACTTGTAAATCTGGTACAAAGCAAAAAAAATCAATTTATCATTCAGGTTGAGAAAATTTTGGCTTTTCAGTTTTTATTATTATTATTATTTTTAAAATATATATACTAGGTCACCAGCAGAAGTAAGCCGAATTAGATTCTAGTTCAGTAGTTCCATATGTGAGATTGTTAGTTTACATATGTGATAGAAAATTCAGGTATAAATATTTTTCAGAATAGCAACCTAGCCAAAGAAAGCATCTTCAAAAGTACTAGCGACTTCTAAATCTAATAAGATTAAAGGGTAATAAAACAAACATGCATTAAAAAAGAAAATAAAGAACTAGATGAGAAAATGTCTCTATACAAGAGCAACCACTTTATAGAGACAATAAGTGAATTCAAGCTAATCTAGCTCATAGTAAAATTTTGCAATATTATTAATTAGATGAAAAGGAGTTATTATAGTGAAGATGTCAACCAATAGGAGAAAAAAGATATGTCACAAAATGATAAGGATTCTAAATAATTTTACAAAGATTGAGATAAAGTTCAAATAAAGACAAACTATGAATCCAAATATCCTTCTAAAATTTGATTTGAGCATCTTTATTGATATTTCAACAGACGATACAAAATAAAGATTGAGATGCTTTAATTGTCCCTTAATAAAATGGGAATCACGATTTTCTCTACTAGCCCAAAAGTCAAAAGGAGTAGACTTACATAAATATTATTGTCTGATGTAATATAATAGAGGAAAATTTTACTTGAATAGATTAATAGATCCATTAAGAAAAAAATATCATCGTACTGAAATATAAAACATCAAGCCCTACCTTTATCAATTCCTTACAATAAAAAGCTTCTTATGATGCACTAAATTATTTCGATGACCCCATTCAGATTCAAGAAAAAAATAGAAATACGAAGGAATAGCTGAAGCACAAAGTCGATCAAAATTATTCCCACCATTAAAAGAATTGGCGTCTTTTGGAGCAAAGTTCCCCTAAAATTTTCAATAATAGGTGTCCAAATGTCATTTTACATTGCTTTAGAACTAGAGAAAGAGCTAAAGATTTAAAAGGAAGTCTACCAAAAGAAAAAACCCAATGCATTGGCAGTAGAAGATTCTTTATCAAGACTTAGAATTTTTTTCACATATTTCTTTCTATTCAAACATAATAATTTTTCTCGTCGACTCAGATAAAAGTTAAGTTATCTGTGAAATATAAAACATCAAGCCCTACCTTTATCAATTCCTTACAATAAAAAGCTTCTTACGATACACTAAATTATTTCGATGACCCAATTCAGATTAAAAAAAAAAATAGAAATACGAAGGAATAGCTGAAGCACAAAGTCGATCAAAATTATTCCCACCATTAAAAGAATTGGCGTCTTTTGGAGCAAAGTTTCCCTAAAATTTTCAATAATAGGTGTCCAAATGTCATTTTACATTGCTTTAGAACTAGAGAAAGAGCTAAAGATTTGAAAGGAAGTCTACCAAAAGAAAAAACCCAAAGCATTGGCAGTAGAAGAATCTTTATCAAGACTTAGAATTTTTTTCGCATTTTTCTTTCTATTCAAACATAATAATTTTTCTCGTCAACTCAGATAAAAGCAAGTTATCTGTGAAAACCCCTTTCACAAGTCTGCTGTACTATTCAACTAAACCCCAAAAAACTCAGCATATAACATTCCAATATTATTTTACCTTCTAAGAATCAACCAACATTCCCTCCCTACATATTATATGCATGGAAATATAAAAATTTTTAGCTAGAATTCAGAATTTAAAATTTTAACAAATAATTAATACTTTCTAAATAATTAAAAAAAAATCTCAAATATGCACATGATCTTCATTAACCTTAGAATATATCGAATGTTATCAATGGCTACAATTAAAAGTTGATCAACAAATAGCTTGAAAAATCTGATTAATCAAAACTATTAAAATTATAAAAACATTCATTAACCAAATGCCTTACTAGAAAATCAAAACGATCATATCTAATTTTAAAAATTGTCTTAGTTATATATGATACCTTAACTTGACTTAGTAACTTAATCTTAAATCAAATCGGGAGAATACAATGACACGTGTCAACTGATTAAATAAATTATAAATCCTTAGTAATGAATATTTGTTCTTAAGTATCACTTTATTCAACCCTAGCAATCAATGTGCATTCCCAAAACTTCATCTTTTTTAACAAAAAATATAAGTGCACTCCAAGGCAAGTTAATTGCTATATGAACCTCCTATCAATCAGTTCCTGCAACTGGCATTTGAACCATTGTTATTCATTCATAAGCATTTGCTAAGAAGATATGTAACTTGCTGATGCTCTAGTCTACAATTTAATTAGAGGTTCAACTTTTACTTCAGATGGCGATACAATTAATTTTTCAAAAAATATATCAAGTGCTTTTATTAAAATAAGAATACCCTTTAAGGCAAGAATACCCTTATTCAACACATATCGTTATCAAGAATATTAACTCAGCACTTCTCATCCATTTATTAGTTTTAATGCACTAATTAGAGATTAGAGCAATCTAAAAACAAAAAATATAAAACAATTTCTCATTAAGCAAATCAAACTTACTCTTCCCTTCAAAACTTGATAGCAGCAAAGCATATAACTTACTAGTTCATTCCCAAAATCACGTCAAAAGTTATCATGGCAGTTAATTTTATTATCAATTTTATATATTGGATAGCAATGCTACCATGTTTTTTTTATCTACATAGATGATATCTCCAAATGACATCATAACACAAAATTCAAGTACATAGCACATAATTTCGATAAAAAGACTGATACAAGATTATTTAGAAATAAATAAATGTGGAACAGCATAATCAAACAAAATTGTACCAAATGGACTGAGAATTTAACATGTCGATCACTAGTACTTTTGATTCCTTGGCCTCTTGAGACAAGATGACAAAAAATATTTACATTTACTAGTTGGTTGCAGTTATTTTCTAAAGAGAATTTTCCTTTTAATTATACAAATGCTTTTCATAAAATTGAAATTTTTCACAATTGTTACCCTCCACGAGTCTCACTTGTTGAGTTTGTCCCTTATACTTATGTGGCATAGTGCCTTTATTTACAAAGAAAATCCCATTTTATGATGCTTCATTTCTCCACACCTATAATGCATACCAAAACCAAAATGACACCACCTAAAATGCATTTTTCCACGCAGCTAACACTGCGGCTTATTCGACTATATGTACTTTTAATTATTACCAAATCAAAACTCTTTCCTTGAAATTATCTCCTTGATCAAAAAAAATTTCATACAAGGCTATTGCTCCAAATTTTGCTCGAAATATTTCAACTTCTGATTCTTTCCATTAAGACTGAGAATTTATTTATATCAGAAGGTATTAAAATTGGTCTTAATTGATCCCTTAAACCTCTCAAAAAACATTCGTAATTCTCTTCTTGAGCCCTCGCATAATTATGATTAAATATTGACAGTGATTTGAATTATGTCTCATTCTACACAACTATTGTAGAACCCAGAGGCAAATTGAAGCGTTTATCATGGAATGTTAATTTTATTGATGGTAGAATAAATCAATCTTTGAATGCTTCAATAAATTTATATTGCTTAGTCATCAATAATGACAATATTCTAAGCTTCTCACGGTGTTGAGCCTGTCAGTATCACTCAACTTCTCATTCTAACACGAGTCACTAATAACAATCTTCTATTGTCGGGGTAAATTATATCATCCAAAATCTTTTTCATTTTCAATAATAATGCTTGGCAATAGTTAGTTTAATTGCTCCTTTGGATGCAGGCAACTTAAAGGTCTATATTCTCAAAAGTTGACCTTCTTCACTACTAAACTCATGAAGATGATTTCTCAATAAATTCATTTTACCAATCACCTAAGATATCAAATTAATAATATCAAGTAGTGCTTCAGGCTTGGCCTCCCGGCTTCAAGTAAAATTATCCTCAACTTACAGTTCAATTCATATAGCAAGTTTGGATGTCTAATATTTTATTTTATCTGGCATTTCTTCAAGCATGCTCATCTATAAATGCAATTATTATATAATAACTATGTCATGCATAGGTTACTTCTCAACTCAACTACATCAATTGCCCCTATCAAATCAACCCTTAGCTCTATCATAATCGTGTACAGATTTAATCTTATTCCTACTTCATTTCTAAATCCAAACATACTTCATCCATAACCATTAATTCAATCATTGCTCTAATATCAATTTCTATCACAGCCTGTTTTGACCCTATATCAATAAAAATAACCCAGTCAGATATATTTCTTACAAAAACTCATCCTGAATTTACTAATTCAGAATAAGCTGGCAAATTAATCTATCTAAACCATCACAGAATAGAACTACATGTTCATAATCATTCAAATAAATTCATCACATTTATTAATGTGAAAGCGTGAAAAAATTTAATCATCAAAATGGATTGCGTAATATCAAATGAACTCCATAACGAATTTATGTATGCCAAAAGTAACCTTTAATTAATATTATGCATGTCTATTCTTGACTATAGTTCAAAACTATACATCAAAACTATTTGATACAATATAAAATTAGTTTGTCTAACTATGGCCCAATATGTTTTTTTTTTTCACTACCTGAAATAATAACTATCATAATATCTAAAAAACTAAAAGCTTAATAAACTAAAAAAATTCTAATATAGGGTGCAAAATAGAAAATAATATATAATATATACCAATCTCTTCTGTTATAAGTATTATAAATCACGACATAACTAATTTAGTACAAACTTTTAAATCAAGACAAACTTTATGATTATATGTAAAAGACACAAAAAGCAAGTATATCTATTTGCAAAAAATTAAATTTATTATTTAAATATCAACAAATTGAATGAGCTATGGTAATTAATTATTGGTATAAAATTAATTATTTTTCTTACAATTTCTTTCTCATCTTTTCTATACCAACATATAATTGAGGCATCAACATGCAACCTATTTTACATAACATGATTTTTATATTTTTTTTTATTATTATTTGTAGCATTATTATCATAAATGTTTAAATATTTTTTGCATTTTTATACACATCTAATCATCAAATTGTATGAAAATATGCATATTTGAATATGCATGATGAACCATAAATCTTTCAAAGTATGCAATTACATACTGATCATTTTTAACAGCTGATTAGATTCAATGTAAAAGAATTTCTAATAGCATCAAATATTAATAAAATGATTAATATGAAAACATCTTGATCAATATGAACATAATAATCTATATTATTACAAGAAATCGCAATTATTATGTCTATAAATTATTTGCTCCACATGTTAAAGATTTGGTATTTCATAATAACTATAGGATTCTTTTCGAAAGAAATTCTTTCTATCTTGTCAAAGTCTCGTTATATATATACATCTACACACACACACACACACACACACACACACACACACACACACACACACACACACACACACACACACACACACACACATATACATATATATTTAAATATATATGTATATATATGTGTGTATATATATATATATATGTATGTATGTATATATATATAGAGGAAATTATTTTTAATTATTAAAATTCTCAATTAACAAGTTAAAAACTAAACCAAATTTCCTTTAAAAAAAATTACCATGAATAAATTTCTCTCCATTCAAAACTCTTTATCTATCTCAAACCAAGCCTCCATTTAAGGACTAAAACACAAATAATTAGGCTTTACCAATATTCCTCAAGTCTATTCTTCCTCTTTTTATTTTTCTACTACTTCTCTCCTCCTCTCTAAGAGGGGTGTGCATATATAGTGTTTTTGTCGCTCGCCGTGACTCTATGGTTGGCAGTTGCATAGTTAATCGTAAGTCCCCTGGGGTCGCGGGTTGGAGCCCACCTAAGTGAATCTACCTGCAGGGCGGGATCGAGTAGTTAGACACATGAGGTTAGTTTGGGCCTCATATCATAGCCTCCGGCCAATATTTAAATAGATATATATATATATAGAAATTTATATCTCATCTATTAAGGCATGGGCTTTTTAGAGGAATTTGGAAATTGTTACAAGACAATAACACTTGTTACAGTAAATTAATGAAATAAAACAATCTAATTAAATTTATCAAGATTATCTAATTAAATTGGTATTATAATTTACAATTGTTAATATATATGTGTGTGTGTGTGTGTGTAATTTTTAATTATATAAACAATGAGATAAATTTTAATATTGTCATTTATTATTTTTCGTTATTATAAGATGAGCCAAGATGGGAGTTGGGAAAATGATAATGAGCCAAGGGTGGAATGAATTGATCATAATATTCCATAGATTATGAGCTCAATATACCAATTGGTAACACAGGCAAAATTCTTAAGTAAGTTCCATTATTCAGACTCAACCACCTAAATGTGCTGGTTAACACAACTCTCGGGCTCATCCAACCGAAAGGCAACCTACCCGTCAATTGGAATCAGAATTCTGAATAAAACCCTAGCTAGGGAATCCACCAGCCCAAAATGACCTTTAAGGCTCAAACCAAGATCCAATAGCTTGTCACCAAGTTTCCACATCACCAAACCCATTAGATCCAGGAGATGAAACATTTCCATAGGAACCCACGAAAAAGAGGCTTCAGAAAGAAAGCAAACCGTTCCTTAATTTTCTTCTTTATTGTTTGGCTGCAAGTAACACTGTCGTTGCCGGTCCCAAGCCCGGATGTGAAAAGTGGAGGGTTGCGTTAGGTAGTCGACAGCCAGCGTAAAACTTGTCGAAAAAAAATCATGACATGAATCCTTTTGATCATTGTGTAAGTGTTAGGGCGTCCACTGACGACGCGGCTAGTATGGCTCGAATACGGTGGAAAGTATGCGAGCGGCCATGCACGGCTAGCCGGGTGTAGTGTCAAGTAAGCAGGGTTCCCACATTACGGACGGATGCGGGTAAAGAAGTTAGTTCATGATACTTAGTATTAGGATAGGATCCCGGAATATAGGTACTCTCAATGGTAAACTAATGGAATTGGTTGATATTATGATCCATAGAAAGATAAATATCCTATGTATTCAAGAAACTAAATGGGTTGGAGAAAAAGCTAAGGAGATTGATAACTTAGGTTTTAAACTACAGTATTCAGTAAGAGTCGTCTTAGAAATGGTGTAGGTGTAATTATAGATAAGAGTTTGAAAGATAATGTTATCAAAATTAATAGAGTTGGAGATAGAATTATAACACTTAAGATTATTATTGATACTTAAGATTTTTAATATTATAAGTCATTATGCTTCCTCGAGTTGGTTTAGATATAGATTCTAAAGATAAATTACGGAATGATCTGAAAATCATCATGGCTAAACCACTCGAAGAAAAAATTTTTATTGGAGGAGATTTAAATGGACATGTCGGTAGAATGGTAGAAGATTTTAGAAATATTCATAGGTAGTTACGGTTATGGAGCGATTAATGAAGAAGGTAGAATGCATTTTAGATTTTCTTTTAGCGTATGATATGATTATTACTAATACTTTATTCAAGAAAAGAGATGAAGCATCTTATTACTTATAAGAATGGATCTAATAAAACACGAAATTGATTATTTTCTTATGAGAAGAAGAGATCGTCGAGATTGTAAGGATTGTAAGGTTATTCAAGTGACGAATTAAGTACTGACATCGATTATTAGTTCAGATTTTAAGATGAAGAGTTGTAAAATAAAGAATACTAGGATTCAACATCGTAGAATAAGTTTAGAGCACCTAAAAGACACGAAATAAAATTATTTTTATAAGTAAAATTCAAGATTTAAATATTTGGGATGTTCGTGAAGACGTGAATATTATGTGGGAAAAATTAGCTAATACTTATTAAACAGTGGTTAAAGATGTACTTGGAGAATCAAAGAGAAAAGTTTCATAAATAAAAATAGTTAGTGGTGGAATAATAATGTACGAAAAGATAAAATATAAGAAGTTAGTCGTTATAAAAATTGGTTTAAATGTAAAAACGTAGAGAACGTGAAAAATATAAAACGGCCTGCAGGAAGTGTAAAAGAATAATCTGTGACGCTAAAAATTCTACTTTTAGTGATCTTTATAACATGTTAGATCTTAAGGAAGGTGAAAAATATATGTATAAACTAGCCGAAACAAAGAGAAAAGAAATGTAAAGATTTAACTCAAGTAAAATGTATTAAAGATGAAAATCGAAAAGTCTTTCTTAGAAAAAGATATTCAACATAGGTGGATGAGTTATTTTGATAAACTTTTTAATGATGATGTTGAAAGTACGATTGACACTTAGTGATCTTAATATCGTTAATAATAATAAAACTTTTCATTTTTACCGTCGCATTAGTAAAAAGAAGTTGATGAGGCTTTAAAGAAAACCAGGGGAAAGTACGCAGGACTCGATGATATCCTGATTGAAGTGTGGAAATGTTTAGGTGATTTGGGGGTTTCTAGCTTACTAAACTTTTTAATATTATTTTAAAAACTAAAAGGATGCTCGAGGAGTGGAGAAAGAGCATTTTGGTCCCCATTTTTAAGAATAAAGGAGATGCACAAGAGTGTGCAAATTATAGAGGAATTAAATTGATGTGTCATACTTTAAAATTATGGGAGAGGGTAATTGAACATAGGTTAAGACGTATTACGAAGATTTCTCATAATCAATTTGGTTTTATGCCGAGCGGTGTCTACCATGGAAGCTATATATTTATTGAGAGGTTTAATGGAGAAGTACAGAGATAATAAGGAGGATCTACATTTGATTTTTATTGATTTAGAAAAAGCTTACGATAAGGTTCTTAGAGATGTTCTTTGGAGAGTCCTTGAGAAGAAAGGTGTTGATATGACTTATATTCAAGTCATTAAAGATATGTATGCTAGAGCTGTTACATGTGTTCGAACCGAAGGAGGATTGACCAAGTATTTTACTATTTCGTTGGTTTACATCAAGGATCGGCTTTAAGCCCATATCTTTTTGCTTTATTTATGGATGATCTTATTGGGCATTTACAAGAGGATGTACCTTGGTGTATGCTTTTTGCTGATGATATCCTCCTTGTGGATAAGACAAGCGAAAAAGTCCAGGAAAAACTTGAATTATGGAGGTCTACATTGGAGTCTAAAGGTCTTCGTTTGAGTAGAACTAAAGCCGAATACATGGAATGTAATTTTAGTAATAGTAGGTCTAGTGACGAGCAGTGTAACTTTGGGTGATCAAATTATTAAAAGGTGTGAACGATTTAGATATCTCGGGTCCATTGTTCAAAGCGATGGTGATATAGATGGGGATGTTAATAGTAGAATTCGGGTTGGTTGGTTGAAGTGGAGGAATGCGTCCGGTCTATTGTGTGATAGAAAAGTACCGCTTAGATCGAAAGGAAAATTTTATAAGATGGTGGTGAGACCTTCGATGCTCTATAGTGCTTGAATGTTGGCCTTTAAAAGAGAAGCATAATGTTAAGTTAAGTGTTGCCGAGATGAGAATGATTAGGTGGATGAGTGGCTTTACACTTAGAGACAAAATGCGAAATGAATATATCCGTAAAAGGGTTAGAGTTGCACCAGTGACGGATAAAATTAGAGAGAGTCGCCTTAGATGGTTTGGTCACATTAGACGTTGACCACCTGATGATCCGATTAGAAGAGTAGATGTTTTAAATACAACTTATGTTAAGAAAGGCAGAGGCGGACCTAGGAAAACTTGGGCTTTTTGCATAAAAAATGATCTTAATTTATTAGAATTAAACGAAAATTTGACACTAAATAGGACGCAATGGAGAAAAAGGATTCATGTAGCCGACCCCACTTAGTGGGATTAAGGCTTTGTTGTTGTTGTTGTTGTATTGTTTGGCTGCAAGCAAGATTTAGCTGTTAGTATTTAGTAAATTCTTAAATCATAAATTGGTTAAATGTAATCTCCCGCTGGATATAGAGAATAAGGATTTAAGTTGAATCGAAGAAATGATTCAAGATCTTAAATCTGAAAAATTATAAATTCACAGCACTCACGTATTTTTGAGTTTGACTAGATTTCGTGAATCCGGTGATAAATCATATTAATATGCCAACCAAACACGAGAAGCTCAATTTCAAAACAACCTCGCCAGCAGCTCATTGATATTCTGGCTTTCTCTACGCCAAGAAGTATAATCCCATCAGCTCTCACAATCTCTAATATAAGCATCCGAGAGAAGTTTTCCTGTGACCACGACGGCTTTTGATTATTTATTATAATCCTCGACAACATTAACTTCTCCGATGATCCCTAGCTACCACTCAGCAGAGATATTTATGATATATTTCATCACAAAAATGTCGCGTCCGCCAAATTCACCCTGCTTTACATGACTACGTCCTTCCCAATACATAATCTGTTCCAGAAACCTAAAACAGTAGTTCAACCAACCCCAATTCGTCTCTACTTCGGAAATGCAACTATTTCTCTACTACATAAACCCTTGAGGGAGAGAAAAACCAAGGCAGGCAATATTTTAGTTTACATTCATCAATCAATTTTCCACTTAAAAGGGATTCAAAAGGTCCAGATCAACGATGAGATAAATTACAAAGCAACAAAATGATGGCACCGTACCCTGCCGTGGCTGTGCTGGAAGGCTGGAACTGAATGAAGGCGACGCAGTGGGGGTTACGCGCTACTTCCCGAGCAGTAGCCGGAAGTCAGCGATGGGGGAAAAATGTATTAGGTGCGGATGGCGGGACCCCGCCCCTTCTCTCCTGTTATAGGGCGTCCCCAGCTGCGGAATAATTTTTCCGCTTCAGGGCATCTCATCCCGGAGAAATATTTGCTAAGTAATAAGCACGTCTCCTGAGAAATATATCCCTTTTAAGTAATAAACATGTAGAATGTAGAATTCCGTGTGTAAGAAGGTTATAGAAAAATTATTAAGAATTTATGTCTTAATAACTTTACAATAATCTCCAATAATTTATAAATAAATTTTGCAGTTCTGTTTTTATATATTTATACATTATTAAGGGATTATTTTGAGGTTATTGGGACAACCTCCCAATAATACTGACATAACCTCTCAATAAATTCTGAATAACCTGGGTGCATATTACGTATACAAATATTTTCCCTTCTCTTGAGCCGTATTTGATAAGTACGGCTTTCTCACCCCGAACACAAGTCATTGATTTCAGATACCTATATAATATTCAAGCCCGATGCCAAACTCATTGAGATGTTTGGTAGCTCAATGCATTTCATCTAAGTAGGATTTATTAAATCTCGTAAATCACATTTAAAAAATTTAGGATTGTTAAATTTAGAAAAGTGTTTTGTACAGTTCATAGTAAATCCAGTTAAATCTATTTGATATCTTATTTCTAGATTTAAGAGCAATTGATTTAAATAGACAATATATATATATATATATATATATATATATATATATATATATATATATATATATATATATATATATATATATTAACTGTAGGAGCATAATACATCATTTCGTATATCTTTAAATGTACAAAACCAAAACTTTATCAAATACAAAACCAAAAGTTTGAAGCACAGCCTGTTAATTGAACAATAATAGGAGCACAATACATCACAGCGTTGATACCACAAAATTATTGAGCCACTTGACAGACAATACCAGCAACAAGAACCCCACGAACCATTCTTGTTGTTCGTGCCTTTATCACTATACAAAATAGACCATCTTCATGAATGGTACCTTCCTCAGCAATTTCAGATTCAACAGATTGCCGCAAAAGATGTGTTGAGAAATTTAGGGCAAAGAAATGCAAGAATCGACACAAATCCAGAAGAACACAGAGATTTAACGAAGTTCGACAAAGATGTCAACGTCCTCGGGAGCAGAGCGGCGACTTTCTTTCAATTTCAGAAAAAAGTACATAATTCAGAATTGAATCCTAGGGTTACAGACAAGACTTATATATAACCCTAGTGAACAATATGTAATTGCAAAATTACCTTTGTACCGTATTGCGGGGTGTTGCCCCGTATCCCCAAACCACGTAACGTAACTCACCTGATTCGCTCGCTCTGCTCCAACATCTGTCATTTATTTAGTATATGAGTTATACCTAACAAAGATGGAGCTCCCTTGGAACCTCATCTACAGGGTAAATTCTCTTCAAAACTGTTTCAGCATCTTTCTTCCTGTCCTGCTCGTTAAGAAATGTATAAACTGATTTTTTTCATAACCAATGCAATAGAATTTCGTCAGTAGAGGACTTTAATTGCACTAGAAGATAATTATGATTCCACAGTATATAAACCATCAAAATGTTTGGAGTTAAGTATATCGATTATTGAGAATATATAGCATGTAATGTATGGTTGAGATTAATGAAATAAACAAAGCAAAACTAGACTATTAAAAGGATTTTATATGCTGTCTTATCATCCTATTTTCGAAACATATCCACCACCACCAAAACCTATTTTAAGATTACAGGCTATAATCAACTGCAAGATCTTGATCTTAAAGCCCAAGTGCATAAATTTTTTTCTAAAAAAGGAGTTTCTCCGATGAAGAGGAAAAGAAAAACCCTTTTATTTATCTAACTATATAAAATAGCAATTAAACTCAGGCAGCACCAACATGAGAAGAAATTGGATTAAAGCTGGAAGTCTAGCATTTCCATGCATCCACCGCCACATCCCAAGAACCTACAACAATGAAATATTTCTTCCTGTTAACTTTGATAGAACTATTTGACATTTCATGAGCAATCAAACAAAATGTACCTGGATAACAGTGCTTCTCTCAACAGTTCTCTCAACTTCCACATGTGACTTAAAACATGAAATATTTCTTTCTAAATCCCAAATGTTCTTTCAAAAATATTGCGTAGTTGTGTGTGTCGATGCTTAAACAATTCATGTGGGGCTGAGTATCTACAAGTCGTGGTTGTACTTTAATCACTCAAATGGTAACAATATCCCCTGAAACGTGTTATCATTTTCTCTGTATTTACATACCCCAAGTCAACCAAATAATATTCATTCATAGGAATTGTGAAGCTCCCCTGCTCATGACCACCGTAATACCCACATATCAGCAGCAAAGCCTTCCCAAGAACATATTCAATCCAATGGTATAACTGCGGCCCATCTGTTGTCATGAAAAACGGATTGTCATCTTTGTCCGGCCTTTAATGCTTCAAGGACTACAATTACGGCATTGTTAGAAATTTTTGGAATGTTGTGAAACTTGGCCAAACATTCCATGGTGGTAAATTGAGAGTGATGCTCACACCGTTGTTGAAATAATTCTGCGTTTTTGTTAACAGTATGAAGCAACACATTCAGGTTCAATATATCTCCTCGTCTTTTAGTAAGTTTTTAATTGTGATGGATTCTTGGGTTTGATCATTTGCTATTGCTCGATTGAACAGATACTTCTCGCATGCTAACATCCGTGTCTAATTGAACATATGGTTCTGAATCTGGCACATCCAATTCATATATGTACTCCATTCATGTTCATAAATTCATCAATCAGCCTAGTAACTTTCACTTCTTTTGTCTCCTCTAGAGAGGAGCCAAGTTTGGAACTAATGGCTCCAACACCGGTTGCAATATTTTCAAAACAAATCCTTTCAAAAATTTTGTACTAGTGAGAAGGATTCCTCCAATAGTGTTTCAACTTTCAGTCAACCTACAATTTTCTTTTTCAAAATACTTACTATGAAATTGATTAATTTCAAATAACATACCCATATTTCATCAGTTGCTCCCAACCCTAGTTACTATGGCTAGATAACTAGTACAACGTTCAAAAATAAACTTTCTTATTTTTGAGGTGAGTCATAACCATTGATTCAGTATAAGTGGTGTTTAATCGTTTGTTCAATGCATTGAAAATGACAACCCAATAATCCTTCCTCATCCTACCTTCTATCATATGTTCACTTTGGAATTGTTCAAGCAGAAACACCGTAAGAAAAGTATTGTGTTCTTCATGCCATTTTGGCAATCTAGTGGTACTTTTTTGCTTTTTGATATGGATAGAAATATTCTCATCTGCTGGCGGTTTGGAACTAGGGCCACCACGAATTAACTTTACTTTTAGAATTTTCTTCATCATTACAGAATGTTAAACATTGAAAAAAATATGTTCATAAAAAAACCATTAGTATGATCATTTTAAGTTTATAGATTTGTGAAGAAGTAATATCATTTTTTTTTTTTATAATTTGTGTAGCGCATCTAGAATCATGTATGTAACTAACATTTGAAAATTCTTGTTTTCTTAGAATATCAACTTTTCACTTGTCATGGTCTGATTTTTTATGAACAATTGTATTGTTACGTTTATCATTTGTAGTAGGATTGTCATTGATCACAACCTCTTTAGAGTTACTCATATGCAATTAGCCATAGTTTAAAAAAACATCACTATGGGCAAGAGGGTATAAACATCCAAAGTTATACATTTCAACACAAATTGTTAATCTTTCTTTAAAATGAAAATAATATTATCATATGATATACAAATCAAATACAAGTAGAAAAAAAAATGAACTTGTCTTGAACTAACAGTTCTGGACTTAAAAGTCAAAGCTTATGTACAATACCATTGCACTCCATTAGGTTTACTTTAGCTATCTCTGCTTTAACACCATAAGTAGTAACTTCTTCCCTGGTTAGCTAACTCAACCAACAATTATCAATTTAATTAATATATGGTTAAAAGTAGTAGTATCACGAGCCTAATCTCTTAATTAGCATGATTCATACACACCTGCAACAATTGTTATTCGTTGAATCCGCCAATAGAATATTTATATAAACTGAGTTACTTTCCTAAGACACTTAAGTAAAGTCTTTGGATCTCTTCTCAAGTTGTATTAGTTAAGATCTCATCCACCTTACAACATGTTTACATGGCATATTGATTAGAAATTTTCATCCTACACCATAAAGAATTGCCAGCAACATTGGCTCAATGTAAGGAGCGGTTGATTATTAAAGAAAAAGAGAAAAAAATCTATCTTACAATGTGCTCTCTTAATAAGAAAATGACATTGTAAAATTTGATTACTTCATTTTCTTTGTAAAAACTAGAACCTAAATAACTTAAAATACCTATTAAAATATAGGATTCACCTACCAAACCCAAATTTTCAGAGAGAGAGAGAAAGAGAGAGAGAGAGAGAGACAGAGAGAGAGGGAGAGGGAGAGGGAGAGAGAGAGAGAGAGAGAGATTGTCTATAGAGCACATTTAGTTTTTGTATAACTTGTTTTCTTAAAGAACTCCAAAAAAGAAAAGAATCACAATCTATGAAGAAAGTCAACTTAAAGGATGTTCTTTTATTATCTTCTTGTATGAATATCTTCGTCATTGAGCTCTCCCTCTTAAGAATCTTTACTTGAACAATGTCTTAGAAAGCATTAAGAAAATTAAATTTAACGTAACTTTTAAACCTAAAAATCACTCCTTGGGTCTCAAATAACTAGACCCCAAATTGAAAATAACAATCTTCTGTTTGGAAGTATAAAATGAAAACAAATTTTGACGGCTGAACTTAGCAATTGGCTTAAAATTTCTGCGGCAATTTATTCACATCATAATCATCATCCAAATCCAGCCAAAACTATGAAGAAAGCATTGCCATGGAAGAGAAAAAAAAATAAAAAAGAACCAAAATCTGCAAGCAATTGAACACAAAAAAGCAATAAATTCCAATTGTAATTTAATTTAAATACATGATCACATATCACCCTTCCTTGTGGCAACTGAACTTGCACAGAGGAAGACAAATTTGATGACAAATTTGACGATAAGGAAAACGAAGCTTTAGCCAGAGGAATCTCCCCAGCTTTTCGTTTTATTCTTCAATTAGATGGCTGTCATTCGAATGGCAGTAAAAGAAACAGGAAAAAAAGGGCGTGCTAACCTGATAAACCTGGTGGACGAAGGCAACGCTCTTCCACACGACACTGTTCGGCGAAGTCACAGTGAGAGATCAGAGTGGAGACTTTAGCAGTGAAGTTCCTCTAAATAGAGCGAAAGCAATGCTGTGCGACAAGGAAGACGACGCGGGCACCGTGGGTGTTTCCTTCGCTCTCCCCGCAATCCGTTAAATCCGCCGAATGTGTAGATTTGGAAAATTTGGTATTTAACATGAAAAGGAAAGAACATTGGATATACAGAATTCATGGATTTAACCTGTCCATTTTTCACATTTGGCTGGATTTAGGCAAAATCCATTATTAAATCTTATTAAAGTAGCGCTACCAAATAGCCCTGTGGCTGTCAAGAAAACTCATTGTTCACAAATAATTCAGTTTTCGATTTGCGAAGAACTTTGTGTTCGATTTATTCAATAAGCAAATGAGATGAACACGAATAATTTTTTTCGTTCGGTTTGTTAACGAACCAAACATGAACAGTGATGTGTTCGTTCGTGTTCGGTTCGTTATTGTTCGAAGTATAAAATAATTTAAAACAATTATATATAAAAAATTTATGATATTTTAAAAATAATTATATACTATAAAAATTTATCATATTTTAAATAATTAAACTTCATAAATTATAACATATGATAAATTATTAATTAATAATATTATAATATTAATTATATTAATATAAATATTATAATATTATGATTAATATACTATACTATATATTAAAATAAAACCCTAAATAAAACCTTAAACGCCTTGTTCGGTTTGCTTCATTTTGAGGAAGTTTGGATTATCTGATGTGTACGGAATAGCTGATCAATTTGCTTCATTCTGAGAAAGTATACTATCAAAGTTATGGCTCTCAAAAAGCTCGTTCGCGAACAGTGCTTGTTCGGTTCGCTAGGAAGTTCATGTTCGATTCGTTCGATAAGCAAACGAGACGAACACGAACAATTTTTTTTCGTTCGGTTTGTTAAACAAATCAAACACGAAAAGTGATGTGTTCGAACATTTCGAACACAAACACTAGCTATGTTCGTTCGTGTTCGGTTTATTTACACCCCTAAATAGCCCCTTAATATTTAATTTTTAAAAATAATTACTTTTTCACAAAATTGACTTTCTTAACTAATTGTTTTCAACATTCTTTGTCATTTTAGACCTCGTCACAATGGAATAAGATATCACCAATAAAGGTTTGTTGAACTCAGAAATTTCCTATGGATCACGCCAAAAGAATAGAGCGTTGGATAGACCAAAGAAAGAGAGAGCGATAGAGAGAGATTTATTTAGTGCACAATAACAAAATTTCTCTGAGAACAAATTCATTAGTTTTTTTCTTGAAGCAATGGCCTCATATTTATATATCATAGGGGCATTTAGTAAAGTTAAATGTTTATCCTTATTTTAATAGGAACACTATAAATAACTATTGCACCTTTTCAAATTTGTAGCCGACTCTGAGACCCTTTAATATCTGTAACTGGCATTGGCACAATTTTCTATTCAATTGTTTGAAGAGTTGCATTTAATGACAAGCTAATATTGGCATTCAATTGGATGATAAGCATTTTAGTAGGCTAGATGGCCTTCAGTTGGCCTTCTCGAGAGAATCCTCAGTAGATGCCCTCTTGTCATTAGGGTGAACTTATAAACTTCAAACACAGGATAAATCATCTTAATTTGGTAAGCAACTCTCCTTTGGATAAGGGGACTTAACAAAGGATTACAACGATAGTCAATGAGGCGCCCATTAGCCATCTTTGTGAAGATTCCCAAAATTGGTTAAGGAGCTGATGGTTGTCCTTTAGATCAGGTGTCTCCTGGTCTTTCATTGGGCTATACTTTCATTCGTTTGGCCCATGATTCCAATTGAAGAAAACTACGCTTGGCATCTCCATCTTTTAACCATCTCGATGCAGTCTTTTGATATATTATTATCAAGATCTGTTAAATCTTCTCCATATTGTGTAGTCATATTTTTATGTATATAATTAGTTTTGCAATTCTCTTACTTCTTGAAAGTAACAACTACAATAAGAATAAGATAATTAAACTCAAAACTTAACTTATTTATTGTGTAATAAGTATTTACAATAATTGAACTCCAGGATTTTTGTGCTCCCTATAAATAGAATGTGATCACTTTTTCTTCACCATTTTTGGATTTTCAGCCCTTCAGTTAGTTTTTTAATACAAAATCGTAATTGCAAGTGTCAAGAAATCCATGAGTTAGGAAGCTATATTGATGGCCTTCGGGCTTTCAACCAAGAAGCTATGTAATCCCATAGGAGAGAAAAAGAAGAAATCTGAGAGTATTCGACCGACAACAAAGAAAAAACCCGAGGATGAGGGCCATTGACAGTAAGGAAGACATAGGTTAAAGGATGGCAGGTCATATCAAAGAGACCGGGCGAAGGGATTCAAGCAAATCCCTTGAAGTTCTCGACCCTCTGTTGGACCATGAGGGCATTAAGGGGGAGACCAGCAGTTGACAGGGTTTGCAAGGCTCACTAGTTTGTTGCATGCACAAAGTGATGGACTCCTCTCGGGAGGTTGAACTATAGAGGGAGACAACTGTTTTAGACCTGAATAAGGATATGGTTGTCCATTATGCGAAGATGGGGACTTGTCGGCATATTTTTAGGTTGAGTGTTTTGAAAAGGAGTTGCCTACAGAAATTGTCGGCGAACTTTAGATTTTTAAATTTAATTTAAATATATATAATTTGAAAAGTAGCATTTGATTTTGAAAATAATTTTAAGTTTGAAAATCTTAAGATATGAAATCAAACCGATCTCACATCCCAAATAGTTTTTATAAACGAGCACCGCATCACAAGCCGTGTATCTATCCCAAGGGATAGACACAATGTCTGATGATGAGGCTCGATTAAATAAATTAAAAGATTTGTGACATCTGTTTGGTTTGCGAACCAATTTTATAAGTCGATAAGTTCCCCTGCTTAATATAAAAGAATTAAGCAGGGTTTATATTATCTGGGTTCTTTAAGTTCCCTATAAGGGCAAGTCCCTATAGTTAGTTACATCCTAAATGTCTGAAGACACTCAATAAAACTCTCGATAAAGATCAGTGGTTTTGCTCTCAAAAATTTCAAAGTTCAGGGTTTTCAAACAATTGGACTTTGGAGATCTCAATAAGGAATAACTCAAATTTGGAACAGTTTATTTTTAAGAATCCAAAGGAAGAGAAGTAGGGGATGTCAAGGACCCGAAGTGAACTTTGGTGACTTCTCAACTATCCTATGGTTTGACTTCAATTTGAGAGTATTATTTAATGTTTCAATCATACCAATTTTAGTTAATTAGGACTTATATTTGTATGACATAATCACACAAGTAGCCTCGAAGATCTGAGGGTTTATGTCGTACCAAACGACTACCTCAGCGTCCTAAGACCGGTTAGGACTTAATTTGCATAATATGATTATGCAAATGCCTAACGAAAAGTTGAGGATTTATGTTGCACTAGGCAGACTACCTCGAAATCCTATGGCTTGGTTATTTAATTCTAAGAAAGATTTTCTTTGAAGTAGACACAAGTTTTGTTGTTGAAGATGGTCGTGATGCCCACTATGCTCCAAGCTCCTTGTTGTTGCAGAGGTTTGGTTTTAGAAGGTGACAATCAAGAGATGAGAGAAGTGTTCTGGTTTAGAGAGGTTGAAAATTGAGATGGCTTAGTATTTTAATTAAAATAAATCTTAAAGTTGATTAAGCAGGACCGACACTGTTATTTTCATCGGATTCACTTAGTCCAAATGAATTTGCTAAACTCAACTGAATAAGTTTCACACTTTCATTTAGACCGTGGGAAATCTCTTTAACAACACGTGGGTTACATCATCCGAGGGATTCCCGATCATCCAACGAGACGTTTTAATTTTAGTTATAATTGCAATTTTTTTTTTTGGTGATTAAATTTTGAGTTGTTTAAACATGCTGGGTTCGATCATTTTCATGCATTTATAAGTATAGGACAATAAGACATTTAATAAATTGTAGAATGTAAATTGCAATAAACTTAAATGCATACCTGGTGGGCACTCCCGACATTTTCACCTGCACTTAAAATACATGTTAAAGCATTTATATATTTGCAACAAGTACCTAGGTAAAGCTAAGGGAATGTTCTAGTTGTCTACCAAAATCATAATCCTATTGCTAGTTATTTCCTATGATGTCTAGGTTCTTGTGTTTTATTAAGAATGATTTTCTTCACCAAAGAACAATGAAGTCTCACTATTCTTTTAAAACATCACATCAAGTTAGGGAAGTGCTTGGAATTGGATTCTGAACATCTTCTTAAGTATTTTAGGGATTATTTTAAGTTCAGTTAGTTTCATTGTGGTGGTGAATCAATCATTCGGGCTACTCTTGCTCAGTGAATCAGAATGTTTGATTATCCTATGAATAAAGTGACATTTCATTTAATACTTCATTTGAGAATTATGATAATAAAAGCCTTTAGGGGCAAGCAAATTCATTAAAGGATTTAACCATTCTTAATAGAAGTTGGATTAATGATTTCAAGGTGATTTAGTTCCATATGTTTTAGGTCATTTGAGTTGAAAAAGTATCTTTTGGTTCAATTAAGTTTTAATGACTTGAGCTTGTTGTAACTTAAATATGATGTTTTTTTTTTAATTAACTTTTAATTGGTTTAATTTTAATGCCTTGATTATGAATTGACCTTAATATTCCAGTTTTGTTTCAGTCTTAGTTATGGGTGATTTCAAATTAGTTTTAATATTTTAAGTTATCTTAATTTGATCTTTAAATCATTTTTCATTAACTTAAGTATTTTTTAGCTTTCAATTTTATTCCTTCTTTTTTTATTTCATACATTATTTGTTACAATTTCATTTAATAAAGGTTAGGTGATGTTTGATCAATTCATTGATTAGGGATTGAATTTCAGAGAATTAGAGACTTCCTATATTAAATCCCTTAACCCTGATAATTCATTTCTTAATTAACTTCCAAAGTTTAATAATTTGATTAATTAAGGCTTCTCTTTTAAATGTTCAAGGTGATTAATGAGTTTCTACCCCTTAACTACCTTAATTTCAATCTTTCAAATGGAAAGTTATGATCAAATATTTTACCCCTCTCTCTGGTTAAACCTAAATTTTAATTAAGGTTAAAACATTTTAATTACCTTAATGCCCTCTTAAGCATATTCATCTCATAATTCATCAAATTAAGCTCAAATGAACTTGAAATTTTTATGTCACCTCACCCATATGTCAATTAAGACATTAGAGGAGAAGATATGATTTTTCTATTTTTAATATAATTTATATAATTGTTTTAATGAAAATAGGGGATTTTCTATGAAAATTCAACAACATGACCAAGATAAAGTTTCTATCCTTGGGAAAATCATGGAAGGTTTCTACTAACCAGAGGACCACTTGAACTAATTTTGGTGACTTTTTGAATTATATTTTTTTTATTATAATTATTTTAATTTTTAGGGTATTAATTAATTATAAAATAAAATTAAAGTTGAAAATTAAGTTTTATATTTTTCTTAAATCTCTATGACCTCAAGAAACTCAGAGAAATAAATTTTATATTTTTCTGATTTTTTTTTGAAGTTTTAGAATTATTTTAGTGGGAAAGGTTGAAAAATCTATTTTTAATATTAAAAATTACATTAAGCTTCGAAAATTTAATATCTTTTCCTACGGACTTCAGAAAAATATTTGGTTGGTTCCTAAGTGATTAGGAAGAAAAATATGATATTTTTTATGAATTTTATTATTTTTATGATTTTTATTTTTTTTAATTATTAAAATATTCAAAATAGGGTGAAAAATGAAAATTTTAGAAAAATTCCAATTTTAATTTTCTTAGGCTTTTCTGATACCAGAGAGGCCTCAAAATGAATTTGGTGAATTTTTGAAATATATTTTAAGTTTTATGAATTTTTGAAGTTCAAAAGTGGCTATGTTACTTAGAAAATTCATTTAATGAGTTAAACCATTTTTAATTAATTTCAAACTTTTTATGGGGGTCACTCTGACCCTAAGGATCTGTGAAGAATTGATTTCAAGTTATTTTGATTTTTAATTTGCCTTAATTAATTCAAAGTTGGTTTTGGATCAAGTGAGCTATTAGGATTATTTACAATATTTTAAGTCATGCCATAATTATCCCAAGTTCCTCTGGTCATAGGGAACCTATCCTAATTTTTCTAGAATTTTCCAAATAGTATGCTAATTACTGGAGTTAAAATACGAAAACAAGCATAAAAACTTGGAAAACGGATAACTCCATAAAGACATAGCCTCTGGCCTTGGAAAATTCAGGGAATGTTCCCAAGATTAGAGGCTACAAAAGCCCTATGGTCTCATGCCATGGTGAATTGTATGCATGAATGGAGAGAATTAAAATACTCAGAACAGTATTAAATTAATTAAAAATAAAATACTTAACAAAATAACTTAATTCTTTTTCCACATTGTTCTCCTCTGTTAACTGAGCAAGAGGGTATTTTTAGTTTGTTTTTAGGATTTTTCTGCACAAAGATATGCATTTTTAAAGTTCTGGGTATTTAATTAAGTCAGAAAATAGGTAATTTCCTACTTAACCACATCGGCGCCACCTCAACCTACGGCGGGTCAAAGCTCCACGAGGCGTGCTCCTGTTCGATGTCGCCATCTGACTCGGCAGCCACAAGGCCCGCGGTTCCTTTCCAATCTCCTATCCGGCTCGATCTTGGTCGTCCATCCGATACATGCTCGATCCAACGGCGGCTGGTCATCGTCTACGACTGTGCATCCCGAGAGCCGTCCACCTTCTAACCCTAAGATCTCACTCGATACTCAACTAAATCGAGTGCGGTTTCTTCCTACATGCTCGTCTAAGCATGGGCTACACATCTATACAGCTAAAGAGCATTAAAATTAAGTGGAACAAAATGGAGAATCACTGGAAGCTCGGGAGAAAGAGGAGTTTCCATACCTTGGTTCAAGAGGTGAAGCCTCGATTGAATGTGCTCGACGTATTCATTGGAGTTGGAGAAGCCTACAGATGAGGCCTTTGGTCCTGGTGAATTGCCTAGGTATGACTTCGTCCAAGTCCGATTTCGAGCTTTGGCCGATAGAAGGAATGGCTAGCTTGGTGAGGTGGCTTTCACTGGGAAACTTCTTCTCTACCTCTGGTGCAGGTGATTTCTATGGAGATTTGATGAGTGTCCTATTTTTTTGTTCTGAGATTAAACTCAAAAATTGGGCTCAGCCAGTAGGGGGTGAGGGCTGGAAAGCAGTAGAGATAAGCTTCTCTTGGCTGGGAGGAGCTCTGGAAGCAATCGGGAGGGGTTTTGATGAAAAAAATTTCAACACCTCTCTCATGGCCAAAAGAGGTGAATTATATGGCCAGGGCCATAAGGCTGAGTGACCCGACCCACAATTACGCAGTAAATTAACTTCCAAAAGATGGCCAAAAACTTGACCCGATTTATAAATAGCGGCTAGTGTGCAAAATCTTAAATGATATAAAAATTAGAAAATATTTTACACACTAGGGGTACTACGCAAGTATACGTATCGTTTTAAGTAATATAGAGTTTTCTTTAAAAACCCCAGTATCGATCCCACGAGGAAGTGAAGTAAGAAGTCTTTAGTCAAATTCTAGTCTATTACTAATAGTCTTTAGTTTGGAATGTCGATTAAGATCGTGTTTATCTAGCAACTATTCCTAAATGCAAGTGTTAAACGTAAAGATAGTAACTATATCTAAATGCAAATAATAATTCTAAAGATAACCCTTTTTGGATGAATTAGTTTGGAGAATTTTGAGATATTAAAAATTACTATTCTTATGTAATAAAATAGATAATGTATAGGATTGAGATGCATTTAATATTGTATGTGCCAAATAGGAGCAATCTTATTCTTTACCCTTTGGTCCAGGCATAAAGAACATTGACTAATCCTATGCTTGGTTACCGAATCTGCGGCTAGAGCCGGGAGGATACCGGCTGCCACTTCGGAGCTCCCACGTTCCCCTCGCCTGAGGGCTAACATCTACACTTCAGCACCCAAACGATAGGACCAAATTGAGGATTTTAGTCTGTCACTCTAAAATCTCCAATTCTACGCTCGATAATTATATTTCCCTATTTATTTGCATTCAATTCCCATGAACTTCACCATCTATGGAATTTGAATGTGGTTCCACTTTGTTGAGAATTACACAGCCCTTTCGGGTCAATACAATTACAACGAATTTTAACACTACAATGGGCCCTTATTGCAATGTAAATGAAGTGCAAGTAAAAACCATCACATTTATAATTAAATTTATTTCTACCATGCATCACAAAATCCTAAACATGATTTCTAATCATTGTAAAAGAAAAGTAAAAGGAAAACAATGGCATAATCTTCTTATGCCACTATTTTCAAAGAAGAAGAAAAAGTAAGAGAGATATGTCACAAAGCGCGAAGAAAACATAAAGGAAACTTCATTTAACAAAAGCAAATCCACTAAATAAATGTTTACAAAATTATAAGACAATGAAGAACAATACTTAGCTTTTCCCCCTTGAAAGAAAGACGAAGATCTCTCCCATAAAGTCTCTTGGCAATCATTGCAATGCTAGCGAAATCTCTTACAAATTCTCTCAAAATCTCCTCTCCAATCTCTCCAAAAGGGTAGAAATCTACATTTTTACTCTTAATCTAAGAATCCTAAACATTCCTCTAAGTTTTTCTCTCCTTTCCTCTATTGTTTCTCCTCTCTAATCTACATAAATTCGCCATTTTTAAAGAGTGTGGATGAATTTCTAAGAGTCTCCTTAAGCACCCCTTCGAAAAAGCGTCCAAATACGTCGAATATTGGCCCAAAACCGCCAAAAGTCGGTTCATGGTCGTCCGGGCCGCTGTCGGTGAGTTCGATGCCGCTGTCGGCGGCCTTTTTGGCCATATTTCAGTGGTCTCGGGAAAATCTCACCGTCGGCGAGATCGATCTCACCGTCGGCGAGTAGGTGCGCTGCGCGGCTCCACCGTTTCGCTCCGTTTGGCTCCGTTTTAGCTCCGATTCGCCCCATTTCAGTTGTGTTACATTCGTAACAGATAGCCCTACAAAATAAGCATAAAAACAACCTTTTTTAAAGTGTAATCTCATTCAAAAATATGCAAGAAGTGTAAAAATATTAAGCATCGAAAGACTTATCGAAAGGTGTCAGGGCAGAATTTCATTTCTTGCTCGTTTTTGCTCCAAATTGCACCGTTATTGTTTCCTTTTGCTCCAATAACTATTTCTTGTACCTAAAACCAAAAAACATACAAAATACCTTCCTTTAAAGTGTAATATCATCAAAAATAAGTAAAATGATATGACAAAAAAATGTATATATTTTAGGCGTGTCAAAATCTCCTAAACTTAACTGTTACTTGTCCTCAAGTAACACTTTTACTACATAAAAATATAACTCAAAGCAATGTACTTTTCACTTGTAATACACTAAAATTTTTCATTCAAAAGAATATATTGGTTAGATTTTTAGAAAGAAATTCGAGTAACTCGGAGTTAACGCTATATGTATAAGAATATTCAGCAATCAAGTCTAAGGGTTTTAGTCTTCTATTTATTTCAAGATAAACCATAATTTGTTACATTAAGAATGCCTTGAAAGATTATGTGAAAAAGAAGTTCATTTAAACTTCATCAGAATATAGGCTAATATTTTAATTATAAATTGAGAAATGAAATCAAGTTTTCCTTTTAGAGTGACTGAAGTGAAGCCAATATTTGATTAGGCATCTCCTCAAGCTTCTCCTCATAAATATTTTTTTCTTTTTTTTTTCTTTCTTTCGGGATCATTTTCAATCCCCCTTTTTTTCTTTTCTTTTTTTTTCTTTTTTTTAAAAATGAGAATTACTATATCTAGAGAGCCTGTAATGATTTTGAACTTCACTCTCCTCTTTCTAAAGTTCAAACTTGAAACACATCCTTACTTTATAATTAGGTATGAGCTTTATTATTCATCATAAAGTCACAATCTCTTCTTAACAAACAATATTTTAAGTCTCTTAAAATTTCAAAAATATAGTTTTCTTTACTTTAAATAGTTAACTATAATCAAATTCTTTCATACCAAATATCTTACCCTTATAAAATTAACCTTTATTACTAAAAACTTTCATCCAATCCTTCCATAATATTCAACTAAAATAAAAAGTTTTAGTTATCTCAAGCGAGGTTCAATTGCCAGAAGTTATGCTAATAATTTTTGAAAATATAAGAATTGAGAACAAATAAGAGTTAATATTTTTCTTCCCCCCAAACTAAAATTTTAAAATATTTTGCAACTAATTCCAGAAAATGTAGCAGGAAGAAAAAGTAAATGTTGAATTACTTACTACTACAACATCCTATCAAATTCATATCATGCATAATTAGGATAGAATGACTGTAGGAAAAAGTAAATCTAACTTTAAAACATGCTTGTAATAAAATTACACTAAAAGGAAGTATTTTCACTTTAAAATTTTATTTTTCTTCCTACCCCCAAACTTAATTTTTAACATATAAAGCATTCAGTACAAAAAAAAATATAAGCAGGAAGAAAATAATTTAGAAATTCTATCTACCACAAATGTCTATCAAAATCATTTGCAAGTATTCATTAGGACAGAACAATATGAAGCGAAAAGTAAATCTAAACTAATCATGCCAGAATGAAATTAACTAAACCAAAGTCTAACTAACATAGCATGTATCAGCATGGGAATATAAAAATGTTCTTCAATACCTAAATAAAGTTGTAACACAAACATAAACACACATATGATAAATGAGCTTAATTCATCCTTTAACTCATCACATCTTACTAACTTACCTCCAATTTCTAACGAAATCACTACACTAGTAAATTAGGTACTTTAAAATGATTTTATAGATTATAATCCTAATGATAAGATTATCCCTAATAAATTGGTTCCTAGGCACCAATCTCAGGCATCACCTAATCCTTATAATTACGCACCTCTAACAGTTATAAAGATAGTGTAAGATCATCCATATGGTGTTCATCAAATAGGTTCGCGACTCCTACCTAATGAAAATAAAGTTAGAGAAAGAAGTAACAAATTAAGATGGAGCTATCAATGTTTAAATTCATCATTTCTCTTATAAAACTTAAATCGCAGGTGAGACCCGAGTTATAACGGACTCATTAATCCAACAACTACAAGAGATCAATTCTAGCCATAATAAGAAGTTAAGGAATCACCTCCCTCATGACACACAAAGATCAAATCAAACTACTAATAATGCAAACATCTACCAATCAACAATAAAACTTATAAATCTATAATGACACATAAAGATAAAGACAATCCACTCTAAAGTAAACACCATACAACACTAACAATCATGACTCTCAAGCACACTAAATCAAAGCACACTGATAACTATGGGTTGCCTCCCATAAAGCGCTTAGTTTAACGTCATTAGCCCGACAAATGATTCCACCTGGATCAAAATTCCATTTCAGTAATCCTCGATTAATCTCCCAATATTTTTCAGATCTAGGAATTCCTATAAAATCCTCAAATTTTAATTTTTCATTCAGCTCTTCCTTTTAGGATGTTCCTCATATTTCTTTCTAGATCCAATATTCTTCTATTGATTTTATAAAATTTCATATTAATATCATCCTTGAAATTGATAAGAAATGGATCTTTATAAGATACTTTAATATCTTCCAAATTTTGGATTAGATTCTCTTTAGATAATTCAGATTCAGGATCAAATTCTTCTATGTCACTCTTATGATTCAAGTTATCTTCCAATTCTTCTCCTTTATAATTATTAAATGATTGAGGATCTATCTTAGTTGAGGAAATAGGTTTTTCTAATTCCCTTGGAATTTCTTCCAATGGTCTTCCAATATCCTTATCCTCTTTTCTCAACTCGAAGTTCTTTTGAAATTTATCCTCAAATTCTCTTCCAAGTCCTAGTTCAATATTTTTATCTTGTTCATCATTTAATTCAGGTTTTTCTTATGATTGAGTCGAATCTAAAGATATAAAGACTAGTTGTGTAGATGAATTCTCTAAATAGGTAGGCTTTAAAATTGTATGGGGTACATCCATCTTAAGTTCATGAGATTTTTCAACAAATAGAATTAAAAGTTTACTATTTTTGGTAGTGTCCATCATTTCACACCTCTCCTGAACATACATACAGTCTTTTTTAAATAAAGTTTTCAACTCATCATGAAAATATATTTCATTCTCAACTTTTAACTTACTCTCAAAACTTTCTTGAAAACGGTCTTTACTTAGATAATCAATTTCATCCATCCAAAAACAATCATCATCTTTTCTCTCAGCTGGATATTTCATAGTCTTTAATACATCAAAAGTTACTTCTTGATCATTAATATTCATAGTCAACTTTCCTTTTTGCACATCTATCATAGCTTGTCCAGTAATAAGGAAAGGTCTCCCTAAAATAATTGGAATTTCTTTATCTTCCTCAATATCTAATACAATAAAGTCCAAAGGAAAGATAAATTTATCCACTTTGACTATCATGTCTTCTATAACTCCTTTTGGATAAATGATAGATCGATCAGCTAACATAAGGGTTACATTAGTGGGAGAAATATCGACTAAAACCTAACCTTCTAAATATAGATAGAGGCATCACATTAATGCTCACTCCTAAATCACATAAAGATTTTCCACATAATTTTTCTCCAATTGCACAAGGAATTGTAAAGCTACAAGGATCTTTAAATTTCCGAGGAAAATTTTTCTGAAGTATGCCACTGCACTCCTCACTTAGTGCAACTGTCTCATAATTCCCAAATTTCCTTTTCTTGTTTAATATATCCTTTATAAACTTTGCATAACTTGGCATCTGTTCCAAAACTTCAGTGAAAGGAATATTTATTGTTAACTTCTTAAGTACTTTAATGAATTTTGAAAATTTTTTATCCAACTCATGTTGTCTAAGTTTTTGAGGAAATAGAGGTGGTGGTCTTTATAAATTGATTTTAGTTGGAGATATTAATTTTTCTAGACCCTTAGAAACATGCTCTTCATGTCTTTTAGTTTTCTTTGTTTCTCTCACAACATCTTTCTCTTTTCTAACCACATCCTCTTTATCTCTTCCAATTTTTAATTGGACAGCTTCTATTTGTTCATTAGTGTTCTCTTTAGGGTTGATCTCATTGTTGCTAAGAAGTGTTCCTTGGTGTCTATTGCTAAGTGAATTAGCAATTTCTCCGAGTTGATCCTCTATGTTTCTAATCGCAGCATTTTGACTTTGCAACTGGTTTCCCATTTGCAATACCACTTCTTCCATAGACATCTTCTTATCCTCAATTGTTGATCATTGTTAGAGTCCGGTAGATATGAAAGTCTATAGTTTATGTTCCCGTAATTATTCCAACTTCCATTATGATTTGCATGATTATTTTCCCATTGTTGTTTTCCATCGTTAGTAGTATGATTCCAGTTAAATTTAGGATGGTTCTCCCAACCTGGGTTATAAAAGTTAGAGTATGGGTTGTTTATGGTATTTAAAGTCTCATATGATAATTTAGAATTAATCATAGCCCCTAATGAACTTTCCTCACTTAAAGGAGTAAATTGAGGTTGGTTCATTCCAAATTGGTCCAACTTTCTTGATATTGCAGCAATCTGAGATGCAAGAATTGTAATCGTATTCGTATCATGAACACTAGCTACATTTTTATGATTTACCCTTGCAGAGGGCCATTGAAATTCATTTGTAGCCATTTTTTCAATTAATTCATACGCTTCATCAAATGATTTTGACATTAATGATCCACCAGCGGTAGCATCAATTATAGACCTAAGAGATCCTACTAACCCATTATAAAAAGTTTGAATGATTAACCAATCGGGCAGAGCATGGTGTGGACACTTTCTTAAGAGTTCCTTAAATCTTTCCTAGGCTTCGTATATTGATTCTCCTTCATACTGACAAAATGAGATAATATCGTTTCGAAGTTTAGTAGTCCTTGAGGTGGAAAATACTTAGCTAGGAATTTTTGACTTAACTCCTCCCAATTTTTAATAGAGCCAGGTGCTAATGAATATAACCATATTTTAGCCTTATCCCTTAGTGAGAAAGGAAAAAGCCTTAGTCTAACAACATCGTCTAACATGCCATTATAACAAAATGTAGCACAAAGTTCTAGAAAATTTGATAAGTGTAGATAGGGATCCTCTGAAGGAGTTCCCTCAAACTGATTGTTCTGCACCAGTTGGATAATCTCAGGATTTATTTCAAATGAATCAGCTTCTACAACAGAATTTTGTATACTTAAGTGAATTTCATCTGTCGTAAGATTTATGTAATCCCTCAATGAAGTATGATGATTTTTCAAGTTATTATCATGAAAGTTTTCCATTTCTAGTTTTTCGAGTCCTTTCTGTATTTTTATTTTTTTTATTTTCTTCAAACTCGGGATCATAAGGTATAAGTCCTGCAAATCCTTTGTTTCGCATACGCAACATAACAAACAATACATTAACAATTAAATAAATAATAGATGAAATATATTCAACACAACCAAATATTTTCACGAACACCATATTTTTCACACAAACAGTTTTTTCACAACACTTTTTCATATAAAAACACTTTTCACACAAAATAGTTTTTACGACACTATATTTTTCCAAGTCTAAGCCTAATTATTTCAACTAAAATTCACCTAAAGTTCTTACCGAAGCTTCCCCGGCAACGGCGCCAAAAACTTGACCCGACTCGCAATTACGCAGTAAATTAACTTCCAAAAGATTGCCAAAAACTTGACCCGATTTATAAATAGCGGCTAGTGTGTAAAATCTTAAATGATATAAAAATTAGAAAATATTTTACACACTAGGGGTACTACGCAAGTATACGTATCGTTTCAAGTAATATAAAGTTTTCTTTAAAAATCCCAGTATCGATCCCACGAGGAAGTGAAGTAAGAAGTCTTTAGTCAAATTCTAGTCTATTACTAATAGTCTTTAGTTTGGAATGTCGGTTAAGATTGTGTTTATCTGCAACTATTCCTAAATGCAAGTGTTAAACGTAAAGATAGTAACTATATCTAAATGCAAATAATAATTCTAAAGATAACCCTTTTTGGATGAATTGGTTTGGAGAATTTTGAGATATTAAAAACTACTATTCTTATAATTAAATTTATTTCTACCATGCATCAAAAAATCCTAAACATGATTTCTAATCATTGCAAAATAAAAGTAAAAGGAAAACAATGGCATAATCTTCTTATGTCACTATTTTCAAAGAAGAAGAAAAAGTAAGAGAGATATGTCACAAAGCGCGAAGAAAACATAAAGGAAACTTCATTTAACAAAAACAAATCCACTAAATAAATGTTTACAAAATTATAAGATAATGAAGAATAATACTTAGCTTTTTCCCCTTGAAATAAAGACAAAGATCTCTCCCATAAAGTCTCCTGGCGATCCATGCAATGCTAGCGAAATCTCTTACAAATTCTCTCAAAATCTCCTCTCCAATCTCTCCAAAAGGGTAGAAATCTACATTTCTACTCTTAATCTAAGAATCCTAAACATTCCTCTAAGTTTTTCTCTCCTTTCTTCTATTGTTTCTCCTCTCTAATCTACATAAATTCGCCATTTTTAAAGAGTGTGGACGAATTTCCAAGAGTCTCCTTAAGCACCCCTTCGAAAAAGCGTCCAAATACGTCGAATATTGGCCCAAAACTGCCAAAAGTCGGTTCATGGTCGTCCGGGATGCTGTCGGTGGGTTTGAGGCCGCTGTCGGCGGCCTTTTTGGCCATATTTCGGTGGTCTCGGGAAAATCTCACCGTCGGCGAGATCGATCTCACCGTCGGCGAGTAGGCTGTTGCGCGGCTCCACCATTTCGCTCCGTTTTAGCTCCAATTCGCCCCATTTTAGTTGCGTTGCGTTCGTAACAGATAGCCCTACAAAATAAGCATAAAAACAACCTTTCTTTAAAGTGTAATCTCATTCAAAAATATGCAAGAAGTGTAAATAGATTAAGCATCGAAAGACTTATCGAAAGGTGTCAGGCCAGAATTTCATTTCTTGCTCGTTTTTGCTCCAAATTGCACCGTTTTTGTTTCCTTTTGCTCCAATCACCATTTCTTGTACCTAAAACCAAAAAACATACAAAATACCTTCTTTTAAAGTGTAATATCATCAAAAATAAGTAAAATTATATAACAAAAAACGTATATATTTTAGGCGTGTCACTGAGCTAGGGTTCAATTGGGGAGTGAATTCAAGTGCTTAGGTGGAGGGCAGTGGAGTTCAAAGTTCAATTTTGGCTGAGGCGGATAGTTGGGCATATTTAGGTGAGTTTAGCCTAGTGGTGGCTCTCAGTTTTGGTCCCCTCCAGTGACTAGGCAGGCAGGCAAGGACAGGGGATCTGGCCATGGGTCAGGTCAACCAGTGGTCAGGTCAGTCAGGCCATCAAATGGAGTAATTAAGGCTTAGGGAGCAAATATGGTAAGGATGCAAGGTGTTTAAGGCACTTAAGGAAGTAAATCCCTTAATTTGGGGATCATTTGGTCCATGGCTCACTAGCTTAGGCTAGGTGGATCTAGGGTGGTTCCTAGGGTTCACTTAGTGGCTGTGGAAGGGTTGGTTTAGTCACATTTGGTTCAAATTGGTTTGGTTAAGCTATGGGTTCAAATTGGTTCACTTGGGTTTAGGTTGGGCTAACTTGAGTTTGGTTTTGATTTAGTTCCAAGTTTTTTGAGCAACATTGTAGGAATGATTGCCATGAAAAAAGTTTCATGAAGACATGGAATGGTTTTGAGTTCAATTGAGAGGTCAATTAGGTGGATTTAAGGATTTTGGTTAATTTAGGCAATGTTGAATCAACTTGGGTCCAAGTTGGGTTAAGTTGGGGTCTAGACCCAATTGAAAGTTTCAAATGGTCTAGGGGGAATGTATTGAAGAGTTCCCAACATCAATTGGGAGGAGATTTTGGGTTTAGGGGATTCAATTTGGAGGATTATGGATAGGTGACAACTTTAGGGCAAATTTAAGGGTTTTGATTTCAAATGGATTTTGAGTAGAGTTTGAGCTTAAAATGAGGGCCAATTGATGTTGTGCTTTGGGTAGAGGTGTATTAGAAAGAGTTTGGAATTGAAATTGGGGAAAATTAAGTTGGATTAGGTTGGTTTGGGGTAAGTTTGGGTCATACGCCAAAATTGGGGCTTTATGTTTCAAATGGAATTGAACTCAAATGTGAATCAAATTGGGATTGGATTTGGTTTAAATTGGAATTTTGGATGTTCAATTAAAGTTTAGAATTGAATTTGGGAAAGATTGGGGTCAATTGGATTGATTTGGTTCACAGTGGGTCCATTTAGGTTAAAATATGACAAATTGGGGGTTTTGATAAAATTAGGTTATTTTGGAAAAATTAGCTTATGGTGTAGTTGAACAAAATGAAATTGGGAATATTTGGGATTTTTAGGAATTTTTTTGAGAATTTTTGGAATTTTTAGAATTTTGGGCTAAAAGAGGTATTTAGGGTCTTTGGAGGTTATTTGGAGGGTATTGGGGTATTTTGGTGGATTTAAGAGGTGGAAATTGTTTCAAAATGATTTTTAGGAACTTAGGAAATTTTGGGTAATTTTTGGGAATTTTTTGGAAAGTTTTGTGGTTGTAGGGGTAATTTAGGTAATTTGGTAGGCTAAAGGACTCAATGTCAAAACCAGAGATTTTGGCAAAAAATAAAGTTTGGTTAAGGTTGAGGGGAATGGGAAAGCTCAGAGTGAGCCATGGACCAAGAAATTTCCATTTTGAATATCTCATAGGTTGTTCTTAACCCTCTTAGCCAAGGGCTAGGGGTTTGGACTTAGCCACATGAGTGCTCCAATGAACCAGGAGTCAAGGTTGGGTAAGGATGGTTCAGGGTTTAGGATGGGTGTGAGAGTGCAATGTGTGCGAGCTAGACCTCACCAAGACCAGGCCACCCAGGGTAGTCCTTAAGGCTTGAACATCCTATATGAATTCATCTTTATCTTCTCACGTATTAGTCCGAACCTTCCAAGTGATTTGGAGGTTGATGACCATCTATGTCAGATTCCAAAGAGAACCAAGATTTAGTTTGAATTTTTAAATGGTGGGTTCCATCTCTAGTCTTCTATGATAGTCAATGAGAAGTCCTATGGCTAGATCCTAAGCACTACGAGGAAAGAAAAGGGCCTCACCAAAAATGAGGTCAACAAATGGACCCCCAATAGGTGTGGTGTGCTAACCAAACACACCGCGCGTATTGGCGTTGACCAAAGAGATCATCGAAACCAACACAGACGTCTAAGTGTCACACTTAGAATAAAGCGTAGAAAATTTCTGTTGGGGAGTATCAGGTAAATCTCCAAGACTGAAGATTCCAGAACTCTCGCTGGGGAAATCGGAGGTGAATTTCAAATCACAAGATTTAAAAAGATTGGATTTTAGATTTGTTTCATTTTTTATTTCAAGTTTTATTTTTGAGTTTGAATTTTGATTTGATCGGAGTTTCGATTTAGATTGAAGTTTGATTTAAGATTGATTTCAAGATTGATTCCATGGAAATTCTAGATTTTTAAATGAGAATTGGAGCGTAGCTTCCAACCTCAGGATTGCAAAGAGAACTGAAATTTAGGTACCAGCCTCGAAGAGAGAATCGGAAATGATGAGAATCATAATTTAGGTACTGATCTCGAAAAGGATGAGAATCAGAATTTAGGTAATGATCTAAAAAGGGAGAGAACTGGAATTTAGGTACCAGTCTCGAAAGAGAGAGTTGAAATTTAGGTATCAATCTCAAAAAGATAGTCAAAATTTAGGTACCGATCTTGAAAGGAGAGAACTGGAATTTAGGTACCAGTCTCGAAAGAGATGAGAATCAGAGTTTAGGTACTGATCCCAAGATTTTGGGAGTGCGAAAAATGTTCTCTGAAAGAGTATGAGATTGACGGTCACCGAGGTTAGGATACCTTGTCGGTCTTATACCCAAGTCGGAGGATTATAATGTGGAAAAGTTTCTCGGAAGGATGGGGGATTGGCAATCACCGAGGTTAGGATGCCTTGTCGGTCTTATACCCAAGTCAAAGGATTAGAATGCTGAAAAGTTTCTCGGAAGGATGCGGGAATGGCGGTCACCGAGGTTAGGATGCCTTATCGGTCTTATACCCAAGTTGGAGGATTAGAATGCGGAAAAGTTTCTCGGAAGGATGCGAGATTGGCGGTCACCGAGGTTAGTATGCCTTGTCGATCTTATACTCAAGTCGGAGGATTAGAATACAAAAAAGTTTCTCGGAAGGATACGGGATTGGTGAAAATTCAGAGAAGAGAATCGAAATTTAAGTATTGATCTCGAAATGAGAAATGGAATTTGGGTATCAGCCTCAGAAAGATGGGAACTGGAATTTAGGAACCAATCCCAAAAGTTGGTATTTGATTTGGGTTTTCAAGATTCTGCAGAAAATTTAGCACAGTAAGAGATTGGAATGAGACATGAGAGTGTTTCATATCCCGAGGGAGTTGATCAAAGTTTGATTGTTTGGTGAAAGATATGAATCCATGCCATCAGAACCAAACCAAAAATTTTGTGGTTCTGTGTCAGTAGACTCAGTCGACCTTCTCAAAAGAGGAAAGGAATCACGGGGAGTCGAAAAGATTTTGAGAACTGCCTGAGGCTGGGGATTTCAGATTCGGGAATTTGTTTTCATTTATTCGTTATTTTTTAGTGATTTGATTTTGTTTTGATTTTCAATTTTCATTTTGATTTAGATTTCTTATTCATTTCTTTTGTTTGCAATTAGAGATTTTGGATTGATTTGTTTTGAGTTTTGTTTTGTGTTTTATTTGAATTTTGAATTTGAATTTTTATTTTGTTGTTATTATTTTGCTAGATTTTTTTATTCGATTTTTCTATTATATTTAAATCGTTCTTCGTTCAACTTTCTATAAATCGAGTCAAACTCAGATTTAGTGGTATTTGCAGTCAATTGCACAAAACTGAAGGCAAAACACGACATAGTTGTTTCCATTAAAAATGTGGAAAGTACATCAAGTGATTCCATCAAAATATTTCTGATGAAATCTTTCTAAAAACAGACTTTTACGAAATCCATATATGTCTGAACATAGACTGTACTGATATCTTCATGTCGTCTAACAAAACTGTCTGTTTGATTCATTCGTGTCTGAAAAGTAAACTGCATAGGTAATAACATCACCTTCTAAGCCACTTTACGGAGGAGAATCCCATGCAAGTGTGCTTTAGAGGTGTGCTACTACCATGTAGCTTACAGCTCGTAGGGCTGCAAATTCTCTAATTCTAGATCTGGTCGGAAGTAGACCGGAATCTTGCTCTCATCCATCCTTCTAAATGTGATGGAGATCCACTCGTAGGGAACTCCTGGGATGCAGTGCTTCGCCACATCTGCACCATTTCCTTGTTGTACGAGGACAGAGCCTACCGGTAGAGGTATCTCTATTGGCCCTCGAAATTCTACGGGGCCAACTATCTGAAGTTCTGTCCCGAACATGATATTGCATTGGTTGATGAAGGAAACGGTGCAAAAAGGTCTCACGAAATCGTGATGGTCCACGTGAGGTGGAATGCAGTCTCCTGCATAAATGTTGATTATGCAGCTGTTTGGTATGCAGTCAGCGGGTAAGACTCGTCAAGCCACCATCCTCTTTATTATTTTCTTAATCAGAACTGGCATTGGATCCACTTCATCGTAGCGGAGTTTCCCTGGCGAATTTCCTTTCTTGTCATCAACAAAGTCGTACTCGGAGTAGGTCTTGCTTCGTAGTCGTCCTGCACGACCTTGCTTCTTCAGCTCGGAGACGTAGTCCACGATCTCACTCTACTCGTAGTGAGAGAAGACATCCGTATGGAACTCTAGTCCTTCCAGGATGTTGACATACCTGCCTCAGATTCTCTGAAAGTATTCAAAATTTTGTTTCCACACCTTCTGGATCGTCTCCAACTCGTGATCTGAAATTATCTGGAACTGTCGGGGTCTAGTGACATACTTTGGGATGTACACCTCCACACCAGCACGCTCTCCCGGAATCATCACTGTCTCAGGTATAGGTTTTGTAGTAACCTCCTATGGAACAACCTCTGCTATGGTGCTCCTGATTGTTGTGGTCGTCGGAATTTCTTCCTTGTCCTGTTCTTCCGTCAATTTCTTCGGCATTTTGTAGATACGGCGGTTCTTGTTCCTTCTTTAGGTTGGGGTCAAAGTAGCTCTCCTCTCCCCCTGGATTTCGGTAGGGACGACACTGACAAGCCTCCCTCCTGCGGCAGTTATTACTGATTTCATCTTGTATTCGTCGATCGCGCTGATCTTCCTTTTCTGGTTTGCAGTATGATGAACCTTCTCACTGAGTTTTATCACCGTCTTTCCATGGGACTGCCCGAATTCTATAGCAGTCCTAGCAGTTTCTTCATATTCTAGCTTCAGCTGCGCAAAGTCTGAGTCAACCTCGATCACGGCACCAGCTTTCAGCTCTTCTTCGTTAAGAGCAAGACTTACACCATCCTTAAAGTTCATAACCAACCACCCATTCGACATTTTCCTGCGAAAAAAGCAATGAAAGGATCAGGGGATGTACTTAGAACGAGAACAATAAGAAAATTTACTTATTAATGGAAAGTTCTCATTCATTCCTTTTAAAATTTTAAGGGAAAGAGAAAAGATGAGGAAAGATCAGGAGACAAATTGGCTTGAAATGAAGGATCAAAATTTATTATTATAATGATTTCTTTCTTCACGTATTTTTATTTTATTTTATTTTATTTTTTAATATATATTTTTCGTAGATCTTTTTTTTTATCAATTTTGGGTTCGGACCCAGTTACAAGTGATTACTGCGCCCGTGCTTCTAGAGGTGAGACCACTTCTTTTTTTAAGTTCATCATTCGAAACATCAGGTTGCGTAATACTTCTTTAGATATCGTCTATTGATTGGAAGCATTGGTCGCTCTCCACGGCAATCCACGAGCTGGTTGGAACCTCCTAAGTATATTGTCTTGACCACGAACGGCCCCTCCCAAGTTAATTCAAATTTACCTCCTATCTTGCGGTGTGCAAGAATAGATCTTCTGAGAACTAGAACCAAGTCACCGACATTGAACGTCCTTGGGCGGACCAGTTTGTTGTGGGCCTGGATCATCTTGGCTTGATATAATTAGAGATTCTGCTACCCTGAAAATCGTTTTCCTTCTAAGCGTTCCAGTTCTTCTAGTCGTAGTTTGACATTCTTTTCTGTAGTGATCTTATTTGTGATTGCAATTCTGAGTGACGGAAGCTGCACCTTCAAGGGTAAGACGGTTTCTGTCCCGTACACTAGAGCGTAGGGCGTAGACTGAGTAGGAGTTCTGAACGTCGTTCTGTAGGCCCATAAGGCTTCTAACAACTTCTCGTGACAATTTCTCTTGTTATCGTCCAAAGTTTTCTTTAAGATCTGGACGAGAGTTTTATTAAAAGCCTCGGCCAAGCCGTTCGCTCTCGGGTAGTAGATCGCAGAATAGCGCTAGTCGATCCAGTGCCTTCTGACAAAATTGTTGATCTTCGTACTCTTGAAAGCGGACCCGTTATCTGAAATAATTCTGCGCGGTACCCCAAAACGGTAGACGACTTGATTCTTGAAGAACTGTAACACATGATGTGCTTTCACTTCTCTGAGCGGTACTGCTTCTGCCTATTTGGAAAAGTAATATGTCGTTGCAAGAATGAAACGATGTCCTCTTGAAGAAGGTGGTTCTATCGGACACATGATATTCGTGCCCCAACATTCAAATGGCCACGACGCGATTATTGGATGTAGCACATTTGGAGATTTAATGTAGAACCACTCCATGCACATGGCACTTGTGACAACTCTTGGTAACCTTCATGCAGTCAGTCATCATCGAGGGCCAGTAGTACCCTAGTCTTTTAATCTTCATTTTCATCTTCGGACCTGACTGATAATCGTCACAAAGTCCTGAGTGCACTTCTTTAACAATTTTACGAGCCTCGGACTCACTCAAACACCTTAGCCACATCTAGTCGAAAGACCTTCTGTATAACTATTGTTTATTAATGCGTATGACAGAGTTCTTTTCTTGATCTGATGGGTTAATGACCTATCGTCCGGTAGGTTTCCTGTTTGGAGGTAGTCAATTAACGGCTGCCGCTAATCTTCTGTAGTCTCTGTCACTGCCACAACTGATTCTTCTTTTTTTTTCTTCTGATTTGCGTATTGCATTCATGTCGAGCTGTGAGAGGACATGTCGTCCCTGAACCAACATTTCAACTGACTCATCCTGTAAGCAGGCAAACTCTTTTGCAAGGCTGGCTAACGCATATGCGAGAGTATTTTCTCTTCTGGATTGTAAATCGTTACATTCGAAATCTGCTTCAGCAACTTCATTACATACCGAAAGTACTGCTCTAGTCTTGGTTTCAAAATTTTGTATTGTCATGCGACCTGTTATATGATCAACTGTGAATCACCGTAGATGTTGATGTTTGTTATCCCCATCTGAATGGTTAACTCTAGTCCAGTTACAAGGGCTTTGTATTCTGCTTCGTTGTTCATACACGGCTCTGTTAGATGGTAGGAGTATCTTAACATCCCCCACTCTGGTTTTATGAATATTAGTCTGATTCCTGCCTTACCGGGCACTATCGTCTGTAATTCCTTGTATCTTTGTGCTGAGGATGCTCCGTCGAAGTACAGTTCCCAACGTCGATCATTGGGGTCTTCTAAGCTCATTATCTGCTCGTCTAACAAATCATCGTTGAGAGGCGATTCTGCCGGTAAAGGGTGTGCTGCGAGAAAATCTTCTAGGACTTATTCCTTTACGGCATGAAGAGGAAAAAAAGTTATATCAAATTGCAATAATATCATCGACCACCTGGCAAGTTTGCCAGAGAGTGTAGGGCGGGTCATCAAATATTGCAATGAATTAAACTTCGAAATAAGGTTGACCTTATGAGAAAGCATGTAATGCTTAAACTTTTGAGCTACAAAGACCAGGGCCAAACAATGCTTCTCAATTGAAGGATACTTTACTTCCGTCGGAATTAGACGATGACTTAGGTAGTAGAGAGCGTTTTCTTTACCCTCGTCATTGACCTGGGCTAGCAGGGCTCCGAGGGAGTCATCTAAAGCCACAGTATAATCAATGGTCAACCTGAGACTGGGGCTGCTAAGACAGGAGATGTCATTAAATATCGTTTGATGTCATCGAATGCATGTTGACATTTGGAGTCCCAAGTAAACTTGGCATCCTTCTTAACCAAAGCAAAAAAAGGCTAACTCCTTCCTGACAAATTTGAAATAAAGCGTCGAAGATATGCCAACTTCCCTTGAAAGGATCGTAATTGTTTCAAAGTATTGGGAGGCGACATTTCTAAGATAGCTTTAATCTTCTCCTGATTGATTACAATTCCGCGATGTCGGACAACAAATCTTAAAAATTTCTCGGAGGCGACACCGAAGGCGCATTTCAGGGGATTCATCTTAAGGTTAAATTGTTTTAATCACTCGAAAATAATTCTAAAATTATACAGGTGATCTTCCTTCAGTTTGCTCTTGATGACCACATCATCTATGTAGCACTCGACTTGGTTGTGAATGAGATCATCAAAGATCCTCGTCATTGCTCTTTGGTAGGTCGCTCATGCGTTCTTCAATCCAAAAGGCATTACTATGTAGTAGTATACTTCGATTGGCGTTCTGAAGGCGGTGAGCTTTTCATCTTCTGGTGCCATCTTTATATGGTTGTATAGTGACGATCCATCCATGAAAGAGAAAATCACGTGCGTCGAAGCAATGTCGAACATCAATTCTGGAATTGGTAGCGGGAATTTGTCCTTTAGGCATGCTTTGTTCAAATCTTTGAAATCCACGCAGATTCTGATCTGACCATTCTTCTTTCTGACTGGTACCACATTGGCTAACCGAGTTGGATATTGTTCTTCATGGACAAATTTAGCGTCGATTAGCTTCTTAACTTCAGTTATAACTTGTTGCTAAATCTCTAGACGCTTTCTTCTGGGAGCTTGTCTGACTAGGACGACAGCGTGATCCACTCCTAGCTTGTGAACCGCAACGTCTGGAGCTAATCTCGATATTTCATCATAACTCCAAGCAAAACAGTCCTTAAATTCCATTAGTAGCGTGATCATGTTTTCAGAATCTTCTTTAGTGAATAAGGAGCTAACAAAGGTCGGCCTAGGCTCTTCGCTAGTACCTAAGTTAACTTCTATTAACTCGTCTATTATAGATTTAGTTTCTTCTTCAAATTATGGCGGAGCATCTCCGACTGGTAGATCCTCGAGATCATCTGAGGCTTCCAAGCAATCTTCATTAGGATCACAAGTGACAACCAAGCAAAATTCTGAATCATCAACTGGCGCTACCGTGCCGAATCCAAGACCATGCTTTGAACTGGGAGGTCGACTGGCATTATTCCATAGTTTTTCAAAGCATTGAGATTGACCTTTCGTCCATTGTTAAGGTAAGACACCAAGTTGCATCAAATTTTTAACACAGGGAGAATACCACTCAAAAGGCAATTTCATTAATTCAGATGAAGCAACATCTTCAAATTTTACATCATTCTCAATTTTGGAAGAAGAAGCACCACTGTAGAATTTGATCGTTTTAGCACCACCACCATGCACTTCCAAGACCACCATACCCTTGATCTTATTAGGATAGATCGGGGTCTGGGTCATAGTATGTACAAAGTGGTTTATTTTCTCGTACATCGATTTGTATTCTTCATTCTTTTCATCTTCGAGAGAGATCTTAAACTTGGGTTTCTTTTGATTTATTTTCATTGCTTCTTTCTTGAATTCTTCTTCTTCGGAACTATTCTCCCAATCAACATCCATGACCAGTTTCTTTTGTTCAATTGTCCACCGTTTCTTCCTCGACCTCGTCCCTGGCCTCGACCTCGGGTGCAAGTTCTGGAGAGACCTTCACCATCTCATCGTAAGGGAGTGGTGAGTAACTGTTGAATAAGAATTTCAGGCTCTTCGTTGTTTCGAACTCTTTTTTCTTCATTCGGTATGACATTTCTGGAAAAGATAGTTTTCTTCGGCGGTGCGTAGTAGGCTGCATCTTCGTGGATTCTGATTTCATGCATGGAGAATAGTTGCAAGTCACCTTTGATACACTGTTCTCCCCCTCCTTCATAATACTTTATGCACTGGTGCAGAGACGACGGTACCATCCGGTTTTCATGGATCAATGGCCGACCCAGTAGAGCGTTGAACGATGTCTCAGAATCAATTATGTGAAATTTTGCGGTTGTTCTTGCCAAATCACCGATCTTCATTAATAGTGTTATCGACCCAAGGGCTCTTTCTCCTTTCTGGTTGAAGCCTCTCAGTAACATCCTGTCTGTTTCGAGATTATAGGAATCAATTTCCAAGTATGCTAACGTTCGAAGGTTCATTATGTTGATCGATGCTCCTGGATCAACTAATACCCTGGAGAGCGTGAACATTCCGATGGAGACTAAAATGTACAACAGTCGATTGTGATCAGCTGTTCCAAGTATTAGATCATTGTACGTGAAGGTAACACCGCACTGTTCTTTCAATGAGCAAACCTTGTCTAAGGAATTACTGGCCATTTGAGCTAAACAAATTTCTGGATCAAGTAAGGCCTTGACCAGAGTTTCCCTCATCTCCTTTGACAGGATCAGAGCGTCGTAGATGCTCAGTTTGGCTGGTAGCTTCCTAAGATGGGCTAGCACGTTATAATCCACTTTATTATTAGGTTCTTCAATTTCTTCTCGAATGGGCAATTCTTCCGCAGAGGTTGACTCTTCCTGAGCGACGACCTGCTTTCCTTTATCCTTTGGACCCATTCTAGGGGGTAGAACTTTTCTGCTTATTAGATTGACTTCTGTTATCTCTTCTGAATTTTGATGCTGAATCTGCAAGTGTCTCCTCTTGAATCAGAACGACTGGCTCTTTTGAAATTGTTTTGGAATCTGATAGCTCTAATTCTATCGTGACCGGAGCTCATCAGAATTAACAAACGGCTCATCGCTTCTTGAGCTTTCGTAGCCATTCTTGTGAACGTCTTCTCCTCCATCGTGACTGTCGAGGTTTTGTATGATTTGAGAATCGTTAATCGTATCGAAATCGATATTCAGATTAGGTTGGTTATCGTTAGTTACATAATTATTAAAGACAGTCAAAACGTAGCAAACACCAAAACTCTTATTATTATAAGATCCTGCCGAGGCGAGCAAATAATCATACAGAGTCAGAGGTCTGAGGAATTTCTCCCCCGAATCCGAAACAACCATCCTAGGAAAAGTATCCCCTACTCTACCCTTCGGAGCCTCGGTCTTCTCTTCTTTCACGATCTTCTCCTCCCTCTGGGGCGGTTCTTCAATCGCAATCAATAGTGCCGGTTTGGCAGGTTTTGAACTCTGAACTGAAGCGCGCACCAAAGCGGTTTGGATGTGATCCAAAATTTTCTTTGAAGACTTCATCCAGACAGTACTCCATCCATCTTTGGTCGTGTACGGGTCTATCAAAACAATAGGGTCCGTTGAAATAACATTAACGGAACCTCCTTTTTGGGGCTCCTTCATGTATTCATTCAGGATCATTATGTTCCCTTTCCGGAGGTTATCCTTAAGCCAATTCTTGAATGTGATACAGTCATCTATCTTGTGTCCGAGCATACTATGGTAGGGATAGTAATTTGGATGATCCTTCTTGTCGACTTCTTCTGGCCTCCTAGGCTCTGGCAGTTGAAAGTCAGGTATTTTAATCAAACTGTGAAACATCTTGGCCACTGCTTTAGTCTTGAAGGGGTATTTCTTATTCAAAAGTTCTTTCAGGGCATGTGGTGGACGAGGCGGCGGTTGATCATGCTGCCATGGTTGATAGCTCGATCGAGGCTATTGATAGCTTTGCTGAGGTTGTTGATAGCTCTGCTGAGGTTGTTGATAAATCCATTGCGGTGGTTGATAACTTGGTTGTGGCCGCTCTGGCTGTATATGCACTAGTTGTTTACCTTTATCCACTGCCGCGATAATTCCTAATTTATTCTTAAATGCTTTCATTGGCTTCTGTTTATCAGTTTTGTCTACTAAACTTAGCTGTTTTGCCTCCTCCTACAAGCTCCCGGCCTTGCTAAGCAACTTCTCAAAAGTCTTAATTGTAAATCCTCTAAGGAGAAGTGCTATCGGACCATGAATGCTCTTCAACAGGATACCGACTGCTTGTTGTTCCTGAAGCTGTGGTTCACACTTCATACTTAAATTCCTCCATTGAAGTATGTAATCCACCAGGGTTTCGTTTGGTTTATGTTGCTCCACCACTAGATCACCGATAGTGATGTGGTGCCGAGCCCCAGCAAACTGCTTAATGAAAAGGTTCTCCAATTCTGAAATGGTCTTGATCGAACCATTCAGAAGCTCGACGTACTAATCGAAGGAGATCCCTGACAAGCTGCTGACGAACTGACGAAATAGCAAAGTGTCGCTCCCACAGGTGTTGCAGCAACTAGCACGAAAATGTGTTACTTGCTGTCGGGGGTTTCCCATACCATCGAAAGTTTAAACAGAGGTGGCACGAAGCTCTTCGGGTATTGGACTGCATCAAATTCTTCAGGGTAAGGTATATCCGTCTGAATAGATGCTCCTCTCTTAGACTGGGTTAAGGCTTCTCGCATCTGCTGTTCCACCATATTCTTAATATCCTTTCCGGGAATCATGCTCTGAGGTGAATCTTTCTTTGGCTGCTCATCTCCATTGAGAGACGTAATTTCTTTCCCTCCATCTGCAATGTGAATGATCTCTGGGGGTGTTTCCTTCTGAGGTTGAGACTGACTCTGGAGTGTGGCTAAGGCGACCGCCATGTCCTCCAACTTCTTTTCCATCTGATAGATTGTGTCATTCTTTTCTTGAAGACGTGCTCTCATTTCTCATGGTTCGTCTCCTCCTGAAGTCGACGGAGCTCCCTACAAAGCTAATGATGCTCGATCTTATATCTCAACAAATTCTTCATCCATGAACTCTGACGAATCCACTTCATTTCCCAATTCTTCTCTTCTTTCTCTTGCCAACCGCTGGATGTCAGTTCTTAGCTTCCCTATGGCAGCCTCCAGTGGTCTTTTCCAAACAGTTTCACGATTGTCAGGCGACGACTGTTGAACTTCATCTTCAGGAGTTTCCTTTGAGGCTGCAGCACTTTCTTCATATTCAGGCTCTCTGACGAGACTTCTCTTCCTAGAGCGTTCTGTCAGTATCAGTTCAGCGATAATAGGTTGCCACACCATCTTCTTGCAGTAGGAGGCCTGGGACCAGATGGTCTATCGGCTGTACGTCAGTAGGTGGTGTGTTCCCTAATATTGTGACCTGATACAACAACAGGCGAACTCCTTTCGCTAGCTCGTACCTTCTTCCGTGGCCTTTCTATAGCGGTGATGGGGTCTACTCGTGGTCTGAGGCGGGATCTAGCTGGCACCCATCCCATCCTTCTCAGAATTTTTGACACAGGGCAACCTTATTTTCTGGCTAACTTCTCTACCACGGTTTGTAATCGAGTAAGCGACGTAGTCTTGATCTTCTTCTTCTTACAATCACTGTAATATGCAGGTAAAAGTAACGCAACAGCAATCCTTTGAGCATCTTCCTCATCAGATGCAGCAGAGAGAGGGTCGAACCTACTCCCCTCTAACAACAGTGAGATCTCAGGCAGTTCTTCTTCCTCTTCAGGAATCTCTTCAAGAAAAGCAGCTCTGGTCTTTCTGATCCTGGCGATCTTTCTGCTCTTATTCCTTCTTTGCATCCGGGTTAAGGGTGTAATCTTCGAACTAGATCCTATTTCAAAAACAGACGATATTGCAGCAAAGTCTGAACCCTCCACGGTAACAGGCTCATCATTGACTTGGACTTATTTTCCTTTCAGTTTGGTGGGAGCCGGGGTAGGTGTAAAGATGACCAGACCGGTGAGGGTAGAGACAACAGTCCTGGGGGTAGTAGCTAATCTCCTATGAACAGTGGTATTTCTCCCAACTGGGACCTTTTGCAGAGGGGGAAATTCTTGAGTTGACTTCAGATTGAACTCAATTGTAGGCTTCATGATCTCTGATACTTTGAACATCAGTGCGAAAAGAGTAACATCGGCGAACTTAATGTCCGTGTTGTCGAATCCTTCTCCAAAGCAAATGATCGCATCATCAGGCAGCTCATCTTTGTAGACAGCTAAGTCCATCCTGCTGGTGAAGGAGAAAATCAGCTTCAGCCCAGACATCTTCTGCAAGGTAGATTTTAAACGTCAGTTCCAAATTACGCTTCCTTTCGTCACAAAACTTTCCAGGATGAGAAAGAGTCCAAACACATTTTCATTCATCTTTTCGTTTACTTAGTTTTATTTATAAGGTATTTTCAGATTCTATCTTATTCGTGTACTTGCGATTTTAAAAAGGTTTGTTTATTAAAAGGTTGTTTGTTAGAAGGTTTTCTTGTTAGGAACGAAATAATTAAAGGAGGAAGGTTATAGAGAAGGTAATGGATCTAATCCAGAATTAGAAATGAAGAGAAAGTCTCGTAAGACTTCTCAACTCGAAGGACCGCTCCTAAGCTAACACCTATTGGAGGTCTACATTGCCTCTTTGGGGAGGTGGGAGGATTCCGAAACCTCTCTGTTTAAGGATGACTAAACAGTGACTCCAAAATCCAAAAAGGAGTTGACTACACTCGCTTAAGATAGAAATGAGTGAGGTATGCCAACGGAAATAATGGTAATTTGGTCCACTGGGGGTATGGAGTCACTACCGATTTATGAAAGCAAAACCATCTGATCAAAATGGAGAGAGGAACACCTCCCCACCTGAGTGGCCAGAAGTTGTCGGCATATTTTTAGGTTAAGTGTTTTAAAAAGAGAGTCGCCTACAAAAATTATCGGTGAAATTTAGATTTTTAAATTTAATTTAAATATATATAATTTGAAAAGTAGCGGATCACAGAAAATATATTAAGAAATTCATACTCATTTTTTATGAAATTGCACTTTAAAGAAAGGTGTTTTCTTTATTTTATTGCAGGAATGAAGATTTATAAGTGATGAAAGCAAAAAGCATGAAATGAAGCGAATTTGATCAAAAAAATGAAGAAATTCATGCAAAATGAACTAAGTCACCGACGACGAGATTGAGCCCGCCGACGGCGAGATCATGAGGAGAATTTTTGAAGGATTTGCAACTACCTCACCGACAGTGAGCCCGAGCCCGCCGACGGCGAGATCGCGCTGTTTGGAGACCTGCTAGAAGCCCGCCGACGGCGAGGTCATTTCTCGCCGACGGCGAGACTGTTCAAAATGTTGGATATGTTGAACCTGGACACTTTTTGAAGAGGTGTTTAAGCACCCCTTGGACCTTTGCCTACCTCTATAAATAGATGACGAATTTTAGTATGTTGTGTGTCATTTAGTGTCATTTGTGTGTCTCTTGAGTGTCAATTTGTGTCTATTTTAAAGAGTCTTAGTGTCTATTTTAAGAGTTTAAGAGTGTAATTAGTGAGTTTGGAAGTGTGTTGTACTAGAAGGAAAAGTCAAAGGAACTTCAAGGAGTCTGCTTGGGGAGGAAATTGAGATAAGTATCTTTGTTTATTGTTATTAACTTTAAATGAAATCCATGCTCTGTTTAATTTCCATGCATTCTGAGTAGTTTTCTTAGTCTTTCTCCTTGTTTGTGAAGTTATGTGAATTAATGAAATTAAATAGAAGTGCCTAATATATTAAAATAAATTGTGATATTTTTTACTTAAAACTTAATTTACTTTTCAATCTGGCCCATTGATTTGTTAAAATATGTTGAATTATCAATTATAGTAAAGATTACATCCAATATTCAGAGAAGTCAAAAGCCTTGGAAGGAGGGTGCAAATAAAAAGGGAAATATTATTTATCGGATGTAGAATTGGACATTTTAGTGTGACGGACTAAAATATTCAATTGAGTCCTATTGTTTGAGAGTCGAAGTGTAGATGTTAGCCCTCGAGTGAGGGGAACGTGGGAGCTCCGAAGTGGCAACCGTATTCTCCCAACTTCAGCTGCAGATTCAGTAATCAAACATAGGACTAGTCAATGTTCTTTGCACCTGGACCAAAGGGTAAAGAATAGGAATGCTTCTATTTGTCACAATACAAAAATCTATTTAAATTTATCATTCACTTAATTTTCTAAAAACAAGGAGAAGGATACTTTTTCTGAAATCTTTAATTCAACTTTATTTAAAGCATTAGTTTACTTTAGTTTGCTTTAGTTACGTATTCTAAATTTTTGTATACTATATTAGTAAGTAAATACTTTTTAAATTTAGCTGTTACAAATCTTTTAAAAACTTCCCCGTGGGATCGATAACTGAGACTCCACTAGTAGCCCCGTATTACTTCGATACGATAAGTATACTTGCGTAGAATCCACATTATACATTCCATCATAAAATTAAATATATATTAAGTGGGATCAAGTTTTTGGTGTCGTTGCTATTAACATAATTTGCAAACATAAAAAAAGTGGGTCAAGTTTTTGGCGTCGTTGCCGGGGAAGTAAAGAAATTATTTACTAGAGTAACGGACTATTTTAAAATTTATTTTGCAAAATTATATACATAAATTTGGAAACGAAAATTTAATACCTTACGATTCTGAATTAGAGTGTACAAATAAAAGAATTAGAAAACAAAAAAAAAGAAAGTATAAATTTAACACAAATGGCGAATATTCCTGAAAATGAAAATATTAATCAACATAGACCATTAAGAGATTATGCCAACCCTACATTAGATGAAATTCATTTAACTATTCAAAACCCCGATGTAGTCGCTAACTCATTTGAACTTAAACCTGCAATTATCCAAATGGTACAAAACAATCAATTTAGTGGTTGACCTACTGAAGATCCTAATTTACATCTTGTTAGTTTTTTAGAACTATGTGCTACTTTCAAATATTAAGGAGTATCTAATGATGTTATTAGACTTAGACTTTTTCCTTTTTCTTTAAGGGATAAGGCTAAAATGTGGTTAAATTCGTTAAGACTCGGATCTATTAAAACTTAGGAGAATTATCACAAAAATTTCTATCCAAATATTTTTCACCATCTAAAACTGCTAAGCTTAGAAATGATATAACTTATTTTAGTCAGTTTGATGGAAAATCAATATATGAAGCTTGAGAGAGATTTAAAGAACTTCTTAGGAAATGCCCACATAATGCATTACCAGATTGGTTAATTATTCAAACTTTCTATAATAGATTAGTAGGATCTCTTAGATCAATCATCGATGCTGCTGCTAGAGGATCATTAATGTCAAAACCATTTGACGAAGCCTATGCACTAATCGAAGAAATGGCTACCAATAATTTTCAATGGCCTGCTGATAGATCGAATCCGAAAAAGATAGCTAGTATTCATGAAAATGATGCAATATCTATGTTAGCTTCGCAAATCGCTGCTATATCTAAAAAATTAGATCATTTTGGAATGAATTACTCTCCAACTATATTAGAAGAAAACTCATCTTGACAACTTATAGAATCCCAATCTCATTATGAAACTATAAATGTTATTAATAACAGACCCAATAATCCTTATGTGAATTATTATAATCCTGGATGGAAAAATCATCCTAATTTTAATTGGAATAACAATTCAACTAATCAACCATGGATGAACAACATAACACAACCATTAGGAAATCCCTCTAACCAAGGAAATTCTAATTATAAACCTAGTTATCCACCTGGATTTGATAATAATAACCCTCAATTTAAAGATAAGAAATTATCTATAGAAGAATTAATATTAAATATGGGTCATCATTTACAAAATCAAGGAAATCAATAACAAAATCAAGGAAATCAATTAAAAATACAAGGAAACTAATTACAAAATCAAGGAACAGCTATTAAAAATATTGAAACTCAACTTGGACATATCGCTACCGCGCTTAATAATAGAATACCTGGAACATTTCCTAGTAATGTGGAAATAAATTCCAAAGACAAAGGAAATGAACAAATTAAAGCGATACAATTACGAAGTGGAAAAGAATTAGAACCTCGAATTCAGAAAGAACTGGAAAGTCAAAAAGAGGAAGTGGAAATCGAAAAGGAAAAGAATCAACAAGATCCTAACTTAGAAAATCCTTTAATACCAATGAAAATTTTTGTTGAAAAACCTCCACCACCATTTCCTCAACGACTAAATCAACATAAAAAAGATAAACAAGTTACTAAATTCCTTGAAATTCTAAAGAAATTAACAATAAATATTCCTTTCGTAGAAGCTTTAGAACAAATGTCAAACTATGTAAAATTCATGAAAGATATTCTAAATAAAAAAAAGAAAACTTACCGATAATAAAATGATAGCACTTAGTGAAAAGTGTAGTGATATTATTCAAAAAAGCTTCCTGAAAAATTAAATGATCCTGGTAGTTTCACTATACCCTGCGCTATTGGAGAAAAATTCTATGGAAAAGCTTTGTGTGACTTTGGAGCAAGCATCAATCTAATGCCTTTATCAATTTTTAAGAGATTAGGATTGGGAGAAATTTCACCTACTTCAGTAACCCTTCAGTTAGCTGATCGTGATGTTACATATCCTAAGGGAGTTATTGAAGATGTTTTAGTAAAAGTGGATAAATTTATCTTCTCGGTAGATTTTATAGTTTTAGATATGGAAGAAGATAAAGAAATTCCTATCATCTTAGGAAGACCATTTTTAGCCACTGGGAAAGCTATGATTGATGTTCGTAAAGGAGAATTAACTATGAGAGTAAATGACCAAAAAGTTACTTTTAATATTGCTAAATCAAAGAAATATCCCGCACTGTAAAAAGATGATGAGTGTTTTCGAATGGAAGTACTCGATCATTTAGAAAAAGAACATTTTAAGGAATATTATGAAGAAAAACTAGAAAAATAAAATATTGAATTAATTGAAAAAGCCGATATAAATGAAGAACTAGATTATATTCAAGAGAAATTTGAATTTTTGGATAATATGGAAAACACTGAAAAAAAAATATAGTTCCATCGATTATTAAACCTCCTGAACTTGAGTCAAAAATGTTACCAAATCATTTGAAATATGCTTACTTAGGTAATTCTTTAACTCTACCAGTTATTATTTCATCTGAATTAAATGAATCTCAAGAACAAAAACTTTTAGATACCTTAAAAAAATATAAGAAAATTTTTGGTTGGACTTTAGTAGATATTAAAGGAATTAGTCCTTCAATCTGTATGCACAGAATTATTTTAGATAATGAACATAAGCCTAAAGTAGATCCCCAAAGGAGATTAAACCCAATAATGAAAGAAGTAGTCAAGAAAGAAATTTTAAAATGGTTAGATAATGGTATTATATATCCTATTTCTGACAGTGCTTGGGTAAGCCCAATTCACTGTGTGCCTAAGAAAGGAGGAGTGACCGTAAAAGCTAATGAAAATAATGATCTTATCCCTATAAGACAAGTTATTGGATGGCGAATATGTATCGATTATAGAAAATTAAACGCAACCACCAGGAAAGATCACTTCCCTTTACCATTTCTGCACTCGTATGTTAGATATATTACCGTACATAAGTATTTTTGTTTCTTAGATGGATACACCGGTTATCATCAAATACAAATCGCTTCCGAGGATCAAGAGAAAACTACATTTACTAATCCTTATGGATCTTTCACTTTTCGAAGGATGCCTTTTGGATTATGTAATGCACCCGCAACATTCCGGAGATGTATGATGTCTATATTTAGTAAATTAATCGATAATGGAATAGAAGTATTTATGGATGATTTCTCCGTATTTGGAACATCATTCGACACATGCTTAATTCATCTTGAAAAAGTATTTGAAGTATGTGAGAAAACTTATTTAGTTCTTAATTGGGAGAAATGTCAACTTATGGTTGCAGGCGGCATTGTATTAGGGCATAAAATTTCGAAAAATGACATGGAAGTAGACCCTACAAAAATTCAAGTTATAGCTAAATTAACACCTCCAACTACGGTAAAAGGGGTAAGAAGTTTTCTTGGACATGCTGGATTCTACAGACGTTATATAAAAGATTTTTCAAAAATTACTAAACCTCTATGTCAACTTCTTGAAAAAGGCAAAAAATTTGAATTTACAACCGAATGCCCGAATGCTTTCGAATTATTAAAAGATAAATTAATTACAAGACCTATAATAGTTTCACCTAATCGGGAGAAACCATTCGAGCTTATGTGTGATGCTAGTGATTATGCTATAGGAGCAGCTTCGAGCAAAGATATGATAAGATTTTCAAAGTTATATATTATTCTAAGTAAAACTCTAAATGATGCCGAAATAAATTATACAAGCTATCGAAAGAGAATTATTAAGCAATTAGTATATGTTTTTGATAAATTTCAAGCATTATCTAATAAGAACTAAATGTATCAGTGCATACTAATCACTCGCTATAAAGTATTTAATGCAAAAGAAAGATTCTAAACCAAGATTAATTAGATGGATATTATTAATGCAAGAATTTGATTTCGAGATCGTTAACAAAAAGGAACCGATAATCAAATTGCTCGATCATTTATCAAGATTAGAATATCATGAGTTATCTGATACCGATAATAAAATTATGCATGCTTTTCCCGATGAAAAACTTTATAATATAAATGAGTGGAAAATACCTCGTATGCCGATATAGTAAATTATATTTTCGAGTGACATTTTACCACATATGTTAACTTTGCAACAATAGTAAAAAATTCATTCATGATACTAAAACATACTTTTGGGATGAATCATACTTATATAAGCAATGTAAGGATTTAATTATTAGAAGATGCGTGCCTTATGAAGAAAATGAACCAATTATCCAAAAATGTCATGATTCTGATTTTGGAGAACATTTTGGGACTGATAAAACTGCATATAAAATTTTACAATCTGGATTCTACTAGCCTACTCTATTTAGAGATGTATACAAATATATAAAAACATGCGATAAATGCCAAAGAGTAGGAAATATATCAAGGAAAAATGAAATGTCTCTGAATTTTATATTAGAAGTTGAAATTTTTGATGTTCGGGGATTAGATTTCATGGGACCTTTTATTCATTCATTTGGAAACTCATATATATTAGTAGCTGTTGATTATGTTTCTAAATGGATTGAAGCGTAAGCTTTATCTAGGTGTGATGCTAAAAGTGTTTCAAAATTTTTAATTAAAAATATTTTTACTAGATTCGGAATGCCGAGAGTGATTATCACCGACGGAGGAACTCATTTTAGAAACAAATATATTCACAAACTAAGTAGAAAAATATAATATTACTCATAAGATATCAATCGCTTATCATCCACAAACTAAATGGATTAAGTCGAAGTTTCTAATCGCGAGATTAAGCGTATTTTAGAAAAGTCTCGTAAACCCTAATAGATTGGACCGGTCTATAAGACTAGTACAACCGCATTACGGCATACAAGACAGCTTATAAAACTCCGATAGGAATGACTCCTTACAGGCTTATATATGAAAAAACTTGTCACTTACCAGTTGAATTAAAACATAAAGCATATTGGGCGATTAAAGAATTTAGTTATAATATGAAAGAAGCTGGTGAGAAGAGATTGTTGTAATTAAATAAATTAGAAGAATTATGGAATGAATCATATGATAATGATAGGCTTTATAAAGAAAGGATGAAATTATGGCATGATCGGAAGATTAATCAGAGAAATATTGAACCATGATAAGAAGTTTTACTATATAATACTAGATTGAAATTATTTCCTGGGAAATTGAAATCTTGATGGTTAAGACCTTTCACTATAACTTAAATATTTTCATATGGAACTATAGAAATTGAAGATCCAAAAACAGGACATAGATTTAAGGTAAACAGACATAGATTAAAACCATATTTTGAAGGTAGAACCAAATTTTAAAGAGGTTTTAATGCTTAGTCAACCTGATTACTAACTGAAATTAGGTCAGGCTAACGACGTTAAACCAAACGCTTTATGGGAGGCAACCCATAGTAGTCTTTTATTATAATTATATACAAATTAGTGAGTCTGTATTATTAAAACAAATCTTACTACTCAAATCTTTTAATTAGAATCATCACAAATTCGAACCTATATGATGAGATCAGAAAATATTCGGACAAGAGCGAAATTGGGCAATTTTACGAAATCTCGCCGACGGCGAGGTCGATTCTTGCCGACAGCGAGATCTCGTGCCAAATTTTAAATCAGTTTTATAACTAGCTCGCCGACTGCAAGAAACTTCCTGCCGACGGCAAAGCAAATTGAAAAATGGTTTTCTTAAGTTTTTTTGTGCAGTTTGGATCGGTTCTAAAGCCATTTCTTTGTAGAAAACCATTCCAAAGTCATTTTTACACTGTTTTCTTCCTAAGAAACGACTAGAGACCATTCCTTTCAATCCGAAATGGCCACCAAACTCTTACAAACCACAAAAACTGGAGTTTTCAACCGAAGAAAATTCGTCAGTTCAGAGGTGCAGCGCATTTTCAACAAAGTTTTAATGAAGAAGCGACTTATTAAAGCAAGGGGATTTGTCAACAGAGGAGTAGAGAATTCCACCACAAAAATTGAAGAAATGATCGCTGACACCCCTAAAATATATACGCTTTTTGCTATATCATTTTACTCATTTTTGATGATATTAAACTTTAAAGGAAGGTATTTTGTATGTTTTTTTTTTGTTTTAGGTACAAGAAATGATGATTGAAGCAAAAAGAAGCAAAAACGGTGCAATTTGGAGCAAAAACGAGCAAGAAATGAAATTCTGCCCTGACACCTTTCGATAAGTCTTTTGATGCTTAATCTCTTTTACACTTCTTGCATTTTTTTGAATGAGATTACACTTTAAAGAAAGGTTGTTTTTATGCTTATTTTGTAGGGCTATCTGTTACGAAAGCAACGCAACTGAAATGGGGCGAAACGAAGTTGAAACGGAGCCAAACGGAGCGAAACGGTGGAGCCGAGACCACCGAAAAGAGCCCAAAAAGGCTGCCGACAGCCGCCTCGAACCTGCCGACAACGGCCCGGACGACCATGAACCGACATTTGGCGGTTTTGGGCCAATATTCGATGTATTTGGACACTTTTTCGAAGGGGTGCTTAAGGAAACTCTTCAAAATTCGTCCATACTCTTTAAAATGGCGAATATATGTTAGAAGTGAGAGAGAAACAATAGAGGAAAGGAGAGAAAAACTTAGAGGAATGTTTAGGATTCTTAGATTAAGAGTAGAAATGTAGATTTCTACCTTTTTGGAGAGATTGGAGAGGAGATTTTCAGAAAATTTGTAAGGGATTTTGCTAGCATTGCATGGATCACCGGGAGACTTTATGGGAGAGATTTTTGTCTTTCTTTCAAGAGAAAAAGATAAGTATTGTTCTTCATTATCTTATAATTTTGTAAACATTTATTTAGTGAATTTGCTTTTGTTAAATGAAGTTTTCTTTGTGATTTCTTCATGCTTTGTGATGTATCTCTCTTACTCTTTCTTCTTCTTTGAAAATAGTGGCATAAGAAGATTATGCCATTGTTTTCCTTTTACTTTTCTTTTGCAATGAATAGAAATCATGTTTAGGATTTTGTGATGCATGGTAGAAGTAAATATAATTACAAATGTGATGGTTTTTACTTCGCACTTCATTTACATTGCAATAAGGGCCTATCAGTAGTGTTAAAATTCATTGTAATTGCATCGACTCGAAAGGGCGGTGTAATTCTCAACAAAGTGAAACCACATTCAAATTCCATGGATGGTGAAGTTCGTGGGGATCGAATGCAAATAAATAGGGAAATATAATTATCGGGCGTAGAATCGGCGATTTTAGAGTGACAAGCTAAAATCCTCAATTCGGTCCTATCGTTCGGGTGTTGAAGTGTAGATGTTAGCCCTCGAGCGAGGGGAACGTGGGAGCTCCAAAGTGGCGACGCAGTATCCTCCCAAACTTTAGCCGCATTCAGTAACCAAGCATAGAATTAGCCAATGTTCTTTATGCCTGGACCAAAGGGTAAAGAATAAGATTGCTCCTATTTGGCACATCCAATATTAAATGCATCTCATTCCTATTCATTATCTATTTCATTACATAAGAATAGTAGTTTTTAATATCTCAAAATTCTCTAAACCAATTCATCCAAAAACGGTTATCTTTAGAATTATTATTTACACTTAGTTATAGTTACTATTTTTACATTTAACACTTGCATTTAGTAATAGTTGCTAGATAAAACACAATTTTAATCGACGTTCTAAACTAAGGACTATTAGTTGTAGACTAGAATTTGATTAAAGAGTTCTTACTTCACTTCCTCGTGGGATCGAAACTGGAGTTTTTAAAGAAAACTCTATATTAATTGAAACGATACGTATACTTGCGTAGTACCCCTAGTGGGTAAAATATTTTTCAATTTTTATATCATTTAAGATTTTGCACACTAGTCGCCATTTATAAATCGGGTCAAGTTTTTGGCCATCTTTTGGAAGTTAATTTACTGCGTAATTGCAGGTCGGGTCAATCGCGCAGCGGCATTGGGAGGTATTTTGCTACACAACATCCGCTGTAGTTATTCCTGTAGTTAAAGAGTTTTACTCTAATCTACATCTGATCAACAATGGAAGTGTCTACGTCAGAGGAAGATGGGTAACATTTACTCCTTCAAGGGTAAATGAATTATTTTCTATAGAAAATACCCCTATCTGTCATTATTCAAACTTTGTTCCTTCAAGATACAATATGAACGAGATTTATAGATACCTGACCGGAGAACCTGATGATTGGGAGTTACGCAAAGACGGGTATGTCAGTTTTTCTGCATCACTTCTTAACCCTATCTCGAAGCATTGGAATTTCTTTATCTCATCAAAGTTATTACCCAGTATGAGGGTAAATAAGGTTTCAAAGGAATGCACTATATTAGATTACTATATTCAAATTGGACTACATATCGATGTTGGATCAATTATAGTAAGGTCCGCATTAGGATTGATCAGTGCATGGGCCGCCTCATGGACTCGACACCCATCAACTATATTTGCTTTATGCAGTCAGTACCAAGTTTCTTATGAGGCTTTGGAAAAGGTACTTTTTCCATGGAAAACCACTCGATCCTACGGATATGTTTCTAAGTTTGGATAACAATGATGAGATTACCATTATTTCTGACAAAGCATCTGTTGACCTCATTTTTGATGAGGTCTTCTCTTCTCTTTAAGATTTCAGGATCTAGCCTCAGGCTTTTCCTTCGACTATCTTAGAGGACTAGAATCGGGACCCGCCTTTTAGAAATTCAAACCACTTCTAAACTCCCTACAAACTCCACAAACTCGACCATAGACCCCTAATCACCTAGAGGGTCGAAATCAAATGTGGAAGTTTAAAGGATGAGTTCCTATAGGACTCTTCGGCCTTAGATCGCCCTCGGCGGCCTCGGTCTCAGTGAAGGGGCCGACTTACACTACACTTACACACTACATTTCCACACACTTCCTAAAACCACACCCATACCCAACTTAACCTCCCCGACTCATGTAGGTGATTCACATGGATGGTCCTTAACCCCTAAGCCCTCGCTAAGAGGGTTAGTGAACAACATAGCTGAATGCCTCAAATGAGTCCTCTCATGGCTCATATGGGCTTGAAATGGCTTCATGGCTCAACCAAAATGATTTCTTTCCACCTAAATTCACCCAATCTTCAATTTCCCAAATTTTCAATTTTTGACCCCCGAGACCCTACACCTACTAAACCTACCCAAAACCTCGAAATTACCCAAATTTTCGCAAAATTTCCAAATTACCCAAAATTTTCCAAAATCAATCCCAAACATCTCCACATCACTCAAATTGATCATCCATACCCAAAAATACCAAAGATTCCAAAAATACCCCCCAATACCCTCCAAATAACCCAAAATACCCTTCTTCGCCTAAAAATCCAAAAATTCAAAAAATTCCCAGAAAATTCCAGAAAATCCCAAATATTCCCAATTTCATTTTGTCCAACTACACCATGGGCCAATTTTGTCAATTTACCCTACTTTTGTCAAAACCCCCAATTTGACCCATTTTAATCCAAAGTGAACCCAATGTCAAACCAAACCTACCCAATTGACCCCAATTTTGGTCCAATTCAATTCTAAACTTCAATTCAACATCCCCAATACCAATCTAGACCAAATCCAAGTCCAATTTGATTGACATTTGGATCCAATTCCACTTTTCGACCTTAAGGCCCATTTTTCGACCTAAGCCCAAACCTAACCCAAATGAACCCAAACCCCAAAAATCAAAGCCCAACCAAAGTCAAAACCCCTTTGAAACACTCCCATAAACACTTCTCAACAATAATTCTACATCAATTTCAACCCTAGCCCAACATCGGCCCAACTTGGCCCACTTGGACCTATATCGGCCCATTCACCAAAAGAATCCAAATCCAACCCAATTCAAGCCCAAACTACCCCAAATTTGCTTCAAGTTACTCATGACACATCCATGAGCTAAACCCAACAATTATTTGGCCCAACCTTTTACAAAAATTTTCATCCATGAACACATTCATAAACTTAAAAGCCCACTTCCCTTAAACCCTTCTAAAAGCCCATTTCCTTCAAAATTCAAAAGCCCAAATCTACCCTAAAGCCCACATGACATCTCCATTTGTCATCCATTTAATTAAATCCATTACCTAAGTCCTAAAATCATCATTGAATTATTCCAAATGAAGCTTCATCCAAATTCCCATCAAATTACCAAAAATTTCTTAAAACCCATTTTTATGAAATTGACTCAACTTTCCCCAAGCCAAAGACAAGCCATGCAAGCCATCGACAAGCCACATGAAGCCATGGGAGGCTTGACATGTGACCATGCCATTAATGGTAAAAGGAGGGGCTCCTTTCCTAATCTTTCATTAAGCCTTTTTTACCTTAAGCATGTCACACACTAAACCATGTTTAGCCACCTCATCATGGATAGAGACCACACCACTCTCTCTGGCCGACCCAACCGATCCTCTCAGCCCAAAATCAGTGCCATGGGGAGGTGAACCAAGCCCAAAAGGTGGGTTGACCCATTTGGACCCAAAATAGGCTCATCCCCCATTCCATTTCAATCCAACTCCTTTACACATGGCAATTGCCAATCGATCGCACAAACCTCCAGCCCCCGACCCACCCGACCCCGAGGGTGACCCATGCTCGGCCGGCCGGCCACCGTGCCGCCGGAAAACACCATGGCCGAGAGCTCACATGTGAGCCAACATTGAAATTCTCACTCGCCGAGCCGCCCCATCCCTAGTGGTCACCATGGCCGATCTTCTCCTCACCAGCAGCAGCTCGATCCCAAGCCCTAACTCTCCCCGGGAGGCCCTCCACCCTCTCCTATTTAAACTCCACCCCTCTCGGCCATGAGGAGAGCCAAGCACAAACCTTGCCAAAACTCGCCAAAATTGTTCCGCACCCTTCTCCACTCTTAGAGCACTTGATCCCCAAGTGAGATCCCCCGCCATTTCTCCTCTCGTAAGCTCAATTTCGTAGTCGAAATTCCACCCAAAACCAGGACACTTCTCCACAAGTGAGCCAATTCCCAAATTGATTGGCTCTACACCTTCACTCGCACCAAGGGAAGGTGTCCACCATCAAAAGCCCCATCTCCGAGCCACCCGGCTTGCTCCAGCCTCCAAGCTTTGTGATCGGGCTTGGTCGAAATCATATCCGTACAATTCCCTGCACCGGAGACTTCATCCGGAGCTTGCCGGGACCCAATCGAAGGTGCAACAACTCTCGTATCGAAGCCACACTTCTCTCGAGCTAAGGTATGAGTTAACTCTCCATCCCGAGCTTCGGAGATTCTCCATTTCAAATGCCTTAGTTTCAATGCATGTTAGCCGTATAGATGTGTTCGTCTCTTCAAGACGAATCCATAGAGTATAAGAACGTAAAAATCCATCGAGAATCGAGTGAGATCTTAGTGGATTTAGTGTGGACGGCTCTCAGCGAGAACACTTGGGGACGATGAACGGATGCCGTCCATTCGATACACGCGCGCACGGACGGCCAGGATTGCGTCGGACCGAGAGACGCGTACGAGAACCGCGGGGCCCGGCCGCCGACTCGGTGTGGCGGCGTCGAACGGGAGCGCGACGCGTGTGCGTTCGGAGCCGCCGAGGCCGACGCGGCGCCGCGTGGATAAATAGATAAATAGGGTATTTTCTTATTTATTTAATTCCCTAAACTTCAAAAATTCATATCTCTCGTGTAGAAAAATCACAAAAATAAAATAAAAATACCCTCTCGCTCAGATGAACGAGAGGAGAATAATGTGGAAAAGAAATCACTTAATTTCATCAAATATTTTATTTTTTATAATTTATTTACTCTCTCGCATTGTTTTAATTCTCCATGCATGCATACAATTCACCATGGCATGAGACCATAGGGCTTTAAGCCTCCGAATTCGGGAACATTCCCCGAATTTTCCAAAGTCGAGGCCATCCCTACGAGGAGTTCTTCGATTTTTCAAGTTCGAGTCACCGTTTTGAGTATTTTAATTCCAAGTAAATAAGCATGTTGTGAAATAAATTCTAGGAAAATTTGGTGATGTTCCTTATGACCAGAGAACCCTAGAAAAATAGGTTTCGACTTAGTTCATTTAAAACAACCCTAATCGCTTAAACACCCAAAATAGGTCTTTAATTAATTAGAATTAACCAGGCATCAAATTGACTTGAAATCAATTCTCCACTCGACCTTTAGGATCAGAGGAATCCACCATAAAAATTTGAGGTCAATCGACTCGGTTAACCCCACTAATCGTGCCGATTAAGTCACTTAGCCATTTTAAAGCTTTAAAAATTCATAACTTTTAAAATACTTTTCAAAAATTCACTAAATTGGTTTTGGAGCCTCTCTGATATCAGGGAACCTAAGAAAATTAAAATTTCAATTTTTCGAAAAAGTCGATTTTTAATAATATTTTAATATTTTAATAATTAAAAAATAATAAAAATCACAAAAATAATAAAATTCACCAAAATGTCACATTTTGAATTTTAATCACTTAGGAACAAACCCCATATTTTTCCTAAGTTTATTTAGTGAGATATTAAATTTTAAAGCCCTAGGGTAATTTTAAAATTAAAAAAAATGTATTTTCTAGCATTTTCACTAAAATAATTACAATAAATCATAAAAAAATCAGAAAATTGCAAAATTTGCTTCTCTGGTTTCCTTGGTATCAGAGAGATTTTTGAAAAATATAAAATCCATTTTTCAACATTTATTTTATTTTTAAATTAATTAACACTCCAAAACTCAAAATAATTATAATAAAAATAATATAATTCAAAAATCACCAAAATTGGTCCAAGTGCTTCTCTGGTCATTAGGAATGTCCCCTAATTTTCTTAAGGACAGAAACTTTCTCTTGGTCATGTTATTAAATTTTCCTCGAAAATCTCTATTTTCCACCAAAAATAATTATATAAATAAATTAAATACAGAAAAATCACATTTTCTCCTCTCATGTCTTTATTGACATATGAGTGAAGTCACATAAAAATTTCAAGTTCATTTGGGTTCAATTTAGTGAGTTATGAAATTATTAAGCTTAAAGGGTAAAATGGTAATTAAACTTTTAACCCTTAAGTAAAACTTTAGGTTTAATAATAAAAATCAACAAGTAAAATATTTGATCTTAATCTGATTTGGATGATTGAAATTTAAATAATTAAATGGTAGAAACCCATTAAATAATTTTAAAATGATTAAACTTTAATTAAATAATAGATTAAATTTGGAGGAATAATAAATTGGAATTATTAAAATAAGGGATATTTATTAGGAAGAGATTTATTCTTTAATTTAAAAAATCCCTAAACTAATTATATCATTAATACTCAATTTTTAATTAAAATGATAACTCAAATTCAAAATATTAAAAGACTTAATCATTAAACTAAAATTAAACTCTTTCAAAAATTTCAATTAAAATTAAAAATAAAGTAAATTAAAGATAAATTAAATTAAAATTAAATTAAATTTAATAATTAAATTAAATTAGATTAAATAATTAAATTAAATCAAATTAAACAATTAAATAAAATTAAATTAAATCAAATTAAATTAAATAAATTAATTAAATAAAATTAAATTAAATCAAATTAATTAAATTAAATTAAATTAAATTAAATTAAAACTTAATTAAAATTAAATTAAATTAAATTAAACAATTAAATTAAATTAAATTAAATTAAATAATTAAATTAAATTAAATCAAATCAAATTAATTAAACACCAAATCAAATTAAATTAAATTAAATTAAATTAAATTAAATTAAAACTCAATTAAAATTAAATTAAATTAAATTAAATATAACATCACCTAAAACAGAAAGAAAATAAATTTAAAAACAACTTCAACACTATTCCAAATTTAAACTCTTTAACTTAAACCAAATCATTCAATACTAACTTACCCTCGAAAGCTTTAGTTATTATAACTCCTAAATAAAACATTAAATGAAGTGTCACTTCACTCATAGGATATTCAAATGTCCTAGTTCACTCGAGCAAGTTAACAAAACTTGAAATTCTTGGACGATTAATTCATTTGTATAATTAAATTCATTTGGACTTAAAACAATCCTAGAAATATCGAAAAGATGTTTAAGATCCTTCTTAAGCACTTTCTCAATATGATAGGACATTTATAAGAACAATCGAATTTGATTATTCTTCGATGAAGAAAATCGTCCTTAAACCAAAACACAAAGAACCTAGACGTCATAGGAAACGACTAACTATGAGATTAGAATTTGGTAGAAAACCATAACCTTTCCCTTAGCCTTTACCTAGGAACTCGCTTAAATATGCTAATCGTGTTTTAAGTGCAGTTGGGATGACGGGAAGACCCTCCGTGTACGCATTTGTATTATCGCAATTTACTTTCCCGCAATTTATTTTCCAAAGAATTTACATTATCGCAATTTACTTTATTGCAACCGCGTTTATTTTTCTTGCATGATAAAACAACTCGTTGCATGAAAACCCACACCTTTAGGATAAATTCCCTAAAACCGAAACCAAAATTAAGTTAAAAGTCATTGCAAGATAAAATTCACCGCCACAACATTTCAAAATATAAAACAACTCAAAATTTAATCACAAACGTAACACAAAACTACAATTACAACTAAATTAAAACGTCCCGTCGGATGATCGGGAATACCTCGGATGATGTAACCTACGTGTTGCTAACGGGATTTCCCACTGGCCTAAATGAAAGTGTGGAACTCATTCAACTGAGTTTAGCAAATTCATCCGGACTAAGTGAATCCGATAAAAATAATGATGCCGAAGGATGGAACCGCGGGATCTTAACCGTGTCGTTATAATCAACTTTAAGATTGGTTTTAAATAAAACATAAAAAACACCCGGAAATTAAGATTTTCTCTAAACCAAAACACTTTTCTCAACTCCCGATTTATGATTTCTAAAACTAAACCTCCGCAACAACCAGGAGCTTCGGAGCATGGTAGGCAAGACGCCATCGTCGCCAAAACTCGAACCTACTTCAAGAAAACTTTTCTAGAATTAAACAACCAAGCCATAGGACTTCGAGGTAGCTTGCCTAGTGCAACATAAATCCTCAACTCTTCGTTAGGCATTTGCATTGCAAATTAAGCCCTAACCGGTCTTAGGATTCCGAGGTAGTCGTCCGATACGACAATAAACCCTCACATCTTCTGTAGCTATTTGTTTGATTTTATCATACAAATATAAGCCCTAATTAATTAAAATCGGCAAGATCGAAATATCAAATAAACATTAGGACTTTCCTAAATTCAAGCCAAACAATAGGATAGTCGGGAAATTATCGAAGTTCACTTCGAATCGTTGATTTCTCCTACCTCTCTTCCTTTCGGATTCACAAAACAAAATGTTCCAAAATTCGATCCATTCCCTATCGAAATTCCAAAATTCAATCTTCGAAAACCTTAAACTTTCAAATTCTCGAGAGCGTAGTTATTGGTTATTATCGAGAGTTTTCTTAGGTGATTCCCGTCACTTAAGATGTAATTAACTATAGGGCTTGCCCTTATAGGGAATTTTAAAGAACCTGTGTAATATAAACCCCGTTTAATGTTTTCATATTAAGCGTGGGAAACTTGTCAGCTTATAAAATTGGTTCGCGACCAAACGGATGTCACTAATCTTCTAGTTTATTTAATCAAGCCCCACCATCAAGCGATGTGTCTATCCTTAGGGATAGATACACTGGCTCGTGGTGCGGTGCTCGTTTATATAAACTATTTGGGATGCGAGGCTCGGTTTAATCTCATATCTTAAAACCTTCAAATTTAAAATTATTTTCAAAATCAAATACTACTTTTCAAATTATTTATTTTAATTAAATTAAAAATTCGCCGACGATTTCGTTAGCGACCCTCTTCAAAATAAAACACGACCTAAAAATATGCCGACAGGATTTCCGGCGACTCCGCTGGGAGAATTCCTCTCTCCATTATAATCAAATAATTCCGTTTTCAAAAATCGGTAGTGTATCCATGTCCCTAATGGATCAAACTACCCTTCTTTCCGTTGGAATACTATGTTCATTTCTATCTTGAACAAGTATAGCCTAACATTCTCTCTGGATTTAGGAGCCACTCGTTTAGACACCCCTAAACAGAGAGGTTCCGAGATCCTTTTACCTCATTTCGAGGTGGGGTGGACCCCCGATAGGTGTTAGTTTAGGAATGATCCTTCGAGTCGAGAAGTCTTGCTTAAGACTTTCTTTCCTTTCCAACTCGAATCGGATTCCTTACCTTCTCTACACCTTCGAACGTTCCGTTCTAAATAAACAAACCCTCTAATAAGTGATTCTTTTAACAAATGATTCTTTTTTATAAATACATGAACAAAGAATGAGTTCGACTCTTTTCAATTCCTTTCTTTTCGTCCCGAAGAAAAGAAGCATAACTCGGGACCGACAACCGAATCTACCTCGTGAAATGGAAGCCCCGAAACCGATTTTCTCCTTCACCAACGGACCGGACTTCGCCGTCTATAAGGATGAGCCGCCCGACAATGGGGTCATCCGATTCGGACAGTGGATTCGAAAACACGAACGTCAAAGTCACCGACGTCTCCTCTTCGCACCGACAAACAAGGTATCCGAAGCCGAGGAACCACCGCTCGAGTTCAACCTTAGGTCGACCCAAGAGTTTCCTCCCCGCAAAGGGTCCCGACTAGGGAGGAGTACCGCCGTCCGCAGAGGACCGTTCTCACTACCCCCACTCGGTCTAGTTGTTTCCGCACCTACCCCGACTTCCGCCAAATCAAAGGGGAAAGGAATCCGTAACTATGATAAACCCGTTACCGCGGAGGGTACGGATCTTCCCGTAAGACCTTCCGTCTTCGAAATCGGGTCCAGCTTCAAAGATTCCTTCGCCGACAAAGACCCAAAGAAGAAATAGAAATAGAAGGATCGCCGTGGAAGCCGTAGCCGCCGAGATCGCCTTCCCGAGGAAATTCCGTAGTTGCCGTAATATACACCGCTACCGTAATATACACCACCGCCCGACTACATACCACTTTTGGGAGGAAGCAGGTTCCATCCCCTCTCCGCCGCAGAGGATGAAGAGAATGTTCGAAAGATTGCCGCCACATTACCACGACCCGCATACTACAACGATAACCGCAAGAAAAGAACCGGAACTACGCCGTTTCGCTCGACCGCAAACTTTGGTAGAAAAGCTAGCAAAGAAGGAAAACTCGCCCCGTGTCGGAAATTCTACGAAGGATAGTGACGGTGCCGGCCAAATCCCGTCTTGTGCCCCGAGTAGAACCCGCCGTCATGATGAAAAGCCAAGCAAGAGAATGAAGGCTAGCCCGCCCGTCGTAGTATCGTGATTGACGGATTAGGGAGGACACCACCTTCCAAAGATTCGGCCGATGTACCATCCGGTCCCAGACCTTCCGTCGCTAGAAGGATGGTGTGGCGTCCCACTACGGGCAGCTGAGATCGAAACAAGCAGCTCGAGAGAGAAAGTCTCGCCATGAGGCTTCGAATCCGAAGAAAGCGCTACCGCGATGAAGGGGACTCGTGAAAAAGGACCCGCAACCATCGCATGACAACCACAAAGATACACAGAAAGCTCCGCTAGAAGATGCCATGGAAAAGCCGAGAACCGACATCCGACGATCGGCAAAAGAAAGAGAAGAAAAGTTCGGAGATGAGATCGACTCATCGGAATTCATGGACAACGAATATGCGTAAATCAACATGGTCGAGACACGAGCTTCATCGCCTTCTCAAGGTGCTCCCGCAGCTCGCAGAAAGAGAGGAGCCGGAACCGATGAAGAGACAGCTTCAGGAAAAGGACGACATGATCGCTCAAATGGCAAAGAGGATGGAAGAGATGGCCATAGCTCCGGCCACTCTCCAAAGTCAAGTACAACCACATAGAGAGACACCCCTAGAAGTCATTCACATCGTAGACGGAGGAAAGGAGATTACATCCGTCAATGGGGATGACCAACCGAAAAGGATACAACACAAAGTATGATCCCCGAAAAGGATATCAAGAACTTGGTAGAGCAACAGTGCGAGAAGCCCTAGCACAATCGAAGAACGGACATCTATTCGGACGGCAGACCTTACCCGAAGAATTCGACGCCGTCCAATACCCGAAGGGCTTCGTACCACCTCTCGTTTAAGACCTTCGACGGAACCGGGAACCCCCGACAAGCATGTCGCACACTTTCGTGCCAGCTTGTTGCAATGCCGGCGGGAGCGATGCGCTACTCTTCCGACAGCTCGTTAGCAGTCCGTCGTGGATCGCCTTCGACCGGTATGCGAATTACCCAACGGATCGGTAAAGACATTCTCGTAGCTAGAGAGCCTCTTCATTAAGCGATTTGTCGGAGCTCCGCACCACATCACTATAGGTGATTTAGTGGTAGAGAAACAAAGGCCGAATGAAACTCTAGTGGATTACATACTTCGATGGAGAAATTTAAGTATGAAGTGTGAACCACAACTCGCAAGAACAACATGCAATGCAGATCTCGCTTAAAAGCATTCACGGCCCGATAAGACTTCTCCTCAAGGGATTCACTATTAAGACTTTTGAGAAGTTGTTAAGCAAGGCCGGAAGCTTGCAAGAAGAGGCGAAGCAATTAAGTTTTGCCGACAAGACGGACAAGCGTAAGCCGGTGAAGACCTTCGAGAAGAAATCCGGGATCGTTGCAAGCAGCTCGACAAAGGCAAACAACCGATGCAAATACCACCGTAACGGCCGCAAAGAACCACAACAAAATTACCAAAGAACCCCGGTCCAAACTATCGCCGTCTCCGCAAGTATGAACAACCGTCTCGTCCGCAACGTACATCGAGGGAGCTTCGAGCAGAGAATATCCGTTCAAGAATGAAGCAAGCACTAAAGATGTTCCGTAGCTTAATGAAAACTCCGGATTTCCAACTGCCGGAGCCCAAAAGACCGGAGGAAGTCAACAAGAAAGGTGATCCCAACTTTTGCCCCTACCATCGGATGCTCGGGCACAAGATGAAGACCGCATTACCTTCAAAAGTTGGCTCAACGACAACCTTCTGAAAGGAAATATAACAATCCCGAAGGAGTACATGAAGGAACCCCGTAAAGGAGGTTCCGTCAATGTTATCTCAACCGATCCCGTCATTCCGATAGATCCCTATGCAACCGACGATGGATGGACCACCGCCTCGGACGAGATCTTCGAAGAAGATTTTAGACAACATCCGAACCGCTTCGTGCGAGCTTCAATTCGTAGTTCGAGACCCGTTAAGCCGTACTATCACTTGCGATAGAAGAGCCACCTCGACAGAGACAATCGAAGAGAAGAAGAAAATCGACGAAGAAGAGGGGACCGAGATTCCTAAGGCTGGACTAGGGGTCGCTTATCCTAGGATAGTTGTTTCCGATTCGGGGAGAAATCCCTCGAACCTCTCGATTTTGTATGATTATCTCGCTCACTTCGGTGGGATCATATAATGATAAGGGTGATGGCGTTGGCTACGTTTTGACCGTTTCTAACGATTACGTAACTAGCGACAATCCGGGCGTCGATTTCGATACCAACAACAATTCTCAAATCATACATGATCTCGACGATCACAATGACGAAGAAGGCATCCATCAAGGAGGCTACGAGAGTTCAACAAGCAACGGATCTATCTCGTGAGTTTCGAGGAGCTCCAGCTACGATAGAGTTAGAGCCTTCGCATTTTGAAGATAATCCGTAAGAGCCGACTCATTCCGATTCAGGAGGAAACACCGACAGAACTCAACACTAGATTCGAAGAAATTACGAAGTCAACCTCGAGAAGTGGAAGAGTTCTACCTCCGAGAATGGGTCCAAAAGACAAAGGAAAGCATGTGGTTGTTCAAGAAGAACCAACCCCAGCAGAAGAAATACCCATTCGAGAAGAAGCCGAGACGCATGAGAACAAAGTGGACTACAACGTGCTAGCCCATCTTAGGAAACTACCGGCCAAACTGAGCATCTACGATGCTCTCATCTTATCAAAGGAGATGAGAGAAGCTCGATCAAGGCCTTACTCGATCCGGAAATTCGCTTAGCTCAAATGGCCTGGAGATTCCTTAGATGAGGTTTGCTCGTTAAAGGAACAACGAGGTGTTACCTTCACGTACAATGACCTACTACTTGGGATGCGCAGATCACAACCGACCGTTGTACATTTCGGCTACAATCGGGAAGTTTACGCTCTCCGCAGTTTTGGTGGATCCAGGAGCATCAATCAATATAATGAGTCTTCGAACACTAGCATACTTGGAAATCGATGCTCGCGAGCTCGAGGCCGACAAAATGTTATTAAGAGGATTCAACCGTAAAGGAGAAAGAGCCCTCGGGTCAATAACGCTACCGATGAAGACCGGTGATTTAGCAAAGACAACCGCAAAATTTCATATAATCGATTCGTAAACGTCGTTCAACGCTCTACCGGGCCGACCATGGATACATGAAAACAGGATGGTACCATCATCTCTACACCAGTTGCATCAAGTACTACGATGGAGGGGAACAAGGCATCAAAGGTGACTTACAACCATTCTCCGTACATGAGATTGGAATCCATGAAGATGCAACTTATTATGCACCGCCAAAGAAAACAATCTTCTCCGGAGATACCATAACAAATAAAGCAAAGAAAGTTCGAGACAACGAAGAACCCGAAGTTCTAGTCCAACAGCCACTCACCACTCCCTTCCGGCGAGATGGTGAAGGTTTCTCCACAACTCGCATCCGAGGTCGAGGCCGGGGACGAGGCCGTGGTAGAGACACTGAGACACTCGGATCGAAGAAACCAACCATCAATGTTGATTGGGAAGATAGTTCTGAAGAAGAAAAAGAAATCAAGCAAGAAGCAACGAACAATAAGTCGAAAGAAGCCGCAATACAAGATCTCCCTCGAAGATGAAAAGAACGAAGAATACAAATCAATGTACGAGAAGATTAACCACTACGTACATACTATGACCCTAACTCCGATCCATTCTAATAAGATCGAGGGTATGGAGGTCAAAGAGGTACGTAGTGATCGGTGCAAAGCCGATCAAATTCTACCGTGGTGCTTCTTCCTCCAAAACCGAAAATAATGTACAATTCGAAGATGTCACTTCATCGAATTAATGGAATTACCTTTCGAGTGGTACTCTCCCCGTGTTCAAAATTTAATTCAACGTGGTTTCTTACCTCGACAATGGACAAAAGTGCCAATCACAACATTTTGAAAAGTTATGGAATAACTCCGGCCGTCCTCCCAATTCAAAGTATGGACTCGGATTCGGCACGCAGTGGTCGACCGACGATACCGAATTTTGCTTGGTTGTCACTCGCAAGTCCAATGAAAACCGCATGGAAACTACAGACGAACTCGAAGATTTACAAATCGGAGACGCTCCACCGTAATTCGAAGAAGAAATTAAATCCACAATAGATGAGTTAACGGAAGTTAACTTAGGTACTAAGCAAAGAGCCTAGCACCTACCTTTGTTAGCTCCTTACTCAATAAAGAAGACTCCGAAGAAATAATCAAGTTATTAATGGAATTTAAAGACTCGTTTTGCTTGGAGCTACGATGAAATGCCGTGATTAGCCCCGTAGGTCGTAGCCCATAAGCTAGGAGTGGATCCTACTTCGTCCTGCCGACAAGGTCCCGTAAGAATGCGTCTGGAAATCGAACAACAAGTCATACCGAGTTAAAAAGCTAATAGACGCTAAATTTGTCCGCGAAGAACAATACCCGACCTCGGTTAGCCAATGTGGTGCCGCCGAAAGAAGAATGGTCGTATCGAATTTGTGCGGACTTCGCAGATTTAAACAAGGCATGTCCAAAAGATGAATTCCCTCTACCAATTCCGAACCGATGATCGATATCGCTTCGACACATGAAATATTCTCATTCATGGATGGATCTTCGTGATACAACTGCAGATAAAAATGGCTCCGTAAGATGAAAAGCTTACAAGCATTCGTAACGCCGATCGGAGTATTTTGCTACACAAGGATGCCATTCGGACCGAAGAACGCAGGAGCAACCTACCAAAGAGCAATGACAAGAATTTTTGATGATCTCATCCACAATCAAGTCGAGTGCTACGTGGACGATGTCGTCATCAAAAGCAAAGTAAAGGAAAACCACTCGTATGATTCGAGAATTGTTTTCGAACGATTAAGACAATTTAACCTTAAGATGAATCCTTTAAAATGCGCTTTCTGCGTCACCTCCGGAAATTCTTAGGATTCGTTGTCCGACATCGTGGAATCGAAATCGATCCGGAGAAGATTAAAGCCATCTTAGAAATGCCGCCTCCCAAAACCTTAAAACAACTACGATCTTTTCAAGGGAAGCCGGCATATCTTCGACGCTTTATCTCAAACCCGTCAGTAGGTGTCACCTTTCTCAGCACTAGCTGAAAAGGACGCCAAATTTATTTCGGAAGAGAAATGCCGAAGGCCTTCGAAGACATTAAACAATATTTAATGACACCTCCCGTCTTAGCAGCCCTAGCCTCGTGTAGACCACCGATACTTTACACCGCGGCTCTGAGACGACTCTCTCGAGCCCCGTTAACCTGTGTCAATGATGAGGGTAAAGAAAATGCTCTTTACTACTTAAGCCGTCGTTTACTTCCGACGGAAGTAAGGTATCCCGCAATCGAAAAGCATTGTTCGGCCCCGATCTTCGCCGCTCAAAAGCTCGTGCACTACATGCTTTCTCATAAGGTCAACTCGATTTCGAAGTTTAATCCATTGCAATACTCGATGACTCGTCCAACACTTTCCGACAGACTTGCCGATGGTCAATGATATTATCGCAATTCGATATAACTTTCGTGCCTCTCGCGTGCCGTAAAGGGACAAGTCTTAGCAGTACTTCTCGCAAAGACACCCTTTGCCGGCCGAATCTCCTCTCAATGACGATCCGCCGCATGAACAAATAATGAACCTAGAAGACCCCGATGATCGACGTCGGGAATTGTATTTCGACGGAGCGTCTTCAAGACACAAAGACGAAGAATCGCAAGTGATAGTGTCCTGTAAGGCAGAATCGGCTAATCTTTATAACACCGGAGCGGGGATGTTAAGATACTCCTACCACTCGACGTAACCGTGTACAAACAACGAAGCGTAATACGAAGCCCTCATAACGGATTGGAATTAACCATTCAAATCGGGATAACAGTACATCAACATCTACGGATTCACAATTAATCATTCAATAGATCGCCGGACAATACAGAATTTTTAAGCCAAGACTCGAACAATACTTCCAGTATGCCATACAGCTGTTGGAACAGATTCCAAATGTGACAATCTACAAAATTCCTAGAAAAGAGAATGCTTTAGCAGATGCTTTAGCCCGTCTCGCAAAAGAATTTGCCTGTTTGCAAGATGAATCAGCTGGAAGTGTCGCTCACTGACGTCAGTCCTATCACAACTCGACATAGACACAATACACAAATCAAGAAAAGAAAAAGAATCAACTAGCAAGAAGTGACGTAAAACACGTAAGATCGAGCGACAGCCTATCGATGCACTACCCGCAAACAGAAAGCTACCGTGACGATAGGTCGCCGTCCATCGTATCAAGAAAAGAACTCGTCTTACGCATTAATAAACAACACATTATACGAAGGTCTTTCGATCAAATGCGGCTAAGGTGCCTAAGCGGGTCCGAGGCCCGCGAAATTGTTAAAGAGGTGCATTCAGACTCGTGGCGCTCACCACCGGGTCCAAAGATGAAAATGAAAATTAAAAGACTAGGGTACTACCGGCCCTCGATGATGACCGACCGCATGAAATTCGCCAAGAGCCGTCACCAATGCCAAGTGCACGGAGTGGTTCTACACCAACCTCCAAATGTGCTACACCCGACAATCGCGTCGCGGCCATTCGAATGTCAGGCACGATATAGCGGGTCCGATAGAACCACCATCTTCAAAAGGACATCGTTTCATTCTTGCGCTACAGATCACTTTTCCAAGCGGGCGTGCGGCTCCACTTAGAGAAGTGAAAGCACACCACGTGCCGCAGCTTTTCAAAACCAAGTTGTCTACCGTTTCGGAGTGCCGCGCAGATCATCTCGTATACATGGGTCGCATTCGAAGCACACAAATCAACAATTTTGTCGTGAGACACGGAATCGACCGGCGATACTCAACAATTTACTACCCAAGAGCAAACGGCCTCGCCGAGTCTTTTAATAAAACTCTCGTTCAAATCTTAAAGAAAACCTCGGACGATAATAAGAGAAATTGGCACGAGAAATTGTTAGAAGCCTTATGGGCCTACCGGACAACCTTCGTAACTCCTACTCAAGCTACACCTTACGCTCCGGTGTATGGGTCCGAGGCAGATGTTACCTTTAGAGGTTCAGCCTTCCTTCACTCGAATTGCAGCTGCAAACAAGATCACGACGAAGAAAACGCCGTACTACGACTCGAAGAATTAGAAAGCTTGGAAGGGAAAAGACTTGCAAAGACAACAGAATTTAGAACTATACCAAGCTAAGATGGTTCAAGCCCATGACAAACCGGTCCGCCCAAGAACCTTCAAAGTTGGTGACTTAGTTCTCGTTCTCAAGAGACCTATTCTCGCACACCGCAAGATAGGAGGAAAATTCGAACCCACTCGGGAAGGACCGTTTCGTGGTCGAAGCAAGATACTCGTGAGGCTCCTACCGCCTAGTGAATTGCCGTGGAGAACGACATATGCTTCCGATCAACGGACGATACTCGAAAAGTATTACGCTACCCGATGTTTCGAAGGAATGAATTCTTCATCCCTAAGAAACACGGCGAAGTAATTACTTGTGATCGGGTCCGAACCCAAAAATAATAAAATGTGCTAAGATAAATAAAATCATGATAATTAAGTTTTCCTTGTTTCCTTTTTCAAATCAAAATCTCTTCCCTCATTTTATCCTACTTCATTCCCGTTAAATTTCAAAATATAAGAATAATAAAAAATGTATCTTTAATAAACATTTTCTTAATGTTCTTGTTCTTAAGTACAGCCCTCGATCCTTTTCCTTGTCTTTTCGCAGGAAATGTCGAACCGGCGGTCGGTCTTGAACTTTAAGAATGGCGTAAGCCTCGCACTCGATGAAAAGAGGGTGAAAGATGGAGCGATAATCGAGATCGACTCGCATTTCGCACCAGCAGCCTACAAGACGAGGAAAGTGACCGGGTCCCGCTAACCGAGAAGAACTACCCTGACGTACAATGATGAAAGTGGGTGGCCCAAGCCACCAATCCAACAACAAGAAAAGAAAAGCAAACACCGAAGAAGACAAGAAAATGAAGTCCGTAAGTCGCTACAACGGAGGGCAGTGCTTGTCGCCGCCGCGCCCGCGAGATTCAAGAAGTTCGGAGAGCTACTCTCACGCCCACGCAACGAAGAAATAAGAATCGCCGCATCCGTAAAATGTTAACAAAACTAGCCGCGACCACCGCGACGAGACAATCGCTAATGCCAAGCACATACACTTCAAGGACACCGGCTCACCAGAACTCGAAGAAAGGAGGCCACCTCCTAGAATAACGTAAAGAACCGTGGAGATCTCCGTAAGATCGAAGGAAGAAGGCTACCACGCCACCGGATAGAACCACCAGCAGTTGCACGACCTTGTTGCAGTAAGCAACCCCGGGGATGTCCCGACGTGCATCATCCCCGAGGAGCCGAGGTATGCAGGGGAACGTGAAGGGATCGAACCATATATCCCACAATATGTCACAAGGCCTCGCCATCTCAGCATCATTCCGAATACGAGCCGGAGAGAATGCGTAATGTTGAAAAGAAAACTTTCGAATACTTCGAGAGAATTAAAGGAAGAAGAATCAACATACTAGAAGGCCTCGAGCTACACACCGACGTATTCTCGTAGTATGAACAACAAAGAAATCGTGGATTGTATCCGAGATTCGAAAAGAATGGGCCGAGCAGCCGCCCGAGGGAAAACACATACTCGAACCCCGGAGATGGATGCCGTGGAAAGGAAGAATCACAATACAATGTGGATGCCGCTACAACTTTGTCAAGACGTAAAAGGAAACCCACCGGGATACTCCGTCATGGGCAAGTAGATCCGATGCCATTAGTTATCAAGAGAATGGTAAAAAGATCGATAACATGGAGGGTACCGCCAGCAGTATCGCATACCCAATAACCGCATTATCAATATCTACAAACAGGTGACCGCATACCCCCACATATTGATCACCACGACTTCGTCGTACCTTTCGCACGGCCTCTTTCGAATGAGTGCAACATCATGTTCGGATCCGACCTCCGGATAGCAGTGCCCGGTGAGTTCCGAGGGCCGCAGAAGATACCTTTACCGGTGGGTTCCGTCATGATACCGCAAGGTAACGGAGCAGTATATCGCAAAGCATCGCATACCGTGGGTGCCAGTGGAGCGAATCTCGCTACTTTCGTGAGGATGGACGACAAGAAAATACCTTACCATTTCCAACCGCACCCGTGAGCTAGAGAACCTCCGCCTTACGAGCCGTGAGTTACATGGGAAATATCACACCTCCAACGTACATCCAACTGCGCATCCTCGCCAAGGATGGCTTGGAAGGTGATGTTATCGACCATGTACCTCACTATTCGTACATGGATTTTTCGACGTATGCTTCTTCGATGAATCAACAAAGATCATACACAAACTCCGTTTCGAGTCTACATGGATTGTATGAAATGTATTCCAGATCGAGTCGTATGACGTATTTTCAACATGATTGGAATGAAAGTGACCATGTCACGTTTTCGGCCTTCACCTCTTTTAGTGCAAATTGATTAGAAACGCCATTAAAGTTAAATGAACTTCGAACAAAGAACATGTAAAAGAAATAAAAAAAAGAGAATAAAAGAAAACTTTCTAAAAAAATCTGAAAAATGACAAACACCAAGTTCACATGAACATTAAATAAACAATAAAATAAAATTTAACCATTAAAAGATAAACGAAATCAACTTCAAAATCAAATTCCATCCTTCCAAACTTCAAAATCAAATTCCATCCTTCCAAATTCCGAATCGATTTCAATCTTTTCAAATCTCAAATCAAATTCTCAATCAAATTCCAAATCCACTCTCGATCAAACTTCAAATTCGATCTTCCCAAATCTCAAATCAAATCCTCAATCAAATTCCAAATTCAATCTCGATCAAGTTTCAAACTCGATCTTCCAAATTTCAAATCAAATCTTAAATCGAATTTCAATCGAGTTCAAACTCATCCTTCCAAATTTCCAAAATTCCGAATTCAATCTTTCCAGTGCTTCAAGTCTCAATCAAATTCAAATTCAATTTCTTCCGTATCATCAAATCAAACTCTTTTGGGTCGAGGATTTTACATCCAAGACCGCACCGCTTTAGGATCCTTTTCCTATCAGCACCGAAGTACATCAAAATTCAAACTTTTGGGTCGAGGATTTTACATCCAAGACTGCACTCGCTTTAGGATCCTTTTCCTATCGTACCGAAATACATCAAAATTCAAACTTTTGGGTCGAGGATTTTACATCCAAGACCGCACTCGCTTTAGGATTCTTTTCCTATCGCACCGAAATACATCAAAATTCAAACCTTTCGGGTCGAGGATTTTACATCCAAGACCGCACCGCTTTAGGATCCTTTTCCTATCGCACCGAAATACATCAAAATTCAAACTTTTGGGTCGAGGATTTTACATCCAAGACCGCACCGCTTTAGGATCCTTTTCCTATCGCACCGAAGTACATCAAAATTCAAACTTTTGGGTCGAGGATTTTACATCCAAGACCGCACCGCTTTAGGATCCTTTTCCTATCGCACCGAAATACATCAAAATTCAAACTTTTGGGTCGAGGATTTTACATCCAAGACCGCACTCGCTTTAGGATTCTTTTCCTATTGCACTGAAGTACATCAAAATTCAAACCTTTTGGGTCAAGGATTTTACATCCAAGACTGCACTGCTTTAGGATTCTTTCCCTACTGCACTGAAATACATCAAATCAAACTCTTTTGGGTCGAGGATTTTACATCCAAGACTGCACTGCTTTAGGATTCTTTCCCTACTGCACTGAAATACATCAAATTCAAACCTTTGGGTCGAGGATTTTACATCCAAGACCGCACCGCTTTAGGATTCTTTCCCTACCGCACCGAAATACATCAAAATCAAACTCTTTTGGGTCGAGGATTTTACATCCAAGACCGCACCGCTTTAGGATTCTTTCCCTACCGCACCGAAATACATCAATTCAAACCTTTCGGGTCGAGGATTTTACATCCAAGACCGCACCGCTTTAGGATTCTTTCCCTATTCGCACCGAAATACATCAAAATCAAACTTCGAGGTTAAGGATTTTACATCCAACACCGCTTTGCTCCGAGATCTCTTCTCATCGCAACGATTCAATCTAATCAATTCAATTTTCTTTCGAGGTCGGAGATGTTACATCTAAAACCTCGTAACTCCAATTTTAATTTCAAATCAAATCCTTCAAATCAATTTCGACAAACTTCAATCTAAAAAAAAAACACTCCAAGTCAAATCTAAACTCACACATCAAAACATAAATCTAAAACAAAATAAAATCTAAATCGAAATTCTCCTGTGTCATGTGATTTGGGATTCACCTCCTTTTCCTTTCCCTGCCGAGAGTTCAGTATCTCCAGCTGGGAACATACCCGATACTCCCCAACGGAAATTCTTTCGCTTGTCCTAAGTTTGTCACTGGACGTTTGTGTTGGTTTTGTTGATCGCCGCGGTCAACACCAATACGCGCGGTGTGCTCCGTCACCACCACACCTATCGGGGGTCCATTTGTCGACCTCATTTTCGATGAGGTCTTCTCTTCTCTTTAAGTATTTCAGATCTAAACTTCAGCTTTTCCTTTCGACTATCTTAGAGGACTAGAATCGGGACCCGCCTTTTAGAAATTCAAACCACTTCTAAACTCCCTACAAACTCCACAAACTCGACCATAGACCCCTAATCACCTGTAGGGTCGAAATCAAATGCGGAAGTTTAAAGGATGAGTTCCTATGTGACTCTTCGGCCTTAGATCGCCCTCGCGGCCCTGGTCTCGGTGAAGGGCCGACTTACACTACACTTACACACTACATTTCCACACACTTCCTAAAACCACACCCATACCCAACTTAACCTCCCGACTCATGTAGGTGATTCACATGGATGGTCCTTAACCCCTAAGCCCTCGCAAGAGGTTGTAGAACAACATAAATGAATGCCTCAAATGAGTCCTCTCATGGCTCATATGGGCTTGAAATGGCTTCATGGCTCAACCAAAATGATTTCTTTCCACCTAAATTCACCCAATCTTCAATTTCCCAAATTTTCAATTTTTGACCCCCGAGACCCTACACCTACTAAACCTACCCAAAACCCTCAAATTACCCAAATTTTCGCAAAATTTCCAAATTACCCAAAATTTTCCAAAATCAATCCCAAACATCTCCACATCACTCAAATTGATCATCCATACCCAAAAATACCAAAGATTCCAAAAATACCCCCCAATACCCTCCAAATAACCCAAAATACCCTTCGCCTAAAAATCCAAAAATTCAAAAAATTCAAAGAAAATTCCAGAAAATCCCAAATATTCTCAATTTCATTTTGTCCAACTACACCATGGGCCAATTTTGTCAATTTACCCTACTTTTGTCAAAACCCCCAATTTGACCCATTTTAATCCAAAGTGAACCCAATGTCAAACCAAACCTACCCAATCGACCCCAATTTTGGTCCAATTCAATTCTAAACTTCAATTCAACATCCCCAATACCAATCTAGACCAAATCCAAGTCCAATTTGATTGACATTTGGATCCAATTCCACTTTTCGACCTTAAGGCCCATTTTTCGACCTAAGCCCAAACCTAACCCAAATGAACCCAAACCTCAAAAATCAAAGCCCAACCAAAGTCAAAACCCCTTTGAAACACTCCCATAAACACTTCTCAACAATAATTCTACATCAATTTCAACCCTAGCCCAACATTGGCCCAACTTGGCCCACTTGGACCTATATTGGCCCATTCACCAAAAGAATCCAAATCCAACCCAATTCAAGCCCAAACTACCCCAAATTTGCTTCAAGTTACTCATGACACATCCATAAGCTAAACCCAACAATTATTTGGCCCAACCTTTTACAAAAATTTTCATCCATGAACACATTCATAAACTTAAAAGCCCACTTCCCTTAAACCCTTCTAAAAGTCCATTTCCTTCAAAATTCAAAAGCCCAAATCTACCCTAAAGCCCACATGACATCTCCATTTGTCATCCATTTAATTAAATCCATTACCTAAGTCCTAAAATCATCATTGAATTATTCCAAATGAAGCTTCATCCAAATTCCCATCAAATTACCAAAAATTTCTTAAAACCCATTTTTATGAAATCGACTCAACTTTCCCCAAGCCAAAGACAAGCCATGCAAGCCATCGACAAGCCACATGAAGCCATGGGAGGCTTCGACATGTGACCATGCCATTAATGGTAAAAGGAGGGGCTCCTTTCCTAATCTTTCATTAAGCCTTTTTACCTTAAGCATGTCACACACTAAACCATGTTTAGCCACCTCATCATGGATGGAGACCACACCACTCTCTCTGGCCGACCCAACCGATCCTCTCAGCCCAAAATCAGGCCATGGGGAGGTGAACCAAGCCCAAAAGGTGGGTTGACCCATTTGGACCCAAAATAAGCTCATCCCCCATTCCATTTCAATCCAACTCCTTTACACATGGCAATTGCCAATCGATCGCACAAACCTCCAGCCCCCGACCCACCCGACCCCGAGGGTGACCCATGCTCGGCCGGCCGGCCACCAGGCCGCCGGAAAACACCATGGCCGAGAGCTCACATGTGAGCCAACATCGAAATTCTCACTCGCCGAGCCGCCCCATCCCTAGTGGTCACCATGGCCGATCTTCTCCTCACCGCAGCAACTCGATCCCAAGCCCTAACTCTCCCCGGGAGGCCCTCCACCCTCTCCTATTTAAACTCCACCCTCTCGGCCACGAGGAGAGCGAAGCACAAACCTCGCCAAAACTCGCCAAAATTGTTCCGCACCCTTCTCCACTCTGTAGAGCACTTGATCCCCAAGTGAGATCCCCCGCCATTTCTCCTCTCGTAAGCTCAATTTCGTAGCCGAAATTCCACCCAAAACCAGTGACACTTCTCCACAACGGAGCCAATTCCCAAATCGATTGGCTCTACACCTTCACTGCACCAAGGGAAGGTGTCCACCATCAAAAGCCCCATCTCCAGTGCCACCCAGCTTGCTCCAAACTCTCCAAGCTTTGTGGATCGGCTTGGTCGAAATCATATCCGTACAATTCCCTGCACCATGAGACTTCATCCGGAGCTCACGGGACCCAATCGAAGGTGCAACAACTCTCGGATCAAGCCACACTTCTCCGAGCTAAGGTATGAGTTAACTCTCCATCCCGAGCTTCCGGAGATTCTCCATTTCAAATGCCTTAGTTTTAATGCATGTTAGCCGTATAGATGTGTTCGTCTCTTCAAGACGAATCCATAGAGTATAAGAACGTAAAAATCCATCGAGAATCGAGCGAGATCTAGTGGATTTAGTGTGGACGGCTCTCGTGCGAGAACACTCGGGACGATGAACGGATGTCGTCCATTCGATACACGCGCGCACGGACGGCCAGATCGCGTCGGACCAGAGACGGCGACGAGAACCGCGGCCCGGCCGCCGACTCGCGTGGCGGCGTCGAACGGGAGCGCGACGCGCGTGCGTTCGGAGTCGCCGAGGCCGACGCGGCGCCGCGTGGATAAATAGATAAATAGTGGTATTTTCTTATTTATTTAATTCCCTAAACTTCAAAAATTCATATCTCTCGTGTAGAAAAATCACAAAAATAAAATAAAAATACCCTCTCGCTCAGCTGAACGAGAGGAGAATAATGTGGAAAAGAAATCATTTAATTTCATCAAGTATTTTATTTTTTATAATTTATTTACTCTCTCGCATTGTTTTAATTCTCCATGCATGCATACAATTCACCATGGCATGAGACCATAGTGGCTTTTAAGCCTCCGAATTCGGGAACATTCCCCGAATTTTCCAAAGTCGAGGCCATCCCTATGAGGAGTTCTTGATTTTTCAAGTTCATGTCACCGTTTTGAGTATTTTAATTCCAAGAAATAGCATGTTGTGAAATAAATTCTAGGAAAATTTGGTGATGTTCCTTATGACCAGAGAACCCTATGAAAAATAGGTTTCGACTTAGTTCATTTAAAACAACCCTAATCGGCTTAAACACCCAAAATAGGTCTTTAATTAATTAGAATTAACCAGGCATCAAATTGACTTGAAATCAATTCTCCACTGACCTTTAGGATCAGAGGAATCCACCATAAAAATTTGAGGTCAATTGGACTTGGTTAACCCCACTAATTGGGTTGATTAAGTCACTTAGCCATTTAAACTTTAAAAATTCATAACTTTTAAAATACTTTTCAAAAATTCACTAAATTGGTTTTGGAGCCTCTCTGATATCAGGGGAACCTAAGAAAATTAAAACTTCAATTTTCTGAAAAAGTTCGATTTTTAATAATATTTTAATATTTTAATAATTAAAAAATAATAAAAATCACAAAAATAATAAAATTCACCAAAATGTCACATTTTGAATTTTAATCACTTAGGAACAAACCCCATATTTTTCCTAAGTCTATTTAGTGAGATATTAAATTTTAAAGCCCTAGGGTAATTTTAAAATTAAAAAAAATGTATTTTCTAGCATTTTCACTAAAATAATTACAATAAATCATAAAAAAATCAGAAAATTGCAAAATTTGCTTCTCTGGTTTCCTTGGTATCAGAGAGATTTTTGAAAAATATAAAATCCATTTTTCAACATTTATTTTATTTTTAAATTAATTAACACTCCAAAACTCAAAATAATTATAATAAAAATAATATAATTCAAAAAATCACCAAAATTGGTCCAAGTGCTTCTCTGGTCATTAGGAATGTCCCCTAATTTTCTTAAGGACAGAAACTTTCCCTTGGTCATGTTATTAAATTTTCCTTGAAAATCTCTATTTTCCACCAAAAATAATTATATAAATAAATTAAATACAGAAAAATCACATTTTCTCCTCTCATGTCTTTATTGACATATGAGTGAAGTCACATAAAAATTTCAAGTTCATTTGGGTTCAATTTAGTGAGTTATGAAATTATTAAGCTTAAAGGGTAAAATGGTAATTAAACTTTTAACCCTTAAGTAAAACTTTAGGTTTAATAATAAAAATCAACAAGTAAAATATTTGATCTTAATCTGATTTGATGATTGAAATTTAAATAATTAAAGGGTAGAAACCCATTAAATAATTTTAAAATGATTAAACTTTAATTAAATAATAGATTAAATTTGGAGGAATAATAAATCGGAATTATTAAAATAAGGGATATTTATTAGGAAGAGATTTATTCTTTAATTTAAAAAATCCCTAAACTAATTATATCATTAATACTCAATTTTTAATTAAAATGATAACTCAAATTCAAAATATTAAAAGACTTAATCATTAAACTAAAATTAAACTCTTTCAAAAATTTCAATTAAAATTAAAAATAAAGTAAATTAAAGATAAATTAAATTAAAATTAAATTAAATTTAATAATTAAATTAAATTAGATTAAATAATTAAATTAAATCAAATTAAACAATTAAATAAAATTAAATTAAATCAAATTAAATTAAATAAATTAATTAAATAAAATTAAATTAAATCAAATTGAATTAAATTAAATTAAATTAAATTAAATTAAAACTTAATTAAAATTAAATTAAATTAAATTAAACAATTAAATTAAATTAAATTAAATTAAATAATTAAATTAAATTAAATCAAATCAAATTAATTAAACACCAAATCAAATTAAATTAAATTAAATTAAATTAAATTAAATTAAAACTCAATTAAAATTAAATTAAATTGAATTAAATATAACATCACCTAAAACAGAAAGAAAATAAATTTAAAAACAACTTCAACACTATTCCAAATTTAAACTCTTTAACTTAAACCAAATCATTTCAATACTAACTTACCCTCAAAGCTTTAGTTATTATAACTCCTAAATAAAACATTAAATGAAGTGTCACTTCACTCATAGGATATTCAAATGTCCTAGCTTCACCGAGCAAGTTAACAAAACTTGAAATTCTCGGACGATTAATTCATTTGTATAATTAAATTCATTCGACTTAAAACAATCCTAGAAATATCAAAAGATGTTTAAGATCCTTCTTAAGCACTTTCTCAATATGATAGGACATTTATAAGAACAATCGAATTTGATTATTCTTCGATGAAGAAAATCGTCCTTAAACCAAAACACAAAGAACCTAGACGTCATAGGAAATGACTAGCTATAGTGATTAGGAATTTGGTAGAAAACCATAACCTTTCCCTTAAGCTTTTACCTAGAACTCGCTTAAATATGCTAATCGTGTTTTAAGTGCAATTGGATGACGGGAAGACCCTCCAGTACGCATTTGTATTATTGCAATTTACTTTCCCGCAATTTATTTTCCAAGAATTTACATTATCAGTAATTTACTTTATCAGCAATCGCGTTTATTTTTCTGCATGATAAAACAACCGTTGCATGAAAACCCACACCTTTAGGATAGCCCTAAAACTCGAAACCAAAATTAAGTTAAAAGTCATCGCAAGATAAAATTCACCGCCACAACATTTCAAAATATAAAACAACTCAAAATTTAATCACAAACGTAACACAAAACTACAATTACAACTAAATTAAAACGTCCCGTCGGATGATCTGGAATACCTCGGATGATGTAACCTACGTGTTGCTAACTGGATTTCCCACTGGCCTAAATGAAAGTGTGGAACTCATTCAACTGAGTTTAGCAAATTCATCCGGACTAAGTGAATCCGATAAAAATAATGATGCCGAAGGATGGAACCGCGGGATCTTAACCGGTGTCGTTATAATCAACTTTAAGATTGGTTTTAAATAAAACATAAAAAACACCTCGGAAATTAAGATTTTCTCTAAACCAAAACGCTTTTCTCAACTCCCGATTTATGATTTCTAAAACTAAACCTCCGCAACAACCAGGAGCTCTGAGCATGGTGGGCAAGCACGTCGCCATCGCTCTTCAAGAAAACTTTTCTAGAATTAAACAACCAAGCCATAGGACTTCGAGGTAGCTCGCTTAGTGCAACATAAATCCTCAACTCTTCGTTAGGCATTTCGTATCGCAAATTAAGCCCTAACCGGTCTTAGGATTCCGAGGTAGTCGTCCGATACGACAATAAACCCTCACATCTTCTGTACTATTTGTTTGATTTTATCATACAAATATAAGCCCTAATTAATTAAAATCGGCAAGATCGAAATATCAAATAAACATTAGGACTTTCCTAAATTCAAGCCAAACAATGAGATAGCCGGAAATTATCGAAGTTCACTTCGAATCGTTGATTTCTCCTACCTCTCTTCCTTCGGATTCACAAAACAAAATGTTCCAAAATTTGATCCATTCCCTATCGAAATTCCAAAATTCAATCTTTGAAAACCTTAAACTTTCAAATTCTCGAGAGCAGTAGTTATCGAGTTATTATCGAGAGTTTTCTTAGGTGATTCCCGTCACTTAAGATGTAATTAACTATAGTGGCTCGCCCTTATAGGGAATTTTAAAGAACCTGTGTAATATAAACCCCGTTTAATGTTTTCATATTAAGCAGTGGAAACTTGTCACTTATAAAATCGGTTCGCGTGACCAAACGGATGTCACTAATCTTCTAGTTTATTTAATCAAGCCCCACCATCAAGCAGTGGTGTCTATCCTTAGGGATAGATACACTGGCTCATGGTGCGGTGCTCGTTTATATAAACTATTTGGGATGCGAGGTCGGTTTAATCTCATATCTTAAAACCTTCAAATTTAAAATTATTTTCAAAATCAAATACTACTTTTCAAATTATTTATTTTAATTAAATTAAAAATTCGCCGACAGATTTCGTTAGGCGACCCTCTTCAAAATAAAACACGACCTAAAAATATGCCGACAAAGATCACGTAACAATCCTTTAGCAAGGCCCCTTATCGATAAAACAAATTTCATTCTCGAAAAAGATTAAAAGATCGGAGAAAGAGTCATTGAACGCGATGAATTCCATCGATAGCATCTCCGATATGTTCGATCACATCGACCGGAGGATGAAGGAGCACTTTGATCATACCGGACATCCGGAGGCCAGCTTTATTCATTTACCGAGAAAGAAAGGATGGATCGATGAAGAATCTACCGTAGCACTCCTTTCGGACTTTCTACAATCTATTTGTGAACCTGTGTCACATAGGAAATATCAGAGAGGATTTTAGTTCAGACACTGAGGAATAGTAAAGATTTCTATCTTATGATATATTTATCTGTATATTTGTGTTGATTTGGATTTAGGTTTTATTATGATTTGAATTTTAGATTTGATGAAATTATATGTATTTGTTATGTCTCAAAGATTTAGTGTATAGTAGTTTGATCGCGATGCCGAGTATTATGGATTTGGACATTTAAGTTAAGTATGTTGTTAGCTGTTAGTGCGAAGTTTGTAAGTCTCATGGATTTCATATATAAAGTTATATTGTTTGTGTTGTGTGAACTTTTTGTGAGTATAAGTATCTAATCTTCTTACTAAATTATTAAATTAAGTGATCGGGAAGATTAATTAAGGGCAAATCGAGGTCGAAAATGATCGATGAATTTCAAAAATTTAAAATTTTGGGATCTCGCCGACGACGAGAATTATCCCGCCGACAACAGGAAAATCCCGCCGACAGCCGAGAACGACCTCGCCGACGGCGGATTTTTCCCGAAACTTTTGCCTTCGTCAAATTAATTAGCTCGCCGACGGCGATAAAAATCTCGTCGACAGCCGAGATCGCGAAAAGACCTATATTCGACTACGTCAACCGACACTATTCATCATCCCCTTCCTCAAAATTTCAAAAAAACCGACCTAGGGCTTGTGAGATCTTGGATTTGAGGCGATTTCAACACTTTTTGACACCGAATTTCATCTTCCCTTAGTAAGAGCTTCACTCCTATGCAAAAATTTTTTATTTTCACCATGAATTTCTTCTACATTGGGAAATTTTGAAAAAAAATTCGAAATGTGGAAAAAATACTTGGAAGAAATTCATGGAAATTGATTTAAAAGGATTTTAGATGTTATAGGAAGCCTTCTTAGTAATATTTAGAATTTTAGTTAGATTTTTTGCAAATTTCACAGATAAAAAATGGCTCCACGACAAAAGCGATGATTGGATTACGATGAAACCCGATTTGTGAATGCAAGGGCACAATCAAGATATTTCCACAATATTCAATCAAGAAAATGCATTCAAGATCGAGTTCTTAAGAATCCAGGAGGAGAGGTGGAGCAAGTAATAAAGGAACGAGGATGGGAAAATTTCGTTTCATAACCAACGAGCCGCCGTAGAAGTGGTAAAGGAATTTTATGCGAACCCGACACAGTCGAAGATGCACCAGCTTAAGGTTGAGAGGATTTTTGTAGAATTTGACGCCGCAAGGATAAATGCTTATTACGAGGTACGTGACACCTACACCAGCTGAGTATGATACATTTGGAACTATGGAATGACCACCGGAAGAGGTGATCGACTTTCTCACCGACAGGAAAGGAGTTCGGAAGATAAAGCAACGAGAACGGTAAACTTCCCTCTCTTTCTATGTTAAATGCAACATCTAAAGCCCGACACTATTTTATTTCGTTCTACTTTGTTACCTACTTACCACCACAACGAGGTAACAAGAGATGTAGTAGCTTCGAATTTTTGTATTCGTAACAAAAAGTATTAATGTGGGAAGTGTAATTTATAAGAATATATTAGTCACCTCAAGAAGTGAAAGTGGAGGAGGACTAGGACATCCTGGGCTTATCTATGCACTCTGCCAATTATCTGGGGTAGAGGCAAGAGATGATGATGAATGGGTTGAGCCTATGAAACCCATTACTCTGGCTAATATTAAGAAATATGAATCCCACGAAGGATGGAGATCTGAGACAAGGGACTATGTACCTTCTTCAAGTAGAGATATACCCTCTACTAGTTATGAACCCCCTCAGTACACCACTCCTACCCTTCAAGATCTAATGAATGAGCTGACCCTAAGTAGAAAGAGTTTTGAACAATTTGGAGAGAATATGGAAAGAAAATTTGAGCATATGGACCACGTGATCGATGGCTTGGAAAGAAGACATGATTATGATAAGAATATCTCCACGGCATTCGTAATACGAAATCGCATATTATAAGGTCGAACGTCGATATAGGAGTGGTGAGTTAGATGTTGTCTTTCCCGAGTTCCCCCGCTACACACAAGTACCACCTGCTTCACCTTCTCAGCTCGGAGATCAGCGAGATGATATAGCCCGGGATTTTGATGTGTAAGATTAGAGACTTTGTTTAGTTTGTTTAGATTAATTGTTCTTTAGAAAACTTTATTGTTCTGTGTGTAATTATTATGTACTCTCTGTGGACTGTGGATTTGGGTTGTTGTTTGTTTGCTTATGATGTAACGTTAGACTTTTTATGTGTGTTAAGTTAGTTTGCAATTTTTTTTAGATAGGATGTTAGTTTTTATTTAATGTGTTGTTTAGGTTTTTATAAGTTATGAACTTTTACTATGTTTAGATTATTTTAATATGTTTAAAGTAGAGTAGTTGATTGTATGTGTAGTAATAGATTAAGTTTTCATTTGTTGTGTTTTATACTTATTTAAAATTTCTTATCTCAAAGACTTTCTTTTAAATACTATATATATGGAAGAATACTAACAGTACAGGTTCTTTAAATAATGAAAAAGCCTTCAAAAATTTCAAGAAAAAAGAAATACCTAAAGCTCAAAGGTATGATGTACTTTACTATATATTTTCTATTTCACCATTTAGAAATAGATAGAAAAATTTAAGTTTGGGGAAGGAAAAATACAAATTTAACTATTAAAATTGTTCTCAATTTCTATTTTCAAAAATTATTATCAAATGATTTTTTATAGTAATTTTTCAATTCAATAAACATGAATTACTTTATATAATTATTATAGAAAGTTAAATAAGATGTTTCTAGTCATTCAATTAATTTAATAGAATAAGATATTTGGTTAAAAGAAATAAGAATATAATAAACTATTTAAAATAAGGGAAACTATATTCTAAAATTGAAATTCTTAAGTATTTAGATGAAAAAGAAGAGATTGAAACTCAATGAATTAAAAGCTATAAAATAAATATAAGCAAAGAAATATTTTAAGTTTCAAATTTAGAAGAGAAAGTTCAAGTTCAAAATTATTAACAGTGCTATCCAGATATAAGAATCCTCACTCGAAAAGAAAGAGAAGGATTGAAAATCAATCCAAAAAGAAAAAAGAAAAGAAAAGAAAAAATATATATAAGTGAGGAGAAGCTTCGAGGAGATGTCTTATCAAAAATCGAGCTTAATGGAATCGACCTAAAGCGTTAAAACTCAATATATTTCTAAACTTATATATGGATTAAGTATTTTACTAAATAAGTATTTTCGAACTTCCTATCATCTAAATATCTTAAGTAAATTACTCTTTTTAATATAGTCTTTCCCGAAATAAATAAGCAAGCTAGAAATCTTAGATTCGACAACTAAATAATCTTATATCTATAAAGTTAATTTAATTACTTAAAAATATTTCTATTTAACTTTACTATAGTATTATTTAAATTTAATTCATAGTATATCCGAATTGAAAAATTCTATTACGAAATCATTCTTTTTTATTTAGTACAAAAATTACTTGAGGACAAGCAATAATTAAGTTTGGGGGATTTTGATCACAGGAAAATATAATAAGAAATTCATACTCATTTTTTATAAAATTGCACTTTAAAGAAAGATATTTTCTTTATTCTATTGCAGGAATGAAGATTTATAAGTGATGAAAGTAAAAAGCATGAAATGGGGCGAATTTGATCAAAAAAAGGAAGAAATTCATGCAAAATGAACTAAGTCGCCGACGGCGAGATCGAGCCCGCCGACGACGAGATCATGAGGAGAATTTTTTAAGGATTTGCAACTACCTCGCAGACAGCGAGCCCGAGCCCGCCGACGGCGAGATCGCGCAGTTTGGAGACCTTCTAGAAGCCCGCCGACGGTGAGGTCGTTTCTCGCCGACGGCTAGACTGTTCAAAATGCTGGATACGTTGAACCCGGACACTTTTTGAAGAGGTGTTTAAGCACCCATTGGACCTTTGCCTACCTCTATAAATAGAGGACTAATTTTAGTATGTTGTGTGTCATTTAGTGTCATTTGTGCGTCTCTTGAGTGTCAATTTGTGTCTATTTTAGAGAGTCTTAGTGTCTATTTTAAGAGTTTAAGAGTGTAATTAGTGAGTTTAGAAGTGTGTTGTACTAGAAGGAAAAGTCAAAGGAACTTCAAGGAGTCTCGCTGGGAGGAAATCGAGATAAGTATCTTTGTTTATTATTGTTAACTTTAAATGAAATCCATGCTCTGTTTAATTTCCATGCATTCTGAGTAGTTTTCTTAGTCTTTTTCCTTGTTTATGAAGTTATGTGAATTAACGAAATTAAATAGAAGTGCCTAATATATTAAAATAAATTGTGATAATTTTTACTTAAAACTTAATTTACTTTTCAATCTAGCCTATCGATTTGTTAAAATATGTCGAATTATCAACTATAAGTAAAGATTATATCCAATATTCAGTGGAAGTCAAAAGCCTTGAAGGAGGGTGCAAATAAATAGGAAATATTATTTATCGGACGTAGAATCGGATATTTTAGTGTGACAGTACTAAAATATTTAATTTGGTCCTATTGTTCGAGAACCGAAGTGTAGATGTTAGCCCTCGAGTGAGGGGAACGTGGGAGCTCAAGTGGCAACACGTATCCTCCCAAACTTACCACATATTCCGCAATCAAACATACGACTAGTCATCGTTCTTTCGACCCTGACTAAAGGGTAAAGAATAGGAATGCTCCTATTTGTCACAATACAAAAATCTATTTAAATTCATCATTCACTTAATTTTCTAAAAACAACGAGAAGGATACTTTTTCCGAAATCTTTAATTCAACTTTATTTAAAGCATTAGTTTACTTTAGTTTCGCTTTAAGTTACGAATTCTAAATTTCCGTATACTATATTAATAAGTAAATACTTTTTAAATTTAGTTGTTACAAATCTTTTAAAAACTTCCCCGTGGGATCGATAACCAGGACTCCACTGAGAGCCATGTATTACTCGATACGATACGTATACTTGCGTAGAATCCACATTATACATTCCATCATAAAATTAAATATATATTAAGCGGGATCAAGTTTTTGGTGTCGTTGCTATTAACATAATTTGCAAACATAAAAAAAAAGTGGGTCAGTAGCATTTGATTTTGAAAATAATTTTGAGTTTGAATATTTTAAGATATGAAATCAAACTGATCTCACATCCCAAATAGTTTATATAAACTAGCACTGCATCACAAATCATGTATCTATCCCTAGGGATAGACACACTGCTTGATGATGGGGCTCGATTAGATAAACTAGAAGATTTGTGACATCTGTTTGGTTTCCAAACCAATTTTATAAGCCGATAAGTTCTCCTGCTTAATATAAAGGAATTAAGAAGGGTTTATATTACCTGGGTTCTTAAAGTTCCCTATAAGGGCAAGCCCCTATAGTTAATTACATCCTAAATGTCCGAAGACACTCAAGAAAACTCTCGATAAAGATCAGTGGTTTTGCTCTCAAGAATTTCAAAGTTCAGGGTTTTTAAACAATTGAACTTTGGAGATTTCAATAGGGAATAGCTCAAATTTGGAACAGTTTATTTTTAAAAGTCAAAAGGAAGAGAAGTAGGGGATGTCACGGACCAGAAGTGAACTTCGGTGTCTTCCCAACTGTCCTATGGTTTGGCTTCAATTTGAGAGTATTATTTAATGTTTTAATCCTGCTAATTTTAGTTAATTAGGGCTTATATTTGTATGACATAATCACACAAGTAGCCTCGAAGATGTGAGGGTTTATGTCGTACCAAACGCTACCTCTAGTCCTAAGACCGGTTATGACTTAATTTGCATAATATGATTATGCAAATACCTAACGAAAAGTTGAGGATTTTGTTGCACTAGGAAGACTACCTCTAAATCATATGACTTGGTTATTTAATTCTAAGAAAGATTTTGCTGAAGTAGACACAAGTTTTGCTGTTGAAGATGGCTGTGTTGCCCACTATGCTCCAAGCTCCTTGTTGTTGCAGAGGTTTGGTTTTAGATGGTGGCAATCAAGAGATGAGAGAAGTGTTCTGGTTTAGAGAGGTTGAAAATAGAGATGGCTTAGTATTTTAATTAAAACAAATCTTAAAGTTGATTAAGCAGGACCGATTAAGATCCCAAGGTTTCATCATCCCAGCACCGCTATTTTCATTGGATTCAATTAGTCCAAATGAATTTGCTAAACTCAACTGAATGAGTTCCACACTTTTATTTACACCGTGGGAAATCTCGTTAGCAACATGTGGGTTACATCATCCGAGGGATTCCCGATCATCCAATGAGATGTTTTAATTTTAGTTATAATTGTAATTTTATTTTTGTTGGTGATTAAATTTTGAGTTGTTTAAATATGCTGGGTTCGATCATTTTCATGCATTTATAAGTATAGGACAATAAGACATTTAAAAATTGTAGAATGTAAATTGCAATAAACTTATATGCATACCTGGTGGGCACTCCCGTCATTTTCACCTGCACTTAAAACACATATTAAAGCATTTATATATTTACAACAAGTACCTAGGTAAAGCGAAGGGAAGGTTTTGGCCGTCTACCAAAATCCTAATCCTATTGCTAGTCATTTCCTATGACGTCTAGGTTCTTGTGTTTTATTAAGGATGATTTTCTTCACCAAAGAACAATGAAGTATCACTATTCTTTTAAAACATCCCATCAAGTTAGGGAAGTGCTCGTAATCGGATTCTAAACATCTTCTTAAACATTTTAGGGATTATTTTAAGTTCAGTTAGTTTCATTGTGGTGGTGAATCAATCATCCGGGCTACTCTTGCTCAGTGAATCAGAATGTTTGATTATCCTATAAATAAAGTGACATTTCATTTGATACTTCATTTGAGAATTATGATAATGAAAGCCTTTAGGGGCAAACTAATTCATTAAAGGATTTGCCATTCTTAATTGAAGTTTGATTAATAATTTCAAGGTGATTTAGTTCCATATGTTTTAGGTCATATAAGTTGAAAAAGTATCTTTTGGTTCAGTTAAGTTTTAATGACTTGAGCTTGTTATAACTTAATTATGATGTTTTTTTAATTACTTTTAATTGGTTTAATTTTAATGCCTTGATTATGAATTGTTTTTTTTTAAATTGACCTTAATATTCCAGTTTTGTTTCAGTTTTAGTTATGGGTGATTTCAAATTAGTTTTAATATTTTAAGTTATCTTAATTTGATCTTTAAATCATTTTTCCTTAACTTAAGTATTTTTAAGCTTTCAATTTAATTATAAAATTTCAAGATTATTCCTTCTTTTTTTTATTTCAAACATTATTTGTTACAATTTCATTTAATAAAAGTTAGGTGATATTTGATCAATTCATTGATTAGGGATTGAATTTCAAAGAATTAAAATCTTCCTATATTAAATCCCTTAACCCTGATAATTCATTTCTTAATTAACTTCCAAAGTTTAATGATTTGATTAATTAAGGCTTCTCTTTTAAATGTTCATGGTGATTAATAGGTTTCTACCCCTTAACTACCTTAGTTTCAATCTTTCAAATAGAAAGTTATGATAAAATATTTTACCCCTCCCTCTGGTTAAACCTAAATTTTAATTAAGGTTAAAACCTTTTAATTACCTTTATGCCCTCTTAAGCATATTCATCTCATAATTCATCAAATTAAGCTCAAATGAACTTGAAATTTTTATGTCACCTCACCCATATGTCAATTAAGACATTAGAGGAGAAGATATGATTTTTCTATTTTTAATATAATTCATTTAATGGTTTTAATGAAAATAGGTGATTTTTAATGAAAATTCAACAACATGAGCAAGTTAAAGTTTCTGTTCTTGGGAAAATTATGGGAGGTTCCTACTAACCAGAGGACCACTTGGACCAATTTTGGTGATTTTTTGAATTATATTTTATTTATTATAATTATTTTAAATTTTAGGATATTAATTAATTATAAAATAAAATTAAAGTTGAAAATTAAGTTTTATATTTTTCCTAAATCTCTATAACCTCAAGGAACTCAGAGAAATAACTTTTTTATTTTTTAATTTTCCTTTGAATTTTTAGAATTATTTTAGTGGGAAAGGTTGAAAAATCCATTTTTAATATTAAAAATTACATTAAGCTTCTAAAATTCAATATCTTTTCCTAAGGACTTAGGAAAAATATTTGGTTGGTTTCTAAGTGATTAGGAATCAAAATATGACATTTTTATAAATTTTATTATTTTTTGTTATTTTTATTATTTTTAATTATTAAAATATTCAAAATATGGTGAAAAAATGAAAATTTTAGAAAAATTCCAATTTTAATTTTCTTAGGCTTTTCTGATACCAAAGAGGCCTCAAAATGAATTTAGTGAATTTTTGAAATACATTTTGAGTTTTATGATTTTTTAAAGTTTAATAGTGGCTATGTTACTTAGAAAATCCATTTAATGGGTTAAACCATTTTTAATTAATTTCAAATTTTTTATGGGCGCCTCTGACCCTAAAGATCAGTGGATAATTGATTTCAAGTTATTTTGATTTTTAATTTGCTTTAATTAATTTAAAGTTGGTTTTGGATCAAGTGAGCTATTAGGATTATTTACAACATTTTAAGCTATGCCATAATTATCCCAAGTTCCTTTGGTCATAGGGAACCTATTCTAATTTTTTTAGAATTTTCCAAACAGTATGCTAATTACTAGAGTTAAAATACCAAAACAATCATAAAAACTTGGAAAATAGATAACTCCATAAAGACATAGCCTCTAGCCTTGGAAAATTTAAGGAATGTTCCCAAGATCAGATGCTACAAAAGCCCTATGGTCTCATGCCATGGTGAATTGTATGCATGAATGGAGAATTAAATTACCCATAACAGTATTAATTTAATTAAAAATAAAATACTTAACAAAATAACTTAATTCTTTTTCCGCATTGTTCTCTCTGTTCACTGAGCAAGAGGATATTTTTAGTTTATTTTACGATTTTTCTGCACAAAGATATGCATTTTCAAAGTTTTGGGCATTTAATTAAATCAGAAAATAGATAATTTTCTACTTAACCACATCGGTGCCACCTCAACCTACGGCGGGTCAAAGCTCCATGCGGTGCTCTCCTGTTCGACGCCGCCATCTGACTCGGCAGCTACGCGGCCTGCGGTTCCGTTCCAAGCTCCTATCCGGCTCTATCCTGGCCATCCATCCGATACACGCTCGATCCAATGGCGGCTGGTCATCGTCTACGACTGGTGCGTCCCGAGAGCCGTCCACCTTCTAACCCTAAGATCTCACTCAATACTCAACCAAATCGAGTGTGGTTTCTTCCTACATGCTCGTCTAAGTAAGGGCTACACATCTATACGGCTAAAGCGCATTCAAATCAAGTAGAGCAAAATGGAGAATCGTTGGAAGCTCGGGAGCAAGAGGAGTTTCCATACCATGGTTCAAGAGGTGAAGCCTCGATTGAATGTGCTCGGCACGTTCACTGGAGCAGGAGGAGCCTACGGATGAAGCCTCTGGTCCTGGTTAATTGCCTAGATATGACTTCGCCCAAGCCTGATTTCGAGCTCTGGTCGATTGAAGGAATGGCTGGCCTGGTGAGGGGGCTTTCACTGGGAAACTTCTTGTCTACCTCCGGTGCAGGTGTGGGAGAAGTTAATTTGATTTATGTGGAGATTTGGTGAGTGTCCTGTTTTTTTGGTCTGAGATTGAACTAAAAATTGGGCTCAGCCAGTAGGGGTGAGGGCTGGAAAGCAGTGGAGCTAAGCTTCTCTTGGATGGGAGGAGCTCTGGGAGCAATTGGGAGGAGGGGTTTTGATGAAAAAAAATTCAACACCTCTCTCATGGCTGAGAGAGGTGAGTTATATGGTCAGGACCATAGGGCTGAGCCAGGGTTCATATGGGGGGTGAATTCAAGTGCTTAGGTGGAGAGCAGTGAAGTTCCAAGTCAATTTTGGCTGAGGTGGATAGTTGGGGAGAATTGGGTGAGTTTAGCCTAGTGGTGGCTCTTGGTTTTGGTCCCCTCCGACGACTAGGCCGGTCGGCAAGGACAGGGGAGCTGGCCATGGGTCAGGTCAACCAATGGTCAGGTCAGCCAGGCCATCAAATGGAGTAATTAAAGCTTAGGGAGAAAATATGGTAAGGATCCAAGGTGTTTAAGGCACTTAAGGAAGTAAATCCCTTAATTTAGGGATCTTTGGTCCATGGCTCACTAGCTTGGGCTAGATCGATCTAGGGTGGTTCCTAGGGTTCACTTAGTGGTTGTGGAAGGGTTGGTTTAGCCACATTTGGTTCAAATTGGTTTGGTTAGGCTATGTGTTCAAATTGGTTCACTTGGGTTTAGGTTGGGCTAACTTGAGTTTAGTTTTGATTTAGGTCTAGGTGTCTTGAGCAACATTGTAGGAATTATTGCCATGAAAAAGTTTCATGAAAACATGGAATAGTTTTGAGTTCAATTTATAGGTCAATTAGGTGGATTTAGGGATTTTGGTTAATTTAGGCAAGGTTGAATCAACTTGGGTCCAAGTTGGGTTAAGGTGGGGTCTAGACCCAATTGAAAGTTTCAGATCATCTAGGGGGAATGTATTTAAGAGTTCCCAACATCAATTGGGAGGATATTTCGGGTTTAGGGGATTCAATTTGGAGGATTATGGATATGTGACAACTTTAGGGAAAATTTGAGGGTTTTGATTTCAAATGGATTTTGAGTAGAGTTTGAGCTTAAATTGAGGGCCAATTGATGTTTTTCTTGGGGTATTAGGAAGATTTTAGAATTGAAATTGGGGAAAATTGAGCTGGATTGGGTTGGTTTGGGGTAAGTTTGGGTCATAGGCCATAATTGGGGCTTTAAGTTTCAAATGGAATTGAACTCAAATGTGAATCAAATTAGGGTTTCATTTGGCTTAAATTAGTATTGTGGATGTTGAATTGAAGTTTAGAATTGAATTTGGGCAAGATTGGGGTCAATTGGATTGATTTGGTTTGACATTGGGTCCATTTAGGTTAAAATAGGTCAAATTAGGGGTTTTGATAAAATTAGGTTATTTTGGCAAAATTAGCTTATGGTGTAGTTTAACAAAATGAAATTGGGAATTTTTAGGATTTTTGGAAATTTTTTGGGAATTTTTTGAATTTTTGGGAATTTTTTGAATTTTTGGATTTTTAGGCTAAAAGGGGTATTTAGGGCATTTGAAGGTTATTTGGAGATTATTGGATATTTTGGTGGATTTAAGAGATGGGAATTGTTTCAAAATATTTTTTAGGAATTTGGGGAATTTTTGGTAATTTTTGGGAATTTTTTGGAAAGTTTTGTGGTTGTAGGGGCAATTTGAGTAATTTTAGGTAGGCAGAAGGAACCAATGTCAAAACCAGGGATTTTGGCGAAAAATGAAGTTGGTTAAGGTTGAGGGGAATGGAAAAGCTTAGAGTGAGCCATGGACCAAGAAATGTCCATTTTGAACATCTCATAGGTTGTTCTTAACCCTCTTAGCTAAGGGCTAGGGGTTTGGACTTAGCCACATGAGTGCTCCAAAGAACCAGGAGTCAAGGTTGGGTAAGGATGGTTCAGGGTTTAGGATGGGTGTGAGAGTGCAGTGTGTGCAAGCTAGACCTCACAAAGACCATGCCACCCAGGGTATTCCTTAAGGCTTGAACATCCAATAGGAATTCATCTTTGTCTTCTCACACATTGGTCCCAACCTTCCAAGTGATTTGGAGGTTGATGACCATCTATGCAAGATTACAAAGACAACCAAGATTTGGTTTGAATTTCTAAATTGTGGGTTCTATCTCTAGTCTTCTAGGATAGTCAAGGAGAAGTAATATGGCTAGATCCTAAGCACTAAGAGGAAAGAAAATGACCTCACCAAAACTGAGGTCAACAGGACCCTTTGGGTAGAGATAGCGACTCTTCAGATAAATCTGGTAGAAGTCCAAGCAATCAGTTTGATTTTTTGGGTTCGTGCAGAAGAAGTGAGTGTAAAAAAACTTAAATTAGGGGGCATGTGTTTTTGTTTCTTTTTCAACTAATTTTGGTTCTGTAAATTTAGATATTATTAGCTCTAAATTATTTTGGTTTTTAGAAATTTTATTTAATATATCATTATTTTGATTTTTAATATACTCTAAATTTTCTTTAAGTATTAATCTCTTAATTTCTGAAAGGACCTTAGTTACCTCTCCTAAAATTCTATAAATTTTTCTTGATGTAATTTTAATGAATCTGCTAAAGAGATTTAAAGATTTATTATACTATTCATTACTTTATTTTCATTATGAAGTTCATGCTTAAAATCCTTAGAAAATTTGCAAATAAATTTATGTTGATCTAGAGAAATAATATATAAAAATAAGTTTACAAAAGAAGAAAGAAAAGAATACAACTTATCTCACACTCTTCATCAAAAAAAACCCTTGAAGTTCCCTTGAAGCACTTTCTCTCTTTACAATCATACAAAAATCTCTCATAGAAGTGTAATGAAGAAAAAACCTTTCCCCTTCTCTCTCCTTTACAACTCTAGAAGAAAATCCTCTCCACTCACAAGACTCCACACCACACACAACAAGACTCACACACTACACACACGCGACACTAGACGCACATCACACACACTAAAAGTGGTGCCAACCCCCCTTATAAAAGAATTCAAAAATCCCTCCTTACCAAAAAGACATATCTCTCTGTTCAAGAGCCTTCCCCAAGTGTCTAGATACATTTAACAACTCCATGGGACGTTTGAATTACTTGGAGCCTTCTAGAACATCTAAAAAATAATAAAAACCGGTCAAAAATTCTTTCAAATCTGTCTTTGGTGCCTGTTTACAAGAATGAAGTGCTTATCTCTGGATTTTAGCACTTCTGGCTCCTCTTCTCTAGATTTGGCGCCCCTGGCGCCAGTTCTAGCTCCAGAATGCTGAAAATTTGTATTTTAACTCCAAATTTCTTCATTTTTGCTCATTTTTGTTCCAAATGCCTAAAATCAATAAATATGCAACAAAACATCAAAATTTATTTCTTTAAAGTGTAGTATCACCAAATTTAAGCATAAAATGTATACATAAAATGACAACTTTGTTTGGTGTATCATAATCAGCCAAACTTAAATGTTGTTTATCATCAAATAACTCTTTTACTATATAAAAAATATGACTTATGGTAGAGATTTTAACTTATAGATTCCTATAATTTAGTCTAATAAATATAATAGTGTAACTTAAGAAAAACTTTTAATAAGTTAGGCTAAAACTGAACAATTAGTAGTCAAGTCTAAGATTCTGATTTTCTATTCATTTTAAAAAGAACTGTAATTTATCATACTAAAGACACTTAGAATGTTCATATGAAAAAGAATTTCATGAGAACTTTATTAGTAATGATGTTAATACTTAAATATAAGTTTAGAAAATGTAATAAAGTCTTTTTCCTCAAGTTGATTCAAGTGAAATCAATTTTTGATTAGGCGTCTCCTTAAGCTTCTCCTCCCCCCACATATATATTTTTTTCTATTCTTTTTCTTTTCTTTTTTGCTTTTCTTTTTTTTTTCCTTTAGGATCATTTTCAATCCTTTCTTTTTTTTCTTTTTCATGTGAGAATTGTTATATCTGGATAACCTTTAATAATTTTAAAACTCACTATCCTCTTCTCACAATTGAAAACTTCTTACCATCCTTTACTTTATAAATTTATATTAGCTTTGAAGATTTTTCATAGTCTATTATTTTCTTCTTATTTGAAATTCTAAGATTCTTAATACTTCAAAAATACAATTTCATTTACTTTAAATAGAAAAAGTATAGTCTTATTCTTTCGTACTTAATATCTTAACTCTAGAATTTGACCTTAATTATTAAAGTTTTTTACTTGAATGTGCTATTATATTTAAAAACAAAAATATAGTTATCTAAATTTAGCCTCTAATATCAAAGGCCATGTTATTTTTTTTAAATATAGCTAATTGAGGACAAATAAAGTTTAGTATTCTTCTTTTAAAAAATATATATTTTTTTTCTTTCCTCATACTTAGGTTTTTATAAGTAGAGCATTCAATACAAAAAATGTAGATGGAAGGAAAACATTGTAGAGGGTTCTTAACATGAAACTTGGCTCTGACACATAGCATGTACGAATTTTAAAACTATATGATTTAAAGCATTAAATAAAACATGATATATCAACAGGATTTGCTGAAAAAAGGTGAATTTAAAACATAAGCAGTAAATTAAAGAAACAGACAATACTGAAATAAAAACCAACAATTTACATCTACTCACAAATGAGTTCAATTTACAATTTCAATGCAAAACAAAGTTCAAATCAACAACAACAATAAAATGAAACAAACTACAACTAATGAAGAAGATAACAACCCACAAATCATTAGTCATCTTCCTCCTCCTCTTCTTCATCCTCTTCTTCTTCTTCATCTTCTTCTTCATCTTGGACAAAAGGCGTACAACGACATGTAGGAAATTCTACAGTGTAATCACCTCTTAAATATCTAACCATGGCCTCTTGATATGCAATATCATGCTAAACACTTCTCTAAAAATATTCATCATTGTGCAAATTTTTTTATTCCAATCTACTAATTCTATCTTGCACTGTAATCATATCTACCTATTGAATCATCAACTGCTCCATAATATTCTCCAATGAAAAAGTACTAGAAGTTGATGGTCCTGCAGCTGAGGTAGAAGGTCTATCACTACCTCCACTTCTAGTTCTCGATCCCACAAACAATGCAAATTTATGGACAGTGGGCTTTCCAATTGGTTTTAGTGGCTGTAATATTTCCTCATCTTTATCAAACTCTACAACTTCACATAAGATGAAAATCAAGGCACGATATCCAAAACCACTAGTGGTTCCACCCTTAACAATACTATGAGCATTATGATGTATAAGAGCAACAATATCAATAGTCTTCATTTGTTGTACTAAAAAATTTAGTAATGATCTTTCTTTTATTAATTCACTAACGTGATTTGATGGAATCAGTTTGGCAGAAATAAAATAATGCATGCCTTAGATTGTACATTTAACATGGAAGTGGAAAAATTTACCTTAAGATTATTCTTGATTTTCCATACTCCCCTTCCATCAGTA